>JAQQTP010000049.1:10000000-11200000 GCA_029884605.1 Ormosia emarginata
GTGTCTTCCTAACCAAAGTTAAGTCTAAAGCTGTTTATGTAGAAGTTAATATTCATGGGGTGGATGAATTAAGACCATTTGGTGATGCTTGTGTAAGATTCTCTCTCTGAAAAGTACTTCAAAGTAGCCTAACAGTAGTTTGCACCTCCTATTGTACCACCTCTTGAACCATTGCTCTCATATCCCCTAGCCTTTTCTCAATATCACGTTGACAGCTTCTTCAAACTCAGGTGTGTTAGAATAATGATGTGTGGAAGCATTACAAGTACAAGCTCTAAAATTTAGTGGGCAAACCACAAATGATTGAGATCCTAGGCTATAAATTATGCCTTTCTTTGACCTACCAATAACTTCAACCCAAAGTGACAACTCTTCTTGATGATCTAAGCGATGTTCTGCTGTTATACCATCTTCACTCCTCTTAAATATATCTCTTTCTATTATGTCATCTTCCACCCATTGTTGTTTTCATTAGATGTGTCACCAACATGCTCTTAGAGTTTTTTCTTTTTAAGTACTTCATAATTTTCCTGAAAATATGATATAAGAATTAGTTCATGCATAAAAAATAAGTTGTTCATAGAGAGAGAGAGAAACTAATAAATCCTGACAAGAGTCTCTAATAATTCTCTTCCTTCTTGGAAAATAATTGATTGAATATAGCAAGTTCATCGCTTGATTATATGCATGAAACAAGTAATTAAATCTCGTACAGTCATTTCTCAATCCAGAATAAGAGACAATTATGTGCAAAGTTGAGTTTTGAAAGAAAAATATAAATTTTACTCACACACATGTCTAATCATGACTAATTAGGCAACAAAGTGTGGACACAATACTTGATATGCAACTAGTGATCAATCTTCAACATAAAAATATATGATTTCACATCAAATGCTTACAGATATACATCCACTATCAAAGACCTAGAAGAACAAGGAAAGAGCTTAGACTCCACTTTTTCTTCCAGATATGTGTGACCCTGTTCCAAATATATCTAAGAAATGGAAACTTCTTAATGTGTCTGTCATTCATATTATAATCCTCAGCAATCTTGGAAGCACATATAAGCCATTCTTACTCAGCAGTTTACAAATACAACTTAAATATAATATTGTACTGTGGGTAATTTTTATTTGATAAGTTGAAGTGTTTATATTTAGAATTGCATAGACCAGGCCTTGTAGCAATTATAGAAAGAATGCTTGAGGCTACATTTAATTTTGGAAATTTTAAATAAATCGTTAATTACTTGTTTAATTAGAAATAAAAGAAATTTACATTTTAAATTTGTGATACACATAAATTCAACAGCATTCCGTGTATTAAAATTTAATCTAAAATAACTTAGATTTAATTAGTTACCTTCACAAAACTAGTTGCAAGTCGTAGTTATGGATAGGATTAGTTTTGGGATTGGGAGGTTACCTAATAGAAGAGAACAGTTTTGCTACCCCCACTAAGTCCAGTCAATACAATGGTGTTAGACTTTGCATGCTTCAACAAGGGTACTGCAATGCAACCAGAAAAAAAACATAACAAAATCCATCAACAAAAAATCACAACAAAATTTATCAAAATAATCAAAATCACAAGGGAAAAAACTCATAATAAATAACAAGGAACATGAAAAGTGCTGACTTGACAGTATTCTGTGCATTAAAATTTAATCTAAAATAACTTAGATTTAATTAGTTACCTTCACAAAACTAGTTGCAAGTCGTAGTTATGGATAGGATCAGTTTTGGGATTGGGAGGTTACCTAATAGAAGAGAACAGTTTTGTTGCCCCAACTAAGTCCAGTCAATAAAATGGTGTTAGACGTTGCACGCTTCAACAAAGGCACTGCAATGCAACCAGAAATAAAACATAACAAAATCCATCAACAAAAAATCACAACAATATTTATCAAAATAATCAAAATCACAAGGGAAAAAAACTCATAATAAATAGCAAGGAACATGAAAAGTGCTGACTTGACAAGAGCAGTATAGTGGTATGACCAGACCTAACTTATTCGGGTCTAGTACAGAATCCACCCCCTTACACACCCTTACAGCTACCTATGCTGGGTGAGCTTTACGTCTAGGCAACTACTGACTGACAAGCGCCGAACTCAATCAAAATTATAACCGAAGTTATTACCTAAACTTGTAGTATAGTGAACAACACCGGATTGTCTCCTCAAGGATCGTAAATGCAATTTGATCAAATTAAGTTAAGTTAGAAAAAATGGGGGTTTTGATGGTTCAAGGATCACAGTGACAAGATTTAAAGAGAAATAACAATTAGAAGAACAGTCAATTCAGAAATCTATCCGAGATTGGGTGGATTCAATCATAAACCTTTCAACAAACACTTGAAGCACATTTGAATGGTTAACTTGGATCTAACCGAGATCTCAAAGATTAGATCCATAATTCACACTAGACAATCGTCGTAATTCAATTGACAAGTGATAAACATAAATCTGCAATCGCACCATTCATGTAGATATATGTCAATTTAAGCACCGAATTCAATTAACCTAGGCACCAATCAGTAACCTAACCTCTTCAATTACATGATTAGTTTAGATCAATCAGTTCCAAGCTTCATCACAAATCTCAATCTTCAGTCATGTGATTAGTTTAGATCAATCAGTTCTAAGTTTCATCACAAATCTTAATCTTAAATCAAGATCAAATCAGATCAAACATAAACAGAATCACCATTCATGCATTCAAGATTAAGAAGAAGAAGAAGAAGAAGAAGAAGAAGAGAAGAGGAATTCAAATATAAATCAAATACATTACATAACCAAGGTCTCAAGAATCCAAACCACAATCTCTTTAAAAGTTCCAAATTGACCGAAAGTAGCTTAGCCCTCCATTACCATGAAGGGGAGCATCAAAATATACAAAAGCTATGAGAAACTATGAAGAAACAAGAAGAAACTATGAGAGAAATGAAGGAGAATACAACTTGTTATTCATGATAACCAATGGTGCCTTTTATAGAAGTCTAGGGGTAACAAAATGACAAAGGGGAATAGGTGGATGAGTGGGGTGGTTGAGTGAAGTGGTTGAGTGGAGTGGTTGAGTGGGTTGGTTGAGTGGATGAGTGAGTGGATTAGTGGATGAGTGGGTGGATGAGTGGATTAGTGGATGGATGAGTGGGTGGTTGAGGACGAAAATTTCTTGTCTGACTTGGAAGCCAAAAACGACTAACTATACTTTAGATCCATGAAAAGTACTCTTCATGAAAGTTGTAGATCTTTGTCTTGGCTATAACATGCATATCTGGATCGTCTAATTTGGCTTCCTACAGCCTAAGATATGACCTAAATACCGCAGGTTGCTCAAACCCAACTTCAGCACCTCTGTTCCGACTTGCAAGCTCAAACTGACCCATTAGACTTCATTTTTTTCAAAAAGTGTTATTCATGAAAGTTGTTTATTTGGATCTTAACTATCAACTATCCAAATTTCAGCCCATCTCCATTATTACAGCTTGAGATATGATTTTATGAGTGCACACCGTTTGGATTCTAGTGACAGAACCCGTATTCTGACTTCCATGTAAACTTAGGTCCCTTAGACATCTGTTTCAGACTTCGAGCTCTTCATCAAAGTTGTATAGCTTCCTCCTAGCTTTCCTACAAGATAAAATTCATGATTATCAGATATCAGGAACTCAAGTTATGACCAAAATACATAAACAGTGTCAAGTCTCAATAATGCTGAAAATATTCAATTAGGACCAATTTGAGCTTAAACTCACAAAATCATACCAAACTCAATCAATTAAGAATATGGAGAGTGTAAATGACTAAACATAAGGGTTTCTTAATGAATAAAATATGTGATTATCAAATTCTCCCACACTTAGCTTTTTGCACTCCTGGGCAAAACTCAAGACCAAAACAAGGACATAAGAGATTAACAAAAATTTAAATTCCAACGACATTCAAGAACCCAAAATTTTACAATCAAGAAGAACAATCAAAGGTTCAAGGGATCAAAACATTCATGAGTTAACAATTCTCCGCATCTCAAACCAACAAGCAAGGTATCTTCAACATGAATCGAGAATGATAGATCTTCACAAGATTCTCTCTCAATCTCTCAAGTGTTTAAAAGGTAGGTATTTCACTTAATTCAACCCATGAAAATTGCACTACCATAAGCTTGCTTATCTTCTACTTCTCCACTACTCAAAACACATGCACACACAAATCATGAGGACTTTATTCAAGGTTGTAGTGAGGTCAAGGTAACAGAAGAGGATAAAATGGATAGAAGATAAATACCAAAGAGAATAAAAACAAATGAGAGCTGAGTTCAAATAACAAGCATAAAAGTTCATCCCAACTCTAATGTATATCCCTTTACATATTCATTTCCTAATCTTTATATATATATATATATATGAACATAACTATATACATACATTTTTCCTCTCTTTTTTTTTTTTAGGCACTCTTTCCTTTTTCAACAACCATTTTGTAAACACACCCCTACACTTGTTCAAAAACTCATCCTTTAACCAAGCTAATGTTCTTTTATTCCCTAAGGTAAAGTAAGAACACGATTTTTTATTTAAGGCACATAATGAGCTAGAAACAAGGAATGGTCAAATAAGCTCAAAGGGGTTAAGTAAAGGAAAATATACAAGGTTGGAAGGAATCAGAGAATTTTCAAGAAGTCAAAAGAGTGCTTGATATCATATTGAAAACAAGGTTGGCTATTCGGTTAAACTGGCTAATTAAGAAAGAGGGCCTCAATCATGTTCATGTATGCAAGTGAAATGTAGCTTCAAAAAGAATCAAAGCAAGTTCTAGAGTGGTCATTAACATGAGTGAAAATCACACAAGAAAGAAGAGAATGACATAAATGTTGAATCCAACCATGAGGCTCAAAATCTCACAAGGTATGCATCCATCAAACTCAATTCATCAATTCAATCATCCATCACCAAGCATATCAGTTCAAGAAGGGAGAAAAGTTATTCAATCATGCAATGAACACCTTTTTTTATTTTTTTTTTAAAAATGCTAAAATCTCTCCCCCACACTTAATATAACATTGCCTTCAATGTGAAAGAGAGATATAGAAAAAAACAACACAACCTGATAAGAAGTGAATCAACGCCAAGCAGAAAAGAAGCACACTGTCAGTGACGCATCAGACCCTGAAAAGAAATCAAACAATAAAACTTTAGTACTTCCGTAATTTAATACTAATTAGTTACTACCTAAAAAAACTCCTTACTCTGCCACCAATTAAGATGCGTCTCAAGAGTAAAATTACTCCTTACTTTGCCATCACTAATTGATTTAATAAGTCTATGACAATCATATCATACTTTCCAAACAAAACAACAAAAAAATTTTATTTTTTTTATTTTTTATTTTTATTTTTTTTTGGGTCAACTATCCTTCCCCCCTAACTAGATCACAACATTATCCTCAATATTAAAATATAGATGAGTAAAGGATAGAAGATATTACCTGTTGGAGAAAGCAAATACAAATTTAAACAGAAACAAAGTACAATAAAATCAAACCCATTAAAGATAAAGTTTCAGATCTGGCTTTTTTTTCTTGTTATTTCCTTCGCTGCTTCCTGTTGACCAATCTATCTGAGCTAATACCTTATCAGGTACATACTCAAAAGCTTCTAATTTATCAATGAGCTCATCAATAGTGGAGGCAGAGATAAGAAGTTGTCTTGCCGAAGGAGTGATAAATTTTGTTCCTGACTTTGTCAAGAAAAGATAACAAAAGATCAAAGAAATTATTAACATTCAACAAACCAATGGGTCTATGGTGGATGTTTAGTTCGGCCCAAGAGACAATTTGAAAAATTTCTTCCAAAGTACCAAAACCACCTGGTAAGACAAGAAATGCATCAGAATTGTCAACCATTGTTTTCATTCGTCCATGCATAGATGTTACCTAAATTTCTTCTCCAACTGTCCTTCCAGTGATGTTATTTTCAGCTAAAGGTTTAGGAATAACACCTAAAACCTGACTGCCTCCTATAAAGGCAGCAAGTGATACAACCCCCATTAACCCACGACAACCTCCCCCATATACAAGATGAATATTCCTCGCAGCAAGTGATCGACCAAGAGTGCTAGCTGCGTTTACAAACTCTAATCCCTTCCCATAACTCGACCCACAAAAAACACAAACATTTTTGAGGTTACGAATAGAAGGCCCCATTTTATACTCTTCCTCCCTTTGAGTGTTTCTGAGTTGAAGGAAAATAGAGAAAATGGAGTGTTTAAATAAGAAAAATAATGGAAAGGGGAATAATTGTACCTATAAGGGTAGGTTGGTTGTTGTCAGAAAAGGTTGAAATTAAGAGACACAGAATCTTTTTTTATTTTTATTTTTATTTTTATTTTTATTTTACTTTAAGAAAACCATCAAGGTAAAGAAGTCTAAAAACCCCTGAAGGACCCTGCTCAAAGGATCGTCTGTACAAAAATCAAAATACAACAAAATGATACAAAGATAAAAGAAATAGAAAATGATGACATACCTGTATGTACAGGTTTCCATGGCGTATCTTTATCTTTTTGGCGTCATGAGTGCAAGAGACATCAAGTCCGTTTTTTTTTTTGAAATTGTTAGAAAAACTTGATAAAAGATGAGTGTATACTTACTTAAGATTGGGATGGAGGTAGTCTGTTTCTTTCGGCTTTGTGCCAAAGCATTGTTGACCAAGATTCGACCCATTCAAGACCAAATAAGCAACATAGGGCTCCCAAAAGGGACAAGTGGCCATAATACGACCGTTGCCTCACATGTGGGATACAATCTACCTTCTTTGTTTTTCAATTAAGAAGGCTGAATCAGGATGCATGCATTTCCCCATTCACGGTTTGTGTTACCAAAGCCAACCCTAAGACGTATACATAATTTTTTTTTTGTTTTTTGTTTTTGTTTTTGTTTGAAAGATGACATGAAGAAGAAGAAGAGGATGATATGTACAGATTGTTTGTGGATATGGCTCACATCTGCCTCTGGTTTAACGTCCAGTAACGGCTTAAACGTCTTATATGAGTCGAGGATAAGCTTCCCATCCAATTTTCTTATAAATTGGCAAACAGGGTCTTTTAGAGTCAGATTCCCAAGACTGTAGCATTTTTCTTCATCTATGAAGAGATTCCACAATTTAAGAATTTCACGATGCACCAATCCACAAGAATGCGTCTCAAGAGTCAATAAGATATCATCTAATGACTCCTTACTCAGTCCATTCTTAATGAAGAAAATTTTATCTTCTCTATTTGCGGAAACCATCCCCAAAGTACGACATCGCTTGTTACAGTTCCATCGTCCACATTTGTGACAGACTTGTAACCTTTTTGCTCTTCTCCTTTTAGAATATGAACTTCTTCCAAGACCGGGCATATATGAGTCAAATGAAATTGAGGACTCACCTGCTAATCGGACCTTTGCTTCAATTATCCAGCGTACATCTTCTGGCATACCTTTGTGCATTAACAGTCTCAATCTTTCACATTGAACTTTGTAGATTTTTCTTAAAGCATTATGAGGAAGAGAAGGAAAATATTTTCTCAGGTTTGAAAGAATGACATCCATTTTGAAGGAGAAGAAGGGTTTAGTTATTTTAGAAAATTGAAAAATAAACCGACTTGAGAGTCACGGAGTACCGTATCTGCCACTTAACCGGCAACACAAAGAACTCAAGAACTTGGTTTTTCAGGAATGGTTGAGTATTTGTCCATTAACTTTAAGCGCATTACCATTCCTAGGATCCTCAATATCTACGGCCCAAGAGGATACACGTGTTTGACAACAAAAGAACCACGCCACCTAGATCTCAATTTTCCAAGGAGTAGGTGCAGATGATAATCTCAAAGCAGAACTTTTTTTTTTTGGACCAATTTCTGCAGCTTTTGCAAAAGGTGCAACAGACCTTGAATAAAGTAGGCCAATAAAATCTATACTGCAAGATTTTCGCAGTTGTTGTCACTGAAGAAAAAAAATGACCTCCACATGCTTCTGAGTGACAAAATTTAATGGCACTACTTACCTCATTGTCGGGCACACAGTTGTTTTTTTTTTTTATTCATAATGCGGATGGAGAAGGTTTATCACCTCCATTTCTGGATTCTCTGGAAGTTCATGATACTGTTTGAGGCGGTGCCCATTTACGAGGAAAGCTTTGGCAGTGACCTCACTTTTAATCTGAACAGCACCAGAAGGAAAAACCTTAGTAACAATAAATGGTCCATCCCATCTAGACCTTAATTTGCCAGGCATGAGTCAGAGGCGGGAGTTATAGAGGAGAACTTTTTGACCAATCTCAAATGTTTTCCTCAGAATCAACTTATCATGGAAGGCTTTGGTCTTCTCCTTATAAAGTTTGGAACTTTTATAAGCCTCCAAGCGGATCTCCTCCAATTGTTGCAGTTGCAGCTTCCTCTCCATACCTGCTTGATCTAGGTCCAAGTTGCACCTTTTTACCACCTAGAATGCATGATGCTCAATTTCCACCGGCAGGTGGCAGGCTTTTCCAAAAACAATCCGATACGGAGACATCCCGATTGGTGTCTTATAAGCAGTCTGGTAAGCCCATAAAACATCCTCAAGCCTCTTGCTCCAGTCCTTTCTGTTAGGTTGAACTGTCTTCTGGAGTATCTGCTTGATCTCCCTATTGGAAATCTGGGCTTGCCCATTAGTTTGGGGATGGTAAGGTGTAGAAACTCTGTGCAAGACCCCATACTTTTTCATCAAAGCTTCCATGCTTCGATTACAAAAGTGTGAACCCTGATCACTGATGATGGCCTTCAGAACTCCAAACCTGCAGAAAATCTGTGATCTAACAAAATTCACAACAACTTTGGAATCATCAGTCCGAGTAGCTTTTGCCTCCACCCACTTGGATACATAATCAACAACTAGCAAAATGTAAACAAAACCAAAAGAAACAGGAAAGGGTCCCATAAAATCAATACCCCATACATCAAAAATCTCACAGAACAATAAGGATTTCTGGGGCATCTCATTCCTTCGAGAAGTGTTTCCTGTTCTTTGGCATTGATCACAAGATTTACAAAACACATATGCATCATGAAATAGAGTGGGCCAATATAATCCAGATTCCAAAACTTTCCTAGCAGTCCTTTGGGGACCAAAATGACCGCCACATGCAAGTGTATGACAAAAGCTAAGAATAGAATGGAATTCATTATCAGGCATGCATCTCCTAATGACTTGGTCACTACAAAATTTCCACAGATAAGAGTCGTCCCACACATAATATTTTGACTCACTCTTCAATTTATCAATCTGAGCCCTAATAAAATGTGCAGAGAAAACACCAGCAACTAAGAAATTTATCAAATCAGCAAACCAAGGAGTGTTACCATGCAGCTTGAAAAGCTGCTCATCAGGGAAGACATCATGGATAGGAAAAGTATCTGCCTCCCTTTCAATTCGGCTTAGGTGATCAGCCACTAAATTCCCCGCTCCACTTTTATCACGAATTTTAATATCGAACTCTTGGAGGAGCAAAATCCACCTAATCAACCTAGGCTTTGCATCAAGCTTCTTCAGGAGAAACTTCAGAGCTGTATGATCTGAAAACACAACCACTTTAGAACCAAGCAAATATGATCGAAATTTGTCTAAAGCAAAAACAATTGCTAAAAGTTCCTTTTCAGTGGTGGTGTAGTTGACTTGTGTAGGATCTAAAGTTCTTGAAGCATAGGAGATGACATGAGATATTTTGCCGACCCTTTGTGCAAGAATAGCTCCCAAAGCATAATTAGAGGCATCACACATGAGCTCAAATGGGAGTGTCCAATCTGGTGGCTGGATGATAGGTGTACTGGTCAATGCTTGCTTCAAGTGATTGAAGGCATCCTTGCATTTCTGGTCAAAATGGAACTCCACTTCTTTTTGTAGCAAGTTGGATAGTGGAAGAGCAATTTTGCTAAAATCTTTTATGAATCACCTATAGAAACCTGCATGACCAAGGAAAGAACGAACCTCCCGCACGCATGTGGGGTAAGATAGGCATGAAATAACATCTATTTTCGTAGGATCTAACTCAATACCCTTGCTAGATATTATATGCCCTAAAACTATGCCTTGCTCTACCATGAAATGACATTTCTCAAAATTCAGAACAAGGTTAGCCTTAATGCATTTATGCAAAACTTGAGTCAAACTATCCAAACATGCATCAAAGGAAGAGTCATAGACAGTAAAGTCATCCATGAATACATCCATGCAATTTTCTAAAAGGTTAGAAAATATACTTACCATACACCTTTGAAAGGTGCCTGGAGCGTTGCACAGACCAAAAGGCATCCTTCTGTATGCAAATGTGCCAAATGGGCAAGTGAAAGTAGTTTTATCTTGGTCTTCTGGGGCTATATGGATCTGAAAATAACCCGAATATCCATCTAAGAAATAGTAATGTGACTTGCCAACTAGTCTCTCTAACATCTGATCAATGAAAGGTAATGGGAAATGATCTTTCCTGGTGGCTTGGTTAAGTCGTCTGTAATCAATGCAAACCCGCCAGCTGTTTTGAATTCTTGTGGGTAGTAGCTCATTGTTTCGATTTTCAACTCTTTGTGACCCCAGATTTCTTTGGAACAACCTGCACGGGGCTCACCCATTTACTATCAGATATGGGATAAATAATGCCAGCTTGCAGTAGCTTGGTAACTTCCTTCTTTATCACATCCAGAGTCAGGGGGTTCAGTCTCCTTTGGGGCTGCCGTACTGGTTTAATATCTTCCTCTAACAAAATCTTATGCATGCATGTGGAGGGACTGATACCAGGAAGATCTGCAAGTGTCCATCCGATGGCTTGTTTATTCTGCCTCAAAACCTGCAGTAATTTTTCTTCTTGATCAGGTTGCAAATTTTTAGCAACAATCACAGGCAGCTTCTCACCATCTTCCAAATATGCATATTTAAGATAGTCCGGCAAAATCTTGAATTCTAAGGATGGAGGCTGTACAATGGAGGGCAGCAAGCTGTTTGAAACAACTAACTCAGCAACATTAAATTCAACATACTTCTGACTCTTATTTTCACATGCTGCATCATTCAAGTCAGCAACTACATCACCACTCATAACTGCATAAATCTCAGCACATGCAGCACATGGTACAATATCACAGCCAGCACATGTTTCACAGGTAACAGAATCCAGAAAATCAGCAATATCAGGAAATTCAGCATAAATATCAGCATAAGCATCGTCAACTAGCATATCAATCACATTAACATGGAAAACAGAATGCTCCTCTAGGGGATGTCTCATGGCCTCAAAAATGTTAAATTGTACCACATCGTCGCCAAATTCTATGGAAAAGGTGCTAACATGCACATCTATCTTGGTCTTGGTTGTCTTGAGGAAAGGTCTGCCTAGGATCAATGGAGCATGGTTTGTTGAAGACTCATCTTCCATGTTCAGAATATAGAAGTCCGTTGGGAAAATTAACTCATTCACCCGAACTAACACATCTTCTAGCACTCCTGCAGGATGAGCAGTGGTTCTATTTGCCAACTGAATCACTATACCAGTAGGTTGCAAAGTGCCAATGTTCAAGGACTGATATATTGACATAGGCATGACATTAATCGAAGCACCCAAGTCTAGCATTGCATGTTCAAATTTGGAGTTACCTATTGTGCAAGGAATTGTGAAAGTTCCAGGATCTTTGCATTTTTGTGGCATGCTTGGTAGAATCATTGCAGAAACATTTCTGCCCATGCTTATTTTCTTAGTACCCTTAAGTCTTCTCTTGTGAGTACACAACTCTTTGAGGAATTTGGCATACTTGGGAATCTGCTTGATTGCATCAAGGAGGGAATATTGATTTCCACCTTCCGAATGTGTCCGTGACTTCTCTTTCTATTTTCGTTTGCGCAGTATGCTTGACCGTGTGACTCTGTTTGGAAAAGGTAGTGGAATGGCCGATTTGAATTCTCTCGCACATTTCTTCGTGTCACGATTTTGGTGAGCTATCCACTTTCTTCCGTTTTTGGTCACCTTCCGGTTCTTTGCACTTGTAGTTCGGGTTGTGGTGGAGTAGGACCGTCAACTTCTCTGCCACTTCTCAAGCTAATGGCACTTACATTGCCTCTTGGGTTGTTGGTGATTGTGAAGGCAATTGGTTCGACCCTTGACTTTTCACTCACTCGAGTGGTTGCCATCTGCCCAATTTGAGTTTGTAAATTCTGGATAGTGGCATTGACATTCTCCTGAAACTGTTTCATCAAGTCTTTGAAAGGTGGCTCAGTTGGAGTAGCTACTGGAACAGGTAGCTGGAGGGGCTGCTGCATGGGTGGCGGCGCAGGTTGTGCTTGCCTAAATGCAGGTGGTTGGTACTTGTTGCTAGGGCCTGTAGCTTGATATCTAAACTGTGGTTCTTCTTTGTTGGTAGGGCTGTTGTTGTTGTTGACGAATTTTCATATCTCGGGTTGGGATGGTCCCTCCAGCCCGAGGGTTATAGGTATTAGAAAATGGATCATATCTAGGTTCTTCTTTGTGATTGCCGATATTGGGGTCTACCGGAAAAATACCCCGGCTGCTACAATGATTGCTGCTGGAAAAATAGAACCACCATCCTGAAGTGTGGGGCATGCATCAGTAGGATGAGATGAACAAGAGCAAATGCCACACACAGTTGCAGCCATCTGCATTGGTGCTTGTTGTCCCACTGCTAACTGCCTCACCAAAGAAGTCAATTCATCAAGTTTGTGTTCCATTCTCTGTTGGTCTACATGAGACAATTGAATCTCATTGACTCCTCTGGTTTAGGTAATAATTCGTGTACCAAATTGTTGGGTGTTGGCTGCCATGTTTGCTATCAAATCTCTTGCTGCTGCAGGGGTCTTGTCTACTAAGGCTCCTCCAGAGGCAGTATCCACCATGCTTCTGTCATTTGGCAGCAAGCCTTCATAGAAATATTGAATTAAGAGTTGATCGGTGATTTGGTGGTGGGGACAGCTCGAGCACAGCTTCTTGAATCTTTCCCAATATTCATGTAAGGTCTCTCCTGTCATTTGTCTTATGCCACATATATCTTTTCTAATGGCAGCAGCTCTAGAAGCAGGGAAAAATTTCTCTAAGAACAACCGCTTCAAGTCAGTCTAACTTGTTACTGAACCTGGTGAAAGATTGACGAGCGCCGAACTCAGTCAAAATTATAACCGAAGTTATTACCTAAACTTGTAGTATAGTGAACAACACCGGATCGTCTCCTCAAGGATCGTAGATGCAATTTGATCAAATCAAGTGATAGTTAGAAAAAGGGGGTTTTGATGGTTCAAGAATCGCGCAGTGACAAGATTTAAAGAGAAATAACAATTAGAAGAACAAAGTCAATTCAGAAATCTATCCGAGATTGGGTGGATTCAATCATAGACCTTTCAACAAACACCGAAATACATTTGAATGGTTAACTTGGATCTAACCGAGATCTCTCGCATCGATCCGAATTCATACTAGACAATCGTCCAGAATTCAATTGACAAGTGATAAACACAAATCTGCAATCACACTATTCATGTAAATATATGTCAATTTAAGCACCGAATTCAATTAACCTAGGCACAAATCAGTAACCTAACCTCTTCAATTACGTGATTAGTTTAGATCAATCAGTTCTAAATTTCATCACAATACTTAATCTTAAACCAAGATCAAATCAGATCAAACATAAACAGAATCACCATTCATGCATTCAAGATCAAGAGAACAGAAGAAGAAGAGAAGAGGAATTCAAATATAAATCAAATACATTACATAACCAAGGTCTCAAGAATCCAAGCCATAATCTCTTCAAGAGTCCCGAATTGACTAGAAGTGACTTAGCTCTCCATTACAATGAAGGAAAAATATACAAGAACTATGAAAAACTATTTCTAACACCAAGTGTGTGTTGTGTTTAGAGCTCTCCACATGCTTTCTTTTATAGAGGATTCAGAGTAGTAGTAGATGGGTAGATGAGATTAGTAGGTGGAATTAGTAGGTGAGCTTGGTAGGTGAACTTGGTAGGTGAGCTTGGTAGGTGAACTTGGTAGGTGAGCTACCTTGTCTCCGAAATTCTTTATTGCTGAACTCATTGATTTCGTCATTTCTGAGCCAAGTGGTCTTCATGAAAGTTCTAGGAAATTGTCTAAGCTTTCCAATGGCTCTAGAAACACCCAAAAATTCGTCCTACAGCCCAAGATATGACTCAATTACTACAGACTATTCAGGACCAGTTTCAGCACCTCTGTTTTGACTTTCAGACCCAATATCTCCATCAAGGAGCTCGAATCAAGTTTTGTGCTTGACATGAAAGTTGTACATATGGGTCTTAACTTTCAGATTACAAATTTTCAGCCCATTTTATATGCCCAAACTCGAATTATGTTCTGGTTACTACACACTGTTCGGGTTCCAGTCACAAATCCCGTATTCTGATTTCCATGCCCAATTAGCTCCACTAAATGTCTGAATTTGACTTTGAGCTCTTCATCAAAGTTGTAGAGCTCTCTTTTATCTTTCCTACAAGGTAAAATTCATAATTATCAGACATTTAGAACTCAAGATATGGCCAAAATACAGAAACAGTGTAAGACTCGAATAATGCTGAAAAATCAATTAAGTCCGATTCGAGTTCAAACTTACAAAACATAATCAAATTCAGTCAATTAAGTACATGAAGAGTGTAAATGACTAATAATGAGGGTTTCTTAATGAATAAAATATGTGATTATCAAATTCCCCACACTTAGCTTTTTGCACTCTGGGCAAAACATATAAAACTAAAGTTAGAAGACAAAGACAAACGACACAAACTTAAAAGTTAAAAACTCTAAAGGACTCAATGAAGCAAGAAGAGCAACAAGAAATTCAAGGGATGAAAGCATAAATGAGGTAACATTTCTTCACATCTCAAACCAAAATGCAAGGAAACTTCCGTTGAAAAGAATGAATTAAGAATGATGGATCTTCACAATATTCCCTCTCAATCTCTCAAGTGTTTAAAAGGTAGGTATTTCACTCAATTCAACCCATGAAAATTGCACTACCATAAGCTTGCTTATCTTCTACTTCTCCACTACTCAAAACACATGCACACACAAATCATGAGGACTTTATTCAAGGTTGTAGTGAGGTCAAGGTAACAGAAGAGGATAAAATGGATATGAGAAGATAAATACCAAAGAGAATAAAAGCAAATGAGAGCTGAGTTCAAATAACGAGCATAAAAGTTCATCTCAACTCTAATGTATATCCTTTTACATATTCATTTCCCCATCCTTTTCTCTCTTTTTTTTTATATATATATATGAACATAACTATATACATACATTTTTTTTTTCTAGGCACTTTTTTTCTTTTTCTTTTTTTCAACAACCATTTTGTACACACTCCCCCACACTTGTTCAAAAACTCATCCATTAACCAGGCTAATGTTCTTTTATTCCCTAAGGTACAGTAAGAACACGATTTTTCATTTAAGGCACATAATGAGCTAGAAACAAGGAATGGTCAAATAAGCTCAAAGGGGTTAAGCAAAGGAAAATATACAAGGTTGGCAAGAATCAGAGAATTTTCGAGAGGTCAAAAGAGTGCTTGATATTATATTGAAAACAAGGTTGGCTATTTGGTTAAGCTAGCTAAGAAAGAGGGCCTCAATCATGTTCATGCATGCAAGTGAAATGTAGCCTCAAAAAGAATCAAAGCAAGTTCTAGAATGGTTATTAACATGAGTGAAAATCACACAAGAAAGAAGAGAATGGCATAAATGTTGAATCCATCCATTAGGCTCAAAATCTCACAAGGTATGCATCCATCAAACTCAATTCATCAATTCAATCATCCATCACCAAGCATATCAGTTCAAGAAGGGAGAAAAATTATTCAATCATGCAATGAACCTTCTTTTTTTTTTTGAATTTTTTTTGAAATTTTTTTTTTTGAATTTTTTTTTTAACAAACGAAAAGAAACAGAAACATGCTAAAATCTCTCCCCCCACACTTAATAGAACATTGTCCTCAATGTGAAAGAAAGAGATAGAAAAGAGCAACACAACCTGATAAGAAGTGAATCAACGCTAAGCAGAAAAGAAACACACCGTCGTCGTCGCATCGAACCCGAAAAGAAATCAAATAAGAAAACGTTAGTACTTCCACAATTCAATACTAATTAATTACTACCTAAAAAACTCCTTACTCTGCCACCAATTAAGATGCGTCTCAAGAGTAAAATTACTCCTTACTCTGCCATCACTAATTAGTTTAATAAGTCCATGACAACCATATCATACTAAACAAAACAACAACAATTTTTTTTTTAAAATCAAACTCATTAAAGAGAAAGTTTCAGATCGGGCTCTTGTTTCTTGTTACTTCCTTATTTGCTTCTCGTTGACCAATCTATCTCGAGCCGATATACCGATCAGTACATACTCAAAAGCTTCTAATTTATCAATGAGCTCATCAATAGTGGAGGCAGAGATAAGAAGTTGTCTTGCCGAAGGAGTGATAAATTTCGTTCCATGACTTTGTCAAGAAAAAAGAACAAAAGATCAAAGAAATTATTAACATTCAACAAACCAATGGGTTTATGGTGGATGTTCGGTTCTACCAAGAGACAATTTGAAAAATTTCTTCCAAAGTACCAAAACCACCTGGTAAGGCAATGAATGCATCAGAGTTTTCAAGCATTATCTTCATGCGTTCATGCATTGATGATACTTTAAGTTCCTCCCCAATTGTCTTTCCATTGATGTTCTGTTGAGCTAAAGTTTCAGGAATGACACCTAAAACCTGTTGTCTCTTACAAAGGCAGCAAGTGATACAACCCCCATTAACCCACGACAACCTCCCCCATATACAAGATGAATATTCCTCGCAGCAAGTGATCGACCAAGAGTGCTAGCTGCGTTTACAAACTCTAATCCCTTCCCATAACTCGACCCACAAAAAACACAGACATTTTTGAGGTTACGAATAGGAGGCCCCATTCTATACTCTTCCTCCCTTTGAGTGTTTCTGAGTTTGAAGGAAAATGGAGAAAATGGAGTGTTTAAATAGGAAAAAGAATGGAAAGGGGAATAATTGCACCTATGAGGGTAGGTTGGCGGTTGTCAGAAAAGGTTGAAATTAAGAGACACAGAATCTTTTTTTTTTTTTTTTGACTTCAAGAAAACCATCAAGGTAAAGAAGTCTAGAAACCCCTGAAGGACCCTGCTCAAAGGATCGTCTGTACAAAAATCAAAATACAACAAAATGATACAAAGATAATAGAAAATGATGACATACCTGTATGTACAGTTTCCATGGCGTATCTTTATCTTTCACGCGTCATGAGTGCAGTAGACATCACGTCCTTTTTTTTTTTTTTTTTTTTTGTGAAATTGTTAGAAAAACTTGATGAAAGATGAGTGTATACTTACTTAAGATTAGGATGGAGGTAGTCTGCTCTTTCGGCTTTGTGCCAAAGCATTGTTGACCAGTATTCGACCCATTCAAGACCAGCGCAACATAGGGCTCCTGAAGGGACAAGTGACCATAATACGACTGGCTGCCTCACATGTGGGATACAATCTACCTTCTTTGTTTTTCAATTAAGAAGGCTGGATCAGGATGCATGCATTTCCCCATTCACGGTTTGTGTTACCACAGCCAACCCTAAGAAGTATACATTTTTTTTTCATTTTTTTTTGTAAAATGTTATGAAGAAGAAGAAGAAGAAGATGATATGTACAGATTGTTTGTGGATATGGCTCACATCTGCCTCTGGTTTAACGTCCAGTAACGGCTTAAACGTCTTCTATGAGTCGAGGATAAGCTTCCCATCCAATTTTCTTATAAATTGGCAAACAGGGTCTTTTAGAGTCAGATTCCCAAGACTGTAGCGTTGTTGTTCATCCTTGAAGAGATTCCACAATTTAAGAATTTCACGATGCACCAATCCACAAGAATGCGTCTCAAGAGTCAATAAGATATCATCTAATGACTCCTTACTCAGTCCATTCTTAATGAAGAAAATTTTATCTTCTCTATTTGTGGAAACCATCCCCTTAGTACGACATCGCTTGTTACAGTTCCATCGTCCACATTTGTGACAGACTTGTAACCTTTTTGCTCTTCTCCTTTTAGAATATGAACTTCTTCCAAGACTAGGGCATATATGAGTCAAATGAAATTGAGGACTCACCGCTAATCGGACCTTTGCTTCAATTATCCAACAGTACATCTTCGGCATACCCTTGTGCATTAACATTCTCAATCTCTCACATCGAACTTTGTAGATTTTTTTTCAGAGCATTTTGAGGAAGAGAAGGAAAATGTTTTCTCGTGTTTGAAAGAATGACATCCATTTTGAAGGAGAAGAAGGGTTCGGTTATTTTGGGAAACTAAAGAATAAACCGACTCAAGAGTCACGAGTACCGTATCCACCACTTAACCTAAGCAACACAAAGAACTCAAGAACTTGGTTTTCCGGGAATGATTGAGTCTTTGTCCATTAACCTTAAGCGCATTACCATTCCTAGGATCCTCGATGTCGATCTTGAAAGGATACGCGTGTCGACAACAAAAGAACCGCGCCACCTAGATCTCAATTTTCCAAGGAGTAGGTGCAGATGATAATCTCAAAGCAGAACTTTTTGACCAATTTCCGCAGCTTTTGCAAAAGGTGTAACAGACCTTTAATAAAGTAGGCCAATAAAATTCATACTGCAAGATTTTCGCAGTTATTGTCGCTGAAGAAAAAAATGACCTCCACATGCTTCTGAGCGACTCTACCTACCTCATTGTCGGGCACACAGCTGTTTTTTTTTTCTTTTTTTTTCTCTTTTTTTTTATTCATAATGCGGATGGAGAAGGTTCATCACCTCCACTTCTGCATTCTCTGGAAGTTCATGATACTGTTTGAGACGGTGTCCATTTACGATGAAAGCTTTGGCAATGACCTCACTTTTAATCTGAACAGCACCAGAAGGAAAAACATTAGTAACAATAAATGGTCCATCCCATCTAGACCTTAATTTGCCAGGCATGAGTCGGAGGCGGGAGTTATAGAGGAGAACTTTTTGACCAATCTCAAATGTTTTCCTCAGAATCAACTTATCATGGAAGGCTTTGGTCTTCTCCTTATAAAGTTTGGAACTTTCATAAGCCTCCAAGCGGATCTCCTCCAATTGCTGCAGCTGCAGCTTCCTCTCCATACCTGCTTGATCTAGGTCCAAGTTGCACCTTTTCACCGCCCAGAATGCTCGATGTTCAATTTCCACCGGTAGGTGGCAGGCTTTTCCAAAAACAATCCGATACGGAGACATCCCGATTGGTGTCTTATAAGTAGTCCGGTAAGCCCATAAAGCATCCTCAAGCCTCTTGCTCCAGTCCTTTCTGTTAGGTTGAACTGTCTTCTGGAGTATCTGCTTAATTTCTCTGTTGGAGACCTCGGCTTGCCCATTGGTTTGGGGGTGGTAGGGTGTAGAAACCTTGTGTTAGACTCCATACTTCTTCATCAAAGCCTCCATGCTTCGATTGCAAAAATGTGAACCTTGATCACTAATGATGGATCTCGGGACTCCAAACCTACAGAAAATCTGTGATCTAATAAAATCCACAACAACTTTAGAATCATCAGTCCGAGTGGCCTTAGCCTCCACCCATTTAGATACATAATCCACAGCAAGCAGAATGTAAACAAAACCAAATGATACAGGAAAAGGACCCATAAAGTCAATACCCCAAATATCAAAAATCTCACAGAATAATAAGGGTTTCTGGGGCATTTCATTCCTACGAGAAGTATTCCCTGTTCTCTGGCATTGATCACAAGATTTGCAAAACATATATGCATCATGAAATAGAGTGGGCCAATATAATCCAAAGTCTAAAACTTTCCTAGCAGTCCGTTGAGGACCGAAGTGGCCGCCACATGCAAGTTTATGACAAAAGCTAAGAATGGAATGGAATTCATCATCAGGCACACACCTTCTAATTACTTGGTCACTGCAAAATCTCCATAAGTAAGGATCATCCCACACATAATACTTTGACTCACTTTTCAATTTATCAATCTTAGCCTTAGTGAAATGTGCAGGTATTGCTTTAGCAACCAAGAAATTAATCAAATCAAGAAACCAAGGGATGTTGCCTTGCGACTTGAAAAGTCGCTCATCGTGGAAAACATCATGGATGGGAAAAACATCGCCTCCCTTTCAATTCGACTCAAGTGATCAGCCACCAAATTCTCCGCTCCACTCTTGTCACGGATCTCAATATCAAACTCCTGGAGGAGCAACATCCACCTAATCAACCGGGGCTTGGCATTGGGCTTTTTCGGGAGAAACTTCAATGCTGCATGATCTGAAAACACAACCACTCGGAACCAAGCAAATATGATCGAAATTTATCTAAAGCAAAAACAATTGCTAAAAGTTCCTTTTCGTTGTGGTGTAGTTGATTTGTGCAGGATCTAAAGTTCTCGAAGCATAGGAAATGACATGAGATACTTTACCGACCCTTTGTGCAAGAACAGCTCCCAATGCATAATTAGAGGCATCACACATCACTCAATGGAAGTGTCCAATCCGGCGGTTGGATGATAGGTGTCTTGGTCAATACCGCTTCAATTGATTGAAGGCATCCCGGCACTTCTTGTCAAAGTGAAACTCCACATCTTTTTGCAGTAAGTTGGATAGCGGAAGTGCAATTTTTTGAAATCCTTTATGAACCGCCGATAGAAACCGCATGACCAAGGAAAGAACGAATCTCCCGCACGCATGTGGGGTAAGATAGGCATGAAATAACATCTATTTTTGCAGGATCTACCTCAATACCCTCACGAGATATCACATGCCCTAAGACTATACCTTGTTCTACCATGAAATGACATTTCTCAAAATTTAGAACGAGGTTAGTCTTAATGCATCTATGCAAGACTGAGCGACTATCTAAACATGCATCAAAGGAAGATCCATAGACAGTAAAATCATCCATGAATACGTCCATGCAATTTTCTAAAAAATCAGAAAAGATACTTACCATACACCTCTGAAAGGTGCCTAGAGCATTGCATAGACCAAAGGGCATCCTCCTGTATGCAAATGTGCCAAATGGACAAGTGAAAGTAGTCTTCTCTTGGTCTTCGGGGCTATATGAATCGAAATAGCCCGAATATCCATCCAGGAAACAATAATGTGACTTGCCGCCTAACCGTTCCAACATCCGATCAATGAAGGGCAGCGGAAATGATCCTTTCTCGGTAGCCTGGTTGAGCCGCCTATAATCAATGCAAACTCGCCAACCTGTTTTGAACTCGTGTGGGCACAAGCTCATTGTTCGATTCGCAACCACCGTGACCCCGCATTTCTTGGGAACCACTTGCACGGGGCTCACCCATTGGTATCGGATATGGGATAAATAATGCCACTTGAAGTAGCTTTGTAACTTCCTTCTTCACCACATCTAGAATCGGGGATTTAGTCTCCTTTGGGGCTGTCTAACCGGTTTGATCCCTTCTTCCAATAAAATCTTATGCATGCATGTGGAGGGACTAATACTAGGAATATCGCAAGAGTCCATCCGATGGCTTGCCTATTCTGCCTCAAAATCTGCAGTAACTTTTCTTCTTGATCAGGTTGTAGGTTTCTAGCAATGATCATTGGAAGTGTCTCACCATCTCCCAAATATGCATATTTAAGATGGTCTCAGTAAAGTCTTCAACTCCAAAGATGGAGGTTGCACAATGGAAGGTAACAAGTGATCTGAAACAACTATCTCAAAGAACATTAATTTCAAAGATGGTACTTCGACTCTCATTCTCAATTGTTGCATCATCGCATTTGTATCATTACTCATAACAGAATAAATCTCAAGACATGCAAAGACATGGTTCAATATCACAAGTGGCACATGTATCACAAGAAACAGAACCAAGATAGTCAACAATATCAGGGAATTCAAAGCATATAAATCAAGTATAGACATCATCAACCAAAGATCTCAATCATATCAACATGGAAAACAGAATGCTCCTCTAGGGGGTGTCTCATGGCATCAAAAATGTTAAATTGTACCAAATCGTCGCCAAACTCCATAGAAAGGGTGCCAGCATGCACGTCTATCTTGGTCTTGGCAGTCTTGAGGAATGGTCTGCCTAGAATCAATGGAGCATGGTTTGTTGGAGACTCATCTTCCATGTCCAGAATGTAGAAATCTGCTGGAAAAATCAACTCATTCACCCGAACTAACACATCTTCCAGCACACTTGCAGGATGAGCAGTGGCTCTATTTGCCAACTGAATCACGATACCAGTGGGTTGCAAAGTACCAATGTTTAAACACTTATACACTGACATGGGCATGACATTGATCGAAGCACCCAAATCTAGCATTGCATGCTCAAATCTAGAGTTGCCAATTGTGCAAGAAATTGTGAAAGTTCCAGGATCTTTGCATTTCTCGTGGCATGCTTGGCGAATCATTGCAGAAACATTTCTTCCCATGCCGATCTTCTCATCCCCTTTCAACCTTCTCTTATGAGTGCACACAACTCCTTGAGAAATTTAGCATATTTTGGAATTTGCTTGATTGCATCTAGGAGGGGAATATTGATTTCCACTTTCCCGAATGTCTCCATGACTTCTTTTTCCATTTCTCGCTTGCATTGTTCTCTTGGATTGTGTGATCCTATTTGGAAAAGGTAATGGAATGGTAACATCCGAATTCTCTGCAATTTTCTTCAAGGGTATGATTTTGGACTGAATTATCCATTTCCTGTTTTTGGTCAATTTCGATTCTTTGTAAGGTTGGAACATCAACTTCTTTGCCACTTCTCAAGGTAATTGCACTTACATTGCCTCTTGGATTGTTGATTTGTTTGTGAAGGCAATTGGCTAGAACCTTGACTCTTTAGCTCGCTCACGTGGTTGCCAGCTGCCCGATTTGAGTTTGTAAATTCTGAATGTTGGCACTGACGTTCTGCTAGAACTGAATGTTATTTGTGGCCATTTGTTTCATCAGGTCTTCCAATGATGGCTCAGCTGGAGTGGATTGGACAGACTGCTGAACAGGTTGCTGTTGTCTGAATGCAGGGGGTATTTGTTAGTATTTGTTGCTTGGACCTGCAGCTTGGTATCTAAATTGTTGTTGCTGCTGGTGGGGCTGTTGTTGCTGGCTAGGATTCCCATATCTCAAATTGGAATGGTCTCGCCAACCAGGATTATAAGTGCTAGAAAATGGATCATATCTAGATTGTTGCTGATGTTGGGGTCTACTAGGAAAAACACCAGCTGCAGCAACACATTGATCTGGAAAAGCGGAACCATCTTCCTGAAGTGTAGGGCATGAATCAGTAGGATGAGATGAATTAGAGCAAATTCCACACACTGATGCAGTTATCTGCATGGGTGGTTGTTGACCCACTGCTATCTGTCTTACCAAAGAAGTCAATTCATCTAGTCTGTGTTCCATTCTTTGTTGGTCCATATGAGATGCTTGAATTTCATTAACTCCTCTGCGGTTGCGGTGATGATCCGCGAGCCAAACTGTTGGGTATTGGCGCCATGTTTGCTATCGATCTCTTGCGGCGGTGGGAGTTTTGTCTACTAAGGCTCCTCCCGGAGGCAAGAGCATCGATCATGCTTCTATCATTTGGCAAAGCAAGCCCTCATAAAAGTATTGAATCAAGAGTTGGTCACTAATTTGGTGATGAGGGGCTCGAACACAACTTCTTGAATCTCTCCCAAGTATTCATGCAAAGTCTCACCGGACATCCGTCGATGCCACATATATCCTTCCTAATTGCAAAGCAGGCTCTCGAGGCAGGGAAGAATCTCTCCAGGAACAACCTCTTCATGTCATTCCAACTTCGACCGAACCTGGTGAAAGATAAAACAACCAATCTTTGGTGCATCGACAAGTGAGAAGGAAATGCCCTTAACTTGATGTGTTCCTCGGCGATGCCTTGTGGCTTCATGGTTGAACACACAACATGAAACTCTTTCAGGTGCTTATGAGGATCTTCACCCGCAAGACCATGAAACTTTGGTAACAAGTGTATCAAACCAGATTTCAACTCAAAATCTGCATCAAGATCAGGATATTGAATGCACAAAGATTGGTAAGATACATCAGGAGCAGCAAGTTCCTTAAGGGTTCTATTATGCATGTTATCAGCCATGATTTTAGGATTACTTAAGTTATCAGGTTCACTCCCAAAATTTGGTTCAGAATTAATTCTGGAATTTATCACACGAGCTCTAATTAATCTATGCAAGGTCCTATCAATCTCAGGATCAAGATCAAGCAAGATATCAGGATTGGACCTAGTCATGCATCAACTAAAGCACAAAAATACAAAAACTGCAACTAAGCAAAATACACTAAACAACACTCAAAATATGCAAAAATAAATCTAGTTAATATGTCTAAACATTTTTAAAAATTATGGAATCAACACAGAACAAAATCTACATAAAAATGAAACTAGAAAATGCAATAAAAAATATTAAAAAATTGAAAAAGTGGTCTAAATGATAGAATTTCGAAAAACCAGGGTGACCTCACAGTTTACTGTGAGTCTTGTTTATCAGGCTGTTTTCCTTCAACCGACCAAGTTTCAGCTCATTCTGGGCATGTTGCAGTTCGAAAATTGCAATAGTTACCCGTAATCACTGTTTTCCGTCTTTCCTAAATCGAGAAAAATTCAAAAGCTAGGATAAAAATATTAGTATGGTATGAACAATGTTAGTAAATGAAAAATAACTGTTAGAATAGGTAAGAAAGAACAAAAATTAGTAAGGTTACTCAAAATGAAAAGATTACACCTACGAGTTCCAAGAAGGCAACGGCGCCAAAATTTTGACGAGCGCCGAACTCAGTCAAAATTATAACCGAAGTTATTACCTAAACTTGTAGTATAGTGAACAACACCGGATCGTCTCCTCAAGGATCGTAGATGCAATTTGATCAAATCAAGTGATAGTTAGAAAAAGGGGGGTTTTGATGGTTCAAGAATCGCAGTGACAAGATTTAAAGAGAAATAACAATTAGAAGAACAGTCAATTCAGAAATCTATCCGAGATTGGGTGGATTCAATCATAGACCTTTCAACAAACACCTGAAATACATTTGAATGGTTAACTTGGATCTAACCGAGATCTCTGCATCAGATCCAGAATTCATACTAGACAATCGTCCAGAATTCAATTGACAAGTGATAAACATAAATCTGCAATCACACTATTCATGTAAATATATGTCAATTTAAGCACCGAATTCAATTAACCTAGGCACAAATCAGTAACCTAACCTCTTCAATTACGTGATTAGTTTAGATCAATCAGTTCTAAATTTCATCACAATACTTAATCTTAAACCAAGATCAAATCAGATCAAACATAAACAGAATCACCATTCATGCATTCAAGATCAAGAGAACAGAAGAAGAAGAGAAGAGGAATTCAAATATAAATCAAATACATTACATAACCAAGGTCTCAAGAATCCAAGCCACAATCTCTTCAAGAGTCCCGAATTGACTAGAAGTGACTTAGCTCTCCATTACAATGAAGGAAAAATATACAAGAACTATGAAAAACTATTTCTAACACCAAGTGTGTGTTGTGTTTAGAGCTCTCCACATGCTTCCTTTTATAGAGGATTCAGAGTAGTAGTAGATGGGTAGATGAGATTAGTAGGTGGAATTAGTAGGTGAGCTTGGTAGGTGAACTTGGTAGGTGAGCTTCCTTGTCTCCGAAAGTATTCATTGCTGAACTCATTGATTTCGTCATTTTTGAGCCAAATGGTCTTCATGAAAGTTCTAGGAAATTGTCTAAGCTTTCCAATGGCTCTAGAAGCACCCAAAAATTCGTCCTACAGCCCAAGATATGACCCAATTACTACAGACTGCTCAGGACCAATTTCAGCACCTTTGTTTTGACTTTCAGACCCAATATCTCCATCAAGGAGCCCGAATCAAGTTTTGTGTTTGTCATGAAAGTTGTACATATGGGTCTCAACTTTCAGATCACCAATTTTCAGCCCATTCTAGAAACCCAAACTCGAATTATGTTCTGGTTACTACACACTGTTCGGGTTCCAGTCACAAATCCCGTATTCTGATTTCCATGCCCAATTAGCTCCACTAAATGTCTGAATTTGACTTTGAGCTCTTCATCAAAGTTGTAGAGCTCTCTTTTATCTTTCCTACAAGGTAAAATTCATAATTATCAGACATTTAGAACTCAAGATATGGCCAAAATACAGAAATAGTGTAAGACTCGAATAATGCTGAAAAATCAATTAAGTCCGATTCGAGTTCAAACTTACAAAACATAATCAAATTCAGTCAATTAAGTACATGAAGAGTGTAAATGACTAATAATGAGGGTTTCTTAATGAATAAAATATGTGATTATCAAAGATAAAATAACCAATCCTTGGCTATATCAGCAAGTGAGAAAGGAAATGCCCTCAGCTTGATGTGCTCTTTTGAGATCCCATGTGGCTTCATGGTTGAACAAACTACATGGAACTCCTTTAGATGCTTATGGGGATCCTCACCTGCAAAACCGTGAAACTTGGGCAACAAATGTATCAATCCAGATTTTAACTCAAAATCAGCATCAAGATCTGGGTATTGAATACACAAAGACTGATTAGTTATATCAGGAGCAGCAAGTTCCTTAAGAGTTCTATTCTGCATGCTATCAGCCATGGTTTCAGAATTATTCAAGATCTCAAGTTCACTCCTAATATTAAGATCAAATTCAGAAGCAATTCTTGCACTTAGCCTACGAGCTCTAATCAACCTATGCAAGGTTCTATCAATCTCAGGATCAAAGTCAACCAAGTTATCAGGCTCGGACCTAGTCATGCATCACACAAAAACAAATAAATAAGCAAAATACACTAGACAATGGATAAAAAATGTTAGAAAAGTTAATAAAAAGCAAAAGTTAGTAAAAACACTTAAAATGAAAAGATTACACTTACTAATCCCCGGCAATGGTGCCAAAATTTTGACAAGCGCCGAACTCAGTCAAAATTATAACCGAAGTTATTACCTAAATTTACAGTATAGTGAACAATACCGGATCGTCTCCTCAAGGATCGTAAATGTAATTTAATCAAATTAAGTTAAGTTAGAAAGGGGGTTTTGATGGTTCAATGATCATAGTGACAAGATTTAAAAAGAAATAACAATTAGAAGAACAGTCAATTCAGAAATCTATCCAAGATTGGGTGGATTCAATGATAAACCTTTCAACAAACACTTGAAGCACATTTGAATGGTTAACTTGGATCTAACCGAGATCTCAGCATTAGATCCAGAATTCACACTAGACAATCGTCCAGAATTCAATTGACAAGTGATAAACACAAATCTGCAATTGCACCATTCATGTAGATATATGTCAATTTAAGCACCGAATTCAATTAACCTAGGCACCAATCAGTAACCTAACCTCTTCAATTACGTGATTAGTTTAGATCAATCAGTTCCAAGCTTCATCACAAATCTCAATCTTCAATCATGTGATTAGTTTAGATCAATCAATTCTAAGTTTCATCACAAATCTTAATCTTAAATCAAGATCAAATCAGATCAAACATAAACAGAATCACCATTCATGCATTCAAGATTAAGAAGAAGAAGAAGAAGAAGAAGAAGAAGAAGAAGAAGAAGAAGAAGAAGAAGAAGAAGAAGAAGAAGAAGAAGAGAAGAGGAATTCAAATATAAATCAAATACATTACATAACCAAGGTCTCAAGAATCCAAACGACAATCTCTTTAAGAGTCCCAAATTGACCGAAAGTAGCTTAGCCTTCCATTACCATGAAGGGGAGCATCAAAATATACAAAAGCTATGAAAAACTATGAAGAAACAAGAAGAAACTATGAGAGAAATAAAGGAGAATACAACTTGTTATTCATGATAACCAATGGTGCCTTTTATAGAAGTCTAGGGTAACAAAATGACAAAGAGGAATAGGTGGATGAGTAGGGTGGTTGAGTGAAGTGGTTGAGTGGGTTGGTTGAGTGGATGAGTGAGTGGATTAGTGGATGAGTAGGTGGATTAGTGGATGAGTGGATTAGTGGATGGATGAGTGGGTGGTTGAGGACGAAAATTTCTTGTCTGACTTGGAAGCCAAAAACAACTAACTATACTTCAGATCCATGAAAAGTACTCTTCATGAAAGTTGTAGATCTTTGTCTTGGCTATAACATGCATATCTGGATCGTCCAATTTGGCTTCCTACAGCCCAAGATATGACCCAAATACCGCAGGTTGCTCAAACCCAACTTTAGCACCTCTGTTCCGACTTGCAAGCTCAAACTGACCCATTAGACTTCATTTTTTCAAAAAGTGTTCTTCATGAAAGTTGTTTATTTGGATCTTAACTATCAACTATCCAAATTTCAGCCCATCTCCATTATTACAGCTTGAGATATGATTTTATGAGTGCACACCGTTCGGATTCTAGTGACAGAACCTGTATTCTGACTTCCATGTAAACTTAGGTCCCTTAGACATCTGTTTCGGACTTCGAGCTCTTCATCAAAGTTGTATAGCTTCCTCCTAGTTTTCATAAAAGGTAAAATTCATGATTATCAGATATCAGGAACTCAAGTTATGGCCAAAATATAGAAACAGTGTCAAGTCTCAATAATGCTGAAAATATTCAATTAGGACCAATTTGAGCTTAAACTCGCAAAATCATACCAAACTCAATCCATTAAGAATATGGAGAGTGTAAATGACTAAACATAAGGGTTTCTTAATGAATAAAATATGTGATTATCACTGACTACTGACTACAAGTGCACACAAGTTTCATAAACTTATCAGTTTTAACAGTCATAAATTAACTTCCCAACATATCATCACTACAAGATCATGAGAAAATAGGACCTGTATTAATCAGTTTGATCTAAAGTCTAAACTCAATTTTCATCATAAAAGCAAAAAATTATAATTTTATTTTTCTCCAAATTTATATCTTAGTCTACCTTATTCAAAAGGGAGAGGATCTGAATAAAAGAAATACTCCATTTGGAAGCTTCATTTCCACTTTGCTAGAAAGACCAATTATCTACATCTTCAAGGACTCAAGTCTAGTGTCATTTTACACAAGCTTCAACTTAATGGGAGATATATGCAAAATTAAGATGGAAATGTGAAATTTCTTGATTTTTCACAATGTAACTCAATTAGTATATTTCTAGTCAAAATTAAGATGCAGATGTTGAAGTTCTTGATTATTCACAATGCAACTCAATTCACATATTTTAAATCAGAACAAGATCTCTTCTATTGAAATACAACTCTAAATTGTGACCATGATAGATGAAAAGAAGGGCAAGATTAGACAAAAATTTTGGAATACTACAAACTCACCATGGTTGTTTAACCACTTCCAAGTAAGAAATCAACCTCAGACACCAAATATGAGGAATTGTCAGAGCTCATATCTCTGAAGTGATCAACCTCATTATAATTCTCCATACTTGACTTATTTTCATCTGTAGTACTCAAGACAACTAATTATCAATTAGAAGAAAAAGACTACCAACATTAAATATTAATGACTAAATATCAAAAAGATGAAGAAAGCAACAAAAAATGGTAAAAGACAATATAAATAGAAACTCATAGCTTAGCTGTTCTAATTTCATCAATACTAGAAGAATGCTTGCATGTAAGTGTAACACTAGGTATGGGAATTGAGTTTTGCAGAGGGTTTTCAAATTCAATATTCACCTTCATAACTTCTGCAAATGAGTGCAGTGGACAAATAATGTACCAACAGTACATAATGGGGAAAAAAGTAAGGCTCTTGTGCCAATTTTGTATACCAATTTATTTGTTTTAATTAAAATATAGTATATTACAATGAATCCAATCCTGGTAAGGTAAAAATTTCTTTTACCCAACTCTGCTTCATATTTTTATGTTACAAGAATATCAACAGAATTTGCAAAAGAAAGTCCAAAGGTCATCTAATTTTCTAATGTTATTAATTTCAAGTAAAAATTTCTCCCTTCATAAACTGACAAGTGTGATTCCCTAAATGATTGTCATCAATGATTCTGCTCGAATCTGTCCCTCTTCTACCATACTTGGAGCTGAGTGAACTATTTTTAACACATAGACATGCCAAAAGTTCTAGGCATTATTTCAACTCCTTAAATTAGCAAGGGTGAAAATGTCACAAATAACCCACTTGTTCCACTCCAGAAGTACACTCCAAATGGTCTAATGCAGATCATAAAGTTGCTAAAAACTACCATGTGTCTACGTTATAACAAAATAAAACCCGAGGATATGCATGGCTTATGAGTGGAACTCACTCAATGCTTACCCATAAGTTTGTCAAGGATGCAAAAGGAATACATACTTTAAAGCAAAAAGAAAACCAAATATAAAACACTCGCAACTTCAAAGGAAAATGATTGCTTATTCAAACTACATGATTAGAGGACAACTCGGGGCCCATATAAAATGTTACATAATGGTTAGACATCTTTCTTAATAAGAAAATAGAAAACATAATGTATTTTACAATAAATCATAACATCTACAAGCATATATATACAAATTATTAGCATTATGAAGTAAACCAACTTTCTGCTCTTAAGGCTTAGTTAAGAAAACATGTATTGCTAGCAATTTTCCCTAGAACTATCAGCAGCCCATAGCTAGAGTCTATCATAAACATCTGGTTCAATCAGTTTAGTGGTCCAAAGTTCAAAATAGTATTGCTATTATGTCAAATGTATAGTAGAAAATGAACATTACTTATCCTCTAATAATCAAGAGTGAAGACAATATTGTAAAGACATTCAAGAGAAATAAAATGATATTTGATGATTCAATTATCAATTTCAGATGAAATTCCACCACATACCTCCTGCAACACAAACATTTGATTGATTGTTCTTTTTTTTAGATAAGCTTTGATTGCAACTCCAACCAGTTAGTCTTGGCAGCAGAGAATGATGGTATCATTACTTCCTCCAAAGAATGACTCAAGCCTTCTTTAGTGTTAGCCTGAAAAGTTAGTTACCAGTGACACCTCAAGCTATCAGGACAAGGAACACAAAATTCACATTAAACCTGAAAATCAAGGGGAAAATAAAAAAAAGGAATTCTTGGTATAAATAATTAACCACTCAAGTGGCTAATTAAGTAAATAAATGGTTACTCATTAACAACTCTTTGAATCAATCTCTCTCACCTAACTCCCTACTCCATATCCATCCTCATCCTCCTCTCTGCTCACTCACAAATCACAATTCCATAAACCAATTCCACCCTCCTTCACAACATCCAAAATGGACAACAACGAAACCAAAATGTAATGTCCTCCACTAACAACTTCACGTTCAACCACAGTGGAAATAAATGATGAGGTGTTGCTTAGTTAAAACACACACACACACACATACACACTACAGTCAAAAACTTGTTAGCATATTTCCAATCAAATCTAAAACAATCTGGACATTCTCCTTCTCATACAAAACCACCTCACAGACTCATTTCTTAGCATGCAAGAAATAAAAACACATTACTTATCAGCAATAAAAAAGGCACCAGTAAGTCAACCACCTTATCAAATCGAGAATAAGGAACCAAAAAATTAAAATAATAGCTCATCAAAGTACTCATCATTTCACCATTTCATTCACATACAACCCTTAAAGAACTATTTTTTTTAATTATTACCATAATCAAATCATTCTCACACACAAAGACACATAAAAAAATTTCAAGTCATAGTAAAACATTATAAATTAGTCAAGATCTCAAATCGTCAAACACCATAAATCATTCCATCTAAACACTTCACAACACATTTATTCCATCTCAAAACACTTAAACCAACATATCTCTTTTTTATTAATCAAAATAGACACTACTACCCTAGCATATCAGCACTGAGTCTAAGAAAAAACAACATGCCTTATTATCTCTATTTCAACTCACTTCATTCAAATAGGCATTTTGTAACATCCTAATTCTAAATACCGTAGTATACCTTACGTATACTAAGTAAACAAAATTAATATGTCACTTTCTAACTTAAATGTAAATTACAACTTATCAATATCTATTTAACAACTAAATATATAGAGCCTTTGCAGAAGTAAGTGAGCAAGACATTTTACACCTAAAGAAACTTGCTCTTTACTAGAAATCTATTTGATATGTCTGAGAGTACAAACCTTTACAAAACTAATTACATAAACTTAATTACAGAGCTATTAATATAAATACATAACTAAAATTATTACATCAACAACTTAATTAAATCTTCATCACCTCGTCTTGTACTTGATTTGGTCTTCCTCTGGATTTATCATGAAAAACATAAAAAGACTGGGGTGAGAATTAATAATTCTCAGTAGTAAGTTTGAAATCGTAACATCATGGTAAATCCAGCTGCTTTGGGGTAAAACACAAATTGTACTTAATCATTTGGCAAGGTGGCATAAGCTAAAACTCAATCATTTCCCTTCCCAAAGCAGATAGTTCATTCAATTAAAAAATAATTCATTATGTCATAACAATTAATTCAAACAACATATATCTTAAACATTTTTCATCATATTAAATACTAATTGTAACACCCCAAATTTCCTAAATAGTTGACAGTAATTTTGATAGTTAACAGAATTCTACTGTTTAGTAATTTATGTGTGCTGTAAAATTATTTTGAGTATTCCGTCAGCGCATTTGATCGTTTTGTGTGATTTACTCCGTGTTAGGAAAATTATAATTTTTGGACCGGAGAAAATCTTTATGTATTTATTTCTCTTGATTTTTAATTATTTTTAACAATTTGACTTGATTTTCATACGTTTTCTAATATTTGTGATTTTTGTGGATGATTATAAATTTTTATATTTCTTTGATTGTTTTTAGGCTGTTTGTGGGCCCAGGTGGCCTTACATGGCTCCAGGTGGATCCCGCAAAGTGAAAATTTTTCTACGCATAGAAAAATTTGCACTGTTGAGACGGAGATAGGGGATCTTACTAAACCTGAATCTGAAAAACAGTTTTAGAAAATTTCTTGTACTGTATTTAATTATCGGGCGATAAAAATACAGTAAATATATTCTTTCGTGGGGTTTTAGCAGATAAAAAAATAGAAATTATATTGTTAAGTCAACATTAGTGGTTATGACAACTTTTGACGGGCCAATAGGAAGCAAGTTTAATTTTTTAAGACTTTGATATCAACCGTCGATTTAATCAACGGTGTAGAATCGGTCTAATAAAATGACTATGATCATTTATAACCGTTGGATTTAGATTTAAATCAAGGGTGGAGATTTGATCTTATAAAGTGGCTAGGACAATTTGTGACCGTTGGATTTGGATTTAATCAACGGTGGAGATGGATCATTTATAACCATTGGATTTGGATTTAATCAATGGTGGAGATTTGGTCTTCTAAAATGGCTATGACTAATTATGATCCTTGGATTAAAAGTAAGAAGGAGTAATCTTGACCCTTCATTTTGGAGATGGATCTAATGGCTAGAATTTCAAGGAGGAAAGATCCAATGGCCTAAATTAAGTCTTCTATCTAAGCCTAAACCTAGAAGCTACCTTAATCCTAACCATTGATCTAATCAATGGCTCTAAATGGTGGCTAGAAAAGATGACAACTTTGTTGAATGCATGGATGGAGGGGGGACGGTTTTTGTGTTGTTTAGGAGCTAAAGGAAAAAGTTTGAAGACATTATTAGATTGTTTTAGTCAATATGGATCATTATTGATCATTTTGCACTCTTAGGAGAATGCGTGAAGGAGGGGCTACGGTTTTGGTGTCTTAAGGCCATAGCAAAAAGTCTATGACCATTATCACTCATTATTGATCATTCTTGATCATTCCAAAAACCTAAAGCTCTTAGAAAATTTTCTCTTCTTCTCCTTCTAGCATGGTTCGGCCAAGCACCCTAAATATGTCTTCCATCACTCAAAAATTTTAACTAACCTTATTCTAAGCAACTTTCATGTTGGAGACTTTCTCTAAATCATTCATCTTCATGGACTTTCTTTAAGATCAAAGTTATAAGGTATTTGTGGTAAAGTGTAAGGAAACTTCATTTCTTCTTCCTTTTTCATGTTCTAAGCCATGTTTGATCCATGGTTTATCTTGTTCAAGCTTGATATGTTAATTAACTTGTATTTTGTTTTGTATTTGAGAAGCCCTTGGTGGTGAAGGACTTGGAAAAAGAAGCAAAACAAGGAGCTTTTGAGGTTCTTCAAGAGGTAAGAGGGAGATTCATCTCACCAACCAAGTATGGTGGTGAGAGATGGTTGTGTATTTGATGGATGGTGAATCCATGTAAGGATTCATATCCATGGTCATGTAATAATTTGTGGGTGTTTATGTGCTTTGATTATTTGTCTGTGCTTGGTATGATTTGCATGATTTATTTGCTTTGATTATGGCATGCTTGTGATATATATGTTGAATATGTATTTGTATGCCATGATTTGATGATGGAAAGGAAATTAATTTTTTTGGTTCCAAAGACCAAGAGGATTTCAGCCAAGACACCTCACAATAGGTGTTCACAAATTAATATTTTCATGAATGATAAAATTGGATGATTAGAAAAGCAAGGAAAATAAACAAAGGGTTTGTTTTTCAAGAAGTAGTGTTCACGGTTTTGAGAAGGATTTTTATTGATTTCTTTTGTGTAAAAAGTTTTTAAGCATTTGACTAAACATGAGTTTAAAATGAAAAGGGCAATGTTGATTTTAAGGATTTGCAAAGAAAGTGAAAATGGATTTGCAAAGAAAGTTAAAATGAAAAATGAACAAATGATTTGATTTCAAAGACCAAGTGCTCACGGTTTTTGTAAAGAATTTTTAATGGTTTTGTTTGTGTAAAACCATATTGACTTAGAAGGAAAAATATTTGATGGTTTAAATAACCATGTACCACGGTTTTGAAGGTTTGTAATGCCTTGATTTTGATGAAACAAAGTGATTTTTCAAATGGAAATATAATCGATTTAGTATAAGGAATTTGGAAAGGGAATCAGAGTATTTTATCACTTGAGAAAATGGGATTTTTGTATATGAATGGAAAAGAGAGGTTGAAAGTGTTTGAACCTCAATTTATTTTGAAGAGAATTGATTTTAGAATTAATTTGAGAAAAATAAAGAATATAATAGTGATTTGATATTTTCTAACGTGTAACTCATCCTTTGGGTTTTGGAGAGCGTTAGTAATTTTTAAAGTTAGAAACATTGATTTAATTCAATGGAATTGTGAATTTGTGGAATATATTGTGAAAAGGATTTTCTTGAGTAAGAAAATGTGAAAAATAATGTGAGTAGTCATATTATTTTGAGAAAGGTTGAAATGAAATTTTTGAAGGTTGAGAAATATTTTTTGTAATGGAATTATGGTGAAAAAAGATTTACGTAACTTAAAAACGTGATTTTTAAGCTACGCGATTCGAAATACGTTTAAATATTTCTACGAGATTGTGAAAATGGTGAAAAATCGCTACACGATTTGAAATACGTGTAAATATTTTTACGTGATTGAGAAAATATTGAAAAATCAATACGTGATTTGAAAATGTAACAGAAGTGTTGTGGAATTGTGAAAAACACGACAAAAGTGTTTTGTGACTATGAAAACGCGATAACATGATTTTGCGATTAAATATACAGTATGATTACTGTTGGGCTAGTGTGTGGACCTTGATTATAAGATAATGAAATTAAAACTGAGAATGGGCTAATGTGTGGACCCTGAATATGAAAGTGTGAATTTTGCCTATGATTGGCATTGGTGCATTGAACATGCATTGGAAATGAGAAATTTTGCCTGTGATTGGCATTGGTGCATTGAACATGCATTGGAAAGATATGCATTGAGGCATATAATGATTTTGAATTGAACAAAAATTGATAGCTGATGCTATTGGGACCCTTGTGGTTGAAGAGGGAATGTGAATTGATAGTGAGGTCTATGACGGATCTTGGGGTGCATCAAGGCGCGGCGGTCGACCAGTGGATATCTGTCTGTGGGCTACGGCTGGACCATATGCCACTTGGCGATGCAGTCCGTTGCAACGCATTGATGATACCTGACAAGAACACGATTCTTTTCGAAAGCTGGACAATTGTTTGTGGGCTAAGGCTGGACATTGTTTGTGAGCTAATCTGGAAGATTGTCTTTGGGCTAAGGTTGACAATTAACAGAGCATTCTTCTCAAAATTATGAAAACCTCCATGGAGTAGGGCATTGAGTCTACATGCATAACATATGTATCATCATTTAGCATTGGTTATGATAATTGAACTGTTGAAATACTTGGATGATGGTGATGATAATTGGATAATGATGAGGGCATCATCATAAATATTGAATGATATTTGAACTGATAAAATATTTGATGATGATAATTGATTAATGTTAATGGTATGATATATCTGTATGATATGTTGTTGTGTTATCTCTGTGCTACCATGTTGGTATTGGCGTAGGTGATCTCACCTCTTTGTTATATTGTTTTGCTGTGTTTGTGTTGTAAAAATTATATAGTAGAAGGAACGAGTTGTCTTAGACATAACGGGTGGCAGATATTCTGAGATTGGTGACAATATTGAGGAGTGGTTATTCAGGATTCGACAGTGTGCAGTGTGAACGAGGAATAGATATATGGTACATCAAGATGGATACAAGAAGGAATACGTATGTTGAGTTTTTACCGTTAGTGTTTTACCGTGTTATTGAGTAGGACCCGTTATGGGGTTTGCTACTGTTAAAAAGAGAGTCTGTTAGTTTTATATTTTTCTTTAAATTGTTAAATATTAATTGGTGTCAATATTGTATATTAATCAGTTTAATTATATTTTCAGTAATACTTATGGATTTCAGTAAGTTTATGTTTTTGTAATAAGAAATTTTAAAAACTCACATTTTATAACTCAAACCTTTTATGAACTTCTTTTCAGATTATGAGTTGGGAGTCGAAATGTGGTACCCTGAGGAGGGTGTTACATTAGTTGGTATCAGAGCACAGTTTGAGTCTTTTGGGGTTTGTGGTTAAGTTTATTTTGCTTGTATTGTGTTCTTTGTGTTTTGTTTTCTGAAAGGAAACAAGGTTGTTTGAAATGGATACTAGATTCATTTTATTTTGATTCGTCCATCTTTGAAGAAAGGAAATGGCTTATGGTTGACGTACGCGTGTGGAAGCAGAACGTGACATTAACGTTATGGTTGCAACTATGGGAGCAATGCGGAGGATAACTGACGTGACAGTATAACAGGAACAGAGGATCGTCGAACAACGGAAACTGAAAGTTGAGGTTCAGAATCTGATGAAGAGAATCAGTTTTGGAATATAAGATTTCGTAATTTGGAACCTGGTATTTCTTCTTAGGGATATTAGGAAAGTAATTGATTTCAACAGAAAAATATATCTACGATTATTTGGAAATCAGCAAGAGCAGTAAACGTGTGGAGGTAGTGCTTGTAATAGTAAACCCATTTGGACCGTGATGTGTTTACTGTTTTGTAAGTGAAGTAGAAAGGGACACTTAATGAAGGATTGTATGTCCAAGGAAATAATTTGTTTTAAGTGCAGAAAGTTTGAACACATTTTCAGAGATTGTGTTCCATTGAAAACAGAGTTTTCTGTTAGTAAAATCTCAGATAGTAGGGAGAGTCGATACTCTGTATGGAACAGGGAGTGTTCTGAGCTGAAGACCTAAACAAGGAAACTATATTGTAGAAGGTAATTCTTTACCTATTCTTTATAGCATATGATTGAGTAGATCAATTATATGTTGGTGTTATATGTGTCTTCGTGATCTTCTAACTTGTTTACTTCTGTTTCTATTACTAGCCTATCGTGCTATTCATGTTATTCAAATTATTGTTATAGATCAAATTTTTGTGTTAGTTTGATCTGTTTATTTCTTTCATAAATAGATTTGATCTTTAAAAACGGATTGGCTATTTTCCAACCATATTCGATGAGATTGTCTCAATAAAGTGTTAATAATCCAGAAAATTCATTCCTGAAAATCAGGCAATATCAAATTCTTGTTGGATATGTCTGGTAACATATCAGATAGTTTTGTTTTCTTTCACAATGTTTTTCATGTATCGCAATTTGCAAGAAAGAATATTTTGCAAGAAAAGATATTCCTATTCAAATCCATGTCATAGTATCAAATACAGTGTTATTGAAAGAGAACTCGATGTGTGAGATATTTCTTGTTAAGAGCAAAGGCAAAAGAATGAAGTGATATAAGGACAAGGAAATTTCAAGTGACGTTGTTCGGAGTGGCGAATGCTTTCGTAATATCTATGGATTAGGTGAGTAGAATTTTTCGTCCTTATTTAGACAGAATTGTCATTATTTCTTTGTTGACGACATTATGATCTATTCTCAAAATTATGAGGAACATACTAAACATCTCAGTGTGATTTTTCCAAGTTCTAAAAAAGAAGTGGTTATATGCTAAGTTGTTGAGATGTGAATTCTGAATGGATGAAGTTTAGTTTTGGGTTCCGTAAATCTAAGGAAGGAATTGCGATTGATTCGTTAAAGGTTGAAAATGTGTTTGATTACTTATTTGGTATTAGTTCTGTCTAATTCCAGTGAACCATTAGAGGTGAACAGTGACGCATTACATCGGAGTTTAAGATATCAGTTTGATCAGGAGAAATTGATCGTGAGACAAAGAATTTTCATTGGTTAAAATCGTTTAGAATGATGTAAGTGGAGAAGCAATATAAGAGTTGGAGGATAAGATAAAAGAACAATATCCATATTTATTTTAAGGATGTGAAATCAGGTTTATTAAATTTCGAGGACGAAATTTCTTTTTAGAGGGGGAGTATTGTAACACCCCAAATTTCCTAAATAGTTGATGATAATTTTGACAAGCTAATGTAATTCTTGTTTAGTAATTTCTGTGTCTTTGTAAAATTATTTTGAGTATTCCGTCAAGCATTTGATCGTTTTGTGTGATTTACTACGTGTCAGGAAAATTATAATTTTCGAGCCGGAGAAAATCTTTATGTATTTATTTCTCTTGATTTTTAATTATTTTTAACAATCTGACTTGATTTTCATACGTTTTCTAATATTTGTGATTTTTGTGGATGATTATAAATTTTTATATTTTTTTGATTGTTTTTGGGCTGTTTGTTGCCCCAGGTGGCCTTACATGGCTCCATGTGAGTCCCGTAAAGTGAAAAATTTTCTACTCATAGAAAAATTTTTACTGTTGAGACGGAGACAGGGGATCTTACTAAACCTGAATCCGGAAAACAGTTTTAGAAAATTTTTTGTATTGTGTTTTGTACTGTATTTAAGTATCGGGCGATAAAAATACAATAAATATATTCTTTTGTGGGGTTTTAGCAGATAAAAAAATAGAAATTATACTGTTAAGTCAACATTAGTGGTTATGACAACTTTTGACGGACCAATAGGAAGCAAGTTTAATTTTTTAAGACTTTGATATCAACCGTCGATTTAATCAACGGTGTAGAATCGGTCTAATAAAATGGCTATGACCATTTATAATTGTTGGATTTAGATTTAAATCAAGGGTGGAGATTTGGTCTTATAAAGTGGCTAGGACAATTTGTGACCGTTGGATTTGGATTTTGTAACACCCCTTTGGAGGATGTCACACATAAAAGAAAATAAAATAAATAGAAATAAAATCTACCCAAGTTGCGGAATATTTGTTAAAATTATTACGGGTTGTAAAAATAATTACGATAGTAGAAATATGTAATAAAAAGATAATACGAAAAATACGAAATAAAAAAAAAACATCATCACTAATAATATACATATGGTTAAGTTATAAACTGTACATATAATTTACAACTAAGACTACAACTATTTAAACAAAAACAAGAAAGAAAGCAATAAAAGAGTTAATATATACAGACATACGCTGACGCGCCAAAAAAACATCATGATTATCTACTCCTCTGATGGATCACTCTCGGTGTGAAAATGATCATCAGGAGATAAATATCCCTGATGTCTCGATATACGGCGATAACGGGATCGCGCAGTCGACACGATGCTTATCTCACTAGGCTCAGGGTTTTCAGCACCCCAATAACGCCTAATGGATAAGGGTAACTCTAAATGCAGAAAAAGCGTCGTCGTCGAAATCGGATCTCCATCAAACTGATGACGTAGAATCACAGTCATACGTCCAGCATAGGTAACAGAAGCACGATCTCCTCGTAAATGCCAAGCCAGATCACCTCCATGGAATACCAGCTCTACGAATCCCAGAAATGCAGGCGTCGCCATCCCCCACACAATCAATCCAGAGGGTATGGATGATCGGATGGTTCTTGCTCGTAAACCGATCGTCGGTCTGTGCGATCTCCCTCTTCCTCGGGGTACACGATCTCAAGAGGTTGTTCCTCCTCTTCCTCTTCAAACTCTTTACCGCATAAAAATAAATAGAGAATAGACACATACAATAAAGAGGTAAGACAACATAAAATCATCGCAACATGGCAAATAAGAAGAAGACAACACATAACTACTACACAGTTCATACAATATGAATAAGCTATAACAAGATAATACATATTAAATATCCTAGTGTTTCAGAACATCACAGAGATAACACAAATAAAGAAATTCACACAGATAAATCAATCTTACAGATAAAATAAGATAAGAAATAGACAACTAACATAAAAATTATCAGATAAATACAAATAGAGAAAATGTAAAAACATCCAAGATGTTACCAGATAAAGATAAATAGAGAAAAATGGAATATGATCCAAGATATACTCAAATACACCAAAACACAACCCTACTCCATGGAGCTAAACCCAAACAGATATCAGAGAGAATGACTTGCAAAATCTATTAGTACCACGGCTGCCCAACCAACTATTACGCGATCACACGTTGCGTCAATAGCCTACGACACTGGGAATCTACCATCCAGGCGTAGTATAGTTCACGATCTCCCGTTGTGGCACTATAGGCAATGTACTACTAGACTTTACAAACCTCGATTAAATATAGTGAATGTCGAGTACATTAGTGTGCTATCGGTTTACCACTGCCCACGGAGCTACCAACTCGTCCACATGTGGGATCCCGTACACTAAAGTCTCCAAGTTTATTAGAACAATAAACTACACTACACTTATCGCATCGACAACACGATGTGATTCGTCTCGTCAACCCAAAACACCAAAAATCGGTATAAAGACAAAACATAATTCCAAATATATGAAATTACGAAAATGCCCTTAAGATAGAAATATATGCCCTCAATGGCAGAAAGCTCATGACGGGTTCACTTTTTCCCGACAGCAAAATAACCTCAAAAACCTGTACGGGTTCACGTTTTCCCGACAGCGAAAAATAAATACGGTAACGTTCAATCGCGTAGAAATTTTATCGCGTTTTTGAAATTTCATCGTTTTTACAAACGTTTAAAAATCGGGTAAAGATATTTTTCTGTTTTTAAAATCGCGTAACATTTTTAATACGTTTTCTCAATCGCGTAGGATTTTTAAATCATTTTCTTATTCGAATGCCTTTAAAATTACCATTTAAACAGATAGAAATAATATTTAGTACATTTAAACTACGTAGAATAATTTTTCATACCGTATACTGTCATTAGGATATTTTGACTATCCTATAGGTTCAATTTTTACTAAAAATTGACAAAGCATTTTGTTTATAAATTTATAATAATGATTTTCTAAATTTTCCATAAAATTTCTATTTACCTAATTTTTAACCATTTCATTAAATTCTTTTTGAAATCTCTAACATGCTTCAAAACCGAAAGTGAGCTATATGTTAGAAAATTTCTTAACATTACTGTATTTCCTTCCTAATGATAAAATTATGAATTTTAACCCTTTAGACTTACTTCTAATCAATCGGTTCCTTCATAAATTATTATAGAAAATTTCTTCTTAACTTGTATTGTTTCTTTTTAATTGAAAAAGGTTTAGAAACAAGTTTTTAAAATCATGAATTCCTATAGTGGCATGTTGGCGAATTTTATAAAACTTTTGCATTTGATTTCCAAAATGTCTTTCACCTTTTAAATCATATCAAATGTATTCTATAGTCTAAGTTCATTAAATCATTTTAGAAAATAGTTATCTATAGTCAATTTAATCCTTTAGGCATGTTGGCCCCAAAATACTAAGTTTGTACCATTTGATTTCTAAATGCATTTTTCTTTGATCAAATCAATTAGAAACTTTCTTGATTCTCCTAGGTTAATTAAGCTACACTTTAGGAAAAATCAAGAGAACATTTTGGTCCTCCAACTTGTCATTGCCGTGAGCTATTGGATTGTGTTCTTTGGAACACTCATGCAAACTTACACATGTTATTCACATCCTAAACCTTATCATACAATTCTAATACATGCATTTATATCTCTAACACATGCAAAATATTTCTAACACATGCAAAATATTTCTAACACATAAACCTAATTTAAAGCTTATAGACATACAATCAAAAGCTATTAGGCATGCAAAATTATTACAATTACCAAATAAGAAAGCTATTAACACATAACACTTAAGCTACTAGCAACCACAAAAATTAACAAATACACATCAATAAACACACCACAACCAAATCCTTATGGATTCTACAAACAACTCATCTTCTTACCACCATCAAGGGATGATAAGAATTGTCTTCCTCTTACCTTAAATGAAGACAAAAACTTGCTTTCTCACCTCCTTAGGTCACGGTTTTCACTCCACCAAACACCTAAAAATTTCAAACAAAACCTACATGTTACTAACCATGAAAAAGAAGCTAAACCATGGAAAAATCATGGCTTAGAACTTTGAAAAAGAAGAAAGAAAAGAAAAGTATGAAATTTCACCTTCTAGGTAAAACTTCCAAGGTTGGTTTCCAAGCCTTAGATGGAAGAATTTGAAGAAACTCCCAACTACAAAGGTTCTTAGAATGGTGTTTAGATTAAGGAAACTTGGTTAGAAAAAATTTTGGATGGTTGGATGGTTAGGAAATGAGCTTGGCCGAATATGGTGGAGAAAATGGGCAAGAATGGTGGCTAGGGTTCTTGATGAGAGAGAAGAGAGAAAGTGATGAAGACAAAGTGATATTTTGGTCACCAAAGGCCTCTTGGCCGTGGACTTCAAGTGGGGTGCAAGGTGGGCACCTTGCTTGGCTTCATCCAAGCCATTGGATGAATCAAAGGCTAAGATTAAGCCTTGGTGAGCAAGCCTTCTTCTCATTGGTTAGCTTATGGTGACTCACATGTTTGAGTCACACACAGTGTATTTAATTTTCTCAGTCGAGTCACCTAGTGAGTCACTGCTCGGAAAGTTCTACGACTTACGGTGATTAATTAAGCTACCGATCTAACCGTTTCGCTAATTGTGGGTCCCGCAAAATATTTAGGGTCCATTGTCACTAAAACATCTTGACTAATAAAATAATATTATAATAATATAAAATTATTTTATTTGACGCTAAATCCTAAAAATTAAAAGATTATTTTTAGTCTCATTTAGAATCGGGTTAAGTAAGATCCCCAATTCTAAATAATCAAATAAGATTTTCCCGGCCCGGAAAATATCATTTTCTGCCTCGAGCAAATCGCACAAAAAGTCCATATAAAATCGCATGCGGTATTTTCGGCATTAAATCAAGAAGAAAACAATTAAAAAGCAGACAAAAACAGAGAAAACAAGACGTTCGGGACGTAACGGTCATTTTCCCATTTTTTCCCACAACGTAGGTAATCGTCCAAAACGTTCAAATAAAATATCCAGAAGTATTATTTAGCTGTATATCTTTCGAGAAAAATTAATACAAGATTTCGAGAAAAATTTTTATTTTACCGTCTCGAAGCAAACTACGTAAAACGATCAAATAAAATTTGAACCTGTATTATCGTAGTTGTTTTCATACAAAATTCAAGAACAGAAAAATAGGGACACAGCGGTCATTCATACAAAAGCATGAAAAACAGAAAACAGTACATTCAGAATATTTTCTAAAAATTGGGGCGTTACAGATTTAATCAACGGTGGAGATGGATCATTTATAACCATTGGATTTGGATTTAATCAATGGTGGAGATTTGGTCTTCTAAAATGGCTATGACTAATTATGACCCTTGGATTAAAAGTAAGAAGGAGTAATCTTGACCCTTCATTTTGGAGATGGATCTAATGGTTAGAATTTCAAGGAGGAAAAATCCAATGGCCTAAATTAAGTCTTCTATCTAAGCCTAAACCTAGAAGCTACCTTAATCCTAACCATTGATCTAATCAATGGCTCTAAATGGTGGCTAGAAAAGATGACAACTTTGTTGAATGCATGGATGGAGGGGGGGACGGTTTTTGTGTTGTTTAGGAGCTAAAGGAAAAAGTTTGAAGACATTATTAGATTGTTTTAGTCAATATGGATCATTATTGATCATTTTGCACTCTTAGGAGAATGCATGATGGGGGGGCTACAGTTTTGGTGTCTTAAGGCCATAACAAAAAGTCTATGACCATTATCACTCATTATTGATCATTCTTGATCATTCCAAAAACCTAAAGCTCTTAGAAAATTTTCTCTTCTTCTCCTTCTAGCATGGTTCGGCCAAGCACCCTAAATATGTCTTCCATCACTCAAAAATTTTAGCCAACCTTATTTCTTGAATCCTTACCTTATTCTAAGTAACTTTCATGTTGGAGACTTTCTCTAAATCATTCATCTTCATGGACTTTCTTCAAGATCAAAGTTATAGGGTATTTGTGGTGAAGTGTAAGAAAACTTCATTTCTTCTCCCTTCTTCATGTTCTAAGCCATGTTTGATCCATGGTTTATCTTGTTCAAGCTTGATATGTTAATTAACTTGTGTTTTGTTTTGTATTTGAGAAGCCCTTGGTGGTGAAGGACTTGGAAAAAGAAGCAAAACAAGGAGTTTTTGAGGTTCTTCAAGAGGTAAGAGGGAGATTCATCTCACCAACCAAGTATGGTGGTGAGAGATGGTTGTGTATTTGATGGATGGTGAATCCATGTAAGGATTCATATCCATGGTCATGTAATAATTTGTGGGTGTTTATGTGCTTTGATTATTTGTCTGTGCTTGGTATAATTTGCATGATTTATTTGCTTTGATTATGGCATGCTTGTGATATATATGTTGAATATGTATTTGTATGCCATGATTTGATGATGGAAAGGAAATTGATTTTTTTGGTTTCCAAAGACCAAGAGGATTTCGGCCAAGACACCTCACAATAGGTGTTCACAAATTAATATTTTCATGAATGATAAAATTGGATGATTAGAAAAGCAAGGAAAATAAACAAAGGGTTTGTTTTTCAAGAAGTAGTGTTCACGGTTTTGAGAAGGATTTTTATTGATTCATTTTGTGTAAAATGTTTCTAAGCATTTGACTAAACATGAGTTTTAAATGAAAAGGGCAATGTTGATTTTAAGGATTTGCAAAGAAAGTGAAAATGGATTTGCAAAGAAAGTGAAAATGAAAAATGAACAAATGATTCGATTTCAAAGACCAAGTGCTCACGGTTTTTGTAAAGAATTTTTAATGATTTTGTTTGTGTAAAACCATATTGACTTAGAAGGAAAAATATTTGATGGTTTAAATAACCATGTACCACGGTTTTGAAGGTTTGTAATGCCTTGATTTTGATGAAACAAAGTGATTTTTCAAATGGAAATATAATTGATTTAGTATAAGGAATTTGGAAAGGGAATCAGAGTGTTTTATCACTTGAGAAAATGGGATTTTTGTATATGAATGGAAAAGAGAGGTTGAAAGTGTTTGAACCTCAATTTATTTTGAAGAGAATTGATTTTAGAATTAATTTGAGAAAAATGGAGAATATAATAGTGATTTGATATTTTCTAACGTGTAACTCATCCTTTGAGTTTTGGAGAGCGTTAGTAATTTTGAAAGTTAGAAATATTGATTTAATTCAATGGAATTGTGAATTTGTGGAATATATTGTGAAAAGGATTTTCTTGAGTAAGAAAATGTGGAAAATAATGTGAGTAGTCATATTATTTTGAGAAAGGTTGAAATGAAATTTTTGAAGGTTGAGAAATATTTTTTGTAATGGAATTATGGTGAAAAAAGATTTACGTAACTTCAAAACGTGATTTTTAAACTACGCAATTCGAAATACGTTTAAATATTTCTACGAGATTTGAAAAATGTTTAAATATTTTACGCGATTGAAATATTGTTAAAAAATCACTACGTGATTGAAAAGTGATGAAATATTTTTACGTGATTGTGAAAATGGTAGAAAATCGCTACGCGATTTGAAATACGTGTAAATATTTTTACGTGATTAAGAAAACATTGAAAAATCAATACGTGATTTGAAAATGCAACAGAAGTGTTGTGGAATTGTGAAAACGTAACAAGAATGTTGCGCAATTGTGAAAAACACGACAAAAGTGTTTTGTGACTATGAAAACGCGATAACATGATTTTGCGATTAAATATAAAGTATGATTACTGTTGGGCTAGTGTAACGCCCCAATTTTTAGAAAATATTCTGAATGTACTGTTTTATGTTTTTCATGCTTTTGTATGAATGACCGCTGTGTCCCTATTTTTCTGTTCTCGATTTCTGTATGAAAACAATTACGATAATACAGGCTCAAATTTTATTTGATCGTTTTACGTAGTTTGCTTGAGACGGTAAAATAAAAATTTTTTAGAAATTTCTTGTTTTAATTTTTCTGAAAGATATACAGCTATATAATACTGTTGGATATTTTATTTGAACGTTTTGGACGATTACCTACGTTGTGGGAAAAAATGAGAAAATGACCGTTACGTCCCAAACGCATCTTGTTTTATTTGTTTTTACTTGTTTTTAATTGTTTTCTTCTTGATTTAATGTCCGATAATATGTCTGTGATTTTATATGGACTTTTTGTGTGATTTGCTCGAGCGCAGGAAAATAATATTTTTTCGGGTGGGAAATCTTATTTTATTATTTAGAATTGGGGATCTTACTTAACCGATTCGAATGTGACTAAAAATAATCTTTTAATTTTTAGGATTTAATCGTCAAATAAAATAATTTTATATTATTATAATATTATTTTATTAGTCAAGTATATTTTAGTGACAAGTGGACCCGAAATATTTTGCGGGACCCACAATTAGCAGAACGGTTAGATCGGTAACTTAATTAATCACCGTTAGCAGTAGAACTTTCCAGAATAGGCTGACTCAGCTAGCTGACTCAGCAGGGAATTAAATGAGCTGTGTGACTCAGCATGTGAGTCATCATGAACCAACCAATAGAAATGAAGCTTGATCACCAAGATTTAATCCTAGCCTTTGATGTATCCAATGGCTTGGATGAAGCCAAGCAAGGTGCCCACCTTGCACCTCACTTGATGTCTACGGCCAAGAGGTCTTTGAAGACCAAAATCACATTTCTCCTTCATCACTTTTCTCTCTTCTCTCTCATCAAAACCCTAGCCACCATTCTTGTTCATTTTCTTCACCATTTTCGGCCAAGACACTATCTACACCATCCAACCATCCAAAAATTTTTCTAACCAAGTTTTTCTAACCTAAACACTATTCTAAGAACCTTTCTAGTTGGAAGTTTCTTCAAAATCTTCCATTTAGGGCTTGGAAATCAACCTTGTAAATTTGACCTAGAAGGTGAAATATCATATTTTTCTTTTCTCTCTTCTTTTTCAAAGTTCTAAGCCATGATTTCTCCATGGTTTAGCTTCTTTTTCATGGTTAATAACATGTAGATTTTATTTGAGATTTTTAGGTATTTGGTGGAGTGAAAACCGAACCATAGGAGGTGTGAAAGCTAATCATTTGTCTTCATTTAAGGTAAGAGGAAGACAATTCTTATCATCCCTTGATGGTGGTAAGAAGATGGATTGTTTGTAGAATCCATAAGGATTCGGTTGTGGTGTGTTTATTGATGTGTATTTGTTAATTTTTGTAGTTGCTAGTAGCTTAGGTGTTGTATGTTAGTAGCTTTCTTGTTGTGATTGTAATAATTTTGCATGTCTATTAGCTTTTGATTGTATGTCTATAAGCTTTAATTTAGGTTTTATGTGTTAGAAATATTTTGCATGTGTTAGAAATATAAATGCATGTGTTAGAATTGTATGATAAGGTATAAGATGTGAATAACATGTGTAAATTTACATGAGTGTTCCAAAGAACACATTCCCTAGTTCACGGCAATGACAAAGTGTGAGGACCAAAATGTTCTCTTAATTTTTCCTAAAGTGTAACTTAATTAATTAGGAGAAATAAGAAGGTTTCAAATTGATTTGATCAAAGAAAAGGAATTTAGAAATCAAATGGTAAAGATTTAGTAAATTTTGGGCCAACATGCCTAAAGAATTAATTTAACTCTTACTAACTATTTTCTAATATGATTTAATGAGCTTAGACAATATAATATATTTGATATGATTTAGAAGGTGAAAAACAATTTAGAAATCAAATGCAAAAATTTTATGAAATTTGGCCAACATGCCACTATAGGTAATCATGATTTCTAAAACTTGATTCCAAACCTTTTTCAATCAAAAAGAGACAATACAAGTTAAGAAGAAATTTTCTATAATAATTTTTGAAGAAACAAATTGAGTAGAATTAAGCTTAAAGGATTAAAACTAGTAATTTTATCATTAGGAAGTAAAATACAGAAATTTTGAGAAATTTTCTAACATATAGCTCACTTTGGATTTTGAAGCATGTTAGAGATTTCAAAAAGAATTAAATGATATGATTAAAAAAAAATTAGGTAAATGGAAATTTTATGGATAATTTAGGAAACCATTATTATGATATTCTAAACAAAATACTGTCAATTTTTAGTAAAAATGAACCAATAAGATAGCAAAAATATCCAAAAGATAGTATGCGGTATGAAAAATTATTCTACGTAGTTTAAATGTACTAAGTACTATTTCTGTTGGTTTAAACAGTAATTTTAAGGGCATTCGAATAAGAAAATGATTTGAAAATCATACGCGATTGAGAAAACGTATTAAAAATGCTACGCGATTTTAAAAACAGAAAAATATCTTTACGCGATTTTTAAACGTTTATAAAAAATGACAGAATTATGAAAACGTGATAAAATTTCTACACGATTGACCGTTACTATCTTTATACTGTCGGGAAAATGTGAACCCGTACAGAATTATTTTTGAAAATCTTTCGCTGTCGGGAAAATGTGAACCCGTACATGCTTTTGAAAATTTAAATCTTTGTCGGGAAAATGTGAACCCGCAGGCTTTTGAAAATTTATATCTTTGTCGGGAAAATGTGAACCCGCATGAGGCTTTTGAGAATTTATATCTTTGTCGGGAAAATGTGAACCCGCATGGCTTTTGAGACTATATCTCATCTTTGTCGGGAAAATATGAACCCGCATGTGAAGGCTTTCCATCTATCTCGTTATGTGTGCCATGTATTTGGTGGATTGGTTGACGAGACGAATCACATCGTGTTGTCGATGCGATAAACGTGTGTGTGGTTCATTGTTCTAATGAACTTGGAGACTTTAGTGTACGGGATCCCACATGTGGATGAGTTGGTAGCTCCATTTGGGCCGTGGTAAACCGATAGCACACTATGGTACTCGACATACACTATATTTAATCAAGAGTTGTGAAATCTAGTAGTACATTTGCCTGTAGTGCCACAACGTGAGACCGTGAACTACACCACGCCTGGATTGATGGATTCCTGTGTCGTGGGGCTATAGACGCAACGTGTGACAGCGTAATAGTTGGTGGGGCAGCCGTGGTACTATTAGATTTTGCGAGTCATTCCTCTCTCTGATACTTGTGTTTTCTTTAGCTCCATGGAGTAGGATTTTGTCATATTATTTATCTTTATGTCTATTTGGTTCCATCTTATCTATTTATTGTTTATATGTATTTTATTTGTTTATTTTATCGGTTATTGTTATTATATTTGGTTATTATATCTTATCTGTTTATTATTATCTTTCTTGTTTTATCTGTGAGGTTTTATTTGTGATGTGATACATTGTGATGATATCTAAATTTTACTTCAATCTGTTATTATAATTGTTAAAGCTTTATGCTTTATGTATTGCATGAACTGTATATATATTGTTTATCATCTTCTTATTGGCCATGTTGTGATGATTTTATGTTGTCTTACCTCTTTGTTATATGTATTTTCTGTTTAATTATTTTACGCGGTAAAGACTTCGAGGAAGAGGATCAGCCTATTGAGATCGTGTACCCTGAGGAGGAGGAAGATCGGCAGTGCAGACGACCGTTTTACGATCAAGAACCATCCGATCATCCATATCCTCGGATTGATTGTGAGGGATGGCGACGCCAGGATTTTTGGGATTCATAGAGCTGGTATTTCATGGAGGTGCTCTGGCTTGGCACTTACGAGGCGATCGTGACTCTGTGACGTATGCAGGACGTGTGACCGTGATCCTACGTCAACGTTTTGATGAAGAGCCTGTCATGACTACGACACTTTTTCTGCACTTAGAGTTACCCTTATCCATTAGGCGTTATTGGGGTGCTGAAAACCCTGAGCCTAGTGAGATAAGCATCGTATCGACTGCGCGATCCCGTTATCGCCGTGTGTCGAGACATCCAGGATATCTATCTCCTGATGATCATTTTCATGCTGAGAGTGATCCATCAGAGGATTAGATAATCATGATGTTTTTTTTGGGCGCGTCAGCGTATGTCTGTATATATTAACTCTTTTATTGCTTTCTTTACTGTTTTTGTTTAAATATTTGTAGTCTTAGTTGTAAATTATTTGTACAGTTTATAACTTAATCATATGTATATTATTAGTGATGATGTTTTTTTTTATTTCGTATTTTCCGCATTTTTTTTATATCATATTTCTGTCTATCAGGAATTATTTTACAACCCGTAATAATATTTAACAAATGTTTCACAACTTGGGTAGATTTTATTTCTATTTCTTTTATTTTCTTTTATGTGTGACATCCTCCAAAGGGGTGTTACAGCTAGTGTGTGGACCCTGATTATGAGATAATGAAATTAAAACTGAGAATGGGCTAATGTGTGGACCCTAAATATGAAAGTGTGAATTTTGCTTATGATTGGCATTGGTGCATTGAACATGCATTGAAAATGAGAAATTTTGCCTGTGATTGGCATTGGTGCATTGAACATGCATTGGAAAGATATGCATTGAGGCATATGATGATTTTGAATTGAACAAAAATTGATAGCTGATGTTATTGGGACCCTTGTGGTTGAAGAGGGAATGTGAATTGATAGTGAAGTCTATGATGGATCTTGGGGTGCGTCAAGGCGCGGCGGTCGACCAGTGGATATCTGTCTGTGGGCTACGGCTGGACCATATGCCACTTGGCGATGCAGTCCGTTGCAACGCATTGATGATACCTGACAAGAACACGATTCTTTTCGAAAGCTGGACAATTGTTTGTGGGCTAAGGCTGGACATTGTCTGTGAGCTAATCTGGAAGATTGTCTTTGGGCTAAGGTTGACAATTAACAGAGCATTCTTCTCAAAATTGTGAAAACCTCCATGGAGTAGGGCATTGAGTCTACATGCATAACATATGCATCATCATTGAGCATTGGTTATGATAATTGAACTGTTGAAATACTTGGATGATGATGATGATAACTGGATAATGATGAGGGCATCATCATAAATATTGAATGATATTTGAACCGATAAATGATTTGATGATGATAATTGATTAATGTTAATGGTATGATATATCTGTATGATATGTTGTTGTGTTATCTCTGTGCTACCATGTTGGTATTGGCATAGGTGATCTCACCTCTTTGTTATATTGTTTTGCTGTGTTTGTGTTGTAAAAATTATATAGTAGAAGGAACGAGTTGTCTTAGACATAACTAAAGTGAGATATTCGAGATTGGTGACAATATTGAGGAGTGGTTATTCAGGATTCGACAGTGTGCAGTGTGAACGAGGAATAGATATATGGTACATCAAGATGGATACAAGAAGGAATAAGTATGTTGAGTTTTTACCGTTAGTGTTTTACCGTGTTATTGAGTAGGACCCGTTATGGGGTTTGCTACTGTTAAAAAGAGAGTCTGTTAGTTTTATATTTTTCTTTAAATTGTTAAATATTAATTGGTGTCAATATTGTATATTAATCAGTTTAATTATATTTTCAGTAATACTTATGGATTTCAGTAAGTTTATGTTTTTGTAATAAGAAATTTTAAAAACTCACATTTTATAACTCAAACCTTTTATGAACTTCTTTACAGATTATGAGTTGGGAGTCAGAAATGTGGTACCCTAAGGAGGGTGTTACATTAGTTGGTATCAGAGCACAGTTTGAGTCTTTTGGGGTTTGTGGTTAAGTTTATTTTGCTTGTATTGTGTTCTTTGTGTTTTGTTTTCTGAAAGGAAACAAGGTTGTTTGAAATGGATACTAGATTCATTTTATTTTGATTCGTCCATCTTTGAAGAAAGGAAATGGCTTGTGGTTGACGTACGCGTGTGGAAGCAGAACGTGACAATAACGTTATGGTTGCAACTATGGGAGCAATGCGGAGGATAACTGACGTGACAGTATAACAGGAACAGAGGATCGTCGAACAACGGAAACTGAAAGTTGAGGTTTAGAATCTGATGAAGAGAATCAGTTTTGGAATATAAGATTTCGTAATTTGGAACCTGGTATTTCTTCTTAGGGATATTAGGAAAGTAATTGATTTCAACAGAAAAATATATCTACGATTATTTGGAAATCAGCAAGAGCAGTAAACGTGTGGAGGTAGTGCTTGTAATAGTAAACCCATTTGGACCGTGATGTGTTTACTGTTTTGTAAGTGAAGTAGAAAGGGACACTTAATGAAGGATTGTATGTCCAAGGAAATAATTTGTTTTAAGTGCAGAAAGTTTGAACACATTTTCAGAGATTGTGTTCCATTGAAAACAGAGTTTTCTGTTAGTAAAATCTCAGATAGTAGGGAGAGTCGATACTCTGTATGGAACAGGGAGTGTTCTGAGCTGAAGACCTAAACAAGAAAACTATATTGTAGAAGGTAATTCTTTACCTATTCTTTATAACATATGATTGAGTAGATCAATTATATGTTGGTGTTATATGTGTCTTCGTGATCTTCTAACTTGTTTACTTCTGTTTCTATTACTAGCCTATCGTGCTATTCATGTTATTCAAATTATTGTTATAGATCAAATTTTTGTGTTAGTTTGATCTGTTTATTTCTTTCATAAATAGATTTGATCTTTAAAAACGGATTGGCTATTTTCCAACCATATTCGATGAGATTGTCTTAATAAAGTGTTAATAATCCAGAAAATTCATTCCTGAAAATCAGGCAATATCAAATTCTTGTTGGATATGTCCGGTAACATATATCGATAGTTTTGTTTTCTTTCACAATGTTTTTCATGTATCGCAATTTGCAAGAAAGAATATTTTGCAAGAAAAGATATTCCTATTCAAATCCATGTCATAGTATCAAATACAGTGTTATTGAAAGAGAACTCGATGTGTGAGATATTTCTTGTTAAGAGCAAAGGCAAAAGAATGAAATGATATAAGGACAAGGAAATTTCAAGTGACGTTGTTCGGAGTGGCGAATGCTTTCGCAATATCCATGGATTAGGTGAGTAGAATTTTTCGTCCTTATTTAGACAGAATTGTCATTATTTCTTTGTTGACGACATTATGATCTATTCTCAAAATTATGAGGAACATACTAAACATTTCAGTGTGATTTTTCCAAGTTCTAAAAAAGAAGTGGTTATATGCTAAGTTGTTGAGATGTGAATTCTGAATGGATGAAGTTTAGTTTTGGGTTCCGTAAATCTAAGGAAGGAATTGCGATTGATTCGTTAAAGGTTGAAAATGTGTTTGATTACTTATTTGGTATTAGTTCTGTCTAATTCCAGTGAACCATTAGAGGTGAACAGCGACGCATTACATCAGAGTTTAAGATATCAGTTTGATCAGGAGAAATTGATCGTGAGATAAAGAATTTTCATTGGTTAAAATCTTTTAGAATGATGTAAGTGGAGAAGCAATATAAGAGTTGGAGGATAAGATAAAAGAACAATATCCATATTTATTTTAAGGATGTGAAATCAGGTTTATTAAATTTCGAGGATGAAATTTCTTTTTAGAGGGGGAGTATTGTAACACCCCAAATTTCCTAAATAGTTGATGATAATTTTGACGATTAATGAATTTTCTTGTTTAGTAATTTACGTGTCTTTGTAAAATTATTTTGAGTATTCCGTCAGCGCATTTGATCGTTTTGTGTGATTTACTACGTGTCAGGAAAATTATAATTTTCGAGCCGGAGAAAATCTTTATGTATTTATTTCTCTTGATTTTTAATTATTTTTAACAATCTGACTTGATTTTCATACGTTTTCTAATATTTGTGATTTTTGTGGATGATTATAAATTTTTATATTTTTTTGATTGTTTTTGGGCTGTTTGTTGCCCCAGGTGGCCTTACATGGCTCTAGGTGGGTCCCGCAAAGTGAAAAATTTTCTACTCATAGAAAAATTTGTACTGTTGAGACGGAGACAGGGGATCTTACTAAACCTGAATCCGGAAAACAGTTTTAGAAAATTTTTTGTATTGTGTTTTGTACTGTATTTAAGTATCGGGGGATAAAAATACAATAAATATATTCTTTTGTGGGGTTTTAGCAGATAAAAAAATAGAAATTATACTGTTAAGTCAACATTAGTGGTTATGACAACTTTTGACGGACCAATAGGAAGCAAGTTTAATTTTTTAAGACTTTGATATCAACCGTCGATTTAATCAACGGTGTAGAATCGGTCTAATAAAATGGCTATGACCATTTATAATTGTTGGATTTAGATTTAAATCAAGGGTGGAGATTTGGTCTTATAAAGTGGCTAGGACAATTTGTGACCGTTGGATTTGGATTTAATCAACGGTGGAGATGGATCATTTATAACCATTGGATTTGGATTTAATCAATGATGGAGATTTGGTCTTCTAAAATGGCTATGACTAATTATGACCCTTGGATTAAAAGTAAGAAGGAGTAATCTTGACCCTTCATTTTGGAGATGGATCTAATGGTTAGAATTTCAAGGAGGAAAAATCCAATGGCCTAAATTAAGTCTTCTATCTAAGCCTAAACCTAGAAGCTACCTTAATCCTAACCATTGATCTAATCAATGGCTCTAAATGGTGGCTAGAAAAGATGACAACTTTGTTGAATGCATGGATGGAGGGGGGGACGGTTTTTGTGTTGTTTAGGAGCTAAAGGAAAAAGTTTGAAGACGTTATTAGATTGTTTTAGTCAATATGGATCATTATTGATCATTTTGCACTCTTAGGAGAATGCATGAAGGGGGGGCTACGGTTTTGGTGTCTTAAGGCCATAACAAAAAGTCTATGACCATTATCACTCATTATTGATCATTCTTGATCATTCCAAAAACCTAAAGCTCTTAGAAAATTTTCTCTTCTTCTCCTTCTAGCATGGTTCGGCCAAGCACCCTAAATATGTCTTCCATCACTCAAAAATTTTAACCAACCTTATTTCTTGAATCCTTACCTTATTCTAAGTAACTTTCATGTTGGAGACTTTCTCTAAATCATTCATCTTCATGGACTTTCTTCAAGATCAAAGTTATAGGGTATTTGTAGTGAAGTGTAAGGAAACTTCATTTCTTCTCCCTTGTTCATGTTCTAAGCCATGTTTGATCCATGATTTATCTTGTTCAAGCTTGATATGTTAATTAACTTGTGTTTTGTTTTGTATTTGAGAAGCCCTTGGTGGTGAAGGACTTGGAAAAAGAAGCAAAACAAGGAGCTTTTGAGGTTCTTCAAGAGGTAAGAAGGAGATTCATCTCACCAACCAAGTATGGTGGTGAGAGATGGTTGTGTATTTGATGGATGGTGAATCCATGTAAGGATTCATATCCATGGTCATGTAATAATTTGTGGGTGTTTATGTGCTTTGATTATTTGCCTATGCTTGGTATAATTTGCATGATTTATTTGCTTTGATTATGGCATGCTTGTGATATATATGTTGAATATGTATTTGTATGCCATGATTTGATGATGGAAAGGAAATTAATTTTTTTGGTTCCAAAGACCAAGAGGATTTCGGCCAAGACACCTCACAATAGGTGTTCACAAATTAATATTTTCATGAATGATAAAATTGGATGATTAGAAAAGCAAGGAAAATAAACAAAGGGTTTGTTTTTCAAGAAGTTGTGTTCACGATTTTGAGAAGGATTTTTATTGATTTATTTTGTGTAAAAAGTTTCTAAGCATTTGACTAAACATGAGTTTTAAATGAAAAGGGCAATGTTGATTTTAAGGATTTGCAAAGAAAGTGAAAATGGATTTGCAAAGAAAGTGAAAATGAAAAATGAACAAATGATTTGATTTCAAAGACCAAGTGCTCACGGTTTTTGTAAAGAATTTTTAATGGTTTTGTTTGTGTAAAACCATATTGACTTAGAAGGAAAAATATTTGATGGTTTAAATAACCATGTACCACGGTTTTCAAGGTTTGTAATGCCTTGATTTTGATGAAACAAAGTGATTTTTTAAATGGAAATATAATTGATTTAGTATAAGGAATTTGGAAAGGGAATCAGAGTGTTTTATCACTTGAGAAAATGGGATTTTTGTATATGAATGGAAAAGAGAGGTTGAAAGTGTTTGAACCTCAATTTATTTTGAAGAGAATTGATTTTAGAATTAATTTGAGAAAAATGGAGAATATAATAGTGATTTGATATTTTCTAACGTGTAACTCATCCTTTGGGTTTTGGAGAGCGTTAGTAATTTTTAAAGTTAGAAACATTGATTTAATTCAATGGAATTGTGAATTTGTGGAATATATTGTGAAAAGGATTTTCTTGAGTAAGAAAGTGTGGAAAATATTGTGAGTAGTCATATTATTTTGGGAAAGGTTGAAATGAAATTTTTGAAGGTTGAGAAATATTTTTCGTAATGGAATTATGGTGAAAAATGATTTACGTAACTTAAAAACATGATTTTTAAGCTACGCGATTTGAAATACGTTTAAATATTTCTACGCGATTTGAGAAACGTTTAAATATTTTACGCAATTGAAATATTGTTGAAAAATCACTACGTGATTGAAAAGTGATGAAATACTTTTACGTGATTGTGAAAATGGTGGAAAATCGCTACGTGATTTGAAATACGTGTAAATATTTTTACGCGATTGAGAAAACGTTGAAAAATCAATACGTGATTTGAAAATGCAACAGAAGTGTTGTGGAATTGTGAAAACATATCAAGAATGTTGCGCAATTATGAAAAACACGACAAAAGTGTTTTGTGACTATGAAAACGCGATAACATGATTTTGCGATTAAATATACAGTATGATTACTGTTGGGCTAGTGTGTGGACCCTGATTATGAGATAATGAAATTAAAACTGAGAATGGGCCAAGGTGTTGACCCTAAATAAGAAAGTGTGAATTTTGCCTATAATTGGCATTGGTGCATTGAACATGCATTGGAAAGATATGCATTGAGGCATATGATGATTTTGAATTGAACAAAAATTGATAGCTGATGCTATTGGGACCCTTGTGGTTGAAGAGGGAATATGAATTGATAGTGAAGCCTGTGCTGGATCTTGGGGTGCGTCAAGGCGCGGCAGTCGACCAGTGGATATCTGTCTATAGGCTACAGCTGGACCATATGCCACTTGCGATGCAGTCCGTTGCAACGCATTGACGATACCCGATAAGAACATGATTCTTTTTGAAAGCTGGACAATTGTCTATGGGCTAAGGCTGTGCATTGTCTGTGGGCTAATCTGGAAGATTGTCTTTGGGCTAAGGCTGACAATTAACAGAGCATTCTTCTCGAAATTGTGAAAACCTCCATGAAGTAGACATTGAGTCTACATGCATAACATATGCATCATCATTGAGCATTGGTTATGATAATTGAACTGTTGAAATACTTGGATGATGATGATGATAATTGGATAATGATGAGGGCATCATCATAAATATTGAATGATATTTGAATTGATAAATGATTTGATGATGATAATTGATTAATGTTGATGGTATGATATATCTGTATGATATGTTGTTGTGTTATCTCTGTGCTATCATGTTAGTATTGGCGTAGGTGATCTCACCTCTTTGTTATATTGTTTTGCTGTGTTTGTGTTGTAAAAATTATATAGTAGAAGGAACTAGTTGTCTTAGACATAACGGGTGGTAGATATTCTGAGATTGGTGACAACATTGAGGAGTGGTTATTCAGGATTCGACAGTGTGCAGTGTGAACGAGGAACAAATATATGGTACATCAAGATGGATACAAGAAGGAATAAATATGTTGAGTTTTTACCGTTAGTGTTTTACCGTGTTATTGAGTAGGACCCGTTATGGGGTTTGCTACTGTTAAAAAGAGAGTCTGTTAGTTTTATATTTCTTTTTAAATTGTTAAATATTAATTGGTGTCAATATTGTATATTAATCAGTTTAATTATATTTTCAGTAATACTTATGAATTTCAGTAAGTTTACGTTTCTGTAATAAGAAATTTTAAAAACTCACATTTTATAACTCAAACCTTTTATGAACTTTACAGATTATGAGTTGGGAGTCGGAAATGTGATACTCTGAGGGGGGTGTTACACTAATCTCAACCCTTTCTAACTAGCTTTTATCCTTAATTCTTCACATTTAATAAAAACAAGACAATTGTCCATACAATTGTCAATTTTATGCAATGCATGGTGATGTATGATTATGCCTAATGAAACCCTAAAGAATGTTTGTGCCATGATTTTTAAAAGATTTTATTTTATAAAACACATGTTAGTTGATTATTTTCAGGAAGTCCTTTTGTTCATTGCATTATTTATAGGTAGGCATGGCGCCCTTTTGTTCCTTGCACTACTAATACATTCATAACTTTAGCATTTGGAGCCCTTTTGTCTAAGGCACATGGAGCTCTTTTGTCCAAGCATAAATTTACAATACATGAAAATATCAAATAACAAGTTTGAAAACAAAACATGTAAGAGTATTAAAAACCTTTCATTCTTTCACTTTGTACATAATCATACTTTTCTTTACATAATAGGGAAGCAATTACCATAATCATTAAACTTTCCATTTGTACATTACTAGATAGGTTTGTAGAGGGGGACTCATTCAACATCATCTACCTTTACCCTTTCTTTTATATTGCTTCCCAATATCATGCTCATCAACCTCATTCATACCATACAAGGTATATTCAATGTATTATAACATAATCATTTTAAGACCATAGCATTAAATATCAACATCATTCACATATGTCATTCATTCCATACTAAGTGCATATAATGATTTACTTCATAAGTCATTCATTCCATTACATTTATACATCAATATCATGCATACGTTTTATTTCAAGCTCAATAAAAGAGCATTTAATTCAAGTTTAACCTATAAAGGGGCAAACATATTTCTAATACACTTTCATAATTCAACTTTAACTATTAAAGAAGCTACTAAAGTTTCCAGGGTCCATACTTTCTCAAAACACCTCAATTTTCGCTTAAAAAGGCTGTTTTTCATGAGTGCACCAAATGCACATACTAACTTTAAAAATTCTGAGATTTTACAGTCATATAGCCTTCCCTCATATCTTTCAAATGCTATAAACCTCACCTCATTTGGATAAATGTAGCCAAAGTTATACGACATTATGCAGAAGCTAAAACAGGGTATTCTTTGTTTTACCCGAAAATGACTTGACTTTAAAATGAAATTGGGAACAAACTAAGAATTCAATAATTCTAAAATTTAACAGTCAAATAGCCTTATGTGTTAGCTTTCAAATGGCACTAGTTTCATGTAAATACAACATCAAAGCAAGGAATTAGCAATCTGGTTTAACAGGTGCCATATTGTTTTTTTTGCAGAATTTGGCCCAGTTTCAAATCAAAATTGGGACTAATTAGGATGGTCAATAATTCTAAATTTTTTACTACATGAAGCGTTATGTCTTAGCTTTCAAATGGCTCTAAAATCAAGTAAATACAATGTTTGTAGCTCAAGTTATGCAACAAACATCACAGACTACTCGGATGCTAAACTGTTTCTGCATAATTCGGGTTCTTTATGAACTTGGTTTCTAACCAAGGTTGTCACGATCGGGATCGTAGCGAAATAGCAACTCACAAGATTTTAAATTAGAAAATGGAGTCGCCACCAATTTTATTTAAATTGGAAAAAATTGGAAAACCTTTCTTTAGAAAATAGTGTTTGAAAACTAAATCGGATTCGGGAGTCGGTTATGAATAGGGAAAGGTGAAAACTTGGTCCCACTGCACCCTTATCACACCCGTCCTGAGACGGTACCTTAAGTCAGTTGTGCAAAAAACTTGATAATCTCAAATTTATTTATTTTACTCCTTTTAAAAATATTGTAACTATTTTTTTTTATTATTTTTTTAAAAGAAAGAAATAAACAACCAAATTATGAAAATTTAATTTTTGGCTTGACAGAATAAAAATTCTGCTCCTATGTACCCTCAGGTCCAATGAGGAACTCAAAGTCATGTAGTTCTGCAGAAAATAAGTGTGCGTTAATTTATTTTAATTAAGAAAAAAGATTTTTGAAAAAAAGGATTTTATTTTGAAAATAAATCTATCCTTGCACGGGGTTCAAGTTAGCACTAGGCTACTCAATAAACCCTTATGATCCAAACGACATTGAAGATAACATCCGTTATTCAATCATCATCATTGGTCATTGCATTGATTTATATTTTTTTTATTTTCATTTTTTATTTATTATTTATTATTTTTTCTTATGCTTAACAAAAACTCTAAAAAGAGAAAATAAAACTTTGATTCACTATACTGTAAGAACAACCACAACTTAAACTAAACCTCTTTAGCCCAAGCCCAAGATATTAGATCTTTCTTCTTTTTTTTTTTAATAGACTCTGAGAACTATTAGGCCCACCCAATTTTTTTGGTTTTTTTTACTAGTTTTGATTAAACTAAACTAGACTGGACCCAAACATTTAAATAAAACCCAACACATAATAATAACATTTGAAAAAAATATTTCCAGACTAGTCCAACATTGATGGACTGGTGCATCAATGGCCCAAGATCCGATTTTGTTACCTTTTCTTTATTTTTTTATTTTTTTTATTTTTGAATTAGCAAAATAAAAGAAAAAAAGAGAAAAAAAATAAAAAGAAAAAAAAAACTAAACCTTACGTAACTCAGCCCAAACACCTTCTGAGTTACCCCATCATGCAAATGCTTCTCACCTTCGTACAAAGAAGAAAAGTTGCAACAATAGAGGCTAACGACGAGGTGACGGTGTGGGATAGATCCAGAACGGCAGTGCGTGGAGCTACGGTGCGACAACGCGATCCTGGAAGAGCTAGTCGCAGCTAATCAGCACGGGGCGGGGTGACTCACGGTGGTCTGGTAGTGCGGTGACGGCAGAGCTGGTTGCTGCTGTGACGGGGTGTAGCTTTGTGACGATATGCCGGTGTAGGGGTGGTGCAGCGGCTGGTGAATGGGGATGGGTTTTGGAAGCTTGGAGCTTTGGTTATGGTGATGGTGTGGGGTGAAGCTTGGTTGGAAGTGGATGGGGGTTGAGTTGGAAGGCTACGTGAATGGGTTGTGTAAGGGGTGAGTCACGCGGTGGTTGTCACGAGAGTGGAGGGTGGTTAGGTTACTATTTGGTGTGTTGGTGACTCGAAAGGTTAGCTGTGTGATGGTCAGTCACAGTGGCTTTAGGTTGTTGTAAGGATATAGATGGGTGATGTATAGTTGAGGTTGGTTATGGAGGATGGTTGATAGTGTTGGTGAAGGTGAAGTGGTGAGGAGAGGTGGAGCTTCACGGTTTGGATATGGTGACGGGGTGCTCACGGTTTTGCTTGGAGGAAGATGGTGAAGGTGAAGTGAGGTGGAGTGGTGGTGGCTATTTGGTGATGGTCACGGTTGGAAGTGGAGGTTGAAGATGGTGAGGGTGAAGTGAGCTTCATGTATTACTAGTGGTTATAGTGGGGTAGTGAGTGAAGGGTAAGTCAACTTGATGGGGAGGGATGAGTTGTTAGTGAGAAATGAAGATGGAAAATGGTTATGGAAGGTGGTGGCTTTGGTTCTTGAGTTAACTCAATAGTGATGAAAGGTGGTGGTGATGGTGGGTTGTTAATAGAGGTGGTGGGTTGGTGGTTGAAAGTGGTGGTGAGTTGAAGGTGAAGGCGGTGGGTTGAGAGTGGAGGTTTGTACATGAAGCGTGAAGGTTGATGGTTGATGGGAGGTGAAGATGAAGATGAAGATGAAAGTGGTGAGAGGTTGGGTTCCCTTGTGAGATTGAAGGTGAGGTGGTGAAGGTGATAGAGGGGAGGTGATGATGATGGAGGTTGGAGGTAATGGGAGGTTGAAGGTGGTGGCTATGGAAGATGGTGAGGATGAAGTAGAGGTGGAAGATGAGTGGTCAAGCCTCTTGAATCTAGTAGAGGTAGATGATTAGTAATGAAAAATGAGAGAAAAAAAATCTGGAAGTGCTCTTGTGCTTTACGTGAATCCAGTGAAAAAAAACCCCTGAGTGTGTGAGAAAATGGTGAATACGAAAGTCTTTTCTTCTTTTTTTTTTTACATGAATAGTGAGTGTGTGCTCTGGTTGGTGTGTGCAGCAACGTGAGAAAGGAGTGTGTGGGAGTGAAAAGTGAGTGAGGGACAAAGCAGCTTGCCCCCTGTGTGTGCTGCAGTGCATGACCCAAAATAGGAAAAAAAAAACAAAGAGCAAAAAAAGAAAACCTGTTTTCTTTCCAAAATAAATCAAGTAGCACTTTTTCTTTTTCTTCTTTTTATTATTTTTTAGTTTTTTTTTATTTATTTTTTTTTTTTGTTTTCTTTTTTTTTTTTTTTATGTAAAGGTGGGCTTATTCTGTTTGGGCTAAGAAAATGAATAAAAAAAAGTGGACAATAATTTTTAATTTTTTTTCTTCTTTTTCTTTTTTTTTTTACTTTGTTTATTTTCATTTTTGTTTTTTTATTTTATTTTTTTGAGTCCGGTCAAAATTGGGTGTTCACAATTGCCCATCTTTACTTGTTTCTTATTAGATAATAAGAATAATTATAGTTTTTATATTATCGTCGTAAGAAACGAGTAAAGACATGAACCTCAATTTCGCCCAGTAATGCATAAGATGATAAATGCAAAACAATGTGAGAACAATAAAATACAAAGAGCCGATGCGCTCAAAAGAAATGACAGGAATTTAAATGCAAGGAGCTGATACGCTCAAGAGAAATTAAAATGCATGGAGCCAATGCGCTTAAAGATAAAAGACAAGAGCCGATGCGCTTAAAAGTAAATGACATGAATTTAAAATACAGGGAACTGATACGCTCAAAGGTAAATGACAGGAGCCGATGCACTCAAAAGAAATTAAAATGCATAGAGCCGATGTGCTCAACATAAATTAAAATGCAAGGAGACGATGCGCTCAACAAAAATTAAAATGCATGGAGCCGATACGCTCAAAGATAAAAGACAAGAGCCGATGCGCTCAAAAGTAAATGGCATGAATTTAAAATACAGGGAGCCGATGCGCTCAAAGGTAAATGATAGGAGCCGATGCGCTCAAAAGTAAATGAAAATGGACAACTGCGTCCCGAAATTTAAATGACAATGGGCAACTGCGTCCTGAAATTTAGAAAGCAAATGGGCAACTCTACTCCCAAAATTTAAATGACAATGGGCAACTGTGTAACACCCAAACTGGGGATGTCACATTTTCGATTAATAATAAATAAACATTACTAAAGTTATAAAATGTTTGGTACATAATTAATACGAGTTGTAAATTTTTTTTTATACATTATATCATTAAATAAAATAAACAGAATATGAAATAAAACAAACTATTATCACACACCATAATATACATATGATTTTTTTGTCTTAAGTATACAAATAATTTACAACTACAAATATTTAATAAAGCAGTAAAAAGTTTAACATAATACTAAAACATAAACATGCCTAAGTGCACATCGAAGATTTCTAACCCTCCGAAGGATCCTCCTCAGATGGATCATCGGATGACAGAAATCCTGGATGTCTCGCAGCTCTACGGACAGGAGTCCGTGCTGTCGATACGCTACTAAGCTCACTGGGTGCATGAAAACGTCCTCCCCAGTAACGCCTAATAGACAAAGGCATCTCTAAATGTAAATAAAAAGTAGTAGTAAACATTGGTGCTCCATCAAACTCTCTACGTAGGGACATAGTCAGACGCCCCACATACACAACCATTCCTTTCTCAGCTCGCAGTCGCCAAGCCTCAGAGCCTCCATGAAACTCAAGTCTCACAAAACCCAAAAACTCGGGTAGAGCTATACCGCGTCACAATCAATCCAAATGATATGGATGATCAAGCCCTTCCTCGAATTGATTGCTCGGTTGCTGCTCCTCTGGGTACTGAATATCTAGAGGCTGCTCCTCTTCCTCTTCCTCTTCCTCAAACTCTTTACAAAACATAAATAATAATACAAAAAATGCATACAAAGAGGTATGACAATCTACATCATTACTAGCATGGCAGTAAAGAAAACCATAGAACGTACAGATATCACAATTAATACAATAATCCATATCATCACATCATAAATAATATCTCAAATTTAAATATAAATAATCACAATTAATGACATTATAATGCAAACCATATATGCAAACATACACAGACTCACACCTACTCCATGGAGCTAAACACAACATCAGATAGAATGATCCGAAAGACCTGTCCATACCTCAGGCTGCCCAACCAACTATTACACAGTCAAATCGTCGTGTAAATAGCACATAGTCAAATCATCGTGTTAATAGTACATAGTCCAAACGTCATGCACAATAGGCATTGTACTAGACAGTCTCTACAAGATCTTGAATAAGAATAATGCTTGTCGAGATCATTAGTGTGTTGCCCGTTACCACAGCCCAGAGGAGCTACCAACTATCCACATGTGGAATTCTCCGCACACTAATGCCTCCAAGTTCACTCAATGAACCACACTACGCCTATCACACCCACAACATGGTGTAATTCATCTCGTCAGTCAAACGTCAATTCTCAACCAAATTGACACAATTACTCAATGTATGAACATGAACCAAAAATTATAAAAATACCCTTAATATCAATATTTCCAATATAGCACGTTCCCACTTGACGGTACTATTTCTCAATATGTCCGGGTCCACTACTTTGGTCCGACAGCAAAACTCGTTGTTCCTTTTAGTCGCGTAAAGATTTTATTGCATTTTCACAATCGCGTCACCTTTTTCAAAACATTTTTAAATCGCATAAATATTTTTTGACGTTTTTAATTGTCACGTAGTATTTTTAAATCGTTTTCTCAATCGCGTAATATTTTTAAATCATTTTCTCAATCGCATAACGTAAAATTCTTTATTTTAAATACGCGTAAGTTATTTCTAGTATTTTTCAACTACGTAAACTATTTTCTCTACGTTCTAATTATATTTTGAAACTTTCTCCATTACTTTTCCATTTTTAATTAATTTTGATAGCATTTTGTCTAGAAAATTCATTAAGTGATATTTTCTACGTTTTCCTCTAAAAATTACCTCTTTTAGCCATAAACATTATTTACAACTCGAAACTTACTAATGCTCTTCAAAACCCAAAGGTGAGCTCTACGTTAGCATTTTTCAAGTGTTTCAATTTATTTCTCAACTATACTTAATTTCTCTAATTAAGTTTCTAATAAAAAGTTCTTTTATTTTATTTTCCAAAATTCATTGAAATTGAGTTCTCTCTAAATTAATTCCTTAGTCTACACTTAGAAAATAATTTTGGAATCAAATATACATTGAATGGCATTTTGGATGAATTCAACATATTCTTTACAAATCGTCTTTAAATTATTTTTCATCCTCTAAGTCATTGTAAAATTCATTAATTCAATTAAATCAATTAATTCATTCTTTTAAAAAATGGTTGAGAACATTTTGGTTCTTTTTTTCTTGGTGAAGCCGTGAGCTTTCTTGTGTTCTTTGGAACACTCATACAAATCCTAACATATTATTCACATCCTACCATAATTATCATACATCTATGAACACATACCATATATTTTAAAGCTTTAGACATGCTTGCAAACATAATCAATCATAAATAAGAAAAGACATTAAACAACCAAGTGAATGAATCCTTATGGATTCTTCACCACAAATACATCCATTTTCTCACCACCATACAAGGTTGATGAGATTAAATCTCCCTCTTACCTTAAGGGAAGACAAACTCCTTCTATACTTCTCCTAGTGATTTTCGTGTGACCTCCAAAGAATCCCTAACAAGCTCAAATAAATTTTAAAGAGTCATAACTATAGGTGAAAAATATAAATCATGGATCAATCATGGCTTAGAACCTAAGAAATCAAGTTAGAAATAAGAAATAAGGATTTTCACCTTGTAGGAAAGAATCTTCAAGGTGGTTTTCCAAGCTCAAAATGGATGATTTTGAAGGAACTCTCAACTTGAGAAGTTCTTAGAATGATGTTTGGATTTGAGAAATGATGTTTGGATTTGAGAAATGGTGTTAGGTGAAAATTTAGAAGAGTGGAGACGTTGGTTTAGGGTGGTGGCCGAATAGCTCAAGGAGAAAGCTATGGAGTTTTTCTTGGTGTTCTTGAAGAGAGAGAAGTAAAAGCTTAAATGATAGTAAGGTAAGAATGAAGTGAAATGCCCTCCTCTCCTATGCATGGCCGTGGAGCTCAATGGAGGTGGCCACCTTTGTTGACCTTCCAAGACCTCCTAACAACCTTAGATGTGATCTAGGGTTGATATCCAAGGCTTTGCCCCTAAGGTAGCTTCCTATTGGTGTAGGAAATCAAGTCACCAAGCTTCTTGAATATGCTTGGCCGAATTGCTCCAAGGGAGAGCAAACTAAGTTTGTGTTCTCTTAGACAATCTAGTTAGACTTAGATGCATTTAGTTAGGTTGCTTAGTTACTTGTCTAACTATCTAGTTACTTAAGATTGCTAGCCATTATGTAACTTTACTAGAACCTTCTCTAACTAGAATTCTAAGGTGTAGCTAACTAGGTTTACTTCATTTAGTTACTACTTAGATACATTAACTTAACTTAGTTTAGTTAGATTAACTTAGTTTAGTTTTTCTAGTTACTTACTAACTAGTCTAACTACTTTTGTGGACTTGTTTCCTATTGGCTTAAAAGTTTTCAAGCCATTTATGTTGACTACATGCCATTGGTTTAGAAATAAATCAAGCCAGAAATGTTGACTGATTTTCCAAGCGTGGGTCCTACAGACTTTTCTGGGTTCATGGTCCGTTTTGGAGCAGATTTCTACTATTTTTGAGACAGTAAGTACTGTCCAATAAAATAATATTATAAAAATATAAAATATTTTTATTGCACAGTTAAATTCTAAAAATTAAAAGATTAATACACGTATTACTTAGAATTAGGTTTACTAAGATCTCCCAGCTCTGAATAATTAAATTAAGATTTTCTTGGTCCAAAAATTATTATTTTCTTGACTCAGAGTAAATCACACACAATGATTAAATACAGTCACAAAATAGTTAAATTAATTTTATAACACATAGAAAATACAAAATAATACATTTAGGACAATATCGTAACTTAACCAGAAGTTGGGGTGTTACAACTCTCCCCCACTAACAGAAATTTCGTCCCTGAAATTTGTCGTACCTCAGAAAAGTTGAGGGTATTACTCCCTCATTTTATCTTCCAGCTCCCAAGTAGCATCACTCGTTACATCGTTCTATATTACCTTTACCAATTCAATCATCTTCCCTCGAAGTTGTTTCACTTTCCTATCCTCAATCTTAACAGGAAGTGTCTCATATGTCAAATTATCTTTTAGTTGTACTTCATCAGGCTATATAACATGCGTTGGATCGAGAATATATTTTCTCAATTGAGACACATTAAATACATTATGGAGATTGGATAGAAAATGTGGTAAAGCTATTTAGTAAGCTACAGGATCTATCTGACGAATAATTTGATAAGATTCAATGAATTTAGGAGTGAGTTTTCTGGATTTGATAACTCTTCTGACACCAATCATAGGTGTTACTCTTAAGAACACATGTTTACCTTCCTCAAATTCAAGAGGTTGCCTTCGCTTATCAGTATAGCTCTTTTGTCGGCTCTGAGTCGTCCTCATTTTCTCCTAAATCATTTTCAGGAGAAAATGAGACAGTAGGTACTGTCCAATAAAATAATATTATAAAAATATAAAATATTTTTATTGCACAGTTAAATTCTAAAAATTAAAAGTTTAATACGCGTATTACTCAGAATTGGGTTTAGTAAGATCCTCCAGCTCCGAATAATTAAATTAAGATTTCCCCAGCTCAAAAATTATTATTTTCTTGACTCGGAGTAAATCACACACAATAATCAAATGCAGTCACGAAATAGTCAAATTAATTTTATAACACACAGAAAATACAAAATAGTACATTTAGGATAATATCGTAACTTAACCAGAAGTTGGGGTGTTACAAACTGCGGCCCAAAATTTAAATGGCAATGGGCAACTACGTCCCAAAATTTAAAAGGCAATGGGCAACTCTGCTCCTGAAATTTAAAAGGCAATAGGCAACTCTGCTTCCTAAATTTAAATGACAATGGGCAACTCTGCTCCCGAAATTTAAATGACACTGGGCAACTGGGGCCTGAAATTAAAAGGCAATGGGTAACTCTGCTCCCGAAATTTAAATGGAAATGGGCAACTGCGTCTCGAAATTTAAATGGCAATGGGCAGACAATAGGCAACTGCGTCCCGAAATTTAAATGATAATGGGCAACTGAAGCCCAAAATTAAAATGACAGTTTAAGGAGCCAATGTGCTTAGAAATTTTAAAATGCAAGGAGCCGATGCGCTCAGAAATTTAAAATGCAAGGAGCCGATGCGCTCCACAGAAATTAAAATGCATGGACTTAAAATTTTTCTTTTCTCTCTTTTTATCCTTTTTTTTCATTTTTTCATTTATTTATTCGAAGTCATCTTAACCAACGGTGATCCTAGAAAGTTGTGACCAATCAAACCCTTTGTCCACGTGCTTTTCTTCATCAGATCATTCAGTTAGATTAGAATCCTCTTAACTTCCTTTTTCCTTTCTTTTTTCTTTTCTCTTTTTTTTTCTTTTTTCACATCATCAGGCCATGGACCCAGAATCTAGCAAAAGCCATCAAGCCAAAGACTAGGAATTCTTTTTAACACATCATCATATCATGAACCTAGAATTATATAAAACCATCAAGCAAATGACTTGTAATTCCTTTTGACACAATCATCAGGCCATGGACCTGAAATCTTGTGAGAGCTGTCAAGCTAAGGACTTGGAATTTTCCATTTTTACACCATCAGGCCAAGGACTTGAAATTTCCTCAAGAGACAAATAAATGTATCTTTGAAAGGTCTCTTAGTAGAATTGAGATTTCCTTAAACCATGCGCTTCCTCGAAAAAGCTCGTGCAACTAATCCCGCTTTCATGCTCATCTTCCATTCCTTCTTCAAAATTCTTACATCCATATCTTTTCTTTGAGCTCAGGTACCTCTTGCTTCTGGATTATCCATTGACATAGCATTATCCTTCAATTGAAACTTCCAAGTTCTCTTCGATCTAAATTGCTCATCAAGAGATTACCATTACATGGTCAAATCATAGTGTTGTACTCATGTTCACCTTACCTAAAGCATTACGTAACAAACATGCATGGATTCAAAAGTATAACAAGAAATAACTACATTGGTCTTAGAAGTTTGATTATAAAAAAGGATTGTTCACAAAGGATAAATATATGGAAAAAAAAAGACACAAATAATGATGTGTGATTTAAAGAGGTATTGCCCCAGTATGGATTGGTTCAACCTTCATGAAAATGATCTTTAGTTGCCTTCTGCTGAGCATGTACATTAAACCAAATTGAACCAAAGAGAAATTTGCCCCAGTCTATGACTGAATTGAATGGGGCAAAAACTCGCTCTAATAACCAAAAGATTTGCCCTAGCGTATGTCAAATTGAACTAGGGAAATGAAAAATTGCCCCAGTTTGGAGTCAACTTGAACATGATAGAAACTTGTCCTAGTGAAAGGCCAAAATGAACCAAAGAGAAAATTGCCCCAGTGTGTAGGACCAGCAAGTACCTCATCTTTCCCTCTTCTTCCTTTTTCTTTTTTCTTTTTTTTTTGTAAGAACAAGGAATTGAAAACTCAAAAGAGCATGAACCTTTTGTCTCGAAATTAAAGTTAATGAAAATGACAGCAATCCTTCATTGATTAGAATGGACTTTTTAAGGCTTGTAATGCGGCTAGGGTTAAAGGTTATGAAATGAAAGATATAAGGCTCAAACAAGTATTTAAGGGTTGAATGGGACTAAGGATTCTTGTTCAAAATTAAACATTATTAACTGACTTTGCACTTTCAAGCACACTTTTCTTTTATTATTCTTCATTTCTTCCCCTTTTCTTTTCACTTCAATAATTCATCTTTGTTGTGACCTTTTTCATTTCATTTTCTTTTCTTTTTTTCACAAAAAACACAATTTCCACTTTGTGTTAACCCCTAGTGTAGGGGTGATCCTTGTCCAGGGTTAAATTGAAGAAAACTTTCAAGCTTAAAAAGGGACAACAAGAAATAATGAAAAGAAGAATTCCTGTGAAAGATAAAGAAAGATGGTCAATCTTCATTTCCAATCTTGATTGCTCATTTTCAAAAAAATTTAATTTAGAAACAAAAGGTTAGTGCACACCAAGCGATTACTCATTTACTCCATTTTATTTTTATTTTTCTTCTTTTTTTTGTTTTTGTTTTTTTTTTGCAAAAGACACTTGTACATGCAAACTTTATTGACATCTACTAAACTGAGAATTGCCAAGAATTAGAGTCCAATGGAGTCCAAATACAAGGAAGACACTTTGAAGAAAATAAATAGAAAAAAAAGTCAAAAAAGACAATGAAAGGAAACAAAGTATCCATGCAAATTCATTACATTAATGCTTCAAGAAAGTTAACATGAGTTCAACATCATTGATTATTTTATGGCAATCACTTCAAGAGTTGTTGACAATACTGGGTTTAGCTACTTCTTCCATGTCAAGCTTCTTATAAGCAATTAGCTTTCTTACTACAGTCCTGAATGACTCACAATCTTCAATTGAGTGTCCTGGGATATCCATATGGTATTTGCAGGTTAAACTCGGGTTATACCATGTTGAGAATGGTGGTTGTAAGGACATACAGGATTTTCAGAAATGAGGTGAGCATCAAATAACCTTTGGAATAAATCTGCATTTGAAATTGATAGCTTTGGGAAAGTGGGTAGGTTTTGGGGATGGAAACGGCCTTGATTGTGGAAGTCTGGTCGAGATTATGGGTGATTTTGCAGAAGTGAAGGTGGATATCGAGTATAAGTTGGGTGCGAATATGATTAAGTTACTCCCATACTTCCGGCTGCGCCGATCAAGGTGAGGGTCTCCCTCATGGCCAACAACATTTCCTCCATTCTTCTCTGTGACTCTTTCATTTCATTCATCATCTCTTTCATCTCATCTATTTCCATTTTTAGATTTCTTCCTTCATTCTCAGTTGTCATCATTGCAAGCCTTGTTTGAGCCCTTATGTTATAAATTCGAGTTTGATTAGTCTCTTCTTTCTTAGGCCGCGCAATGATTCTTGAACCAGTTTGATTTATTAAAATATGATAACATTAAACATAGAATGAGATGAAATGGATGAGATGCATAAGATTGAATGAATGAGATGCATGGGACGCATAAAGTGAAATGAATGAACTTTGAAAACATTTTTTTCTTTTTTCTTTCTTTTTTATAAAAAAATGCTATGAATGCCTTGAAAATGCAAGATGATGTATTTGTTTTTTTTCTTTCTTTTTTCAAAAAAGTTATGAATGACATGAAAATGCATGATTTTTTTTAATACTAAGATTGCTATGAAAATGCAATGTATATTTTTTTTTTATTTTTTGGAATGCAAGGAAATGACAAGAAAATGCAAAATGATGTTTTTTTTTATTTTAAAATGAATGAAAAAATGAATGACATGAGAAATAGATAGATCAAGAAAAAAGTATGCTCCCTTTGTGCCCTAATCAAGTGAAACTTAGACGTTGGATTTATTTAAAGTCATGACTCTAATTTTGACAGTCATTATGTTCAATCTATCAGTGCAAGGTTTTTAGGACAGATCTAGACCTCTAAAAGTCATGGTCCCCAGATTGTCCTTATCTCGAAAGACAAAGATCCAATTCATGAATTAATCACAAGTAGGGATAAACCTTCTCAATATGATTAGTCCATGATACTAGTAACAATCTGAGTGGTGTCCCAACCAATGTCAAGTGAGCATGAAGCCCCTCAATAACAAAAGTCGAGACCCCTCCTATTCCTCGGGTTTGCACAGACTCGGGTATAGAGCCCAAAAAGTGTGTGAGGTAAGTGATAGTGACGTGTGTGAGGGAGCATACAAACCTGTACCAAAAACTTAAAAAGATAAAACTACCACCTAACCGGCAAAAGCATATATACAATAGTCAGCCAACCAATCATCTACCCTAGGGTTTCAACAATTAAGTACAAAAATATATACAAGTCAAAATATATACAAGATAATGCTACCAAATATTTACACTAAAGTATTAAACAAAAACTATTTACAAACAAATAAGAAAACAAAAACAAGGAAAAAAAAGTAAAATAAATAAATAGAGATTATTAGAAATTTGCACAACTAACCACAACAGGCCTGACTCTCCAAGAGTCCCCAGTGGAGTCGCCATCTGTCGCGACCGGGATCGCGGCGAAATAGTAACTCACAAGATTTTAAATTAGAAAATAGAGTCGCCACTAATTTTATTTAAATTAAGAAAAATTAGAAAACATTTCTTTAGAAAATAGTCTTTGAAAACCAAATCGAATTCGGGAGTCGGTTATGGATAGGGAAGGGTGGAAACTTAATCCCACTGCACTCTTATCACACCCGTCCTGAGACGGTACCTTAAGTCAGTCGTGCAAAAAACTTAATAATCTCAAATTTATTTATTTTACTCCTTTTAAAAATCATTGTAACTATTTTTATTTTTATTTTTATTATTTTTTTAAAAGAAAGAAATAAATAACCAAATTATGAAAATTTAATTTTTGGCTTGACAGAATAAAAATCCTGCTCCTATGTACTCTCAGGTACAATGAGAAACTCAAAGTCACGTAATTCTGTAGAAAAAAAGTGAGTTAATTTATTTTAATTAAGAAAAAAGATTTTTGAAAAAAGGGATTTTATTTTGAAAACAAATCCATCCTTGCACGGGGTTCAAGTTAGCACTAGGCTACTCAATAAACCATTATGATCCAAACGACATTGAAGATAGCATCTGCTATTCAATCATCATCATTGGTCATTGCATTGATTTAATATTTGTAATTTTTTTTATTTATTATTTTTTATTTATTATTTATTATTTATTATTTTTTCTTATGCTGAACAAAAACTCTAAAAAGAGAAAATAAAACTTTGATACACTATACTATAAGAACAACCACAACTTAAACTAAACCTCTTTAGCCCAAGCCCAAGATATTAGATCTTTCTTCTTTTTTTTTTATAGACTCTGAGAACTATCAGGCCCACCCAATTTTTTTGGTTTTTTTTTTACCAGTTTTGATTAAACTAAACTAGACTGGACCCAAACATTTAAATAAAACCCAACACATAATAATAACATTTGAAAAAAACATTTCCAGACTAGTCCAACATTGATGGGTTAGTGCATCAATGGCCCAAGATCCGATTTTGTTACCTTTTCTTTATTTCATTTTTTTGTTTTATTCTTGAAACAACAAAATAAAAGAAAAAAAGAAAAAAAAGAAAAAGAAAAAAAGAAAAAAAAAACTAAACCTTACGTAACTCAGCCCAAACACCTTCTGAGTTACCCCATCATGCAAATGCTTCTCACCTTCGTACAAAGAAGAAAAACTGCAACAATGGAGGCTAACGACTAGGTGACGATGTGGGACAGGTCTAGAATGGCAGGAGAGGTGGAGCTTGACGGTTTGGATATGGTGACAGGGTGCTCACGGTTTTTCTTGGAGGAAGATGGTGAAGGTGAAGTGAGGTGGAGTGGTGGTGGCTGTTTGGTGATGGTCACGATTGGAAGTGAAGGTTGAAGATGGTGAGGGAGAAGTAAGCTTCACGTATTACTAGTGGTTGTGGTGGGGTAGTGAGTGAAGGGTGAGTCAACTTGGTGGGGAGGGATGAGTTGTTAGTGAGAAATGAAGATGGAAAATGGTTATGGAAGGTGGTGGCTTTGGTTCGAGTTAACTCGGTAGTGATGAAAGGTGGTGGTGATGGTGGGTTGTTAATAGAGGTGGTGGGTTGGTGGTTGAAAGTGGTGGTGAGTTGAAGGTGAAGGTAGTGGGTTGAGAGTGGAGGTTTGTACATAAAGTGTGAAGGTTGATGGTTGATGGGAGGTGAAGATGAAGATGAAGATGAAGATGAAAGTGGTGAGAGGTTGGGTTCCCTTATGAGAGTGAAGGTGAGGTGGTGAAGGTGATAGAGGGCGGTGATGATGATAGAGGTTGGAGGTAATGGGAGGTTGAAGGTGGTGGCTATGGAAGATGGTAAGGATGAAGTAGAGGTGGAAGATGAGTGGTCAAGCCTCTTGAATCTAGTGGAGGTAGATGATTAGTAATGAAAAATGAGACAAAAAGAATCTGGAAGTGCTCTTGTGCTCTACGTGAATCCTGTGAAAAAAAAAACCCTGAGTGTGTAAGAAAATGGTGAATATGAAAGCATTTTCTTCTTTTTTTTTGGACGTGAATAGTGAGAGTGTGCCTTGGTTGGTGTGTACAGCAACGTGAGAAAGGAGTGTGTGGGAGTGAAAAGTGAGTGGGGGACAAAGCAGCTTGCCCCCTGCGTGTGTTGTAGTGCATGACCCTAAAGAGGAAAAAAAAAGAGTAGAAAAAGAAAACTTGTTTTCTTTCCAAAATAAATCAAGTAGCAGCTTTTTCTTTTTTTTCTTTACTTTTTCTTTTTATTATTTTTTTTAGTTTTTTTCATTTTGTTTTTTTCATTTTCTTTTTTTTTTTAGGTAAAGGTGAGCTTATTCTGTTTGGGCTAAGAAAATGGATAAAAAAAGTGGACAATAATTTTTAATTTTTTTCTTATTTTTCTTTTTTTTTTTTAATTTTTTTAATTTTTATTTTTGTTTTTTTTAATTATTTTTTAGTCCGGTCAAAATTGGGTGTTCACAAAGTTCTAATCCTCAAATCATGGATTCTAAGTGTTCCTCAACCCTAATCATGGTCTCTAATCATGTTAGGATTATTAAATACTAAATTCAACTCATCAATCATAGATTTAAACTCAATTAAGTAAGGAAAATTTCCTTTTTCTCACTTTGTGTGTCAAAGGTCCAAATAAAGAGTCTCAAGTTTCTATCTCAAACTCTTACCATGAACAAGTCATAAACAACCATTGAAAACACATTCAAGTAAGAAAACACTCAAAATACCTCAAAATCTCATTTTGACCTATTATACCTTAACTAAGCATGATTTTTGGAACTAAACCATAATCTCAAGATACTCAATTTTTTTCTAACTCTTAGAATCAAGGAGAAACAAAGCCACCATCTAGCTCCTAGTTGTAATACCCTTAGGCACATGTTAGACGGTAAATGGTTACCAAAGGTAGCATTTGACTTGTTTAGCATATCAGTCAAGTTTTGTGACAAACTGAGTTCATTTAGACACTTAGTTGCAACACAGAAGTTGTAAAGTGGCTTAAAATGACTCAGATAATAGCATAAGTTGCTAAGTTAAGAGAAATAAACATAGAGAGTTTATTTCTAGGTCACAAATAAGCCAAGTAAGATGTGGTAAAAGTTTCAAGAGAATCAGAGTCAGTTTAGTATTTTTAGGCATACTTGTTGTGCATTTTAATACCGAATGACTAGCAGCAGATATAAAAAATGAGGAAAATGGTGAAACAACAATTTAGATGAATCTTATGATTTATTCTAAAGTTGTTGGAAGTTGAAAAATTTAAATTAGCATAATTCGGGTGTCCATAGCAGATATAAGTTTCAGTGTAGAAACTTAAGTTAATCTTTTCTCATAATTCCCTCTGCATCCCACCCCCTTATTTCTCCCTTCTCCCTCGGCAGAGAGCCGAAAATCAGAGAAAGAGAAAGAAAAGAAAGAAAAGGGGAGAAGAAGAAGGAGAAAGGGGAAGAAGGAGGGGAAGAGGATCAAGCTTCAAGACTTCGAGTTTTCAAGAGGTAAGGGGATTTCTATTCATTGCTCCCTCTTTGATTTCTTTGAATATAGTTTGGGGTTTTGAATAGAAATAGGGGTTTGGATAGCCAAATCCATGTTCTTAACTTGGTTCTTGATTCTGAGGACTAGGTTAGGATAGTTTAAGCCTAGAGAATGCTAGATGACCATTTATGACTCAAGAATAATCATAGAATTCGTAGAAAATGGATTTTAAGAATAGTTGGTGTTATGTGATTCTGGACTTAGATTTATGCCCTATGAGAATTTATAGGTTGTAAAAGAGTTACAACAAGTTAAAGGGCATAGATTAATGCTAGAAATCACTTAGAATCCATGAGAAAAGGATTAGAAATTGGTTTTTGAACCAATTATGCAGAAATCGTATTCTGCAGAACTGCTGTTCTGCTATCAGCGCCGCGGCGTGGGGATGTCACGCCGCAGCGTGAGGGTTATTTTGCTAAGAGCGCCGCGGCGTAGGTGGTGCATGCCACAACGTGAGACCACAAATTAGCCCAGTATTAGCACCCGAGAACAGAGCACCGCGGCGTGAGACCCTGAAGGTCCAAAATGTTATTTTTGGATGTTTTAAAGTTCTAAAGTAAAGGGAATCATTTATATATGTTTCCTAAAGTGTGTTAAGGCACAAATAGGGATATTTTCAAGTGAAAAATATTTACCTATCAAGTATGAGAAAGCATAGGCTTTTAAGCATCCTAAAAGAAAGGTTTGCTTTAGGTAATGACATTGCACCTTAGGCAACTTGACGTTGTAATAGATATCACTCAAGATGTGATGAGATAGTGCAATGAAGATAAGTATACTAGGATGAATAATAGTATTCACTCTAGTAGAGAATGAGAAAGGTATGAACCTTAGGGGATCCAAGAGAAGTGGATTACCTTAGGAAGGTACCTAGAACCTTAGGCAACAAAGAGTTGCAAGTAAGAACCACTCTTGCATTAGATTCACTTGAGTGGAGACAAGATTGTGTATTAGTTCCAAGAGGGAATGTTTAGGTACAAAGTCTCTAGGTAAGTGAGACTTAGTGCATTGCTAAATACATAATAAGATGATTTGTGACTAAGAAGATGTCATAATCATAAGGTAGAATAGAAATGTGTAATAACTCATGTATTACCAAAGATAAGTTAGAAGTACAAGATAAAGGGAATTTACTTCCTTAGATACTAACAAAAGTATAGAAGTTAAGTTCTTAACCATTCCATGAGTTTGGAATAGTTAAAGAGGTATCTGGAACCTTAAGCACACAAGTATAGTCTAAGTTACTACCAGAAGTGTGATAGAAGGGAAAGCTAGATACAACCAAAATACGTATGTTAGCACACACGTGTAGTATAAGCTACTACCAGAAGTGTGATAGAAAGGAAAGTTAGATGCATGAATTACTCTCTTTAGTTAAAGTTGAGTTAATTATGCAAAGTTTTAAAGAAATGCTCATTTATTTCCCTAAGTAAGGGTAGATGAGGCATTAGTTAAGACAGACTCTTTCACTAGGATGAGTGGAGTCTATAAGAGAGTAAGATGGTGTTTATATAAGAGTTAAACATAACACTAAGCTTTTCACACACTAATCAGTTAAGCTACTATGTATGTGAAGAGAAAGAACCTAAGTGCAACCAAGATAAGTGGTTTGCCATAGGTAAGTATCTAACACCTCAGCAACATAGTGTTGCGTTAGAAATCACTTAAGAGATATGAGTGATGAGGTGGTGTTTGGATACAAGTATAAGGAATAGTTTGGTAATGTTTACTTGAGAATGTAACGTTATATGACGTGAGGTCATTTAGCCAGAAGGTAAGGAATCAGGGAAGTTCCTAAAGGAACAAGTATTTCTAACCAAGTGCTAAGGTTACATTTAGTATGAGGTTACAGATTCTCCTCATTACAAAGGATAAACATAAGAAGCTAAAGTTCTTAGGAGAATATACTTAGATCGTAAAGGAACTAAGTATATAAGTACGAATGTAAGTCTATAAACTGGTCAAGTAGGATCGATCTGGTGAGTATCCTTTGATGTCATTCATGGAGGCAAAAAAGAGATAGATGGGTGTCCGAAGGACTTTTCAGAAGGACATAACCCTAATGTCTCGATATTGCTAAGGCCAAATGAGATAAGTGGGAAATCCAAAGACGCTCTTTGAGTAAGGATGACGCCCGAATTTCTCAGCGTGCCAGGATATGTGTAATATGAGGATAAGCTTTTCCTCTAATTACCACTGGATGATATACTGACTAGTTCCTAGCAAACTTATTTATTTTCAAAATAAACTTCTGCATGTATTTCAAAATAAAACCCTGCATTTGCATTTCATTCACATACTCTTAGGATTTCTCTAGACATATTCATATTACATATCATTATCATTGCATTCACGGACAGTTGTATGGGCATTTGACGAGCGCCGAACTCAGTCAAAATTATAACCGAAGTTATTACCTAAGCTTGTAGCACAGTGACAACACCGGATCGTCTCCTCAAGGATCGTAAATGCAATTTGATCAAATCAAGTGAAAGTTAGCAAAAAGGGGGGTTTGATAGTTTAAGATCGCACTTAACAAAATTAAAGGAAGAAATAACAATTAAAGAGCAGTCAATTTAGAAACCTATCCAAGATTGGGTGGATTCAATCATAGACCCTTCATAGAACACTTGAAGCGCAATTGAATTGTTAATTTGGATCTAACCGAGATCTCTGCATCAAATCCAGAATTCATACTAGACGATCGTCTAGAATTCAATTAACAAGTGATAAACACAAATTCGCAATCGCACCATTCATGAAAATCTATGTTAATTTCAAGTACCGAATTCAATTAACTTAGGCACAAATCAGTAACCTAACCTCTTCAATTCTGTGATTAATTTCGATCAATCAGTTCTAAGTTTCATCACAAATCTCAATCTTCATTTATGTGATTAGTTTAGATCAATTAGTTCTAAGTTTCATCACAAATCTCAATCTTAAACTAAGATCAAATTAGATCAACATAAATAGAATCACCATTCATGCATTCAAGATCAAGAAGAAGAAGAAAGAAGAAGAAAGAAGAAGAAAAGAGGAATTCAATTACAAATCAAATACAATGCATAACCAAGGTCTCAAGAATCCAAACCACAATCTCTTCAAGAGTTCTAAATTGACCCAAAGTAGCTTAGCCCTCCATTACCATGAAGGGGAGCATCAAAATATACAAAACTATGAGAAACTATGAAGAAGCAAGAAGAAACTTAGAGAGAAATGAAGGAGAATTACATCTTGTTCATGATAAATGGTGTCTTTTATAGAAGTCTAAGGTAACAAAATGACAAAGGGAAGTGGGTGGATGAGTGGGTGAGTGAGTGGAGTGTTTGAGTGGATGGATTAGTGGGTTGGTTTAGTGGATTGGTTTAGTGGATGAGTGAGTGGAATGGTTGAGTGGTTGAATTAGTGAAAAATGCCAAAGGACTTTTGGTGAGTGGGAAGTTATGGACATGAATGGGTGAGTGGATGGATGAGTGGATGGATTAGTGGATGAGTGGGTGGAGTGGTTAAGTGGTTGGATTAGTGTATGAGTGGATGAGTGGGTGAGTTAGTGGATGAGTGGATTAGTGGATGGATGAGTGGATGGTTGAGGACGAAAATTTCGTGTCTGACTTGGAAGCCAAAAATGACCCACTATACTTCAGAACCATGAAAACTGTTCTTCATGAAAGTTGTATATTCTTGTCTTGGCTATAAAATGGATAGCTGGTTCGTCCAATTTGGCTTCCTTAAGCCCAAGATATGTCCCAAATACCGTAGGTTGCTCAAACCCAACTTCAGCACCTCTGTTCCGACTTGCAAGCTCAAAATGACCTACTAGACTTCTTTTTCTCAAAATGTGTTCTTCATGAAAGTTGTTTATTTGGATCTTGACTATCCAATGTCCAAATTTCAGCCCATCTCCATTATTACATCTTGAGATATGATTTTTTTGAGTGCACACTATTTGGATTCTACTGACAGAACCCGTATTCTGACTTCCATGTCAACTTAGGTCCCTTAGACATCTGAATCAGACTTCGAGCTCTTCATCAAAGTTGTAGAGCTTCCTCTTATCTTTCCTACAAGGTAAAATTCATGTTCATCAGATATTAGGAACTCAAGTTATGGCCAAAATACAGAAATAGTGTCAAATCTCAATAATGCTGGAAATATTCAATTAGGACCAATTTGAGCTCAAACTCACAAAATCATACCAAACTCAATCAATTAAGAATATGGAGAGTGTAAATGACTAAACATAAGGGTTTCTTAATGAATAAAATATGTGATTATCAAATTCCCCCACACTTAGCTTTTTGTACTCCTGGGCAAAACTCAAGACCAAAATTTTACAATCAAGAAGAACAACCAAAGGTTCAAGGGATCAAAACATTCATGAGTTAACAATTCTCCACATCTCAAACCAACAAGCAAGGTATCTTCAACATGAATCGAGAATGATAGATCTTCACAAGATTCCCTCTCAATCTCTCAAGTGTTTAAAGGGTAGGTATTTCACTCAATTCAACCCATGAAAATTGCACTACCATAAGCTTGCTTATCTTCTACTTCTCCACTACTCAAAACACATGCACACACAAATCATGAGGACTTTATTCAAGGTTGTAGTGAGGTCAAGGTAACAGGAGAGGATAAAATGGATATGAAAAGATAAATACTAAAGAGAATAAAAGCAAATGAGAGCTGAGTTCAAATAACAAGCATAAAAGTTCATCCCAACTCTAGTGTATATCCCTTTACATATTCATTTCCCAATCCTTTTCTTTTTTTTAAACACTTGGTTTTTTTTTTCTTTTTTTTTCTTTTTTTTTATATATGAACATAACTATATACATATTAGGAACTCATCTTTTTGGGCACTCTTTTCTTTTTCAACAACCATTTTGTACACACACCCCCACACTTGTTCAAAAACTCATCCATTAACCAAGCTAATGTTCTTTTATTCCCTAAGGTAAAGTAAGAACACGATTTCTCATTTAAGGCACATAATGAGCTAGAAACAAGGAATGGTCAAATAAGCTCAAAGGGGTTAAGCAAAGGAAAATATACAAGGTTGGCAGAATCGAGAGAATTTTCAAGAAGTCAAAAGAGTGCTTGATATCATATTGAAAACAAGGTTGGCTATTTGGTTAAACTAGCTAATTAAGAAAGAGGGCCTCAATCATGTTCATGCATGCAAGTGAAATGTAGCCTCAAAAAGAATCAAAGCAAGTTCTAGAGTGGTCATTAACATGAGTGAAAATCACACAAGAAAGAAGAGAATGGCATAAATGTTAAATCCATCCATTAGGCTCAAAATCTCACAAGGTATGCATCCATCAAACTCAATTCATCAATTCAATCATCCATCTCCAAGCATATCAGTTCAAGAAGGGAGAAAAGTTATTCAATCATGCAATGAACCCTTTCTTTTTTTTTTTTTAACAAAAAAGAAACTTGCTAAAATCTCTCCCCCACACTTAATATAGACATTGTCCTCAATGTGAAAGTGATAAATAAAACGGAAAGAAAAGAGCAACACAACCTGATGAGGAGTGAATCAACGCCAAGCAGAAAAGAAGCACACTTGTCAATTACGCATCAGACCTCTGCCACCAATTAAGATGCGTCTCAAGAGTAAAATTACTCCTTACTCTGCCATCACTAATTGGTTTAATAAGTCCATGACAATCATATCATACTTTCCAAACAAAACAACAAATTTTTTTTTTTTAATAAAATCAAACCCATTAAAGAGAAAGTGTCAGATCGAGCTTTTGTTTCTTGTTACTTCCTTCGCTGCTTCCTGTTGACTAATCTATCTGAGCTAATACCTTATCAGGTACATACTCAAAAGCTTCTAATTTATCAATGAGCTCATCAATAGTGGAGGCAGAGATAAGAAGTTGTCTTCCGAAGGAGTGATAAATTTGTTCCATGACTTTGTCAAGAAAAAATAACAAAAGATCAAAGAAATTATTAACATTCAACAAACCAATGAGTTTATGGTGGATGTTCAGTTCAGCCCAAGAGACAATTTGAAAAATCTCTTCCAAAGTACCAAAACCACCTGGTAAGGCAATGAATGCATCAGAGTTTTCAAGCATTATCTTCATGCGTTCATGCATTGATGATACTTTAAGTTCCTCTTCAATTGTCTTTCCATTGATGTTCTGTTGAGCTAAAGGTTCAGGAATGACACCTAAAACCTGACTGTCTCTTACATATGCAGCAAGTGATGTAGCCCCCATTAACCCACGACAACCTCCCCCATATACAAGATGAATATTCCTCGCAGCAAGTGATCGACCAAGAGTGCTAGCTGCATTTACAAACTCTAATCCCTTCCCATAACTCGACCCACAAAAAACACAGACATTTTTGAGGTTACGAATAGAAGCCCCCATTCTATACTCTTCCTCCCTTTGAGTGTCTCTGAGTTGAAGGAAAATGGAGTGTTTAAATAAGAAAAAGAATGGAAAGGGGAATAATTGCACCTATAAGGGTAGGTTGGATGTTGTCAGAAAAAGTTGAAATTAATAAACACAGAATCTTTTTTTTTTTTTGACTTCAAGAAAACCATCAAGGTAAAAAAGTCTAGAAACCCCTGAAGGACCCTACTCAAAGGATCGTCTGTACAAAAATCAAAATACAACAAAATGATACAAAGATAAAAGAAATAGAAAATGATGACATACATGTATGTACAGTTTCCATGGCGTATCTTTATACTGCGCGTCATGAGTGCAGTAGACATCACGTCCTTTTTTTTTCTTTTTTGAAATTGTTAGAAAAACTTGATGAAAGATGAGTGTATACTTACTTAAGATTGGGATGGAGGTAGTCTGCTCTTTCGGCTTTGTGCCAAAGCATTGTTGACCAGTATTCGATCCATTCAAGACCAGCGTAACATAGGGCTCCCAAAAGGGACAAGTGGCCATAATACGACTAGCTGCCTCACATGTGGAATACAATCTACCTTCTTTGTTTTTCAATTAAGAAGGCTGGATCAGGATGCATGCATTTCCCCATTCACGGTGTGTGTTACCAAAGCCAACCCTAAGAAGTATACATTTTTTTTATTTTTTGTTTTTTTTTTTTGTTTTTTTGTTTTTTTTTATTTTTTTTATTTGTTTTTTTTTTTTTTTTTTTTTTGTTTTGTTTTTTTTTTTTTAGAGATGACATGAAGAAGAAGAAGAAGAAGATATGTACAGATTGTTTGTGGATATGGCTCACATCCGCCTCGGTTAAACGTCCAAGAACGGCTTAAACATCTTCTATGAGTCGAGGATAAGCTTCCCATCTAATTTTCTTATAAATTGGCAAACGGGGTCTTTTAGAGTCGATTCCCAAGATCGTAGCGTTGTTCTTCATCCTTGAAGAGATTCCACAATTTAAGAATTTCACGATGCACCAATCCACAAGAATGCGTCTCAAGAGTCAATAAGATATCATCTAATGACTCCTTACTCAGTCCATTCTTGATGAAGAAAATTTTATCTTCTCTATTTACGGAAACCATCCCCTTAGTACACATCGCTTGTTACAATTCCATCGTCCACATTTTGACAGGACTTGTAACCTTTTTGCTCTTCTCCTTTTAGAATATGAACTTCTTCCAAGACCAGGGCATATATGAGTCAAATGAAATTGAGGACTCACCGTTAATCGGACCTTCGCTTCAATTATCCATCGTACATCTTCGGCATACCTTTGTGCATTAACGGTCTCAATCTTTCACATCGAACTTTGTAGATTTTTCTCGAGCATTTTGAGGAAGAGAAGGAAAATGTTTTCTCGGGTTTGAAAGAATGACATCCATTTTTGAAGGAGAAGAAGGATTCGGTTATTTTGGGAAAGCGAAAAATAAACCGACTTAAGAGTCACAGTACCGTATCCGCCACTTAACCGGCAACACAAAGAACTCAAGAACTTGGTTTTCCAGGAATGGTTGAGTCTTTGTCCATTAACTTTAAGCGCATTACCATTCCTAGGATCCTCAATATTTTCGGCCCCAGAGGATACACGTGTTTGACAGCAAAAGAACCGCGCCACCTAGATCTCAATTTTTCAAGGAGTAGGTGCAGATGATAATCTCAAAGCAGAACCTTTTTTTACCAATTTCCGCAACTTTTGCAAAAGGTGTAACAGACCTTGAATAAAGTGGGTCAATAAAATCCATCTTTGCAAGATTTTCATTTGTTGTTGTCGTTGAAGAAAAAGTGACCTCCACTTGCTTCCGAGTGACAAAATTGAATGGCACTACCTTCCTCATCGTCGGGCATACAATTTTTTTTTTTTTTTTTTTTTTTTTTTTTTTTTTTTTTTTTTTTTTTTTTTTTTTTTTTTATTCATAATGCGGATGGAGAAGGTTCATCACCTCCACTTCGCATTCTCGGAAGTTCATGATCTTGTTTGAGGCGGTGTCCATTTACGATGAAAGCTTTGGCGGTGACCTCACTTTTAATCCGAACGACACTGAAGGAAAAACCTTAGTAACAATAAATGGTCCATCCCATCTAGACTTTAATTTTGCGGGCATGAATCGGAGGCGGGAGTTATAGAGGAGAACTTTTTGACTAATCTCAAATGTTTTCCTCGAGAATCAACTTATCATGGAAGGCTTTGGTCTTCTCCTTATAAAGTTTGGAACTTTCATAAGCCTCCAAGCGGATCTCCTCCAATTCTTGCCGTTGCTTGCAGCTTCCTCTCCATACCTGCTTGATCTAGGTCCAAGTTGCACCTTTTCACTGCCCAAAATGCATGATGCTCAATTTCCACCGGTAGGTGGCAGGTTTTTCCAAAAACAATCCAATACGGAGACATCCCGATTGGTGTCTTATAAGCAGTCCGGTAAGCCCATAAAGCATCCTCAAGCCTCTTGCTCCAGTCCTTTCTGTTAGGTTGAACTGTCTTCTGGAGTATCTGCTTGATCTCCCTGTTGGAAATCTCGGCTTGCCCATTAGTTTGGGGATGGTAAGGTGTAGAAACTCTGTGCAAGACCCCATATTTTTTCATCAAAGCTTCCATGCTTCGATTACAAAAATGTGAACCCTGATCACTGATGATGGCCTTTGGAACTCCAAACTGCAGAGAAAATCGTGATCTAACAAAATCCACAACAACTTTGGAATCATCAGTCCGAGTAGCTTTCGCCTCCACCCACTTGGATACATAATCAACAGCTAGCAAAATGTAAACAAAACCAAAAGAAACAGGAAAGGGTCCCATAAAATCAATACCCCATACATCAAAAATCTCATAGAACAATAAGGATTTCTGGGGCATCTCATTCCTTCGAGAAGTGTTTCCTATTTTTTGGCATTGATCACAAGATTTACAAAATACATATGCATCATGAAATAGAGTGGGCCAATATAATCCAGATTCCAAAACTTTCCTAGCAGTCCTTTGGGGACCAAAATGACCGCCACATGCAAGTGTATGACAAAAGCTAAGAATAGAATGGAATTCATTATCAGGCACACATCTCCTAATGACTTGGTCACTACAAAATTTCCACAGATAAGGGTCGTCCCACACATAATATTTTGACTCACTTTTCAATTTATCAATCGAGCCCTAATAAAATGTGCAGGGAAAACACCAGCAACTAAGAAATTTATCAAATCAGCAAACCAAGGAGTGTTACCTTGCAGCTTGAAAAGCTGCTCATCAGGGAAGACATCATGGATAGGTAAAGTATCTACCTCCTTTTCAATACGACTTAGGTGATCAGCCACTAAATTCTCCGCTCCACTTTTATCACGGATTTCAATATCGAACTCTTGGAGGAGCAAAATCCACCTAATCAATCTAGGCTTTGCATCAAGCTTCTTCAGGAGAAACTTGAGTGTATGATCTGAAAACACAACCACTCTAGAACCAAGCAAATATGATCGAAATTTGTCTAAAGCAAAAACAATTGCTAAAAGTTCCTTTTCAATGGTGGTGTAGTTGACTTGTGCAGGATCCAAAGTTCTTGAAGCATAAGAGATGACATAAGATATTTTACCGACCCTTTGTGCAAGAACAGCTCCCAAAGCATAATTAGAGGCATCACACATGAGCTCAAATGGAAGTGTCCAATCTGGTGGCTGGATGATAGGTGTACTGGTCAATGCTTGCTTTAAGTGATTGAAGGCATCCTTGCATTTCTGGTCAAAATGGAACTCCACTTCTTTTTGTAGCAAGTTGGATAGTAGAAGAGCAATTTTGCTGAAATCTTTTATGAACCGCCTATAGAAACCTCGCATGACCAAGGAAAGAAGCGAACCTCCCGCACGCATGTGGGGTAAGATAAGCATGAAATAACATTTATTTTTGCGGGATCTACCTCGATACCCTTGCTAGATATTACATGTCCTAAAACTATACCTTGTTCTACCATGAAATGACATTTCTCAAAATTCGAGAACAAGGTTAGTTTCAATGCATCTATGTAAAACCTGAGCGACTATCCAAGCATGCATCAAAGGAAGAACCATAGACAGTAAAATCATCCATAAACACATCCATGCAATTCTCTAAAAAGTCAGAAAAGATACTTACCATACACCTTTGAAAGGTGCCCGGAGCATTGCACAGACCAAACGGCATCCTCCTGTATGCAAATGTGCCAAATGGACAAGTGAAAGTAGTCTTCTCTTGGTCTTCTGGGGCTATATGAATCTGAAAATAACCTGAATATCCATCCAGAAAACAATAATGTGACTTGCCAGCTAGCCTCTCCAACATCTGATCAATGAAAGGTAGCGGAAAATGATCTTTTCTGGTAGCCTGGTTAAGCCGCCTATAATCAATGCAAACCCGCCAACTGTTCTGAACTCTTGTGGGTAGAAGTTCGTTATTCTCATTCTCAACTACTGTGACCCCAGATTTCTTGGGAACAACCTGCACGGGGCTCACCCATTTACTGTATGATATGGGATAAATAATGCCAGCTTGAAGTAGCTTAGTCACTTCCTTCTTCACCACATCTAGAATCAAGGGGTTCAGTCTCCTTTGGGGTTGCCTTACTAGTTTCGTATCCTCTTCCAATAAAATCCCATGCATGCATGTGGAGGGACTAATACCAGGAATATCTGCAAGTGTCCATCCGATGGCTTGCTTATTCTGCCTCAAAACCTGCAGTAATTTTTCTTCTTGTTCAGGTTGCAGATTCTTAGCAACAATCACTGGCAGCTTCTCACCATCTCCTAAATATGCATATTTAAGATGGTCTGGCAAAGTCTTCAACTCTAAGGATGGGGGTTGTACAATGGAAGGCAGCAGGCTATTTGAAACAACTAATTCAGCAACATTAAATTCAGCACAGTTCTGACTTCTATTTTCACATGCGGTATCATTTAAGTCAGCAGTTGCATCATCACTCATACCAGCATAAATCTCAGCACATGCAGCACATGGCTCAACATCACAAGCAACACATGTATCACAAGAAACAGAATCCAGAAAGTCGACAATATCAGGGAATTCAGCATATAAATTAGCATAAACATCATCAACCAGCATCTCAATCACATCAATATGAAAAACAAAATGCTCCTCTAGGGGATGTCTCATGGCATCAAAAATGTTAAACTGTACCAAATCATCGCCAAACTCCATAGAAAGGGTGCCAGCATGCACATCTATCTTGGTCTTGGCGGTCTTGAGGAATGGTTTGCCTAGAATTAATGGAGCATGGTTTGCTGAAGACTCATCTTCCATGTCCAAGACATAGAAGTCCGCTAGAAAAATTAGCTCATTCACCCGAACTAATACATCTTCTAGCACTCCTGCAGGATGAGCAGCGGTCCTATTTGCCAATTGAATCACTATACCAGTAGGTTGCAAAGTGCCAATGTTCAAGGACTGATAAATTGACATAGGCATGACATTAATCGAAGCACCCAAATCTAGCATTGCATGTTCAAATTTGGAGTTACCTATCGTGCAAGGAATTGTGAAAGTTCCAGGATCTTTGCATTTTTGTGGCATGCTTGGTAGAATCATTGCAGAAACATTTCTGCCCATGCTTATTTTCTCAGTACCCTTAAGTCTTCTCTTGTGAGTACACAACTCTTTGAGGAATTTAGCATACTTGGGAATCTGCTTGATTGCATCAAGGAGGGGAATATTGATTTCCACATTCCTGAATGTGTCCATGACTTCTCTTTCTATTTCTGTTTGCGCAGTATGCTTGGATTGTGTGACTCGTGTGGAAAAGGTAGTGGAATAGCCGATTTGAATTCTCTGCACATTTCTTCTGTATCATAGATTTTTGGACCGAGCTATCCACTTTCTTTTGTTTTCGGTCACCTTCGGTTGATGCACTTGTAGTTCGGGTTGTGGTGGAGTAGGACCGTCAACTTCTCTCGCCACTTCTCAAGCTAATGGCACTTACATTGCCTCTTGGGTTGTTGATTTGTTTGTGAAGGCAATTGGTTCGACCCTTGACTTTTCGGACTCACTCGCAGTGGTTGCCATCCGCCCAATTTGAGTTTGTAAATTCGGATAGTGGCATTGACATTCTCGCTGAAACTGTTTCATCAAGTCTTCGAAAGGTGGCTCACCGGGAGTGGCTGTCGCCGGAACAGTAGTTGGAGGGGGCTCTTTGTATGGGTGGCGGCGCGGAGTTGTGCTTGCCTAAATGCAGTGGTTGGTACTTGTTGCTAGGGCCTCGTAGCTTGGTATCTAAATTGTGGTTCTTCTTGTTGGTAGGGTTGTTGTTGTTGACCGAATTTCCATATCTCGGTTGGGATGGTCCCTCCGGCCCTGGGTTATAGGTATTAGAAAATGGATCATATATGAAATTTCTTCTTTGTGATTGCTGATATTGGGGTCTACCAGGAAAAATACCAGCTACTGCAATAGATTGTTCTGGAATAATAGAACCACCATCCTGAAGTGTAGGGCATGCATCAGTAGGATGAGATGAACAAGAGCAAATGCCACACACAGTTGCAGCAATCGCATTGGTGCTTGTTGTACCACTGCTAACTGTCTCACCAAAGAAGTTAATTCATCAAGTCTGTGTTCCATTCTCTGTTGGTCTACATGAGACGATTGAATTTCATTGACTCCTCTGGTTGAGGTAATAATTCGTGTGCCAAATTGTTGGGTGTTGGCTGCCATGTTTGCTATCAAATCTCTCGCATTGCAGTGGGTCTTGTCTACTAAGGCTCCTCCGAGGCAAAGCATCCACCATGCTTCTGTCATTTGGCAGCAAGCCTTCATAGAAATATTGAATTAAGAGTTGATCGGTGATTTGGTGGTGGGGACAGCTCGAGCACAGCTTCTTGAATCGTTCTCAATATTCATGCAAGGTCTCTCCTGTCATTTGTCTTATGCCACATATATCTTTTCTAATGGCGGCGGCCTCTAGAGAGGCAGGAAAAATTTCTCTAAGAACAACCGTTTCATGTCAGTCCAACTTGTTACCGAACCTGGTGAAAGATAAAATAACCAATCCTTGGTCAGATCGGCAAGTGAGAAAGGAAATGCCCTCAGCTTGATGTGCTTTCTTCGAGATCCCATGTGGCTTCATGGTTGAACAAACCACATGGAACTCCTTTAGATGCTTATGGGGATCCTCACCTGCAAAACCGTGAAACTTGGGCAACAAATGTATCAATCCAGATTTTAACTCAAAATCAGCATCAAGATCTGGGTATTGAATACACAAAGACTGGTTAGTTATATCAGGAGCAGCAAGTTCCTTAAGAGTTCTATTTTGCATGTTATCAGCCATGGTTTCAGAATTATTCAAGATCTCAAGTTCACTCTCAATATTAAGATCAAATTCAGAAGCAATTCTTGCACTTAGCCTACGAGCTCTAATCAAGCTATGCAAGGTTCTATCAATCTCAGGATCAAAGTCAACCAAGTTATCAGGCTCAGACCTAGTCATGCATCACACAAAAACAAATAAATAAGCAAAATACACTAGACAATGGTTAAAAATGTTAGAAAAATTAATAAAAAGCAAAAGTTAGTAAAAACACTTCAAATGAAAAGATTACACTTACTAATCCCCGGCAACGGCGCCAAAATTTTGACGAGCGCCGAACTCAGTCAAAATTATAACCGAAGTTATTACCTAAGCTTGTAGCACAGTGACAACACCGGATCGTCTCCTCAAGGATCGTAAATGCAATTTGATCAAATCAAGTGAAAGTTAGCAAAAAGGGGGGTTTGATAGTTTAAGATCGCACTTAACAAAATTAAAGGAAGAAATAACAATTAAAGAAGCAAGTCAATTTAGAAACCTATCCAAGATTGGGTGGATTCAATCATAGACCCTTCATAGAACACTTGAAGCGCAATTGAATTGTTAATTTGGATCTAACCGAGATCTCTGCATCAAATCCAGAATTCATACTAGACGATCGTCTAGAATTCAATTAACAAGTGATAAACACAAATTCGCAATCGCACCATTCATGAAAATCTATGTTAATTTCAAGTACCGAATTCAATTAACTTAGGCACAAATCAGTAACCTAACCTCTTCAATTACGTGATTAATTTAGATCAATCAGTTCTAAGTTTCATCACAAATCTCAATCTTCATTTATGTGATTAGTTTAGATCAATTAGTTCTAAGTTTCATCACAAATCTTAATCTTAAACTAAGATCAAATTAGATCAACATAAATAGAATCACCATTCATACATTCAAGATCAAGAAGAAGAAGAAAGAAGAAGAAAGAAGAAGAAAAGAGGAATTCAATTACAAATCAAATACAATGTATAACCAAGGTCTCAAGAATCCAAACCACAATCTCTTCAAGAGTTCTAAATTGACCCAAAGTAGCTTAGTCCTCCATTACCATGAAGGGGAGCATCAAAATATACAAAACTATGAGAAACTATGAAGAAGCAAGAAGAAACTTAGAGAGAAATGAAGGAGAATTACATCTTGTTCATGATAAATGGTGCCTTTTATAGAAGTCTAAGGTAACAAAATGACAAAGGGAAGTGGGTGGATGAGTGGGTGAGTGAGTGGAGTGTTTGAGTGGATGGATTAGTGGGTTGGTTTAGTGGATTGGTTTAGTGGATGAGTGAGTGGAATGGTTGAGTGGTTGAATTAGTGAAAAATGCCAAAGGACTTTTGGTGAGTGGGAAATTATGGACATGAATGGGTGAGTGGATGGATGAGTGGATGGATTAGTGGATGAGTGGGTGGAGTGGTTAAGTGGTTGGATTAGTGTATGAGTGGATGAGTGGGTGAGTTAGTGGATGAGTGGATGAGTGGATGAGTGGATGAGTGGATTAGTGGATGGATGAGTGGATGGTTGAGGACGAAAATTTCGTGTCTGACTTGGAAGCCAAAAACGACCCACTATACTTCAGAACCACGAAAACTGTTCTTCATGAAAGTTGTAGATCCTTGTCTTGGCTATAAAATGGATAGCTGGTTCGTCCAATTTGGCTTCCTTAAGCCCAATATATGTCCTAAATACCGTAGATTGCTCAAACCCAACTTCAGCACCTCTGTTCCGACTTGCAAGCTCAAAATGACCTACTAGACTTCTTTTTCTCAAAATGTGTTCTTCATGAAAGTTGTTTATTTGGATCTTGACTATCCAATGTCCAAATTTCAGCCCATCTCCATTATTGCATCTTGAGATATGATTTTTTTGAGTGCACACTGTTCGGATTCTACTGACAGAACCCGTATTCTGACTTCCATGTCAACTTAGGTCCCTTAGACATCTGAATCAGACTTCGAGCTCTTCATCAAAGTTGTAGAGCTTTCTGTTAGCTTTCCTACAAGGTAAAATTCATGTTCATCAGATATTAGAAACTCAAGTTATGGCCAAAATACAGAAATAGTGTCAAATCTCAATAATGCTAGAAATATTCAATTAGGACCAATTTGAGCTCAAACTCACAAAATCATACCAAACTCAATCAATTAAGAATATGGAGAGTGTAAATGACTAAACATAAGGGTTTCTTAATGAATAAAATATGTGATTATCAGCATTGTCCATCACTGTTGGTATGTACAGCTGTATAGGCGTTGTATGTATTAACAGTGTGCAGGCTATCGGTTGATGTCACACTATGAGAAAGTGTGCAATTATGAGAATAAAGGAGGAAACTCCTAAGTTACGAGAATAAAGGAGGAAACTCCTAAGTTACGAGAATAAAGGAGGAAACTCCTAAGTTATGAGAAAAGAGGAGGAAACTCCTAAGTTATGAGAAAAGAGGAGGAAGCTCCTAAGCTAGAAGTCATAACATTTGTTAGATTTGTTATATACAATGTTATAGAGAACTGGTATTGGAATTGCTTTTACTGAGAATGTTAATTCTCACCCCAGTTGCTATTCCATGTAAATCCAGATGCAGACACAGATGCAGTCATAGATGCAGGCATAGGCACAGATGCAGGCAAGGCACCGGTACAGAGGTACAGACCCTGCTAAGGGTAAGAAGATAAAGCGTGAAGACTAGAGTAGTTTTAATTGCTTTAAGTAGACAGAACTTATATAATAATTTTATCTTTGTTCTGTAAGTTTTATGTTATATGTATTACAATAAGCCCTCATGTGGCTAAGTTTGTATATATATTTATATGTATGAGTTTAAGTTTTTTCGCAATCTCTTAAGGCTTTCTATAATTACTCAGTTGTGATTATAGATATATGTTAGCATGTAGTATAGAAGTGACGTCTCTAGTACTGATTATCCTTATATATCTTTGTCTATCTAGGATATATCTAGATATCTGTATTAGGGTGTTACACTAGTCACAACCATCCTTCAACTAAACCACAATTACCACAAAGCAAGTTATAGTCATGACCTCAAACAAGCAAAACTTGGTCACTAACTTCACTAAAACAATCAAAATTTTGGCACAAATACATTCAAAATCCTACCATAATTGGGGCAGCATTGTTCTTTTATTTTGTATCACAATTTCAATCACAATTTAAATCAAATAACCATCACACATGCTATCTCAAAGCGAGGCAGATAGCCATGTACATCATTCATGCAAGACATGGCCATAAACTCTCTTAAATCAACCACAAAAACAACACAACATCCAATAGAAGATGAAATACAATTTAAAAGTAAAAAAATCCTATTTTTACATGGTTTAACCATGGCTTACAACAGCCTATATACAGCCACCAACTCAAAGAATTTTCATTGGTCATGTCATTATCAATTTCTCAAATTAGAATTTAAGAAAACAATAGAAAAAGGATGAACAACTTAAACCTATAAACACCCATGAAGGTGTTATCTTGGCCGTGAGTGGTATAACCACAAGGAAACACAATTTTTCATTCAAACATAACATAGGAAAGGAAGAGCAATTCAGAGATAGCAACCCCTACCTTAAGCTTGAAGATGAACTTCCATCCTTGATCTTATTTTTCTCCCTTTCCTCTTCTTCCCCTCTTCTTTTCTTTCGTCTGTTTTTTTTCTTCATTTCCCTCTGCTGGAGATGTAAAAGAGAGGTGAGAAAGATGAGAAAGATCTCATCTTTTTAAATGATGACATTAACGGCAAAATAATTATTTTGCTGAACTTCATATCTGTTAAGAACACTTTGATTTTACTAAATCAAGTTTCTTAACTTCCAACAACCTTAGAATAAATCATAAGATCCATCTAAATTCTTGTTTCATCATTTTCATAATTTTTCATATCTATTGCACCTCAATCTGATATTTAAACATTCACTTGGTGTCCTTAAAAATACCAAATTAACTCTATTTGCCTTCAAAATTTAATCACATCCTCATCCATACATTTGTGACTTAGAAATGAACTTTCCATATTTATTTCCTTTAATTACATATTTATATTATTTTTCTGAGTTAAAATAGTCATTTTGTACGTTCTGTGTTGCGGTAAAGTGCCTGAATTAACTCGAAACGTCACAGAATTTAACAGACACTTTAAACAAGTATTAAGCTACCTCTGTAACCTTATATAAGTCTAACATGTGTAAAAAGATGATGTTACAATTCTCCTATCTTTTTAAAAATTTTGTCCCTGAAATTTAGCTACTTACACTAATGGTTAAGAGAATCATAACAATTGCCTCTTCATTGTATCCATCTTATCTATTCTAATCTTTAACCAAACTTAGATATTCATATTCTTTCATTTCTGACTAAGATTACCCTGTAAAGAGTCGGAAGATTGAACTTCTCTTATATTGCAAAAACAAAACATTGTCAAATCTTTCAAAACTTCCATCCATGTGAATACATAACTTCTCCTTATCATATACAATGTTACACTTTTCATATTTGTAGTATACATTTTCGATAGTTTAAACCTTTGTAGTTTCTAAGTCAATTTTGAGTGTTAAGGTTTTAACAAAATGGGAGTATCTCTAGCCAAATACTTATCCACATTAGTTAACATGTAAACATACATGAATAAAGATCTAACTTCAAACATTGTCTTATTTGAAAAAACATAAGATACCTTTTCATTTCAGAAGAATATACTTTCATTCTAACACAATGACATTTCACAAGAGAAGTCACTGGGTCTTACAACTTGTTATTTTGTTATTTTCCAAATTTCCTATAGAGAGTATTAGCTTCTTGAACACTAATCCTAAAATTCCTTACATTCCTTTCTTTAGCAATTTAGCAACTAAAACATTGTCATTACTAATATATTAATGTGAGTGTATCCCTATGTTATGTAAAATAGGCCCTTAAACCTCAAGGTTCCATATGAAGAAACATAGTAGTGATATATATGTGGCTCATGAGATTCTTATGCAATATACAATTGTCATTTTATGCTATGTATGAGAATGTATGAGTATGCCTAAAAAAATGCCCTAAAGTATGCTTATGCAATGTTTTTAAAAGATTTTGTTTTTTTTTTGGAAAACATATGTTACTTGCATATTTCCAAGAATCCTTCTTTTACAGGAAAAACCTTTACTCCAAGAAGTCCTTTTGATCATTGTATATCATCAAGTAGGAAGGGGCGTGAAAACCTTTATTCCTTGTCCACCTTGCACTACCTTGGTATGAGTGGTGACAATGAGGTTACCTTTTATCACTCTTAATATCATACTTGGTATTTTCTCTCTAAGTAGTAAGACATCAATCACTTAACACTACTTAGTATGAATGAGCTAACTTGCCTTATATCCATTAATACCCAGAACCCCGGGCACTAGGAGACCTTTGCTCAAGTCGTAGGGTCATTCATACAAGAAAATAACAAATAACAAATTTAAAAACCAAAACATGCAAGAATAGTTTAAAATTTTTCTTTCATTTACTTGCCAAATAACCTTACTTTTCTTTGCATAATAGAGAGACATAACTTTAATCCTCATGCTTTTCATTCATACAATTCATTGTATATAGAATTATTCAATCCTTCCATTTATTTTCAAGCAGAGAGGGAGTAACTCACTTAATCTCAATGTACCTTTATCCTTTCATTTTTATGTCTCTCAATACTATGCTTAACAACTTTATTTATTAACATGCATATATCAATATGCTCCTCAACATCATTCATATATATATATATACATATTATTCATTCCATACAAAGTACATGTCATAATTCTCACCATGTAGTTCAATTTTGAGTTCAAGAGAGAATATCATTCATTCAATTCCTTCATAAAGCATCATAATGCTTACATTCAACATTTCATTCAAGTAACCAAATCCTTTCATAAATTCAATGTGTGGTTATGTCATAAACTATGACAATATATTCCTTTACCATTATTTATAAAATTTAGTCTATGAAGCAATGCTTTCATGCATTAATTTCAACATAGCAGCCATAGGCCCCAGAGGTTCATTTAAATACTAACAACAATTTAATAATATCAAGCATTTAATGGTTGAATAAAATGTAGCATCTCATATGATATAACTAGTTCCATCAATTAAAATAAATCTTGACATATGCAAGAATGCAATCAATTTGTGCCACTACTATACCGTGGTTAACATGAACTAACCTTATTGTTTCTTTTCAAACCATGAACAAGTAGCAAATAGCATAACTAAACCGTTACAACATAGCCAATACCTTCATTTCTAGTAAATGCATTATATATATATATATATATATATATATATATATATATATATATATATATATATATATATATATATATATATATATGCAGGGCAACAATGACACTATTGTACGTTAAATAGCAACTAGCATGTTTCACATGCAATACACATCTTTCTTATGCAGGGCAGCTGTTGAACAAAATCATTTTCATGCACATTTTAGATACAAATATACATTTCACATTTATATTATAAATTTCATAAGAAGTGAACTATGATTCTCAATCACAACATGACAACCAAGTTTCTAGTTATCCCTCCTATTATTGAGTTCATATGAAGTAACACTTCTTTAATTGGTTTCATATGAAGCAAGTTAAGGTTCTCATTCTCAAATGGCAGTCAAGCCTCTCAATTTATATTAAATTCAGAATTTCAATCCAATCAAAACGCTGTTAAGAATTCCAAACTGCTACTTCATATCACCTTATAACATACTACCTCATTTCAACTCAAGAATTTCATTTTTCTTATCTTCTCGCTTGTTCTTTAGGATATATTTATCTAAAGATGTCATTCTAAAATTCTTTCAATTCATTTATGTACTAACAACTTTCATTAATCATCTCAAACTCACTCACCAATGTTCCACTTCTTATTTCAACATAAAAGAAACGAACGACACCTTTTATTCGTCTGAACAACTTATTACCTCAAATATCTTCTTCTTTGCACTTAGCCTATCTATTATAAAACTTCAACATTTCCACTAATTACGTGTCCTCAAAAACCTTGAAACATATTTCTTGCTAACATTTCAATTCTTTAGTTCTTTTATCAAATTCACTATTCGAATCTCAAGTTCTTCTATTCTTATCACATCATTGAAAAAGTAACATCAATTAACTACTAACTCTATTTTATATCTTCTTTCAAAATTATTCTTGTCATCCTCAACTGGTGATTTTGGTCTCCTTCTTTTTCTCTCACTACCAATAACTTCAGTTTGCTCTTACATCATTCTATTAGTAACTTCTATCTATTCTCCGGTGGCAGTGTTCTATTCTCTCATTGTTTTCTTCAATGACCTAACTATCTCAGACATATCTCAATTACCCTTTTAAATTTTTTTCCTATTCTCCCATATTCGCCTAGGAGGTGGTATAATTTCCTGTTCATACAAAACATTACATATTGAGTTGCCCAGACTCGATATCATGTAACAGTGTTCCAGTAATTATTAACATCTAATCCTAGGGTTGTCATGCAATTCTATTCAAATATCTCACATTGAGACAAAAGAATGCACAACACAAACCAAAACATCTAAACATGCTCAAAAGCATAGTCAGTCTATTCCCCAGTTCGATAGGAAGAACTGCTCTGATACCAAAATGTAACATCCTAATTCTATATACCGTAGTATACCCTACGTATACTAAGTAAATAGAATTAGTATGCTACTTTCTAACTTAAGCGTAATTTACAACCTGTTCAATATCTATTTAACAACTAAATATATAGAGCCTTTGCAAAAGTAAGTGAGCAAGACATTTTACACCTCAGGAAACTTGCTCTTTACTAGAAATCTATCTGATATGTCTGAGATTACAAACTTTTACAAAACTAATTACATAAACTTAATTATAGAGCTATTAATATAAATACATAACTAAAATTATTACATCAACAACTTAACTAAATCTTCATCGCCTCGTCTTGTACTTGATTTGGTCCTCCTTTGGATTTATTATGAAAAACATAAAAAGACTCGGGTGAGAATTAATAATTCTCAGTAGTAAGTTTGAAATCATAACATCATGGTAAATCCAGCTGCTTTGGGGTAAAACACAAATTGTACTTAATCATTTGGAAAGGTGACATAAGCCAAAACTCAGTCATTTCCCTTCCCAAAGCAGATAGTTCTTTCAATTATAAAATAATTCATTATGCCATAACAATTAATTCAAACAACATATATCTTAAACACTTATCATCATATTAAATACTAATCTCAACCCTTTCTAACCAATTTTTATTCTTAATTCTTCACATTTAATAAAAACAAGACAATTGCCCATACAATTGTCAATTTTATGCAATGCATGGTGATGTATGATTATACCTAATGAAACCCTAAAAAATGTTTGTGCCTTGATTTTTAAAAGATTTTATTTTGTAAAACACATGTTATTTGATTATTTCCAGAAAGCCCTTTTGTTCTTTGCACTACCAATACATTCATAACTTTGGCATTTAGAGCCCTTTTGTCTAAGCCACTTGGAGCCCTTTTGTCCAAGCATAAATTTACAATACATGAAAAAATCAAATAATAAGTTTGAAAACAAAACATGCAAGAGTATTAAAAACCTTACCTTCTTTCACTTTGTACATAATCATACTTTTCTTTACATAATAGGGAAGTAATTACCATAATCATTAAACTTTCCATTTGTACGTTACTATACAGGTTTGTAGAGAGGGACTCATTCAACCTCATCTATCTTTACCATTTCTTTTATATTGCTTCCCAATATCATGCTCATCAACCTCATCCATACCATACAAGGTATATTCAATGTATTATAACATAATCATTTTAAGACCATAGCATTAAACATCAACATCATTCACATATGTCATTCATTCCATACTAAGTGCATATAATGATTTACTTCATAAGTCATTCAATCTATTACATTTATATATTAATATCATATATACATTTCATTTTAAGCTCAATAAAGGAGCATTTAATTCAAGTTTAACTAATAAAGGAGCAAACACATTTTTAATACACTTTCATAATTCAACTTTAACTATTAAAAAAGCTACTACAGTTTCTAGGGTTCATACTTTCTCAAAAACACCTCACTTTTTGCCTAAAAAAGCTATTTTTTATGAGTGCACCAAATGCACATACTAACTTTAAAAATTCTGAGATTTTACGGTTATATAGCCTTCCCTCATATCTTTCAAATGCCACAAACCTCACCTTATTTGGATAAATGTAGCCAAAGTTATGCGACATTATGCAGAAACTAAAACAAGGTATTCTCTGTTTTACCTGAAAATGACCTGACTTTGAAATAAAACTGGGAACAAACTAAGAACTCAATAATTCTGAAATTTAACAATCAAATAGCCTTATGTGTTTTCTTTCAAATGACACTGGTTTCATGTAAATATGACATCGGAGCAAGGAATTATGCAATCTGGTTTAACAGGTGCCAGATTGCTTTTTCTATAGAATTTAGCTCGGTTTCAAATCAAAATTAGGACTAATTGGGATGCTCAATAATTCTAAAATTTTTACTACATGAAACATTATGTATTAGCTTTCAAATGACGCTGGAATCAAGTAAATACAATGTTTGTAGCTCAAGTTAAGTAACAAACATCACAGACTACTCAGATGTTATGTTGTTTCTGCATAATTCGGGTTCTTCATTAACTTGGTTTCTAACCAAGTTCTAATCCTCAAATCATGGATTCTAAGTGTTACTCAGCCCTAATCATGGTCTCTAATCATGTTAGGATCATTAAACACTAAATTCAACTCATCAATCATAGATTTAAACTCAATTAAGTAAGAAAAATTTCCTTTTTCTCACTTTGTGCATCAAAGGTTCAAATAAAGAGTCTCAAGTTTCTAACTCAAACTCTTACCATGAACAAGTCATAAACAACCACTAAAAACATATTCAAACAAGAAAACACAAAATACCTCAAAATATCATTTTGACCTATTATACCTCTACTAAACATGATTTTTGGAACTAAACCATAACCTCAAGATACTCAATTTTTTTTCTAACTCTTAGAATCAAAGAGAAACAAAGCCACTATCTACCTCCTAGTCACAACCATCCTTCAACTAAACCACAATTACCACAAAGCAAGTTATAGCCATGACCTCAAACAAGCAAAACTTGGTCACTAACATCACTAGAATAATCAAAATTTTGGCACAAATACATTCAAAATCCTACCATAATTGGGGCATCATTGTTCCTTCATTTTGTATCACAATTTCAATGAAATAACCATCACACATGCTATCTTAAAGTGGGGCAGATAGCCATGTTCATCATTCATGCAAGACATGACCATAAACTCTCTTAAATCAACCACAAAAACAACACAACATCCAATAGAAGATGAAATACAATTTAAAAGTAAAAATCCCTATTATTATATGGTTTAACCATGGCTTACAACAGCCTATATACAGCCACCAACCTAAAGAATTTTCATTGATCATGTCATTATCAATTTCTCAAATTAGAATTTAAGAAAACAATGGAGAAAGGATGAACAACCTAAACCTATAAACACCCATGAAGGTGTTGTCTTGGCCGTAAGTGGTATAACCACAAGGAAACACAATTTTTCATTCAAATATAACATAGGAAAGGAAGAGCAATTTAGAGATAGCAACCCCTACCTCAAGCTTGAAGATGAACTTCCATCCTTGATCTTATTTTTCTCCATTTCCTCTTCTTCTCCTCTTCTTTTCTTTCCACTATTTTTCTTCTTCATTCCCCTCTGCTCGAGATGTAGAAGAGAGGTGAGAAAGATCTCATCTTTTTAAAATATGACATTAAGGGCAAAATAATTATTTTGCTAAACTTCCTATCTGTCAGGAACACTTTGATTTTACCAAAATCAAGTTTCCTTATGGATAAATGACCCTAGTATGTTTTGATTAATGACTAAACTTAACATGATTATTACTTTGATTCACTAACTACTTGCCAAGCTTGACTTTTTCAATGAGATTTAATGGAGCAAGAAAAGTGGATGCAAAGGATCATGGAGCAAAACATTTCAATGCAAGGATCATGAAGGAAAACTTGAAGAAGAGCATCATGAAGAAGGAATTCAAGGAAGATCATTAGGAACCTTTTTGTAAAGAAAAGACTTAGTATAACTCTTTGATTAAGCTCTCTAAAATAAGTAAAAATGGATTAAGAATGAAAAAGGTTAATTAATAAGTCTATACATCTATGTGTACATCGATGTACTTTCAGTTAATTAACTAACTTTTAATGAAGACCTCAGTGTACATCTATGTATAAATGTTATACATTTATGTATACATCGATTGATTCTGGACTTACTTGATCAGTATGCACTTTTGTATTTGTACATCAATTGGTACATCGATGCATAAGCCAAAACAGAAGCAAGGACTTTTTGAAATAGCCATACAATCGATTGGGTAATCGATGTATGAACTTTTGGGCTGAAAATGTAAGTGTTTTTCAAGAACAACATCGATGTACTCATGTGTGTATCACTCAAGATCAAGAACATCCAAGAACACAATCGATTAGGCAATCTATGTACACACGTTGTAAGAGTGAAACTTTGTTTAATACATCTGTGTACTAATCGATTGACTGATAACGAATTTTTTCAGATAAGTTTGTTTTGATCTTAACTGATTTATAAAATGTGTCCAACGGATCTATTTTGAAATATGCCTATATAAGGACATTGGCAAGCACTTTCTTAATAACAATTCATTCAAAACTTGAGATCAAATACATAGATACTGAGAAAGCTTTTCATTGAAAGAAACTGAGTATTTTTTTGTAGAACTTCAAATTGTAATATCTGATTTCTTAGAATCTGATTCAATCTTTTCATATTATAAAAGAAAGATAAGAGAGAAGGTTCTCTTGCCGATTAAATTAAGAGTAGAAGGAACTCTTGGTGCTATGCAAGAGCAGAAGGAACTCTTGTGGGAATTGCAAGATTGCTTTGACTGGAAAAAGCTGTCATTTGGGTAGAAGGAACCTAGAAGTGAAGCTTGTGTAAAGAATCTTGTAAATTGATTTTTAATAGTAGACGAAACTCACAGTGTTGTGGGGACTGGATGTAGGTTATCAGAGGAGGTAGCTGAACCAGGATAAAACTCAGTTTGCAATTTTCTCTATCCCTTAACTCATTATTTGCTTTATTATTGAATGTATGAATTAAGCAATATGTTAGGGATACTTGCATGATTTGATTAGTTTATGATCTTGTTCATATCTGAAATCAACCTTATTATTAATATTTCTTTATAAGTTTCAAGTCTTAATAGAAATACATATTGCAAAAACACATTTTGGTTTGTTGGTTGACAAAATCTTTTTCATAGTTAAAGAAAAGAATCAGTTTATGCAAAAAGGGAAAAAAGTTTCAAAAAGTTATCATACTCAATTCAACCCCCCATTCTTGAGTATTAAGAAGCCATAACCAACAAGTGGTATCAAAGCTTTCACTCTTGTGTAAAGCTTAGTAGCTTAAGAGGATGGCTTCAAATGACATCTTGGGAGAAGGAGCTTCCTTGGCAAGACCCCCTGCTTTCAATGGCACTGCCTATATGTATTGGAAAGAAATGATGTTAATATTTCTTAAGGCAAGTGGCATTGATGTATTAGATGCTGTTGAGAATGGTCCATACATTCCTCACACTCTTGATACAAATGGCACCAAGAAAGAAAAACTTAGAAGTGAATAGGATGATGAGGACAAAAAAAAAAGTAGGTTATAATGCTAAAGCTAAGAATATTATAACTGCTGCCTTGAGTTATGATGAATTTTTTAAGGTTTCAAATTGTAAGACAGTCAAGCAAATATGGGATACGCTGCAAATTACTCATGAAGGAACCAGTGATGTAAAGAGAGCAAGAATGAACTCACTCATGCACGAGTATGAACTCTTTCACATGAAGAATGGTGAAGACATCAATGATATGCAAAGGAGGTTCACTCACATAGTGAATCAGCTGAATGGACTTGGAAAGAGTGTAACACCCCTTTGGGGATGCCACACATATAAAGAAAAATAAAATAAACAAATAAAATCTACCCAAGTTATAAACCATTCATTATATAATAATATAGGTCGTAAAGTAATTCCTGATAAACAGATTATTAAAAATAAAATATTGCGAAAAACATAAAATAAGCAGAAACAACACCGCTCATAATATACATATGTTCTAAGTTATAAGTTATACAATTAATTTACAACTATAATTACAAATATTTATACGGAAATAGTAAATAAAAACAGTAAAAGAGTCAATATATACATCCATACGCAGACGCGCCCAAAAAAACATCAAACATATTTACTCCTCTGAAGGATCACTCTCAACATGAAAATGATCATCAGGAGACAAATATCCTGGATGTCTCGACTCTCGGTGATAATGAGATCACGCAGTCGATACGAGTGTCATCTCACTAGGCTCAGTGGATACCCCACCCCAATGATGCCTAATGGATAAAGGTAACTCTAAATGTAGAAATACTATCGTAGTCATGATCGGCTCTCCATCAAACCTATGGCGTAGGGTCACCGTCATCCGTCCCGCATACGTCACCGAGTCTCTATCTCCTCTCATATGCCACGATAGCGATCCACCATGAAACTCCAGCGTCACGAACCCCAAAAATCTGGGTACCGCCATACCAAAACTAATCAATCTAATGGATATGGATGATCAGATGGTTCTTGATCATAAAACTGGTCGTCGACTAGCTGATCTTCCTCCTCCTCGGGGTACAGAACCTCAAGAGGCTATTCCTCTTCTTCTTCCTCAAACTCTTTACCGCATAAAATAAATATACAGGAAACACATACAATAAAGAGGTAAGACAATCTAAAATCACCACAAACATGGCCAATAAGAAGACGACAAACAACAGATATACAGTTCATGAAATATGAAAAGATATAACATTAATAAGTAACAGAGTAGTGTAAAGATTCAAAAAGATGCAAATATTCCAACAATATACCATCACAGATAAAATAAAATAAGAAACAAATGATGCAATACAACAATAGATAAAACAAATACAAGTAAACAATTAAATCAATATCAATATAATAAACAGATAAGACAAAATAAATAGATAAGACAAAATAAATAAATAGATAGATCTCAATAAATAAATATAAAACACACCATACTCCATGGAGCTAAAACACACAAAGATATCAGAGAGAATGACTCGTAAAAATCTATTAGTACCACGGCTGCCCAACCAACTATTGCGCGGTCACACGTTGCGTCTATAGCCCCACGACACAGGAATCCATCATCCAGGCGTGGTGTAGTTCACGGTCTCACGTTGTGGCACTACAGGCAAATGTACTACTAAACTTTACAAATCTCGATTAAATATAGTGCGTGTTGAGTCCATTAGTGTGCTATCGGTTTACCACGGCCCAGCGGAGCTACCAACTGTCCACATATGGGATACCGTACACTAACGTCTCCAAGTTCATTAGAACAATGAACCACACTACGTTTATCGCATCGACAACACGATGTGATTCGTCTCATCAACCAATCCACAAAAAATTTGGCATAAACACAATACATAATTCTAAAAATATGAAATTACGAAAATGCCCTCAAGATAATAATATGCCCTCAATGGCAGAAAAATAGAAAGCCTGTACGGGTTCACATTTTCCTGACAGCGAAAAATCCTCAAAAGCCTGTACGGGTTCACCTTTTCCCGACAGCGAAAAATAAATACAGTATCGGTCAATCGCGTAGAAATTTTATCGCGTTTTCACAATCTCGTCATTTTTATAAACGTTTTGAAATCGCGTAAGTATATTTTTCTGTTTTCAAAATCGCGTAGGATTTTTAATACGTTTTCTCAATCGCGTAAGATTTTTAAATCATTTTTTTAACCGAATTCCTTAAAATTACTATTTAAATAAACAGAAATAATAAATAATACTTTTAAGCTACGTATAATATTTTTCATACCGTATATTGTCTTTTGGACATCTTTTCTATCTTATTTGTCCGTTTTTACTAAAAATTGACAGTATTTTGTTTAGAAAATTATATTAATGGTTTCCTAATTTTACCGTAAAAATTCTGTTTATTAAATTTTTAAACCATATACTTAATCCTTTTGAAAACTACTAACATGCTTCAAAATACAGCATGAGCTATATGTTAGAAATTTTCGAAAGTTACTGTATTTTATTTCTAATAACCAAATCACCACCGAATCCTTATGGATTCTACAAACACCACAAATTACTCCATCTTCTTATCACCACCAAGGGATGATAAGATTAGTCTTCCTCTTACCTTAAATGAAGACAAATGGTATTCTTTCACTCCTCCTAGGGTTCGGTTTTCTCCACCAAAGTACCTAGCAACTCAAACGAAAATCTACAAGTTACTAACCATGAAAAAGAACCTAAACCATGGATAAATCATGGCTTAGAACTTTGAAAAAGAAGAGAGAAAAGAAAAACAAGAGATTTCACCTCCTTGGTACAAACTTCCAAGTTAGTTTTCAAGCTTCAAATGTAAGAATTTGCAAGAACTCTCAACTAGAGATGTTCTTAGGATTGTGTTTAGGTTTAGAAAAGTTGGTTAGAAGAAATTTTAGGTGATTTGATGGTATGGTTCTTGTCTTGGCCGAATGGTGAAGGAAAGAAACAAGAATGGTGGCTAGGGTTCTTGGATGAGAGAGAAGAGAGAAAAGCAAGAAAGATGAAGTGGTATTTTGGTCTCCTAACCCCACATGGCCGTAGCACTTCATGCATGCAAGGTGGCCAAATGGTTGGCTTCATCCAAGCCATGGATTGCATCAAAGGCTAGGATTAAAACTTGCTTAACAAGCTTGTCTCCTATTGGTTGATTATTGATGACTCACAAGCCTAATCACATTGTTCATTAATTACCAGCTTAGTCACTAGTGAGTCACATTACGGAAAGTTCTACCGCTAATGATGATTAATTAAGCTACCGATCTAACCATTCTCGCTAATTGTGGGTCTCGCAAAACGTTTAGGGTCCATTTGTCATTTTATTATCTTGACTAATAAAATAATATTATAATATTATAAAATTATTTTATTTGACACCAAATCCTAAAAATTAAAAGATTATTTATGTTTCATTCAGAATCGGGTTGAGTAAGATCCCCCAATTCTAAATAATAAAATAAGATTTCCCCGGCCCGGAAAAATATTATTTTCCTGCCTCGGAGCAAATCACACAAAAAGTCCATATAAAATCACAGACAGTAATATTGGACATTAAATCAAGTAGAAAACAATTAAAAACAGCAAAAACAGCACGTTCGGGACGTAATGGTCATTTTTCCATTTTTTCCCACAACGTAGCTAATCATCCAAAAAGTTCAAATAAAATTACAGACAGTATTAATTGTCTCTATATCTTCCAGAAAAATTAAAACAGTAGCTCGGAAAAACTTTTATTTTACCGTCTCAAAACAAATTATGTAAAAAGACCAAATAAAATTTGAGCCTGTATAAACGTATTTGTATTTCATGCAAAAATCGAGAAACAGTAAAATAGGGACACAACGGTCATTCACACGAAAGCTTGAAAAACAGCAAACAGTACATTCGGAACATTTTCTAAAAATTGGGGTGTTACAACTCTCCCCAACAAATAAAAATTTCATCCTCGAAATTCGCTGTTCCTCAAAACAAATGAGAATACTGATCCTTCATTTGATCTTCCAGCTCCCAGGTAGCTTCACCCGTCACATCATTCCATATGATCTTCACTAGCTCGATCATTTTCCCTCGAAGTTGCTTTACCTTTCTGTCCTCAATTCTGATAGGTAAAGTTTCATAGGTCAAATTCTCTTTCAGCTGCACTTCATCTGGCTGTATAACATGCGTCGGATCTGGTATATACTTTCGCAACTGAGACACATGAAATACGTCATGCAGATTTGACAGAAACGGCGGCATAGCGATCTGATACGCTACAGGACCTATACGTCAAATAATCTGATACGGTCCAATGAACTTAGGAGTAAGTTTCTTAGACTTAATAACTCTTCCGACACCAGTCGTAGGAGTAACTCTTAGAAACACATGCTCACCCTCCTCAAATTCAAGAGGTCGTCTTCGTTTATCCGCATAACTTTTCTGTCTGCTTTGCGTCGTCTTCATCTTCTCTTGTATCATCTTCACCTTCTCCGTAGTCTGTTGTACAAGATCTGGTCCAACAGTTATACTTTCCCCATCTTGATACCAACACAACGGAGTTCGACATCGTCTTCCATACAATGCCTCATAAGGTGCCATTCCGATACTTGAGTGAAAGCTATTGTTGTAGGTGAATTCTATCAAAGATAAAAATTCATCCCAACTTCCTCGTTGTTCTAAAACACAAGCACGCAACAGATCTTCCAAAGATTGTATAGTTCTTTCTGTCTGACCATCTGTCTGCGGATGATACGCTGAACTCAGTCGCAACTTGGTTCCCATAGCTTCTTGCAGACTTCGCCAAAACCTTGACGTAAACCTTGGATCTCGATCAGAAACTATACAAGTCGGTACACCATGTAATCTAACAATTTCACTGATGTACAACTGGGTTAATCTTTCCAATGAATATTTAATATTAATTGGTAAGAAATGAGCCGATTTCGTAAGCCTATCGACTATAACCCATATCGAATCATGACCTTTCCTTGTCTTTGGCAAACCAGTAACGAAATCCATCGATATACTATCCCATTTCCATTCTGGAATAGATAACGGTTGTAACATTCCAGCTGGTCTTTGATGTTCCACTTTCGCCTTTTGACGGACTAGACAAGTTGACACGCACCTAATAACATCACTCTTCAATCCATGCCACCGAATAACTTCTTCAAGTCTTGGTACATCTTTGTTATACCGGACGCATACTCAATAGACTAGTATGGGCATGTTCCACAATATATCGCCTCAGTTCGGTCACGAGGAACACAGACTCTACCCCGAAACCTCAGAATTCCATCAGTTCCTTCTTTGAACTCTATTGTCTCGTCTTGCTTTATTTGTTCCCTTATTCCTTGCAAAAATTTATCGGCATTCTGTTTTTCCCTTATGTCTTCCATCAGCTCGCTCGAGATAGTAACCATGTTAACACAGATCTTCCCTGGTTTTAACTCAACACATGACCACACATCTCTAAACTGTTCAATGAGCTCTTTTTCCTTGATCATCAGAGCAAAAGCACTGATAATCTTTCTACTTAAGGCATCAGCCACGACATTCGCCTTACCAGGGTGGTACAACAGCTGAAAATCATAATCTTTCAGGAATTCTAACCATCTCCGCTGCCTCATGTTCAGCTCCTTCTGATCATACAAGTACTTCAAGCTCTTGTGATCACTAAAAATATTGAACGTTGCTCCATAGAGAAAATGCCTCCATATCTTTAGAGCAAAAACCACAGCGGCCAATTCCAAATCGTGCATTGGATAATTCCTCTCATGAACCTTCAATTTTCGAGAAACATACGCCACAACGTTCCGATCTTGCATCAATACACATCCTAACCCTTGATAAGAAGCGTCGCAATACACATCAAAAGATTTCGTCGAATCTGGTAGAATCAACACCGGTGCAGTTGTTAATCTCTTCTTCAACTCTTGAAAACTGGCTTCACGTTCTTCCGTCCATTCAAAAGCTTGATTTTTCCTCGTAAGCTGCGTAAGTGGTCCAGCAATCTTGGAAAAACCCTCGATAAACCTCCGATAATAACCAGCAAGTCCAACAAAACTTCGAACTTCTGTTACCGTCTTAGGTCTTTCCCACTGTAAAACAGTCTCCACTTTTGATGGGTCTACCGCAATACCTTCTTTGGAAATCACATGACCAAGAAATTGGACTTCTTCCAACCAAAACTCACACTTAGCCAATTTCGCATACAGCTGCTTCTCCCTCAAAATCCGAAGGACAATACCCAGATGTTCAGCATGCTCTTCCTTGGATTGAGAATAGATCAGAATGTCATCGATAAAGACAACAACAAATCTGTCTAAATAAGGACGAAAAATCCTATTCATATAATCCATAAATATGGCAGGAGCATTCGTCACCCCGAATGGCATTACCTGATACTCATAATGTCCATATCGAGTTCGAAAAGCAGTTTTCGGCACATCTTCCCCTTTTACACGAATTTGATGATAACCAGATCTCAGATCTATCTTGGAAAATACCACAGCTCCTTTCAATTGATCCATCAAGTCGTCAATTCTTGGAAGCGGATATTTATTCTTGATAGTCACCTTGTTCAGCTGACGATAATCCACACAAAGCCGAGACATCCCGTCCTTCTTCTTGACCAAAAGCACTGGCGCACCCCATGGTGAAACACTAGGTCGCACAAACTCTTTCTCCAACAGCTCCACCAATTGCTTCTTCAGCTCCTCCAATTCCACTGGTGACATACGATACGGTGCAATTGAGATAGGACCTGTTCCTGGTACTAAATCAATTGAGAACTCGATCTCCCTCTCAGGTGGCAAACCAGGTACGTCATCAGGAAAAACATCAGGAAACTCATTGACAACAGGAATAGCATTCACATCCTTCTCATTCTTAACTTCTAGAGAAGACAATACCATATATCCCTGCGCTCCATCTCTTAACAAAAACTTGACCTTAACAGCAGTTAAGAATCCAGACTCCTCTTCCTTAGGAAAAACTATGGTTTTACTTGCACAGTCTATAAGGATATGGTTAGAACATAACCAGTCCATCCCTAATATTACATCTATCTCAATAAGAGGCAAACAAATCAAGTTGATCATAAACAAACGGCCCTTCACAACAATAGGACAATCCAAACAGATCTTAGATATAACAACAGGTTTAGCAGTTGGCGTAGATACACTCAATTTAACATTCAGAGAAGACACAGGCAACTTCAATCTTTCCACACAATCATAGGAAATAAATGAGTGTGTAGCACCAGAATCATACAATACAGTCAGAAGATTACCTCCAATGTCTCCTTCTCCCTGAATAAGATCATCAGACTTAGAAACCTCAGATCCCATCATTGTATATACACGTCCTCCTGACCTTGGTTGAGTACTTCCAGATTTTTGCTGATTAGCTTTAACATACCGAATGCAAGAGGTTTCTTCTCTGGTCGAGTACAATCTTTCGACATATGCCCAGCCGTCCACGTTAAAACAGACCGTCCCCTTGATTGTACAATCGGAGATATATGGCCCTTCTTACCGCACTTAAAACACGTTGGCGTAAACACCACCTTCTCGCCCGTTCCACTACCACTTGCACCTCCACTAACCGATGGTCATTGAGATTGAGTCCCTATTGGTCTGGAATACGGTTTACGCTGAAACCGATTCGTATTGCTACCTCCACCTCTCTGAAACCTTGTCGGCCCAAAATTACGATTCCTCTGATCTCTAGATGGCTCCAACTCCTCAAGTCGAGCACATGCATCCACCAAAGCATGAAACTGAGTCATTCTCAAGGATACCACTCCTCGTTTCAGTTCCACCCTTAAACCTGATTCAAACTTCCTGCATCTCCACACATCATCTTGCTGTGTCTGAGCATAATCTGAGAATTGAGACAAACTCTCAAATTTTGTGGCATACTCATTCACCGTCATACTGATTCATAGCCTTTAGGAGTACCATCTCAATTGAGTTAGTCTCTAAAACAATGAGAGGAACCACGCCGAAATTCATGGCACCCAGTCAAAGTTATACACAACCACAAGAAACCTAAGAAATACAGGTTTAGAGCTCTAATGCCATTGCAAATCCTCAATCCATTACCTTTTTAACACCAACTGGGGCATGCTGGAACTTGAATAATGAATAAAAACAATAATTAAACCCAAACCACTCACTCAATTACAAATTTGACCCACTCTATAAAACTACATGAAAATCAAACAACATTTTAATAAGTTACAAACATTCATGTAAGATATTTGGGAAAGTACATGCTTACCCATACTGCCGATGGGAAATGAGGGCCAATAGATTTCATAGCATACACAGGAAAATAGAGTATGGGTTCAATAGTAACCAAATCCCTAAAATTCACAACCCCAACCTACTTCTGTGATCCTCTCCCAAAAACAAACACACATCAGTGAGGGATTAAGAATAGACATGTGGACAATAAAACCACTCGCCTCTTGCACAACCCTCTAAACTTATATATAGATGAAAGGACTGTTGCATTTAAAACCCCCAGTCATTCACACTTACGTGTCCCTTTAACCCCTACCAACTACAATTTTTGATAATATCAAATGATCGTCTTAAATTTTTTTTTTTTTCAAGTAATTAAATAAAAGAGAGATATACACAAAAATTATAATTTTTTTTATATATTATAACTAAATTTTATTAATAATTTTTTTTATATTTATTTTTCTTATCTACTTAACCACGTAAAAAAAATAAAAATAAAAAGATTCAAATCCAATAACATCAAACTCCTACTTATGACCAAGTCAGGCACTCGATTGTACTCACTCTAATAATCCTATTTTCTCATTGGAGCATCAAATGCAAAATGGGACTCTGGAGATATCTCGCCCATATAACTATACTGGCAGGAGCAAGTGAGTGCAATATTATAATATTGATTTTTATATAGCCTTCGAATAAGAGTTGATTTTATAATAATCACAAGTCATGTGATCTATAAAAGTCCATATTATAATATTGATTTATATATAGCCTTTTGTAACATTTGTATGTTCTTGTGTGAAATAAGATAAAAATTAATATTATATTGAAGACTTTAATGTTATTTGATGGCGAAGAGGCACGTGTAAATAAATAAGAATGTGACCAATAACAAAAATATTTCTCTAATTATATTGTTTTTTGATATTTCATATAACTTGCTTATTATGTTATAGTTAATTTTGATCCAACAACTACAATCTAAATAAAATAGTACACGTATATGCAAGTAGTAGATACGCATTTTATTAGATGGCACACAAGTGAGGGCCACTATCAGTGTCTTATCTTCTATCATTGCTGCCATGCTGTAAATATAATTAGAAATAAAGAAAAAACATCTCATTCATATCAACGAAGAATGAACCCGATGGTCTATATAGTGTAGAAAAAGAAAATCCAAAGCAATATTACATTAGCTTATAGTAGATGGAGCTAGGGGTAGTGATATGAAAAAAAAAAAAAACGACAAGCTGCAAATATATCAAATACTACACAGGATGCCTCCGTCAAGTGTCAACAACGTAGCTGACATTAGCACGTCTCTTTCGGCCATAAACAAAACACGAATAATGGCAATATGGCTTCGACTGTGATCCTATTCCTACCAAAAGAAAAACCTGTTTCCCTCCTTTTTCGTTTTTGTTAGCCATTTTCGCTAATTCATTACATAAGATCAAGATTTTTCTTTATATCCAAATTTGTGGGAAAGTATATGATATAATTTCATTTTCTTTATTCCATCTTCCCTAATGCATTAAACTCTGTTTGGTTTGCTTGTTAAAAAAAACATGGTGCCACGTTTTGTATAAATTTTATGGGAACTTTAAGTTAATATCAATAGTACCTCATGCTAAACAATATACCATAATAATTAAAGATGACAAAATTACTTGTGTTTATAGAGATTCAGAAGAATTACTTGTGATGAGGTGAAAAATAAGTATTCATTTAATAAATAGGGACGGGATAAGGATTATAGTACTTGCGGGGTAAGTGTTCACAAATTCGTGAAATATTTTTTTTTATTTAATATATATCATATATTATATTTTTTTTATATTTTAGTTTAAGATGAGATGAAAATATATATATTTTTATTATTTTATAATGAATTTTTTATTTAATAAGTTCATAATGATAAAACTTGTTAAAAAAATATATATCATTCATGTAATAGTTATTTATGTAGACTAATTATTATAAAATATAATTGAATTTAATTTGTTATTTGTAATATTTTTTAAATTTTGTAAGAATTTTATATTATTACACAAAATTGTAAAATATGATGTTAAAATTAATTTTATTTATACTTTTTTAAAATTTTTAAAATTTTATTTTACATTATTAATTACTCACAAATACCAATAAATATCCGCCAAATAAGTATATGATAAGTAGAATTTGGTGGGACATTTTTTTATGTGCGGTCATTTTTAAGTGAATATGTCTAAATTCTACATGTTATACGTGTACTCATACAAGAATTTTAACCTTAATTTTTTTTACAATATTTTTTTATTAATTAATAAAATATAAATTTATAGTTAATTAAATATATAAATTAATTAATAAATATTTTATTAATCAATTAATGTATATAATTTTATTAATTAATTAATATATGTAATTAATTATAAATTTATTTTTATTAATTAATATTAAAAATAATATAAAAAAATGATGTAATGATTATTTTTATAAAATATTTTCAACTATAAAAGGAAAACAAAGGTTGCTCACACTGACAGATTTGTCCTTCTCATATTTATATTATGTTTTTAGATGATAAGTAATGATAAAATGAGAAAAAGAATAGAGAGAAGAAAAATAACTTATGTTATTTAAAAGTAAAAGGATTACATAAAAATTATTTTTTTTTTCTTTTTAAAAGTTCAATTTTTATTACCTCAAAAATTGAGATAAAATGAAAAGAATTAAAAAAAATTAATTTTATTCTATTCTCTTATTAATTTTTTTAAAAAATATATATAACTATATTACATTTTTTTTTCTATCCTTTCTTATCCATCTTCACATATTTCATCTCATTTTATTAATAAAAAAATATTTAAATACAACCTTAATATTTTTAGTTGACACTGACAGTCTCAACCCGATTATCGTGTGTTCCTACCCCACTCCCAAACAGAAGCCTTCCCTAAAAGTCAGGCAGCAACAAGATGATATAGAATGAGAGAAACTATGCAGTGTTACCGAAAAGATAAGAGAAACTGTACAGTAGAAATTGCAGGGGTGAATATGATTTCTAATTCTTGTTGCTATTGTCAGATTGTACTTGTTTTTGCACTTTTTTTGCAGTTATCATCTCAGCTTGCAGCCTCTCGCTCAAAGGTAGAACTGCTTCCTGGCTTTCAAGGGCCTCTTCCCTTTGAACTCGAAACAGGGTGAGCAATAGCACTTCCATTTCTAGCTGCCTTTTTCTTTTTCTTTTCTTTCAAGAATTGAATTTTAATTTGTCAACTTAATTATTTTTATAGCAACTTTCGTTCCTCTAAACCTCCTTTTGTTTTTACTCTTTCATCAAGTGCAACTGTTCAAGTAGGACATATGATATAGAAATGGTTGTTTGCGCCATGCAAGCCATGTTTTCTTCCTCTTCTTTAATATTCACATTTATGTGCATTTCACAGGTATGCTGGGTTAGGGGAGACAGATGATGATCTGCAGGTGTTCTACTACTTTATTAAGTCAGAGAACAACCCTGAGAAAGACCCTCTTATGCTTTGGCTAACTGGTGGTCCTGGTTGCTCTTCATTTTCGGGCCTTGTCTATCAAATAGGTAATTTTGAAATTGCAACTTTCCATGCATGAATCTCCTTTTGCAATGTCATTAATGGATACCTGGATATGTGTATCACTGTTGGGATCGTGGCTCTTGTATTCTGATAAGAATTGGTTTTATTTATTTTTATCATTAGCAAGTATATCCTTAGAGTGTGTTTGGAATGTAAAAAAATGAAAAATGATTTGATTTGAAAATCAAATCTAATTAAATTTTGTATTTGAAATAATAAAATATAAGAAATGGTTTGATTTCTAAAATTTCATGAATATCATTCTTTTTGTTTTAGAAATTAAAACAAATTTGATAGGATATTTTAAGATTTGATTTGATTTGAAATAAATAGATTATTTTATCCATAGTAACTACATTTAACTACCTCTTAGATGGGTTAAAATATAAAATATTAAAATCAAATCAAATTAATTCTCATTTTAATAAATTCCAAACACAAAATTTGATTTCTAAATTAATTCAACTTCTATTTTTTTTTTAAAGTTTCAAACACAGAATTTGATTTTTAAATCAAATCATTTCTCATTTTTATTCATTCCAAACACAACCTTAGAGATTTAAGAAATCTAAATTAAGAATTAAGGATATTAGAGAATCTATTAGGATTTAAGAAACTTGGAAACTAAGGAGTCTTAGGGACCAAGTAGATTTGCTTGGAGACCGAGGAGGGGCTTGGCTATAAATAGAACCAATGGCCTAGGTTTCTGGTGAGACAAAGAGAAAGAACAAGTGACAGAGGGGTTTTTTGGGTTATGAGAAAGGGTGTACTAGGGGCTTTGGGTTAGGTATGGGTTAGGTTCTTAACTCCATGGTTATTCTTGTACTATTGTTTTTCTCCTATAATGAAGGTGTTTTATCCTCTAGGGTGGACGTAGGCATGTGATTTGCCGAACCACGTTAAATTTTTGTGTTTATGTGCTTTCTATTGTCATCTTGTTAATTGGACTCCCCTGATGGCCCCAACATATCACAACACTTAATAAATGTTTGGTTTTGCTTAATTTTTTTCACATAAATAGCTTTTTACTTAGCCAAAAGTTTTCTTTGTAACATTTTGTAACATTTTGATTATAAGCTTTTCTGAATACAAAATATGCTAATCCAAATAAACACTTACATACTTAAGATTTTTATTGAATTTCAGATAAACAAAAATCTGTGTTAAGGATTACTTGTGACCAGATTGATGGATTTATTCAAAATAATAAAAGAAAGGAAACGAACACAAGCACACAAAGAGCATAGGACATAATGTGCTCAGCTCCTGCACCTGTGGATGGAAAAAGAGAAAAATATTCACTATGAACAGCAAGAAATTACAAGAACAGTATTACTCTTAAGTCTTAACTCTGACACAGATCTGACATTACACTCAAGTTCTCTCACACCCACTACTCTGCAGAGGCGTACAATATTTATATAATTCCTTTAACTATTACTCATTAGACACAAGTAATGTGGGAATTCAAACATGGGCTGCACAAAATAAAAAATACAAGGCATTTTTCCTCCTTCAACGACATTCCCAGTCCCCACTTGAAGGGCATAGTTCATACTGAAAGATTAATCAAGTTCAGGCAGTGGTCAAACTTGATTATAGGAACTGGCTTAGTTAATATGTCTGGATTATCTTTTGTCCCGATCTTCTTGACTTCCAAGTTCCAAGTTACCCTGGGTGATGACCTCTCAAACAAAGTGATACTTGACATCTTTGTGTTTAGTCCTCTCATTGTGCATCTAATCTTGGGCTGGAACTCTGACTACAGTAAACCATACTTCCATCTTGAACAACTCCTATGTCTCTGACCAAGCCATTTAGCCACAAATCCTTTTTCACACCTTCTACCAGAGTCATGTACTTTGCCTCAGTTGTTGGATTGCAATGTTGCCTTCCAAGTTCCAACTGGTGGTATTTCCAAGAAAAGTGAAGATATAACCTGTCAAGGACCTCCTCTTGTCCAATTCACCTGCATAATGAATGTAAATATCCTATGACACCAACAACTGTCTTTCCCTTGCCATAAACCAAGCCATAACCAGTGGTCCCTTTGAGAAACCTGAAAATCCACTTGACTGCTTTCCAATGCTTTTTCCCTAGACAATGCATATATCTGCCCATATTGACAGCCTGCGCAATACCTGGTCTAGAGCAAATCATAGCATAAATAACGGAACCAATTGCACTATTGTATGGAACTCTTCATATACCTTTCTCCTCAGTAGTACGTGAGAGAGCCACATAAAGTTTAAAAAATGTGCATCTAAAGGAGTACTAACTGGTTTGGACTGACTCATCCCAAAATGCTGAATGATTTTCTCAACATATTTGCTCCATGATAGAAATAATGTCCCTGCACTTCTGTTTCTGTTGATTTCCATCCCTAAGATCTTCTTTGCTACACTAGGATCTTTAATCTCAAACTCACCACTCAACGGAGCTTTCAGGTTGTTGATCTCAGACATGTTTTAGAGGCTACCGACATTTCAGCAACATATAGCAGCAGATAAATAAATGGGCCATCTGAGAACTTCTTATGATAATCACAGTACCTATCGTGATGATTTTACTAGCATGATTTTTTCTCATAGAACCTTACCTCCATCTATTTCCTGTTAAGTTGTAAACCCGTTCTCATTTGGACACTTTTGATAGGAACATCCTGAGTGAAGAATCCATTCTTGTTCCAACACCTCCCATGTAATCTCCATGCCCTCATTTTCATAATTTCTCCATAGCCACTGCAGCCATTGGTTAGCCTCCCCCTAAAGGTGTAAGGAACTGAGCAACACCCTCTGCTCACCAGGAGTATTTGGATACTGAAAGAATTGTTTAAACCCTTTTAAGCCATTCAGTAGTTTCAGCTCCACCATACTCCATTTTTATGTATCTAGGTGGTACATAGGATTCACGTTTTTTGCTGCTGATAATTTGGCCATCTTTGCACTCAGGCCACAAATTGGCTCAGCCTGTGTTTCTCAGGCTTGGTGGTCATGCCCTCCAACAGCATATGTATCCCCTTAACCTCCTCTTGAACTGATAACATTTCACTCTCTAGCCTCTTCTTAATTTTATGCCTTTGAGTAATCTGGATCAAGGGCTCTGGTACCAAATGATAGGACCAAAGGAGGAAGTTAATTGAATTTAAGCAGTAACTTGCAATATTATTTCTCTCCGCCTTACTCACTCTCCTGACTGGGCCTTTATTGGCAAACAATAAGATGACTCGTAGCTCATCATATATGTATGCGAGACAATTGTTATTCTATGAGATAACATTTATTTTACTTATCATTTATGTCCTTTTTGATAGTTTAAAACGATGTGTTAAGGAGTACTTTTAAAAATTAGTTTCACTTAAAAAAAATGAGTTAAGTTGAAGCAGATGTTGAAAAGTAGAGTAAAGCATTTATATAATTTTTTTTTTAGTTGATGTGGCTGCGTTTAAATTCTAAGTGTATGTTTGGATTGCAGTTGGTAAACTTAAGTTTAGTTGAAAGTGTGTTTGCAAACTTAAGTTTGGTTGAAAGTGAGTTTGCAGCAACGTAATTTATGTTTGGAAACTTTTGTCTCAAAAGTGAGTTTGACAAAACAGTTGATAAAGTAAAAAGGTTGCTTTTATTCCCAACAGATCACAAAAACAACAAAGTGTTGCTTTGGTCCCAACTCACGTTTGGAAGGAAAAGTATGTTGAGGCAAATGAAAAAGTAAACAACCCAAACAACATTGCACCATGTTCAAGGCATCCCAACTCACGTTTGTGTTCCCAAACGGGTTCCCAAACACACACTAAGTCATTTTATTTTATTTTATCAAATTCAAATACAATCATTAAATCATATTATAGCCTGTTTAGTTTAGATTTTACATCATGCAAAATCATTTTGCCACAAAATGTTGACACAAATATTGTGTGTTTTCACTATTTTTGTGTGTTTGGTTTAGACTTTCACTAGAATTGATTCTACTGAAGGTGATCTACTCAAACACTTTTATAGAATGACTTTTGTAATGAATTGGGTGTTATAGGTCCACTTGCATTTAAAATTGAGGAGTACAATGGGAGCTTGCCTAATTTGGTCCTTAGGCCACAGTCATGGACAAAGGTAATAGAATGAATTTGGCTTTGATTTCATTTGATGAAGTTAATCCAAAATTTGTAATAAATTTTATTGTTTATATTAAGCATGTGGTTGCAATATGTGTATAATTTGTGTTGAGATAATTGTATAAATAGTACTACGTACTCATCCTTTTTATAAGATTCTTTTTCATTATTTCATTATTGGAGGGTGATTTACTACTAATAATGTTAATGTTTTTTTGGTCAGGTATGTAGCATTATTTTTGTAGATTTGCCACTTGGAACTGGCTTCTCTTATGCGAAAAATCTCACTGCTCAACGAAGTGACTGGAAATTAGTTCACCATACCCATCAATTTCTTAGGAAGGTACGCTCACTGTGCTTATGACGTGCTAAGTTTTTCTTTTCTTTTATTTTCTCTTTTTTTTTTGTCTTTTTTTATAGTTACCTTTGGGAGATTCAACCTCTGAACTATAGCTGAAAACAAGCTATGTAGTTTTTATCATTTTATTATTAAGCTGCAATATTTATCTCTTAATCCTTGTAGTGGCTGATTGATCACTCGGAATTTCGTTCAAATAAATTGTACATTGGAGCTGATTCATACTCTGGCATTCCTGCCCCTGCTATTGTTCAAGAAATTTCTAATGGTAAGAAATTTTAAGTGGCTCAATTTGTAAGATGAATCAATTATACAAGTAATAGCTAATATCTTTATAATTTATAATGACAATGAGGCTGAAAATGTTACTTGATCATTTTAATTAGTCCTCCTCCACTAATACGCTAATTATCTGCATACTCCTTTGGTCTGTTGAAGTTAGCAAAACAAAAATATCAAATCGAGATTATGTGTGTTTTTCCAACTTGATTACTCATTATACCCAAATCAGTTACTTATTTACTCCCTATTATCCCTGTCTGCCTTGTTCTTTCCCCTGGGAAACTTAATAGAAGAAAAATAACAGAAATAGAAAGTAATCTTACACACTAGTTCATGCCAACTAAGTTGCGCAGTTTGAGTCCTTCCAAAATATAGGTACAATTAAACTCATATATTGCTAGTTGTACAAGTATATATATATATATATATATATATATATATATAGAGAGAGAGAGAGAGAGAGACTGTACATATATGTTGGATAGCGTATTAATATTTTTAATGTAAAGAAATTGTACCATAAATGCTTTTTTTTCCTTATTTAAGTAATTTATATTTATTAACTTTCAAAATATAATTCAGTTTTTTTTAAAAAAAAAATTCATACTCAGTTTTAAGTGAAAAATTGATTTCTTTTCACATCATCCAAACAGAATAAATATCAAAAAAGCATTAGTATAATTTACGAATTTAAACAGTTTATTCAAGATTTATTTTATAGAAGCATACAAATTAGACCATTCTACAAAATAAAAATGACTAACATATAAAAGGTACACATACATAATTATGATTAAGCTGTCGGTTATTCTTCAATATCCTTGATTCACAGGAAATGAAAAAGGTCTCCAACCATGGATAAATCTCCAGGTTTGTGATCAATTCCTCTGACTTTGCTTTCAACTACTGACAAAAAATCCAAAAAGTGGGTTTTGAATCCTGAATCCAATAAAGAAAAATTAAAGGCATCCTTGTTTAAGCGAGTTCTTCACCTTTTTAAAGTGGTAGTGTTAACAATAGCTCTTACTTACTATATGGACTATGAAGCCGCCTAAATTGGTCTCACTTTTTTCAGGGATATCTGCTAGGGAACCCAATAACAACACGAAGAGAAAAAAATGATCAAATCCCATTTGCTCATGGAATGGGACTTATTTCTGATGAACTCTATGCGGTAATAGGATTATTATTTTTTAAAAGTAATCAAGGGCAATTATTCCTGTTTAGTAAAGCTACTTACACAGTATTTTCTTGTAAATTTTGTATAGACTGCTGATGGGTTTGTACTTGAATTTTATTGTGAAAATATTTGGATATCATTTATATTTCAGTAGTCATATGAGCAATTTATGTATATTGTGTAGTTCTTCTAAAAAAATAGTGTTAAAATGAAATGCCAATCATTCTTAATCCTTTACCATCTATGGACAGTCACTACAGCGAAATTGTAAAGGAGAGTATATAGATATAGATTCCAGAAATGAATTGTGTTTAAGAGATGTCCACTCCTTTGATGAGGCAAGTAATGACCTTCCAATTTTATTATGTTCATCACTTCTACTTTGGTTATTCGGCTCAGTTGAGTTTGTGCCATGTTGGTAAACTATTATTTCTTATCTTCAGTGCCTTTCAGGAATTAATTTGTTCAACATTTTGGATCGCTATTGCAAAGATGATTCTCCTAAGCCACGTGAAGCTCTGTGGAGGAGATCTCTGACTCAGAAGTTGAAGGCCTCTCTTAGTTCTCATCTCACAGTGCCAGAATTAAGCTGCCAAGTACTTTTGCATACCTGAATAGATTCACGGACATTTTTGTTCTTAATGTGTCAAATTTGATTTTCTCAATTTTCATTGTTGTAGATCTATGGTTTTTTCCTCGGCACTCAATGGGCCAATGATGAGAGTGTTCGCAAGGCACTACATATTCGAGAGGTTCGATAAAATGAATCTATACACGCTTTATATTTAGTGGATGGGTAATACTGCGTAATTGGCAACAAATACTTAAGTCTATGTTCAATTACAAATCTACTTTAAATTTGAGTCAAACATAGACCAAAGAAGCCTTAGGAGTTAATGGATATATCATACATATTAATGTACTTGGCTCAATGTACTGCAGGGAACTGTAGGGAAATGGCAACGTTGTTTCACTACTGATTTTGAGTATGAGATCTCTAGCAGCTTTGAGTTTCATATAAACCTCAGTGCGAAAGGCTACCGTTCCTTGATATATAGGTGCAGATTTCACATTCTAAATCAATTTGTATGTCTGAAAACTGGTGTTATTTACATATGTTTAGTATTTTTCTTTTAGCTTTCTCAGGGCATTAGCGACTAGCTGATTTCATATGGAAATTGATGTTTTCTTGACAGTGGAGATCATGACGCTGGTGTTCCTTTCATGTCCACTCAAGCATGGATAAGGGCTCTAAACTACTCCATTGTGGATGATTGGAGGCCATGGCTTGTAAATGGCCAAGTCGCAGGGTAGGCATGACATTTTAAACTTGATAAGTGTTGTTACCCCTGAAACCAAACAGCAGAGTATGCATCAGATCTTTACTTGTACATAGTACAGGGAAAAAATAAATGTTAGAAAACGAGATAACACCTTATTCTTATTTTCCACTCACGATGAAGTATCAGGAAATCCAAATCTTTCAATCCTATTTTACCATTATTTATTTTTCACATTTCCTACTAAGAACACCCTAAGACAGCATCTATCCAAATCTTTACAAATAATTTGCCTTTCAAGCAGATACACGAGGACTTACTCGAATCAAATGACATTTGCAACTGTGAAGGTAAGAACATGCAATTTTTATATCGCAAGTGCTCCTTTTTTTGTTAAAAAAAAAAAAAAGAAAAATACAAAGTTTGGTAAAAGATTGAAGTGTCTTCTAGGGGATTGTCCACATTCGGTTTTTGTGTATTTAATTTCAGGGTTCAGGACATACAGCTCCTGAGTACAAGCCTGAGGAAGGTTTTGACATGTTCACTAGGTGGATATCTAATGTGCCTTTGTAACTCAGCAGCTAAGATGACAAAAACGTGGTTATCCATGAGATGTTCATTTGTCTCTCATATTTTTGAATTATCAATAGTGTCTTAAGATTCTGTGTACTAAGTGAGGAATGGCAAACAATCATCTGTATTATATTTGAAATGTTATTCCCTTTTCATTTCTCTTAATCTGATATCCTCCATATTCTTCTAGAGAATCGTCTCATGAAGAACAATTCCTATTTTGTGATGAGAATAGGGAACTTCTGGTATCAACATCACACTAAATCTTAAAAGATCTCGGTCGGTGTCATTTGAGTTACTAGTGAGTTTTTAATTTTATTTTGGTGCTACTGGATTAAAAGATTTTTTTTATTTTGTATTATTGTATTATTGAATGTGTCATTTTAATTTTATGGGCAATCAATGTCTCTTATTTTAATTATATTTTTAATATTATAAATGATGTAGCATATATTTAATGTTACATATCAAGATAAATTTTTGGAGGACATCTATCTTCCTTTTATGAAATTAATGGCATGTAGCGGTCCCAATTATGTCACCAACATTTACGGCTAGAGCATCTGACATGGCAGTGACTGGTACCAGGTACCCATCCTTTTTGTGTCAAATTTCTAACCCACACATATCGTCATCTTTTATCAGAAAGGTTATGGTGTGCTTGTGTAAGTTGTGTCCAAGGATGGACTTAAAGGTCAAATCCAATACTACATCAGCATGCTGTAAGGAGGATAATAGTTAATTTGTAAAGCTTGTACTAATTACATGTGCATTACAAGTAGGACACTTTATTTCATCCTCTGAATGATAGAAAAAGAACCGAGGAGTTTATCAGCAACTGGCCAAACTTCACTTGAATATACTACAGCACAGAAATTTAATTGAGAAATCACTAGTTAAATGTAAAATAATTTATTGTTAAGAACAATTACGCATTTAACTCGTAAATAGAAATGCAGCTTTGTTAGGGCAACAGGACAATTTTTTAAAAAATGTTTCTTCAAAATAGAAAGTGAGTGAGAAACTTTGAAAAAGAAAATGTTTTATTTTAGAACTCAAATAAATAAATATAAGATAAGTGGTGTATGTTTTTAAGATAAGTGATGATTTTAATTACTTATATAGTAATATTTTTTGTATTACATGTAGTGAGTTATACTTTGAATTCATCACATAAGTAATAAGGATCATCATTTATCATTTTATTGATCAACACATGATGATCTTTGTGTAAGATGTGATGAATTCTAATTTTAACTCACTATGAATAATAGAAGAATATCATCACATAAGCAATTAGAATCACTACTTATCTTAAAAGTATTTACCATTTATCTGAATTATCTTAAAATTATCCATTTTAAATTGTACAAATAATATAATTGCTTTGAAAATGACCCGTTAGGTGAGAGCAAGAATAGTTTTGGTAAAAGTAATTGTCTCTTTTAAGCTTGTAATCTTGTTCAAAAAGGCTTCAAATTTTTTCTTCTAACATTCGACATTTCTCAGCTTGTAAGCACTTGTTCAAATCTTATAATCTGATGCTTTTCATCTGATGCTAATCATTTTGGGTTTCAGTTTTTACCTTTAGTAACTCTGTTAAAAATTCATCTTGATCATCTTTATTAGCTTTGCTTTCTAGATTTGTTTTTTAAAGACTTTGAGAGGGATTCTTCCTAACTATTCTTAACTTGAACATTCCCATATAACTTTCGCATATCTTCAATCTTCTCAGGCTTGGTTTTTTTCCACTTGATTGAATTTGGCTTGTCATTATAAGTGGATAAGATGCTCTTTTAACATGCTTCAATCTTTAAATATGTTCTGGGAGAGTTCATCATTCTTTATTCAACTTGATGTGAACTTTCTCATAACCAATCTTCTCATTCAACATTCTCAACTAAATTTTCTAATAGCTTATTATGCTTCAATCTTCTCATCTTCATTAATAACACCACTTGATATTCTTTGATGAAACAAGTGGTTGAGATTGTTCTTTAAAGTATAATTTGATCTTGAAACTTGTTCTGTGAGAGGTCTTCTCTTTTCTGGTCTTCTATTGAACTTTCTCAGAACCTTGTCAAGACCTTCTCAGAGTGAACTTTCTCACGTTTACCAGGAACTTTCTCATGGTGTCTAGGAGTGAAGTGAGTATGAAAGAGTGTCTCTAAAATTTTTTTGAAGTAAACTTGTGAAGTTGGGGGGGGGGGGGGAGATGGTGAAAGGAGTGAAGTGAGTGTGTGGGGGAGGGGAGACCATCAAGCTTAGAAAAGGAAGCATGTGGGTTTTTTTTTCTTTTGCCATGTTGGTTGCTTTTTTAAGCTAAAAAGCTAACGCGCTAACCTAAAGTTGTGTTCTCAAAAAATGTAAGATGCAGTTACGTCTTTCATGCGAGCAAGACATGTGGCAATTTTCAACTTTTGTTTTTTTATTTGTCTAATGAGTGCCATAAGGGAATTAATTAACAAATAAAAAAATAGCAAGTATTAAATGAAAAGTAAAGCATTCAATGCAATGAGAATTCAAAAAGTTTTGCTTTTCATTCAATACTTACTTTTTCATTTCATTAACAAGTAAGGCACTTATTAGCAAAACTCTTTCTTTTTAACACTGGAAAGTTGACGATGTCAACTGCCTTAGAAAAAGCAATATGCAATTACTCTTTTTAGAGAGATGCATGGCGGTTTTCAGTTTTTGTTTTCTAAAAAGCTGATGACGTCAGCTGCCGTGAAAAAAACATGCAAATCTCTTTTCACAGAGCTCGAAATGTGGCATGGTAGACAACTTTTGTTTTTTGTTTTTTAAATTTTAGCAGAGACGTGTTAGCCTTTTGAAAGAGTACAACACAATTGCGCCACTACATCAATGTCAGCTTTTTGACACAGTTGCACCTTGCATGGGGAGATGACACATGGCACTATCACCATTCATATCTAGTTTTTGTAAGAAAATGCAACTTTAGGCGACATCACGTAAAAAGCCACATGGAGTTGCGTTTTAAATAACGTGGCTAAAAAAAAATATGAGGTCCTTGCCAACATAACAAGAAGAACCCAAAGCTAGGAAATAATTTCAAAACTACCTTAATTTGGCAAGAATTAAATATGTTTTTGATCTATCTAAATATATCAATTTTTTGTTTTGGTCCTTCAAAATTTTTTGTTACGGTTTGTGTCCTTGTAATTTTAAAAGTGAGTGAAATTAGCTAAATTCAACCCCCTTCATATTAAACATTCACTCATTTCAAAGGTTAAAAAAAAAATCAATATGGGGGGATTGAATTGAGTCAATTTCACTGATTTTTTAAATGAGAATAAGACTAATTTCACTCTTAAAATTACAAGGACATAAACCGAACAAAAAAACTTTAAGGGTCCAAAATAAAAAAAATGTTATATTTACAGGGACCAAAAACATATTAAAGTCATTTGGCAAATAGTTTATAAAGTTTCATTAAACTTGTCAATTAGCCCTATGTGTGGAAATGAACAAGGCTAGGTTAGATTTTGCCCAAATAGGCTTTGGCTTTTTTTGTGATGTGTCAATCTGAGTTTAACATGTTGTTTGTCATAGGTTTTTTTTAGGGCTTGGCCAGTCTTGTTTATGAAAACATCAAAAACTTGATCTGACCCAAAAGACTATTTAAAAGCATACATTACATGAACGCTTTCATATATATCAAGAAAATTAATTTTTTTAAATTTTTAAATAAGTATAACCTTTAATGAGATTATTATATTCTATGTAAAATAAATATATTATACTAATATATAATTAGTAAATTATGTAAGTTTATAAATTTTTAATTATATATATAAATATTAAATAAATAGATTGGCTCGATAGGCCAAATAAGCTTTTTGAAAAGCTCAAGCCTTAACTTGCATAATTGAATAGGCTTTTCAAAAAGGCTATTCTTAACTATTTTGCTAAATAGATGTTTGTCCCTTTATAGGCCGCAAGTGCACGGATCGAATAAGTAATACATTTTAAGAGTAAGATATCGTTCTCACGAGGATAATGAAACTTCTAATGCTAAATATCAACCAATAGTTTAAATATTTCTATTCAAGAACACAAAAATAGGGAAAAATGTATTTAAACTAATCTAAAGACTGAAAAGTAATAAATGGAAATTAAAGATAATGGTTAGAAATTAGGGAATCCTTCTTCACCTCCTACTTCAATTAATAACATGCAATCCTCTAAGTCAACATTTATGAATGAGTTAAGTTAGCTTGAGAATCTACTTTAGTTAAAAGCCTATGTCTAGGTTAATCAATCATGCTTCATTACCTAATTCAGTATGTTTCCATGAGAACTAGCATAAACTCCACTCATTAAGGTCTATTCTCAAACATCTGCTATGCATGGCTAAGAGGTATATTTCTATCCTATTAGCGAATCAACTTATCCAAACCAATTGAATGAAACCGAACATGCATCAACCATACATATAATCTTAAATCCAAATTCTTATGTCTAGGTTCATCAGATTTCATCAAATCACTTAAAAATTGGCCAAACTATCAAGAGCATTAAGATCCATTTGATTGAACAAAATCAAACATCAATATAAACTCAAAGAAGTAAAAAATCATCAATATCCATAAAAGAATCCAAAGCAATCCCTAAATACAGCTTAGCTACTCATTGAACAAAAAAAACATACATCGAAAACCATATTCATATGCATGATACAAGGAAGAGAAGAAAGTAAAAGAAAAAAGGAAGGAAGCTCATGAATGTGATCTTTGATGCTTGAATCTCCTTCCATGAAGAAGATGACCTCCAACCTTGGCTTCTCTAGCCTCCTCTCAGCCTAGAAATGAAAACCTAGCCGCAGCTTTCTAATCTAGAACTAGCTTCTCTTAAGAAATATGATAAAACAGTATATATAGGCTCAGAAAACAGAGTCACATCACGGCATTAACAAGCCTACGCCATGATGTGTATGTAAATTAGGTCACCACGCTGCAGCATTGATATGTTTGCGTCGCAATGTTCAATTCTCGAGTCTCTCTGCCTACAGCAGGGGAATGCACCACGCTGCGACATTGACATGTTTGCGTCGCGGCGTGAGCTGCTAGAATGCTTCTTTGGCTTTCTCTTCCAGTTTTGGCTCAAATGCTTCATATATCAGCTTGTTTGGAGCTTTTCCTATAATAACGAAATCATCAAATCAATAATAGTTGCAAATCTACTTAATCACTTAAAGAATATGCACAATTTGCTTAAGTTCATATAGGAAGATATCAAGATTGAATTTGACCAATATAAACATAAAAACCTTCTATATATACATAATAACAAGGACTTAAGCAATCAACAAAGCATAGATATAAGACACAGATAACTACATTTCATGGAGTTATCAATAGACCATACATGTATAGGCTGAAAGTTAGCTACGTTGTAGGTCACTGATGGACCGCTTGACTTATTTCCACCCCTAATAAGCCTCATACTAATGTAGAAACACTTTGTGGGGAAGAAGGGGAAAAAAAGTGTAGGAACAACACACTTGAAACTCAAGACTTGTATAAATTATAATTATTTTGAGGCTTAAATATGTTTTTAATCCCTAAAAATATAATACTTTTTGATTTTTATCCCTCTAATTTTTTTTGCTAGTCTTAGTCCCTTTAAATTTATATTTTTTGGTTTTTGTCCCTACCGTTAGTAAAACTCTGTTAAGTACTTACATGACAGACGAAGGTCTCACTCACTGATGCCACATGTTAGTCGCTCCATTTGTCATGTAAGCACTTAACAGAGTTTTACTAACGACAGTGACTAAAATAAAAAAAAAATAATTTTAAAGGGACCAAAACTAACAAAAATGTTAGAGGTATCAAAATCAAAAAACACTATATTTCCAGGGACTAAAAATATATTTAAACCATATTTTGAAATATAAAAATAACTGAGTAAAAAAAGGAATAGGAATATAGAAAATTGTACTCTTTATTGAGAGTGAGATAATTTTTTATCTTACTCTCTTTCTCTTTGAGAGTAGGAAATTTTTTTACGATACTTTCTTTCTTCAATTCTTACATATTATTTATTCTAACTTAACTCTCATTTTAAGTTTATTAGTGTAACACCCATTGTAGGGTGCCACATTTATGTTACTTTATTACCAAATTACCCTAAGTTATAAAATATGATGTTATAATAAAATACGAGTTTTTAATTTTTTTTATGACAATAAAATAAACTTAGTGGAAAATAAAACTATTATACATCATCACACATAACGTACATCATTATACATAACAGTCATCACACATAATTTACATCATTATACATATTACACAAGTGCTGTCAGGTTTATTTATTACAGACCATTTCTTGAAACAACAAACACACTTAAATAATTACAGACATTATTTATATCAGAGTTCAAACATGCCCAAGTTTAACTAAGCAGAAGACCCCTCAGATGGGTCCTCCTCGGGTTCCTCAGCAGGTAGGAATCCGTTATGACGAGTAGCCCTACGAACAGGTGTCCGGGCTGACGACACTATGCTGATTTCCGTTGGGACATAATTTCTAGTGTCCCAATGTCGCCTGATATGCAACGAAAATTCAACATGAACAAAGATAGTCACACAGAAAAATGGATCCCCACGACACAACCTACTAATACTAACAGTCAGGTACCCCTCGTAAATAAGTCCTCGCTCATCGGGACTTGTCCTCCATTCTCCAGCTCCTCCGTGAAACTGTAAACGGACATATCCGAAGAAACTGGCTCTTGACGTCATACTGTCAGAACTCTGCGGTTCTTGATGTGAGAAGTAATTCCTCTTCTCCTTCTAGTACCGTATCTTTCTCAACGTCTTCACTCAATATAAAAACAATATACAGATATACATACAAAGAGGTGAGATCACCTACGCTAATACCAGCATAATAGCATAGAGATAATACAAACAACATATTATACAAAAAATATCATATCATACTCACAATTATGCCATCATCATAGTGTAAGAATAATAATTACTATCATGCCACTATCACTGTTTAAATCACAAAATAATTACAGTAACACCATCACATAGATATAGATGCTCAGTTTCATGCATGCGCACATAGACTCAATGTCCTACTCCATGGAGCTAATACTCAAGTCGGAGAAATTGATCGAAAAGATCTGTCAGTACCACGTGCCTCAAACCAAGTGCTATAATTATATCTTGCACATCTAGCACATACACGACAGTCTTTATCAGATCTCGATTAAGAATAGTGTCTCGGTCCGGATCATCGGTATGTTGCATCGGTCTAACTCACGGTGCAGGAGAGCTACCAACTGCCCATTGCGAGCAACCTGCACCCCGATGCCCCCAAGGTCAACAAGTGACCTACACTACGCGTATTGCACCCACTTAAGAGGTGTACGTTTCTCCTAGGCAATTAGCCATATACAGTCCTTCGGACCATTTTCAATGCATGTGTAATGCACTAATTACCAACCAAAGGTAAATCACATAATTTCTCATACGAGGTTCAAATTCTGTTTTACGTTCAGGTATTAATGTTAATTTCAGGCAAACTTCTCAATTTCTTGTATAGTATTCGTATACTAATTTTAACTGTAAAGTTTACTGTATAATTACAGCAAAAAACACATTACCATGTTTTTCTCATTCGTAAAATATTTTTGTCACGTTTGTACGTAATCTTAATGATTTGTAACATTTTCTATTACGTTAAAAAAATCGTGGAACCATTTTTCTACTGTATTCTAAATTACTTAAAAATAATCTTTTATTTTTAAATCGCATAACGATTTTTCTACAATATTTCGATTGTGTAAAATATTTAAACGCTTTAAAAATCGCGTAGAAATATTTTAACGTTTTTCACATCGCGTAACTTAAAAATTACGTTTTTGAGTTACGTAAATCGTTTTTCATCGTTTTTACCCTTCATAAAATATTTCTTAACTTTAAAAATATTATTTTGAACGTTTCGTATAAAAATATAATTTCTTACATTATTCTCTTCCTTTTCTCAATCAAAAATATTTTCCGTAATATATTTTCTCAAAATCACTTTTTATTGATTTAATCTTACAAAATCAGATTTAATTGATTTAATTACGATTTTCAAATTTTAAATTTCTTAACGTTTTCCAAAAACCAATAATTAAATTCTACGTTAGTAAATTTAAGTTACAACCGTTTTCTTTTATATTTCTAAATCACTTCTAAAAATTAATTCTCTTTAAAATAATTTAAAGTTCAACACTTTAAATCCCCTTTTTCTTTTGTTTATGAAAATTTCACTTGACAACACTTTAATTCTTTTCCAAAATCCTTGTTTGAAAATTCTTATATTTTACAACATCAAAACATTTTTTCTAAATTATCAAAACCTTATAGATGGCCATTGGAACCATGAAATATTTTTCTTCTAGCTTAAACAAATTTTGATTCTTGTTTCTACACAAAATAAATTCATGAAAATATTACTCAAAAATCGTGTGCACTCTTTTTGTAAAACAAAACCTTTTTGTTTATTTTCTTTACTTCTCAATTTATTTATAAAAATATCATTTTTGTGAACACTAAATTTGTTGGTGTCTTAGTTGAAATTTATTTTAGTTCAACGACTAAAAATCAACTTCATTGTTCTTGAAAAATTTCAATAAAAACCCTAGTCTTGGAAACTCAAAACCGTGACCTCCTCCATGGCCTTTGGAGCCAAAATTTTGTTTATTTCAACATACATCCATCATAATATATTCAACATATATCATCATGCATATTTTAACATATCATATAAACAAATAAAAATCATACTAAGCATGCATACACAAGTAAATCATGCAAAGCATATCAAATCTAGGCAAAAATAATCAAAGCACATAACACATATAAATTATTACATGACCATGGATAGGAATCCTCACATGGATTCACCATCCATCAAATATAAAACCATCTCTCACCACCATGCTTGGTTGGTGAGATGAATCTCCCTCTTACCTCTTGAAGAACCACCAAAAAGCTTGTTGATTTGTGTTTTGAACAATATCTCCACCAACACAAGTTCTTAAACATGAAACAAATACAAGAAAATTAGTATATTAAGCTTGAATAAGAAGAACCATGGATCAAACATGGTTTAGAACATGAAAAAGAAAAGAATAAATGAAGTTTTCTTACACTTCACCAACAAAAACTCTAGAACTTGATCTTAGTGAAAGTCCTTCAAGATGGAAGATTTAGAGAAAGTCTTCAACATGAAAGTTGTTTAGAATGAGGTAAAGATTCAAGAAACTAGGTTGTATGAAATTAAAGAGTGATGGAGGAGAAGATTGAGAGTGCTTGGCCGAATGGTCATATTTTGGGAGAGAAATGGAGTTTTCTTGGTTTGGTTTCTTTGAAGTTTAAGTGATAAAGTGAAGAAGTGATAAATGAAGTGTAGAATGGTCTTCCAAGATGGCATTGCCGTAGCATGCCTTGGAGAAAAATACAAGTGAAATTTGAAAAACATAAGCATTAATGATCAATAGTAATTTGTCTTAACACTTGGCTATTTTCTTTATCCTTTTCCATCTTTTTTCTTTGGCCTAAAAACCTATTCTAAAATGGTCTCCCTTCTTTCTTGCTCCTTCAACCGTGCCCCCCCTCCCTCATCATGCACTCCAAAATGTGAAAATTTGATAGCCATTTTTGTTTTTAGTCATTTTAGGTATTAATTAAAAGCATTATAGGTAGAAGACTTATTATGGGCCATTGGATCTTTTCTCTTTAAACCCTATCCCTTAGATGTGTCTCCAAAAATGAAGGGTCAAGATTACACCTTCAAACTTTACATCCAAGGGTCCAAAATGGTTGTAATCATTTTTTATGACCAATTCTCCACCATTGATCTAAATCCAAATCCAATGGTCATTAATGATCCATCTCCACCATTGATTAATTTTACATCCAAGGGTTGATAATGGTCATAGCCATTTATAAAATTAAATCCCTACCCTTGATTTAATTTCCATCCAACGGTTATAATTGATCCTATTTACTTTTAAGATCAAATCTCCACCGTTAATTAAATCAAGATTAATTCTCCAACGATAATTAAATTGATAGTGGATATCCAAACCACTAATGTTATCTTAACAAAGATAGAATTTTATTTTTATCTTCTACGTTTCTAACCGCACAAAATATATATATATATATATTTTGTATTTTTAATTAAATACGAAGACAAAATACTGATAAAGGAAAATTTCTAAAACTGTTTCCAGATTCAGGTTTAGTAAGATCTCCTGTCTCCGTCTAAACAGTACAAATTTTTCTATTCGTAGAAAAATTTTTATTTTGCGGGACCCACCTGGGCTCACGTATGGCCACCTGGGCCCACATACACCTTGTGGGGCCCACAACACAGTAAAAATTCTAAAATCACACATAAAATCACAAAAATTAGAAAACACACAAATATCAAATCAAATTACGTAAATTAATTAAGACTAAACAGTAAAAACTAATTTACGTATATTTTTCCGGCCTGAAAATTATTATTTTCTTGACACTGAGCAAATTACTCAAAACGATCAAATATATAGACAGAATATTCAAACTAACTTTACAGTACACATAAATCACTAAACAGTAGAATTCTGTTAACTGTCAAAATTACTGTTTAATACATAGGAGGTTTGGGGTGTTACAACTCTCCCCCTCTACAAAAGTTTCGTCCTCGAAACTTGATGAACTTGATTTCATGCCTTCAAAATAAATAGGGATACTATTCTTTTATCTTTTCTTCTAGTTCCCAGGTAGCTTCTCCGCGTACATCATCCCAAACAATTTTAACCAATGAAATTTCCTTACCTCGAAGTTGCTTTGTCTTTCGATCCTCAATCTTTACTGGAAAAGTTTCATAGGTTAAATTTTCCTTCACCAGATCTTGTCTGGCTTGATAACATGAGTAGGATCAGAAATATATTTCCGTAATTGTGATACGTGAAATACATTGTGAAGGTTTGACAGAAAAGGTGGTAATGCAATCTGATATGCCACCGGACCTACTCGACGTAAAATTTGATACGGCCCAATAAATTTTGGAGTGAGCTTCTTAGATTTTAGCACTCGTCCAACACCCGTCATAGGCGTCACTCGCAAAAATACATGTTCACCTTCTTCAAACTCAAGAGATTTTCTCCTTTTATCAGCATAACTCTTTTGCCGAGTTTGGCCCACCCTCATTTTATCTTGAATCATCTTCACTTTCTCAGTTGTCTGTTGGACAATTTCTGGTCCTAACACAGCACTCTCACCGTCTTGATACCAACATAATGGTGTTCTGCATCGCCTCCCATATAATGCTTCATAAGGTGCCATCTCTATACTCGAATATAAACTGTTGTTATATGTGAATTCTATTAATGGTAAGAATTCATCCCAACCTCCATTTTGCTCCAACACACATGCTCTCAATAAATCTTCTAGAGACTGAATTGTTCTTTCTGACTGACCATCTGTTTGTGGATGGTAAGCAGAACTGAGACGTAGTTTGGTTCCCATCGAGTCTTGCAAACTACTCCAAAATCTCGAAGTAAATCTCGGATCTCGATCCGAAATAATACTAGATGGTACACCATGAAGTCTGACAATCTCATTGATGTACACTTGGGCCAACCTCTCCATTGAGTATTTAATATTAACTGGCAAAAAGTGCGCTGACTTTGTAAGTCGATCAACAATTACCTAAATGGCATCATGACCCTTCCGAGTCTTTAGTAATCCCGTCACAAAATCCATTGCTATATCATCCCATTTCCATTCAGGAATAGGCAAAGGTTGCAACATTCCTGAAGGTCTTTGGTGTTCAACCTTAGCCTTCTGACAAACCAAACAAGATGATACATACTCTGCAACATCTTTCTTCATTCCTTGCCACCAATATAATTGTTTTAAATCCTGGTACATCTTTGTGGCTCCTGGATGCATACTCAGCTTGCTCCTGTGAGCTTCATCCAAAATCAATCTCCTAAGATCTGGATCATTAGGAACACAAACTCTTCCTTGAAACTTCAAAATTCTATTAGCACCTTCGCTAAACTCCAACACTGCTCCTTGGCTCTTTGCTTCTTTTGCTTCTTGTAAATATTGGTCACTGTTTTGTCCTTCACGAATTCTATCCATCAAATCATTTGAAATGGTGATCATGTGTAAACGCATCTTGCCTGGCGTCAATTTCACAGATAATCGCATATCCCGAAATTCTTCTATCAATTCCTTTTCTCTGATAATCATAATAGAAGCACTAAGTGTTTTTCTACTCAATGCGTCCGCTACGACATTCGCCTTTCCAGGATGATACTGCAATTGAAAGTCATAATCCTTCAGAAACTCTAACCAACGCCTTTGTCTCATGTTCAACTCTTTCTGATCAAACAGATATTTTAAACTTTTATGATCACTAAAAACAGTGAACGTAGCTCCATAGAGAAAATGCCTCCAAATTTTCAAAGCAAAAACCACAGCTGCCAACTTCAAGTCATGAGTCGGATAATTCCTCTCATGATTTTTCAACTGTCTTGAAGCATAAGCCACCACCTTACGATTTTTCATAAGTACACAACCCAATCCTTGATACGAAGCATCACAATATACTTCGAAAGGTTCGTTTGGATCAGGTAGAATCAATACCGGTGAAGTAGTCAATCGTCTTTTCAACTCTTGAAAACTTTCTTCGCATGCATCAGTCCACACGAACGGTTGATTCTTTCGTGTAAGTTGGGTAAGAGGTCCTACGATCCTTGAAAATCCCTCAATGAACCATCTATAATAACCAGCTAATCCGATAAAACTATGAATTTCTGTTACAGTCTTTAGTCTTTCCCACTCCAAAACTGTCTCCACCTTGGAAGCATCAACCTCAATTCCATCCTTCGATATTACGTGTCCCAAAAATTGAACTTCGCTCAACCAAAATTCACATTTGGATAACTTGGCATATAACTTATTCTCCTTCAAAATCTGAAGAACCACCCTGAGATGTTCAGCATGTTCCTCCTGATTTCGAGAATAGATCAAAATGTCATCAATAAAGACGACAACAAACTTATCCAAGTATGAACGAAAAATTCTATTCATGAAGTCCATGAATATGGCTGGTGCATTCGTTACACCGAATGGCATCACAAGATACTCATAATGCCCATAGCGCGTCCGGAATGCAGTCTTGGGAATATCCTCCACTTTCACACGTATCTGGTGATATCCAGAACATAAATCAATCTTAGAAAATATTGCGGCTCCTCGCAATTGATCCATCAGATCATCTATCCTTGGAAGTGGATATTTGTTCTTAATTGTAACCTTGTTCAATTGTCGATAGTCTACACATAGACGAGAAGTCCCGTCCTTTTTCTTTACTAACAATACTGGAGCTCCCCATGGTGACACACTAGGTCTCACAAATTACTTCTCCAATAAATCCTCCAGTTGTTTCTTCAATTCGGCTAATTCTACCGGTGACATCCGATAGGGCGCTATAGATATCGGTCCAGCTCCAGGTACAAGATCAATGGCAAATTCGATTTCTCTTTCTGGTGGTAGTCCAGGTATATCTTCAGGAAACACTTCAGGAAATTCATTGACCACGAAAATATCCTTCAAAACATCTTCACATTGCACCTCCAAAGAAGATAACAATAAATACCCACGATCTCCTTCCTTCAGACAAACTTCCACTTGAGTAGCCGTTAGGAATATAGAATCCTTAACCTCAGGAAATACTAATGTTTTATTCGAACAATCAATTAGGATATGGTTAGAAGACAACCAATCCATTCCCAAGATTACATTAATCTTGGAAAGAGGCAAACAGATCAAATCCACATAAAAGATTCTATCCCTAACACAGACAGGACAATTCAGGCATACTGTTGAGGTAACTACAGGCTTATCAGTAGGAGTAGCAACACTCAAATCATACGGCAAAGCAGTCACAACCAATCCCAAATGCTCAACACAATCACATGCAATGAAGGAATGTGTTGCTCCTGAATCATAGAGTACGGTTAAAGGATTACCTTTAATAGTGCACTCCTCCATTATCAAATCCTCAGATTTAGCAGCTACCTCCCCACTCATTATATAAACACGACCACCCACCTGTGGTCTGGCAGTACGGACGTTTCCCACAGAGGTTTCCTTCTTTATCTGATCACAGTCTTTGGAGAAATGTCCAAGCTTTCCACACTTAAAACAAACAACTTCCTTATGTTGACAATCCTTCGTGAGATGATCTTTCCCACATTTGAAACATCGAATAGGAGTCCCAACTTGACTTGCTTTATTATTGCTAGAACTTCCTCCCACAAATTGCTTCTTGATCTGACCTCCTGTCGGTTTCACATACGACTTTTGCTGAGAGCGATTTGCTTGATTATTCTTCCCTTTTTGGAACCTTGCAGGTCCAAAATTCTTATTCCTTACCGCTCGCTGATGATCGATCTCTTCAACTTTACGGCATTTTTCAATCAAAGTTGGAAATTGATTAATCTCCAACATCGATACAGCTCTCTTAATATCCAGCTTTAATCCTTCCTCAAATTTCCTGCATTTCTAGCCCTCATCTGGGTTCATCTGTAAATATCTTGAAAATTGAGATAGACTTTCAAATTTTGTCGTATATTCACTGATGGACATCAATCCTTGTCGTAAACTCAGAAACTCCATTTCCTTCATATGCCTCACACTTGCTGGAAAATATTTCTCCAAAAATCTTTGTTTAAAAAGTTGCCATGTCACCATCGTTCCTTCAGCTTCCAACAGCCTTCTAGCTCCTACCCACCAACGTTCACCATCTCCTACCATCACAAACGTTGCCAATGTAAGCTTCCGCTCGTCAGCACAACCCATAGCATCAAATATCTTTTCAAGTTCTCGGATCCAAAGTTCAGCTTTCTCCGGATCAAACTCTCCATGAAACTTCGGTGGATTATTCCTTCGAAACTCCGATAAACTGTGCACATTTTCATTAGCCCGTTGATTTTGTTGTGCAACCACTTCCTCCATTCTTTGCATAGCTGCTACAGCAGCAGCCATGTTCACATTATCATTCTCATTCAGTTCTATATCAGTGCTAGTATTTCCACGTCCACGTCCTCGTCCAGTCATTACTTTTTCTACTCAAACTGAATAATACAAGGAAAGCAAGGTTAATCTTCAAGCAATATTGTTTCTTTTCAGAAAACAATAACAGAGAATCACACAACACAAATAAGACAGACCTAACCACAACCCCAAAAGACTCTAACTTGGGCTCTGATACCAACTAGTGTAACACCCATCGTAGGGTGCCACATTTATGTTACTTTATTACTAAATTACTCCAAGTTATAAAATATGATGTTATAATAAAATACGAGTTTTTAATTTTTTTTATGACAATAAAATAAATTTAGCGGAAAATAAAACTATTATACATCATCACACATAATGTACATCATTATACATAACAGTCATCACACGTAATTTACATCATTATACATATTACACAAATGCTGTCAGGTTTATTTATTACAGACCATTTCTTGAAACAACAAACACACTTAAATAATTATAGACATTATTTATATCAGAGTTCAAACATGCCCAAGTTTAACTAAGCAGATGACCCCTCAGATGGGTCCTCCTCGGGTTCCTCAGCAGGTAGAAATCCTTTATGACGAGTAGCCCTACGAACAGGTGTCCGGGCTGACGACACTATGCTGATTTCCGTTGGGACAGAATTTCTAGTGTCCCAATGTCGCCTGATATGCAACGAAAATTCAACATGAACAAAGATAGTCACACAGAAAAATGGATCCCCACGATACAGCCTACTAATACTAACAGTCAGGTACCCCTCGTAAATAAGTCCTCGCTCATCGGGACTTGTCCTCCATTCTCCAGCTCCTCCGTGAAACTGTAAACGGACATATCTGAAGAAACTGGCTCTTGACGTCATACTGTCAGAACTCTGCGGTTCTTGATGTGAGAAGTAATTCCTCTTCTCCTTCTAGTACCGTATCTTTCTCAACGTCTTCACCCAATATAAAAACAATATACAGATATACATACAAAGAGGTGAGATCACCTACGCCAATACCAGCATAATAGCACAGAGATAATACAAACAACATATTATACCAAAAATATCATATCATACTCACAATTATGCCATCATCATAGTGTAAGAATAATAATTACTATCATGCCACTATCACTGTTTAAATCACAAAATAATTATAGTAACACCATCACATAGATATAGATGCTCAGTTTCATGCATGCGCACATAGACTCAATGTCCTACTTCATGGAGCTAATACTCAAGTCGGAGAAATTGATCGAAAAGATCTGTCGGTACCACGTGCCTCAGACCAAGTGCTATAATTATATCTTGTACATCTAGCACATACACGACAGTCTTTATCAGATCTCGATTAAGAATAGTGTCTCGGTCCGGATCATCGGTGTGTTGCATCGGTCTAACTCACGGTGCAGGAGAGCTACCAACTGCCCATTGCGAGCAACCCGCACCCCGATGCCCCCAAGGTCAACAAGTGACCTACACCACGCGTATCGCACCCACTTAAGAGGTGTACGTTTCTCCTAGGCAATTAGCCATATACAGTCCTTCGGACCATTTTCAATGCATGTATAATGCACTAATTACCAACCAAAGGTAAATCACATAATTTCTCATACGATGTTCAAATTCTGTTTTACGTTCAGGTATTAATGCTAATTTCAGGCAAACTTCTCAATTTCTTGTACAGTATTCGTATACTGATTTTAACTGTAAAGTTTACTGTATAATTACAGCAAAAAACACATTACCATGTTTTTCTCATTCGTAAAATATTTTTGTCACGTTTTCACATAATCTTAATGATTTGTAACATTTTCTATTACGTTAAAAAAATCGCCGAACCATTTTTCTACTGTATTCTAAATTGCGTAAAAATAATCTTTTATTTTTAAATCGCATAACGATTTTTCTACAATATTTCGATTGTGTAAAATATTTAAACGCTTTAAAAATCGCGTAGAAATATTTTAACGTTTTTCAAATCGCGTAACTTAAAAATTACATTTTTGAGTTATGTAAATCGTTTTTCATTGTTTTTACCCTTCATAAAATATTTCTTAACTTTAAAAATATTATTTTGAACGTTTCTTATAAAAATATAATTTCTTACATTATTCCCTTCCTTTTCTCAATCAAAAATCTTTTCCGTAATATATTTTCTCAAAATCACTTTTTATTGATTTAATCTTACAAAATCAGATTTAATTGATTTAATTACTATTTTCAAATTTTAAATTTCCTAACATTTTCCAAAAACCAATAATTAAATTCTACGTTAGTAAATTTAAGTTACAACCGTTTTCTTTTATATTTCTAAATCACTTCTAAAAATTAATTCTCTTTAAAATAATTTAAAGTTCAACACTTTAAATCCCCTTTTTCTTTTATTTATGAAAATTTCACTTGACAACACTTTAATTCCTTTCCAAAATCCTTGTTTGAAAATTCTTATATTTTACAACATCAAAACATTTTTTCTAAATTATCAAAACCTTATAGATGGCCATTGGAACCATGAAATATTTTTCTTCTAACTTAAACAAATTTTGATTCTTGTTTCTACACAAAATAAATTCATGAAAATATTACTCAAAAACCGTGTGCACTCTTTTTGTAAAACAAAACCTTTTTGTTTATTTTCTTTACTTCTCAATTTATTTATAAAAATATCATTTTTGTGAACACTAAATTTGTTGGTGTCTTGGCTAAAATTTATTTTAGTTCAAGGACTAAAAATCAACTTCATTGTTCTTGAAAAATTTCAATAAAAACCCTAGTCTTGGAAACTCAAAACCGTGACCTCCTCCATGGCCTTTGGAGCCAAAATTTTGTTTATTTCAACATACATCTATCATAATATATTCAACATATATCATCATGCATATTTTAACATATCATATAAACAAATAAAAATCATACTAAGCACGCATACACAAGTAAATCATGCAAAGCATATCAAATCTAGGCAAAAATAATCAAAGCACATAACACACATAAATTATTACATGACCATGGATAGGAATCCTCACATGGATTCACCATCCATCAAATATAAAACCATCTCTCACCACCATGCTTGGTTGGTGAGATGAATCTCCCTCTTACCTCTTGAAGAACCACCAAAAAGCTTGTTGATTTGTGTTTTGAACAATATCTCCACCAACACAAGTTCTTAAACATGAAACAAATACAAGAAAATTAGTATATTAAGCTTGAATAAGAAGAACCATGGATCAAACATGGTTTAGAACATGAAAAAGAAAAGAATAAATGAAGTTTTCTTACACTTCACCAACAAAAACTCTAGAACTTGATCTTAGTGAAAGTCCTTCAAGATGGAAGATTTAGAGAAAGTCTTCAACATGAAAGTTGTTTAGAATGAGGTAAAGATTCAAGAAACTAGGTTGTATGAAATTAAAGAGTGATGGAGGAGAAGATTGGAGTGCTTGGCCGAATGGTCATATTTTGGGAGAGAAATGGAGTTTTCTTGGTTTGGTTTCTTTGAAGTTTAAGTGATAAAGTGAAGAAGTGATAAATGAAGTGTAGAATGGTCTTCCAAGATGGCATTGCCGTAGCATGCCTTGGAGAAAAATACAAGTGAAATTTGAAAAACATAAGCATTAATGATCAATAGTAATTTGTCTTAACACTTGGCTATTTTCTTTATCCTTTTCCATCCTTTTTCTTTGGCCTAAAAACCTATTCTAAAATGGTCTCCCTTCTTTCTTGCTCCTTCAACCGTCTCCCCCCCTCATCATGCACTCCAAAATGTGACAATTTGATAGCCATTTTTGTTTTTAGTCATTTTAGGTATTAATTAAAAGCATTATAGGTAGAAGACTTATTATGGGCCATTGGATCTTTTCTCTTTAAACCCTATCCCTTAGATGTGTCTCCAAAAATGAAGGGTCAAGATTACACCTTCAAACTTTACATCCAAGGGTCCAAAATGGTTGTAATCATTTTTGATGACCAATTCTCCACCATTGATCTAAATCCAAATCCAATGGTCATTAATGATCCATCTCCACCATTGATTAATTTTACATCCAAGGGTTGATAATGGTCATAGCCATTTATAAAATTAAATCTCTACCCTTGATTTAATTTCCATCCAACGGTTATAATTGATCCTATTTACTTTTAATATCAAATCTCCACCGTTAATTAAATCAAGATTAATTCTCCAATGATAATTAAATTGATAGTGGATATCCAAACCACTAATGTTATCTTAACAGTATAGAATTTTATTCTTATCTTTTGTTCTAACCTCACAAATATATATATATATATATATATATATATATATATATATATATATATATTACTTTATTTTTAATTAAATACAAGACAAAAATACTGAGAAAGGAAATTTTCTAAAACTGTTTCTGGATTCAGGTTTAGTAAGATCCCCTGTCTTTGTCTAAACAATACAAATTTTTCTATTCGTAGAAAAATTTTTCATTTTGCGGGACCCACCTGGGCTCACGTATGGCCACCTGGGCCCATATACACCTTGTGGGGCCCACAACACAGTAAAAATTCCAAAATCACACATAAAATCACAAAAATTAGAAAATACACAAATATCAAATCAAATTACGTAAATTAATTAAGACTAAACAGTAAAAATTAATTTACGTATATTTTTCCAGCCTGAAAATTATTATTTTCTTGACACTGAGCAAATTACTCAAAACGATCAAATATACAGACAGAATATTCAAAATAACTTTACAGTACACATAAATCACTAAACAGTAGAATTCTGTTAACTGTCAAAATTACTATTTAATACATAGGAGGTTTGGGGTGTTACAGTTAGCTTCACACTCGTGCGTTGCAAAAATGATTTGACCCTTCTAAAGTGCAAGCTGCACTTTAGATAAAAAATACCATAAAGATACAATAAAATATTGAAATATCAAATCTTAGACAAAAAAACATAATTACAATAAAGTTGAATACCATAAATATGAAATAATACAGATTGTCATAAAAAATATTGATTTAAAATTTAAATTTGTGTATTTAACTAAAAGAAGAGACATATGTCATTGAATTAGTATGTCATTTTTTATTAAAAAATGTTTTTTTTTACATGAAGGGTTCTTTTAACAAATATTCATGAGAGAAATTTTGGATTGTAAATTTGTATTTTGGTATTTGACTAGGATATTTACACAAGTATTCTTGTGATACTAAGCTGATTTATAATTTTTTTTGTAAAATAAGTTAATGTAAACATTGACTTAATAAGTATTAAATTTATTTTAATTTAATATTTTCTTTTGTCTTAATTTCCATTAAATTATTTTATTATTTTCTTTGTCTTATTTGCCATTAGATTTATCCCAAACAAAGGGTCAAAGGCATAAAGTTAAAGTCTAATTAATTATTTTGAAAGGTTAAATTTAAATTTTAGTCCCTATACATTATATCTATTTTTAATTTAGTACCTATAATTTTTTTCTTTTCAAATCAGTCATTATACTTACAAACTTTTTTAAAATAGTCTCTACTGTCAACTTCCATTATCATACCATTATTTTAGTCCATACTAAATATTTTTTAGAAGAAAAAAGAGCACATAAAAGAACACATATTAAATAATAGAGGACCTGCTTAGAAGAAAAGAGTACCTATAGGAGCTCTTACTAGAATGTAGGAGCATCCTATTGGATGTTTTACATATAAATGAACATCTAAAAGACCATCTACTAGACAAGGGAACACTTTCTAGGTCGCTATAAAGGAAGTTGACGGCATTGATTATTTTGAAAATGTTTAAAAATATGAAGATTGATTTGAAAAGAGAAAAATTATAGAGATTAAATTGAAAATGAATGAAAATTATAAGGATCAAAACTTTAATTTAACCATTTTAAAATAATAATAATAATAATAATAATAATATATAAAGAGAATGTACATGCCTTCATATTCTGACATGTGTTATTCTGACATAGAACAATATGTTTGAAAATTTGCCATGTCGCAAATACATAATCCCAACAACTGACATGTGGCAACCCATGTTGCAATTTAAAAGAAAGGTGTGCATGTATCGTCAGGTCTAAATTAAATTTATTGTTCATTGTAATACCCTTAATCACATGTTAGACTGGTGAATGGTTACCAAAGGTAGCATTTAACTTGCTTAACATGTCAGTGAAGTTTGGTGACAAACTGAGTTCGTTTAGGCACTTATTTGCAACCCAAAGTGTAAAAAGTAGCTTAAAATGACTCAGATAGTAGCATAAATTGCTAAATTGAGACAAATAAACGTATAGAGTTTGTTTCTAAGTCACAAATAAGTGAAACAAGGTGTAGCTAAAGTTTTAAGACAATCAGAGTTAGTTTGATATTTTTATGCATACTGGTTGTGTGTTTTAATGTCAGATTGACTAGTAGCAGATATGAAAAATCATGGAAATGGTGAAACAATAATTTAGATGAATCTTATGATTTATTCTAAAGTTGTTAGAAGTTGGAAAACTTGGTTTCGTGGAATCTAAGTATTCTTAGTAGAGCAAAATATCCTAAGGATATTTTGGTAAACTCTCATTTCCTCTCTCTCTCTCTCTCTCGGTTTAAAGGCAACAAATGTTGCATAAAGAAAAGAAAGAAAAATAGAAGAAAAGAAGAAGGAGCCAAAGGAGAGAAAGAAATGAGGAAAAAGGGAGAAGAGCAAGGGAAGCTCCAAGAGCTAAGCTCAAGCTTGAGGATCATCTCATCCATGCAAGAGGTAAGAGATTAGAGATTCTTTTCATCTCTTTGTATCATTTTTTCCATGAAAGCACTTGTGGTGCATAATAAGTCAAAATGAGTTCTAGAGGTGTTTGATGTGTTTGGCTTGCATGATTGTGTTTCTATGGTCATTTATCACTTGTTCATAGTATAAGTTGAAGTTAGAAACTTATGACATCTCATTTAGACTTTTGATGCACAAAAATGGGCTTTTAGGTAAAGTATGTGATTTTGGTGTTTGAATCCAAATTCAGTGGTTTAAGATGGTGATTGATGATTCCTATGTGTTAAAGAACTTATTAGGGACTTAGTATCACCCAGAAACTAATTTGGAATAGCTAAAATCCATGGAATGAACCAATGGAACAGTACCACAGTTCTGCAGAATTCTACAAAATCGAGTTTCTGTTGTGGGCGCCGCAGCAAGAGAACGCCACGCCACAGCGTGAAAGTGATGCTACATCCAGTAATGAAACTCGAGAGCAGGGTGTCGTGGCGTGAGACCCTGAAATTTGCCAAAATGTTATTTTTAATGTTTTCAAGTTCTTAGCTAGTTGGAATCATTTATATATGTTCCCTAAAGTGTGTTAAGACACAAATAAGGGATATTTCAAGAGAAGAACTATCACCTAGAAAGTATGAGAAATGAAAGGCCTTTGTGCATCCTAAAAGTAAAGGTTTGCCTAGGTAAGGATGTAGCACCTTAGGCAATTTAGTGTTGCATTAGATATCACTCAAGATGTGATGAGATGGTGCATTAGAGACAAGTATACTAGGATGAATTATGGTATTCCCTCTAGTAAGGATGAGGAAGGTATGACCCTTAAGATATCCAAGAGTAGTGGATTACCTTGGGAAGGTACTTAGAGCCTTAAGCAATATATAGTTACAAGTACAAACCACTCTTAAGTTAGAATCACTTGAGTGGAGATAAGATTGTGTATTTAGTTTTGAAGAAGGAATGTTATGTACTAAGTCTCTAGTTAAGCGAGACCTTGTACATTGTCGAATACACAAAATGATGAGTTAAGAATAGTAAGCTTGTCATATTCATGAGAATAGTTGGATATGCAAAGTTCTAGAGAAATGCTCATTTGTTTCCTTAAGCAAGGTTGAATGAAGCATTAGCTATGATAGACTCTTTCACTAGGTTAAGTTGAGTCTATAGGTATGTTATGGTGGTGTTTATGTATGAGGTAAACATAACACTATGTTTTTTACACACTAGTCCGTTAATCTAGTATGTATGTGAAAAGTGAGAACCTTAGTGCAACCAAGAGTAACGGTTTGCCATAGGTGAGTATCTAACACCTTAGCAAGATAGTGTTGCATAGAGATCACTTGAGAGTTATGAATGATGAGGTGATGTTTAGGTATAAGTATGTATGTCTATGGAAATGGTCTAGTAGTATTGATCTTTGTGGGTATCCTTTGATGTTGTGTACCATCATGTAGGCCGAGGGAGATAAATAGAAATCTGAAAGGTTCTTTGAACAAGGATTCAGTCCTAACATCTCGATAGAGCCAAGCCCAAGGGAGATAATTGGGAAGTCCATAAAGGTTCCTCGGAGCCTAGATTCATGCCCTAACTTCTCGATAGTGCTAGGATACATGTAATGTAAGGATGAACTTTCCCGTTATTTACCACTGGATAATATACTGAACCAGATCCTAATAAACTCTCCATGTATTTCAAAACAAGACCCTGCATAAGCATTTCACACACATACTCTTAGGACATTCTTAGGCATAATCATGTTGCATATCATCCTCATTGCATTTACAGACAGTTGTATGGGCATTGTTTGTTATTGTTGGTATTTATGGTTGTATGGGAAGTTGTCTATATCCAACGGTATGTAGGCTATCAGTTTAAACCATCGTACTTGATAGTGTGCAGTTATGAGAATTAGTGGAGGAAACTCCTATGATAGTAGTTATAGTAATTGTTATATTTGTTATACAATATTATAGCTAACTGGTATTGGAATTGCTTTTACTGAGAATTTATAATTCTCACCCCGTTTGTTCTTCCATGTAAATCCAAGTAAAGACCTTGTTAAGGTAAAGAAGGTGAAGCTTGAAGACTAGTATAGTTTTATATGTTTTTCTAGCTAGGACTTATGTATACAGTTTACATTTGTTTTGTATGTATTATGAATATGTATTACAATATGCCTTTTATGGCTGAGGTTGTATATATATGTATGTGAGTTTATATTTTCCGCATTCTCTCAAGGCTCTCTATAATTGCTTGTTTGTGATTATAGATATATGTTATTAGTTAGTTATGTTGTAAGTGACGCAACTAATATTGTTTATCTTGGTATAATCCGGATATATCCAGATATCTGGGACTAGGGTGTTACATTCATGCATACAAATATAGAAAATTATAATCACATATTAATTACCTTGACATATATACCTTTGTATATTAATTCATATTTTAAAAAAAATTCAAAAAATGCTCACATACCTTTAGTTAACCATGTTATTAATTGTTTAGTCTAAATTAAATTTATTGCTCACGTATACAAATCTTATAAAATATAAAGAGAAGATACATGTCTTTATATTCTGACATGTGTCTTTCTGACATAGAACAACATGTTTAAAAATTTGTCATGTAGAAAATACATGATCCCAATAACATATACATTTGCATATTGATTCATATTTAAAGAAATTCAAAAAATTCTCATGTACCTTGGTTGACCATGTTATTAATTGTTTAGTCTAAATTAAATTTACTGCTCACACATACAAATCTTATAAAATATAAAAAGAAAGTATATGCCTTCATATTCTAACATGTGTCATTCTGAAATGGAACAACATGTTTAAAAATCTACCATGTAAAAAATACATGATCCCAATAACTAACATGTGACATCCCATGTTGTAATTTAAAAGGAAGGTGCACATATGTGACCAAGTCTAAATTAAATTTATTGCTAACACTAGCAAATATAGAAATTTATAAATACCTATTAATTACCTTGACATATATACCTTTGCATATTAATTCATACTAAAATTTTTTAAAAATTCACATTTACCTTTAGTTAGCCACGTTATTAATTGTTTTTATTAGTGATTGATCTTAAAATCCCAAAATTTTTGTAGGTATATGACACTATCTCTGTTATATATGTATTATCACATAAATTAATTATATTTTCAAATTACAATATTTATTCATATATAATTATTCTATATTATTTACAAAACATCAATATATACATCACAAAAGAGTTGAAATTTTCATATAATAATAATATATAAAGAGAAAGAACATGCCTTCATATTCTGACATGTGTTATTATAACATGGAACAACATGTTTAAAAATATACCATGTAGAAAATACATGATCCTAATAACTAACATGTGACATCCCATGTTGTAATTTAAAAGGAAGGTGCACATGTATCACCATGTCTAAATTAAATTTATTACTCACGCTTATAAATATAGAAATTTATAGGCACATATTAATTGCCTTGACATATATACCTTTGCATATTAATTCATATTAAAAAAAATTCAAAAAATTTCCATTGACCTTTAGTTAACCACGTTATTAATTATTTTTATTAGTGATTGATCTTAAATTCTTAAAATTTTCATAAGTATATGATACAACCTCTGTTATATATGTATTATCACCTAAATTAATTATATTTTTAAATAACTATATTTATTCATATATAATTATTCTATATTATTTACTAAATATCAATATATACATTGTAACGTCCCAATACTAGTACCAACAATGTATTTAGAATTACGCGTTAGTAATTTGGATTAGGCACGTTACTTCAAAACAAAAATCAAAGTTCTTTAAATACATTTATATTGTATATATGAACATATGAATTTGTTGTAAGCAAACTAATGAACGTAACACTAAGAAAGGAAATTTATACAAGAATATAATTCATAGTACATCAACTACAAAGTAAGCCCTTAAGGCATAACTTCATACAAATATTATATAAAGCTTTATCCAAAATACAAACTAAACTAAACTATTTCTCCATCATATTACTCATCTCTTCTGCTTGCAACTGACTTCGTTCTTGGAAATATTATGAAAATATAATAAAACAGGAGTGAGAATTCTAGGAATTCTCAATAGTTCTAGCAAAAATAGTGTCATCATAATACCTCCAGCTGCTTTAGGGAAAAATTATTTCAAAACTCAAATTATAAAGTAGAAAGGTGGGAAAAAGCCAAAACTAGTCATTTCTCTTCTCGAAACAGAGGTTCAATTTATATCATTTATAAAAATCATTTGTATAATAAAACAATTCATATTATTAATCATACATCACTATTCATCAAATATTGTCATTCATCATATATATTCATCAAGTATCACCATTCATCATATATCATGATTCATCAATATATTCATTTATCATTATTCATCATTTCTTATCTTTTTTTATAAATCATCCTATCTCATAATCTCAAGTATCAAATACCACTCATCATTTATCACATCTCAAATATTAAATATCAATCATCATATCTCATAAATCATGTCTCAAGTAGAGAGGGAGTATCTTAATCTCAATCTACTACATCACAAGCAAGTGTGGTAAGGATGGAGAATCTCAACCTCTACCTACTATAGGATCAACTCAAGTAGGGAGGGAGGATCTCAACCTCAATCTACTATATCACAATCTCAACTAGGGAGGGAGAATCTCAACCTCAACCTACTATATCACAATCTCAAGTAAGGTGGGAAAATCTTGTAATTGACTATTGACCTATGAAGGACTTTGTTTTGATGATAACAAACATGAAGATGTTGCAAGATCAAGTCCAAGACCTTTAAGATTAGTTTTAGGACTTAGATCATTGTGTAAAGGTATAAAAGGGTTCACACTAATGCTCTAAAACTAGCTTTTCAAAGAACCCAAATAGCACACATGTTTTCAAGGCTTCAAAGTGGTTTTTGGATTTTAGAGAAACAATAACTAAGTTCCCAAAAGCTTATATGATCATATGGAATCAATTAGTAATGTTTAAAAGCTATATGAAATGATTTTTAAATGGTTTATTCTAATAAGGGTTTCCTTATTCAAATAACCAAAGTTAGAGAAGCCAAGAATTTCATCTAGTTAAGCTTTATTCAAATGAAGCCCTGCTTTATTCGAATAAAGGTTCAAAATAAGCCTTGGCACGAATGGTTTATTCAAATAACCAAATTGTTATTCGAATAACACATTTCTACAGAAATCAGCTTTTATTGGTTTATTCGAATAACAACATTGTTATTCGAATAACATGGTTTTAAAGAAACCATATTCGAATAGGTTATTCGAATAATAGAAGTGTTATTTGAATAACGCGTTCTAGAGGCAAAATTGTCTTCATGCTACTTGAAGCTTTATTCGAATAACAAAGTTATTATCCAAATAAAAGCTTATATCAGAAATAGAAATAACGGCTAGTTTGAAGCCATTAATGCTCCAACAACCCCCCCACCCGCGCTGCCCCGCCTCAACGACTCTAATCTTTAATGGGCTATAAATACAAGTTGTTGGGCATTTATGGAGGTTAGAAAAACAATCTGAAAACCTTGGTTGAACATTAATACAAGCTTTCACAGCTATTTCATTATATATTCTGTTTTGAGCTTCAAAGTATGAATCTATAAATCCATTGAGCTTCAATTTGTATTATTCACTCTTGAGAGAGTTTCTTATCATTCATACTTTGTTTAATCTGTAAAAGAGGGTGAGGTATCCCTTAAAGTTGTAAGGGTGAGGTATCACTTGAAGTTGAGGCTTAAGCACAAAGAGCAAGTTATCCCAAAGTGTGGTAATTACTCTATTATGTAAAGGTAGCAAACACCTATTAAAGTTTGAAGTTTTAGTGAAAAATCTTGAGTGATTACTTGAAGAATAGACGTAGATCACAAGAAGTGGCTAAACCAGAATAAACCTTGTGTTTGATCTTCTAAATTCTACTCCTTTACTTTTGTGCACTGTTTTATTTGCTTGCTAGAATACTATCTTGCTTGGCTGATTCATTTGTGAGTGAAAGCATTCAATCTTCTCTATCCATTCATCTCTATGAATCAATAGCTTCAACGAAAATTAATAATCAAGTGTTCTGTGAAAAATTTATAAAAATATTTTACAAACTCAATTTACCACCCTTTTGAGTATTGAGACCACTTGGTAATAAGTGGTATCAGAGCTAGACTCTTGTGTAAAGAGCTTAGCAGCTTCAAGTGAAGTGATGACTTCAAATGATTTTTCTTCTGAAAGTTCTTCTATAAATAGACCTCCTTTCTTCAATGAGAATGACTATGCCTATTGGAAAGAAAGGATGAAGATTTATATTGAAGCTATTGATCTTGATGTGTGGGATGCCATTGAAAATGGCCCATTTGTTCCCACACGTATGGTTGATGGTGTAAGAACCAATACACCAAGAAATGAATGGACCGATGAAGACAAGAAAAATGTCTAATATAATTTGAGAGCCAAGAATATCATTACCACTTCCTTGGGGTATGATGAGTTCTTTAGGGTGTCAAACTGTAAGAATACCCAAGAGATGTTGGATATTTTACAAGTGACCCATAAGGGTACAAGTGAAGTAAAAAGATCAAGAATAAATACTCTTACTCATGAGTATGAATTTTTTAGAATGAACTAAGGAGAAAGCATTCAAGAAATGCAAAAGAGATTCACACACATTGTAAATCATCTTACTTCAATGGGAAAAGACTTTTCTTAATGAAGATCATATTAACAAATTCTTGAGATGTTTGAGCAGGAATTGATAACCCAAAGTAATGGTTATTACGGAATCAAGGAATTTATCAACAATGACTCTAGTCACTTTATTTGGGAAGCTCCAAGAACATAAATTTGAGCTAAATAGACTCAATCAAAATGAAGAGCATGACAAGAAGAAAAAGTGGATTGCACTCAAAGCCACCTCCTCCACAATTGAAGATGATAATGAAGATGATGAAGATGCAATAGAAAACCTTGAGCTAAATGAGGAGAATCTAGTCTCCTTGTAAGAAAGTTTAGAAGATTCCTTAATAAGAAAGGAATTCAAAGAAAGTCATCTTTCCCTCCTAAGAAGACCTATCATAAAAGGAAAGGAACCTCATCTATTCCAACATGCTATGAATGTGGAAAATCAAGGCACATGAAGATGGAATGTCTCGTGTATCTAAGAAGATAGAGAAGTTTGAGAAGAGACCTTCTAAAGAAAAGAAAGGAAGGAGAGCCTACATAGCATGAGAGGACAATGACATGGATTTTACCAATAGTTCGGAAAATGAAGAAGTTCATCTATGTCTCATGGATAGAGGAGAAGAAGAAGAAGAGAGTGACACCGAAGTAACTTCTTCTAACCTAGACTTTTCACCTTCTTAAAGTGAATTACAAGATGCTTTTGAAGAATTGCAAGATGAATCCATGAGGCTCACAAAATTAGTTTTAACTTCTAACAAAACAATCTCCTTATTGGTAAACAAAATTTCTACTTTAAACAATAAGATTAAAGAACTCAAAATTGAGAATGAGACTTTAGGATTAACCGATGCTAACTCATCATGCATAACTTGTTTTTTACATGAAAATGTATCCACATCCTCATCTTGCACATCATGTAAAGCTTTGAAAAATAAATTGAGGATTTGAAAAATACTATTTCAAAATTCACATTTGGAAGAGACAACTTGAACATATTGTTAGGAAAACAAAGATGTGTTTTTCAAAATGCCAGTTTAGGGTATAATCCCAAAAACCAACAAAAACTTTATAAAAATTTCTTTATTCCCTCAAGTATCTCAAGTAGTCCTTTTATCAAATGCTTTCATTGTGGAAGGAAGGGGCATATTGCTTCAACATGTAATGTAAGGAAGAACATCAACATCAAGGTTGGAACTAAGATGATTTGGGTCCCCGAGGGTACCTTGCCCAAAGCTAACACACAAGGACCTAAGAAAATTTGGGTACCAAAGGTTAAAATCTGAATGTGTGTTATAGGTGTGCTTGAAAGCCAAGAGCTCAAGTTAGTATCTTGATAGTGGATGCTCCAAGCACATGACCGAAGATGGTTCCAAGTTTTCATTCCTTGTCCCCAAAAAGAATGGTCATGTAACATATGGTTACAACAACAAAGGAAAGATCCTTGGACTTGGCAAAGTCAATAAAATTCCTTCCTCTTCTATTGATAATGTTTTACTTGTTGAAGGGCTTAAACATAATTTACTTAGCATTACTCAATTACGTAATAAAGGAAATAAAGTTATATTTGATTCTAATTGTTGTATAATTGAAGGAAAAAATGATAAGCAAGTTAAGTTTATTAGTCATCAGGTCAATAACGTATACATGATTAGCCTTGATGATATATCCTCAAATGATTCCAAATGCTTTATAAGTAAGGAAAATGATTCATGGTGGCATAGAAGGATTGCTCATATTCACATGGATCACTTATATAAGTTGGTCTCAAAAGAATTAGTAATTGGACTTCCAAAGCTCAAATTTGAAAAAGATAAACTTTGTAATGCATGTCAAAAGAGAAAATAAGTAGATGTTTCTTTTAAAGCTAAAAATGTGGTTTTAACTTCTAAATCTTTACAATTTTTTCACATGAATCTTTTTGGTCTCTCTAGAACTATGAGCTTTGATGGAAATTATTATGCATTAGTGATTATGGATGATTTTTTTAGGTTTACATAGACATTATGCTTGTCTCACAAAAATGATGATTTTCCATCTTTTAAGAGACTTGCCAAATTTATTCAAAATAAAAAATATTTTTGTATTGCATTCATAAGAAGTGATCATGGTGGTGAATTTGAAAACCATGATTTTGGAACCTTTTGTGATGAACATGACATTGAACATAATTTTTCAGCTCCTAGAACTCCTCAACAAAATGGAGTTGTAGAAAGGAAAAATCTGCCTTTAGAAAAAATGACAATAACTATGCTTAATGAGGCTAACATTCCTAAGTACTTTTGGGCGGATGCGATGGTAAGTACTGCTTATTTTGTTATGAATAGGGCCCTAATAAGGTCAATTTTAAAGAAAACCTCCTATGAATTGTATAAGGGAAGGAAATCAAATGTCTCACATTTTCATGTCTTTGGATGTAAATACTTTGTTTTAAATAATAAAAATGATAACTTGTGGAAGTTTGTTGCTAAGTCTGATAAATGAATATTTCTTGGCTATTCAATGCATAGTAAAACTTTTAGAGTTTACAATAAAAGAACTATGACCATAGAAGAGTTCATTCATATTACTTTTGATGAAACTAACCCAAATGGACTGAAAAAGGATTTGGTTGATGATGTTGCAGAAATCTTGGCAAGAATACACTTGAAAAATCAAGAGAATGAGGCCAAGAAGTAAGAAGAGAGACCCTTTGATCTCCCAAGGTTAAAGGATTCACAAATCATGGACCTTCCCAAGTAATGAAGGACATCAAGATATCATCATCTTGATAAGGTGATAGGTGATGTATCAAAAAGGGTAACTACTCATAACTCTCTTAGAGATGTATATAATCATATGACTTTTGTTTCTCAAGTTGAACTTAAAGACATAAATAAGGCCATTAACGATGAACATTGGATCTTGGTCATGCAAGATGAACTAAACCAATTTGAGAGAAATCAAGTTTGGGAATTAGTTCCAAGGTCCAATTATTATCCCATAATTAGCACCAAATGGGTGTTTAGGAACAAACTTAATGAAGCAGGCTTAATAATAAGAAACAAAGCTAGGCTTGTTGCTAAATGTTATAATCAAGATGAAGACATATATTATGAGAAAACATATGCACCCGTAGCTAATGCTACTTGTATATGCATACATCATGGATTTCAAACTTTATCAAATGGATGTCAAAAATACTTTCTTAAACGGTTTTATACAAGAAGAGGTATATGTGGAATAACCTCCTGGTTTTGAAAACTTTGAACTAGCTAACCGTGTCTTTAAATTGAAAAAGACCTTGTATAGCTTAAAACAAGCTCCTAGAGCTTGGTATGAAAGGTTGAGCAAGTTCTTTTTGGAAAAAAAAAAGGATTCTCTAGAGGAAAGGTTGACACTACTCTCTTCATCAAGCATAAAAAGTATAACATACTTCTTGTTCAAATATATGTTGATGATATGATATTTGGTGCTACTAATGAGTCTCCTTGCAAGGAGTTTGCTAACATTATGCAAAATGAGTTTGAGATGTCTATGATGAGTGAGCTAAACTTCTTCCTTGGACTCCAAATCAAGCAAACAAGGGATGAGACTTTCATAAGTCAATTCAAGTATTGCAAAGAGCTATTTAAAAAGTTTGGAATGAATAACACCAAGCATATGGCTACACCTATGGGTACCTCTTGCTATTTGGACAAGGATGAAGGAGGTAAATTTGTAGAAATCTCAAAAGAGGTATGATTGGCTCACTCCTTTATCTTACAGCAAGTAGGCCAGATATTATGTTTAGTGTATGCATGTATACTTGATTTCAAGCAAATCCTAAAGAATCACACCTATGTACTGTAAAAAGAATTATGAAATACCTAATAGGCACTTCTCAAATAGGTTTGTGGTACCCTAAGGGTGCCTCATGTAGCCTCATTGGTTATTTTGGTTCTGATTTTGCTAGATACAAAATGGATAGAAAGAGTACTAGTAGGGCATGCCACTTACTTGGAAGCTCACTAGTTTCTTGGCATAGCAAGAAACAAAATAGTGTGACATTGTCTACAATTGAAGTTAAATATGTTGCAGCTAGGAGTTGTTGTACTTAAATCCTTTGGATGAAGCAACAACTTCTAGACTATGATCTTAAGCTTGATCACATCCCTATAAGATGTGATAACACTAGTGCAATCAATTTGTCTAAAAATCTTATCTTGCACTCAAGAACAAAACACATAAAAATAAGGCATCACTTCATTAGAGACCATATTCAAAAAAGTGATTACATGCTTAAAATTGTGAAAACAACTAAACAACTTTCAGACATTTTCACTAAACATTTGGCAAAAAAAGCATTCTTTTACATAATAAGAGAATTGGGCATAATTGACTAATCATACATATGAATGAATGCTTGTATTTATTACTTTATCATTAATTTATTCCTCTTAAATTATTACTGACTTGAGCGTCGAAGGTATCTAAAAATTTGTTTTGCAGGTACTCCATCAATTGGGTAAGAAATCTCCTCTCAATTTGCTATTTTAAATAAGTTTACTGGTGTTTTTATTTTGGTCTTATTCAAATAAGACTTCTCTTATTCGAATAACATATCCTAGTAACCCCCATTCTCTGCTTGTTCGCATGTTTTATTCGAACAAGACTTCCCTTATTTGAATAACGCTTAACAAAAGCATTCCCAAAATTTTAATGTTTTCTGTGTTATTTGAATAACACCATTGTTATTTGAATAAAGCTTGGCAGAAAGCCAAGTCGAAGTGTTTTGTTATTCGAATAACTAAACTGTTATTCGAATAATGCTTGGCAGAGAGCCAATACTTTTGTGCTACGACTATTATTCGAATAACAACACTATTATTTGAATAACGCTTAGCAGTGAGCCAAGACATTTGAACTACCACATTGTTATTCGAATAATGTAGTTGTTATTCAAATAAAACATGACCTATAAATGGGTTTCTGTGCACCCACTCCCTCATTTTCAGTTTTTTCTTAGTTTTTTCCTCTTCCTGTAACACCCTCCATAGGGTATCACATTTTATACTAAAAACTTAAAACTTGAAGATCATTTTATAAAAGCTTTGAGTTCTAAAAGATGGATTTTAAAATTTCTTTTCATAGAAATATAAACTTACCAAAAATTATAGGTAAAACAGAAATTAGATTGAACTGATTAATACACATATTAAATATACCACAACATTTTCAATAACAATTTAAATTATAAAATTTACAGACTCAGAGAAACAGTAGCCAATCCAATGATGGGTACTACTAATAGCACGGTAACAACACTAACGAGAAAAACCCAACATACATGTCTCGTTTCTCCACCAACTGCATCACGTTAAAAACTGGAAGATCACTCCTCGATGCCGTCACTAACTTCAGAACATTGCCTCCAATGGGTCTAAGAAACTTGCTTTGACTTCTATACGAATTTAAATAAAACAAACACAACAAAATAATACAGTAAAGAGGTGAGATCCCCTTTCATCAATACCAGTACGGTAGCAAAGAAAGATACGAATGACAAAGTCATTCCATACACACAGATATAACAAATATAGTCATGTTATCAATTTACAAATAATTCCAATAAACACATGTTATAATAAAATGAATAGCAATAACATTACCGTGATAGATGAAATAATGGAAACAATTAAATCATATAGTCACAACATACATAATATCTCAACAGTGAATATAAATGACCACATTAAAATACAGACAAGATATGTCAATATACACAGACTTATTCCTACTCCATGGAGTTAAAAACACGGACATCAGAGAGAATGATCCGTAAAATCTATTAGTACCATGGCTGCCCAACCAAACTATTCCGCGGTCTCACGTTGCATCTATAGCCCACAGTCACATGGCGTGGTGTAGCACACTGTCTAACGTCGTGTCACTACAGGCAATGTACTATTAGACTTTACAAGATCTCGATTAAGTATAGTGCGTGTCGAGTTCATTAGTGTGTTACTAGTTACCACGGCCCAGAGGAGCGACCAACTATCCACAAATGGAATAATCCGCACACTAATGCCTCCAAGTTCATTCAAATTGAACCACACTACGCTTATCACACTGACAACACGATGTTATTCATCTCGTCAATCAAATCACCAATTATCAACCAAATTGGCACAAATGCATGATAAAAATTACCAGAATACCCTCAATGGTATTAAATATCCGTATTTATAGAAATGCCCTCAATGGCTTGCCCTCAATGGCAAAAATCTCAAATATGCCCTCAATGGCAAAAATCTCAAATATACAGTACGTCCCACTTGACAGTATCTGTATCTCAATATGCCCGGGTCCACCACTTTGGCCCGACAGTAAAAATTCACTGTTCCAATTAATCGCGTAGAAATTTTATCGTATTTTCACAATTCCGTCATTTTTACAAATATTTTTAAATCGCGTAAACATATTTTACTGTTTTTGAAATCGCGTAGAGTTTTTCAAACATTTTCTCAATCGCGTAAGATTTTTAAATCATTTTCTTGTCCGAATTCCTTAAAAATCACTATTCAAATAAACAAAAATAATATTTAATACATTTGAACTACGTAGAATATTTTTCATGCCGTATACATTATATCGGATATCTTTTCTATCTTATGTGTTTATTTTTAACAAAAAATGATAGTATTTTTGCCTAGAAAATCTATAATAATGGTTTTCTAGGTTTTCTGTTAAAAATTCTTTTGTTTATATTACAACCATTTAATTACACTTTTGAAAACTACTAATGTGCTTCAAAACACAAAGTGAGCTCTATGTTAGCATTTTTCAAATGTTCACTGTATTTCGTATTTATAGTAAAATTCCTCTAACTTTAATTTCTAAAACTAAGTTCTTCCATTTTATTTCCCAAAGATTTATTGAAATCAAATTCTTTTGTAATTAACTACTTGATCTACCTTGGAAAATAATTTTAGAAATTAAATATATATTATATGACATATTGGTCGAATTCCCCAAAATCCTTGCATTTGATCTTTGGATCATTTTCCATCTTCTAAATCAATGTCAAATTCATTGTATTACCTAAATTCATTAAATCATTGTTTTAGAAAATGGTTGAGAACATTTTAGTCCTCTTTTTCTTATTGAGGCCGTGAGCCCCTTTGGTGTTCTTTGGAACACTCATGCAAATTCTTATATGTTATTTACATGTTACAATAATTATCATGCATCTATGTACACATACCATATATTAAAGCAATCATAAAACACATACAAAATATTAAAGCAATCATAAAACACATACTATATATTCTAAAACTATAGACATGCTTGCACACAAAATCAAACACAATTAGAAAAAACAATAAACAACCAAGTGAATGAATCCTTATGGATTCTTCACTACAAACACATTCATTCCTCACCACCAACACATGGCTGATGAGGGTAATCTTCCTCTTACCTCTTGAAGAAACCTCCAAAGCTCCTCGTATGCCTCCTTCAAGTAAACTTTCTCCACCAAGAGTTTCTTGAAAATCAAAGAAAACATGCAATATTAATACCTAAGGCTCTAAACTAAAATAATCATGGATTAAAATCATGATTAGAACTTTGAGATGGATAGAAACATGAAGATTAAAGAACCCTACCTTTAAGGGTTCAAACTTGAGTTTTGAAGAACAAGATAGAAAATGGATAATTCAAACTTAGGTTTCAACTACAAAGTATCTTGAGATGAAGTAAGGAAGCAAGATATAAGGTAGTTTAGAATTATAGAAGAGTGAATGATGGGTTGGAGGTGGAGGCCGTGAGGTTGAAGAAGAAAAGGAGAAAGAAAATTTGAGAGCTTTTCTTAAGAGATAGGAAGAATGAATATAAATTGAGATGGCTAATTGTAAAACACTTTCCTTCACCGAATGTGCATAGCCGTGGAAACCAAATGGAGAGCCACCAAAGTTAACTAGCTTTATGAAATTGAAATTAACTTTATTTCCTTTTTGTAATGCATGGCCGTAAATCACTTTGAGAGTAAGAATGAATTGAAGTGTTGAAATTGCCTTCCTAAAGCATGCATTGCCGTAAATGCACATGAAGAGAAGCCACCAAAATTGACTTTGTCTTACTTTGTCTTACTTGGTTAATTGTGGAATGCAACAAAGAAAAGCAATCAATATTGACTAGTCTTCATTTTGTTCACTTTAGGCTTCCTACGTAAATTTCACAAAGTGAATTGGCTATTTAGAGCAATTTGCTCTCCTCCTTCACCGTAGAACCAACAAATTTCAAGAAGTCCAAATTTGTTTAATAACTTGTTTCCTATTGGTCCTTAAAGAGTCAAGCCATTATTCTTGATCAATTTTTTATTGGTTGAATATTTACTAACTTGATTCCTATTAGTTGCTATTTTTGTTGACCAATTTCTATTGGTGTACACTGTATGATTTCTAGTATACTTTAACCAATGAATAATAATTACTGTTTATAAAGTCAATATCTATTGTCTAATGAGTAATAAAATATACATAGATTTTTCTCTTACTTCAGTTGGGTAGCAACTATTGTTGATCATTTTCTATTGATTGCCCTTGATGAGTCACAGAGCGAGTCATCAAAGAGAAGTTTCTAGAACATGTGACTCACTACGATGAGTCAGCATGATGAGTCAGCGTAGATATTTTCTAGAATAGGTGAGTCAGCATGGCGAGTCATCAGAGAAGCTTCTGGAACAGGTGCTGAGGTGTCACGCCATGTGTCGAGCTTCCATTGGTCCTTAGCGATGAGTCACAGCCACCAATATTGACCAGCTCCTCATTGGTCCACGTGTAAAGCATTCGATGACTAGGCACGTTGACGATGCGTCTTCTAGAACAGTCTGGAACATGTGAGTCACTAAGCTAGTCACCTAGGTGAGTCACCAACAATGAGTCATCATCTAGAACATTCTAGAGTGAGTGACTAGGCTTGCGTCTAGAATCATCCACTAGATATTTTTCAAGAAAAATATCTTCCAATGAATAATAAAACATACCCCGATTTTATTTGTCAGATAAAATCACAGGAAAATAAAACTTCAAAAACTATTTCCGATTTCGGGTTTAGTAAGTTCCCCATTCGAATCAACAGTACAAAGCTTTCGGCCAATAAAAATTTTTATTTTTTTTTTTTTAGGCCCGCCTTGAGCCCACATACAACCCAAAATATCAGAAATATATTAAATATTCAAAATATATCAAAATATCAAAAATATAATATAATTTTCAAAATATCTCAAAATATCTCAAAATATCTTAAAATATCCTAAAAATATCTCAAAATATCTAAAATATAATAAAATATTCAAAATATCTTAAAATATCTAAAATATATTAAAATATTCAAAATATCTAAAATATCATAAAAATTCACAAAAATCATATTAATTGTGAAACTCATGAAAATCAAATCAGATTAGTAAAAATAATTAAGAATTGAGAGAAAGAAATAAAATACGAAGGCTTATATATATACCACCCAAAATAATATTAAACTAATCAAAAACGTAAAAACTTCCAAAAATTCCTAAAAATCACAAAAATTACAAAACTCATAGAAGTCAAGTCAGATTATTCAAAATAATTCAGAATTGACCAAAACAAATAAAATACTAATTTTCGGGGTGTTACACTTGCTCTATTTTTCTCTCTTCGTGTCTCCACAACCCAACAACCACCCTTCACCCAAAATCTCTATTTTTGCACCTCTATTCTCTACGTCCGCCCCCAAAGCACCAACCCTACGCGCCAAACACCATACCCAAAATCTTACAAGGTTCACCCACGGCTTCTGTAGCATTCCTGAAAATTATAAAATGAAAATAAGACATACGATTCGAATAACTAAGTGGTTATTCAAATAAAGTGTTGTTGTGCAAATATAAAAGAGGAAACGTAACATTTTATTCAAATAGAATGTAAGATATTCGAATAATATGGGTGTTGTGAGCAAATATATACTATGATAGAGTGAATTATTCAAATAAGAGCATGGTTATTTGAATAAAGTGACCAATATCAAAAAAATGGAAAGGCAAGTCCCACTGTAACAAGAATGAAAAATTAGTTTCATTCAGTTCCTTTTCTGGTTGAAATTTTAGTTTCCTTCAAGTCCTTCCTGGTTACAAAAGAGCCAAATTAATGAAGTGAAATTGATAAGATTGATGAAGTCATCACCAATATATATCAAAGAGGAGAGACTTGGAAGACTTTACTTGGAAGAAGACTTGAAATTTCTGAGAAACAATGAATTACAAGGATCAAGTGTCACAAAAGTGATGAAAATGAAAGGTGAGAAGATCAAGCTAAACACATTAGAAAATTCTAAGAAGGAACAAGTGTTCAAAATATTAATTATGGATGAAGTAAGCTTATGATGTAAGTAGGACAATTGTCAAAGAATGAATGGAAATTGGAAGAAAACTCTCAAGGCTTCTTGAAGAAGCCATTGGAGGCTTCTCAAAGAAGCCATTGGGAAGAAATATCTAAAGGCTTCTTTAGGCTTCTTGAAGAAGCCATTGGAGACTTCTTGAAGAAGCTATTGAAGATTTCTTGAATAAGCTATTGGAGACTTCATGAAGAAGCTATTGAAGACTTCTTTGTTAGCTATGACAACCATCACCCAAGAGGGGGGTGAAGTGGGTGATTACAAATTTTAAAACAACTTTGAGAAATTATGCATTTTGAAACTTTCAATCAACACTTGTAACAGAATAAGCTTAACAAAGATACAACTAATAAAGATTACTTCAATACAACTTGGGTTAAAGGATAAATCAAGCAAATAAGTTATGTATTAAATTCAAGTCAAGCATATATAATTAAGGCACTAATGTAAAGAGATAGAGTTGAGAAAAGCAAACACAAGGATTTATTCTGGTTCAGCCACCCCTTGTGACCTACGTCCAGTCCTCAAGCAAACCACTCGAGATTTTCCACTAAACTTCAAGCTTGAACGAGTGCTTGAAAACCTTTACATAATAGAGCACTCACCACACCTTGGGATACCTCACCCTTTGTGCTTGAGCCTCAAAACAGGGATATCTCACCCTTTTCACTAGAGGGATACCTCACCCCCTTTACAACCTTTGAAAGATACCTCACCTTCTTTACAATAAAGGATACCTCACACTTTTCAACTCTAGAAGGATACCTCACCTTCTTTACAAATAAAGGATACCTCACCCTTTTTCTCTAGAGGGATACCTCACCCTCTTTACAGATCATACAAAGTGTTTTCCAACTTGTAAGCAAAGCCTAAACACTTCCATTTATAGCCCATGATATTTAAGAGTCGTTGGAGGCTTGTGGAGGGCATTTAGTGCTCAATAGAGCCGTTGGGGAAGAGCTCTGTTATAGATCATAATCTGTTATGGCAAAAGTTATAATCGGTTATTGCATATGGGAAAAGTTCCCAACGTTTCTGGTTTGTAAAATAACCTGTTATGGGATTACTCATATTCGAATATGAAGGAATTCATAACTTGTTATGAAACACTTATAATCTGTTATGAGTTATGCCATATTCGAATATGGCCATTTAAAACATAGGTTGTTACGTTTGAGAAGCTAGAAACTCAATTAGAAAGAAGCCATATTCGGTTATGCATATTCCCATATTCGGTTATGGCATTCTGGTTTTGAAAGCTAACTTTAAATTGTCATAACTTCTTCATTTCTCATTCGTTTTAAACAAATGACCAGTCATTGGAAAGGTATTTGAGTCTATTCTTATGAAATAAGTTTCAGAACAAAACTCAAAATAGTTTGTAAGTTATGATCAAAAGAGTGACCAAAGGTCAGCTTCGCAAAACATAAACTTGACTATTTTTCATGGATTTGAACTACCACCAAGACTACCTTTTCAAAACTTCTTTGTTGAGCATTTAGTATGTGAAAACCATTTGTAAAGATTTAAAAACATGTTTGAGCTTAGTGTGATTCCCAAATACCTTTACACAATATCTAAGTCCTATAAGCTAATCTTGAAGATCCTTGGACTTGATCATTGTATTTTCATTTCTTGTCCTTGTTTGTTATCATCAAAACCATTGCTTTAGCCAATGCCAATTACATTCTCCCCCTTTTTGATGATGACAAACAACCATTGAGAAAAGGTTAGTTCAAATAAATTAGAATTCACAAAAGGTGTTAAATAAAACTTACTCCCCCTTTGTTTTTCAAGAGGTGACAAGTTCAGAGTTTGCACAACTCTCCCTTGATATTTGAATCCTAGAATCATTGAATTTATACCTTTTGTTTACCTTGACTCTTCTCAATGACACAACTTCTCCCCTTTTTGTCATGATAAAAAAGATATGCAATATATAGATTTTGACAAAGAGAAGTAATACAAAACCATTGCCAATAACAAATATTCAATAAGTACATTAGCAACAAGATAATCATCAAAACATAACTGGATTACCACAAAATGTCATCAACATCATAAAGAGCATAAACCAACCATAAATAGAGTTATATAGCATGTCTCATGATAATAGCTAAACAGAGCAAGACAGAGTTACATTTATAGCAAACCTATTGATAGGGTAAAAGGGTCCAAACTCAAGTCCCATGATTAAATGGAAAGCGTTGCTCAAGTCTCTTGCATAATTACATCAGCAGGAAAGTGGTGGAAAAATGTTTTAATGAATATTTTTGGTTGGATTTGGAGTGGGAGAGGTGTTTGAGGGAGTGGGTGTTAGAGGAGGAAGAAGGCTATGGAGGAAAGGGGGTGTTCGTGAAGAAGGGGGTATACGGTTTTATGCAGAATGGAGGGGCATAACCGATTATGTAAGTTCTCATAATTAGTTATGAGTGAAAAACTTGGCTTCCTGGAGAGTCAAATAACCGAATATGAGGAATTGTCATATTATGCCATATTCGAATATGGTGAAGGCCAAGGAGGAAAGGCATGGCTCGGGTTCAATAAATAACAGGTTATGAAAATACTCATATTCGAATATGAGTATTTTACAAGCACACGAAATCATTTGGAGATACTATATAACTGAATATGTGTATTGTCATATTCGAATATGGCTTGCTTCCAGAGACCATTTCCTTAAGCTGAATAACTTCCCAGAGACACAATACAGCCCATAACCGAATATGAGATGATTTATAACTAATTATTATGCTTGACAGGGATCAAGTTTATCTTGCTAAAACTTCTTTAGACATCAATAACAGATTACACCATTTGCATAATAGATTATGTCCATCTCCCAAATCTGGATTTCTAAGATAAAACCAGATCAAGTCTTCAAGAAATCAACAATTTAAGACCATTAACACTTGCCATTTCCCCTTAGATAAAAAATCTTTAACATTCCATCCTTCAAGATTATCAAAACTTGCCTTTCACCAACAAACCAGAAAAGTCTTCAAGAATTCATCCTTTGAAACACAAACTCATTCTTTCTTGAAGATCATATTGGCTTGGTTTCAATTTCCATCCTTTCTAAACATCAAAATTCAGCCCAATAACGGATTAAACATCTTCAAAACCTCCAAAAACCATTTTTCCACAATAGGAATTTGAGATTTGAGATTGGGAGACTTAAGTATAGATCAAGTACCTGCAAAACAAACTTAGGAAAAACTCCGACGCTCAAGTCAGTATTGGATTTATAAACAATTTAAAGCAAGAATATTATGTATGGAGTTCAATAATGCAGGAAAGTATTAAATTATGCTACAAAGTGACAAGTTATGCATCAAAATGACATATTATGCAGTAAATGACAAATTATGCAACTCAATATCACATTATGCAATAACATGACAAACTATGCAGCAAAGTGATGAATTATGCAGCAAAATATCATATTATGCAATAACATTCTAGATTGTGCAACAAAATATCACATTATGACAAATTATGCAGCAAAATTATGAGTTTTAGCAAGAGTTAGATGCATGATTAATCAAATATTCCAAGATAAAAGGTATCTAACACAAGCATTCATTCAAATGCATGTTTGATCAATTATTCCTAATTCTCCTCTTATATATGAACTTTAGGGCAAACAATGATCATATTAGGAATGTCATGACAATTACAAAGATATTATCATCAAACATGCCATTTCAAACAAGAAGTGTACTTATCTAACATATTAACACATGTAAAGATATTTTCAAGATATAAAGCTAGAAAAATACAATTTAAAAACAAGTTAAAGCATAGAACAAGTCTCCACTTATCCAAAGATTGCAAGTCCAAGCTTCTTGGAGACAAGGAAGAAAACTTGGAGTATATTCTGATCTTGTGCTTGCAGTAGCCATTTTTGAGATTCCAAAGTCAATTCTTGGCCTTCAAGCACACTCATTGCTTCTCTTTTGGAGTTTTGAATTTTACAAGTTCTACATTTTGTACTTGAGAAGCTTTGGTTGAAGTCATCTTCCTTCTTTGACTAAAATTTCTACCATTAGGCTTTGGAAGAATTCTTCTTGATGGTTCCTCTATCCTTTGACCAATTTGTCCATTCTTTTGAGAAATTTGCTGCATAATTGAAACACTAGAAAGACTTTTTGGTACCCACTTCATCTTGGGTCCTTGAATGTTAGTACTAGAACCTTTACGACTTTTCGGAACCCAAACTAAGTTATTTCTCATATAAGGATTTCTTCTATAATTGCACAAATGAGAAATATGTCTTAGATGATCACAAAAATTACAAACAATTAAATTTAATGATGACTTAGTCTTTGAAAATCATCTTTGGAAAACTTAAGTCTTTTTTTTGTTTTTACATTCTAAACTATTTTTTCCATAAGCCTTACTTGAATTTCCATGTGAAATAATATCAATTTCATTCTTATTAACAAACATGGAATGTAAACAATTAAAATCATTAGCTTTGGCAAATTCGGAAGATAAGTCCTCAACTTGATTTTCTAAATCAATGCACTTTTCACAAGAAGTTGAGGTTTCACATTTCAAAGGCATTTCCTTATCAAGAAAAACATACTCATTTTTCAAAGTTTCAATTTCATTTTCAATTGAGGAAATATTTTCCAAACAAGATAACTTTTTCTTTTCTAAAAACAATAAGTCATCATACAATTCATCATATGCACATTGTAGCTTATCATAGGAAGGACTATAATATGGCTTAGCATTATTCACCTCAAAGTCCTTTTTAAGAGAATCATCATCTTCCTCATTGTTGTCCATCAAGCATTCAAGAACATCTTCTTTCTCAATTTTATTTTGCTTTGCCCCTTCTTCAAATTGAGCACCATCATAACCAAGAGGCATTGAGCTCATTTTCTTGCTTTGAACATGTTCTTGAGGACATTTTTCAATGTTGTCTTCTTCTAGAGGTTTTTGCTCTTCTTTCTCTCTATATACAACTTTATGCAAGAAATCATTGTTAGCAAGATAAATAGAATCAAGAGCATCCCATATATCTTTAGCACTAGAGCAACTCTTAATTTTAGCATAAGCATCATCATTTAAACTATTTCTTAAGATTTGCATTGCTCTAATGTTCAAGGAAAAACATTTCTTATTATAGGCATTCCAAGAATGTTTTGATTTGCAAGTAAATCCATCAAGTACAATATCCTATAAATCAAGATCAATTGATTGCATATAAATTTCCATTCTAACTTTCCAATAAACAAAATTCACATTATCAAAGAATGGTGGTTTATCAATTTCAAAACCATTCATTTTGAAAAGCTTTTAATGGTTGCCAACAAATAAGGATCTTTAACTCCAAGCGGTTAAGCTTTTACCAGAGCACGAAGCTCTGATACCACTTATTAGCCATGACAACCATCACCCAAAAGGGGGGTGAATTGGGTGATTACAAATTTTAAAACAACTTTGAGAAATTATGCATTTTGAAATTTTCAATCAACACTTGCAGCGGAATAAGCTTAACAAAGATACAACTAATAAAGATTACTTAAATACAACTTGGGTTAAAGGATAAATCAAGCAAATAAGCTATGTATCAAATTCAACTCAAGCATATATAATTAAGGCACTAATGTAAAGAGATAGAGTTAAGAAAAACAAACACAAGGATTTATCCTGGTTCAACCACCCCTTGTGACCTACGTCCAGTCCTCAAGCAAATCACTCGAGATTTTTCACTAAACTTCAAGCTTGAACGGGTGCTTGAAAACCTTTACATAATAGAGCACTCACCATACCTTGGGATATCTCACCCTTTTCACTAGAGGGATACCTCACCTCCTTTACAACCTTTGAAGGATACCTCACCTTCTTTACAACAAGGGATACCTCACCCTTTTCAACTCTAGAAGGATACCTCACCTTCTTTACAAATAAGGGATACCTCACCCTTTTTCTCTAGAGGGATATCTCACCCTCTTTACAGATCATACAAAGTGTTTTCCAACTTGTAAACAAAGCCTAAACACTTCTATTTATAGCCCATGATATTTAAGAGCCATTGAGGCTTGTGGAGGGCATTTAATGCTCAATAGAGCCGTTGGGGAAGAGCTCTGTTACAGACCATAATCTGTTATGGCAAAAGCCATAATCGGTTATGGCATGTGGGAAGAGTTCCCAACGTTTCTGGTTTGTAAAATAACTTGTTATGGGATTACTCATATTCGAATATGAAGGAATTCATGACTTGTTATGAAACACTCATAATCTGTTATGAGTTATGCTATAGTCGAATATGGCCATTTAAAAAACAGGTTGTTACGTTTGAGGAGTCAGAAACTCAATTAGAAATACGCCATATTCGGTTATGCATATTCCCATATTCGGTTATGGCATTATGGTTTTGAAAGCTAACTTTAAATGGTCATAACTTCTTCATTTCTCATCCGTTTTAAACAAATGACTAGTCATTGGAAAGGTATTTGAGTCTATTTTCTTATGAAATAAGTTCAGAACAAAGCTCAAAATAGTTTGTAAGTTATGATCAAAAGAGTGACCAAAGGTCAGCTTTGCAAAACACAAACTTGACTATTTTTCATGGATTTGAACTACCACCAAGACTACCTTTTCAAAACTTGTTTGTTGAGCATTTAGTATGTGAAAACCATTTGTAAAGATTTAAAAACATGTTTGAGCTTAGTGTGATTCCCAAATATCTTTACACAAGATCTAAGTCCTATAAGCTAATCTTGAAGATCTTTGGACTTGATCATTGCACTTTCATTTCTTGTCCTTGTTTGTTGTCATCAAAACCATTGCTTTAGCCAATGCTAATTACATTCTTGAAGAAGCTATTAGAGACTTATTGAAGAAGCTATTAGAGACTTCCTGAAGAAGTCATTAAAAGAAAAATCTAAAGGCTTCTTGAAGAAGCCATTGTGAGTTAAAGGTGACCAGTGTCATATAGGGAAGATCATGGAATGATAAAAAGAAATCTAGAATATAGATATGTGTCAAGGAATAGATGGAAGATTAACAAAGCTTAATTCATCAGCCACCCCAAGTTAGGAAGAAGAGAATTGCATGAAGAAAAATCTTGAAACAATGATTGGCAATAACATGTGCCAAGTGTGGATTTGAAGGTAATAATTACCAAAGGAATAGGTGGCACAAGATGAACATTGCATGAAGGAAATTTTAGAGAAGCACGGTTAAGAATGAAAACAAGTGTCCATGCATTTAATAAAGATGATATAAGCCTATGATATCAACATGAACATGTATCATGAAGGGAAGCTTTTGAAATGATGAAGAAACAAGTCTCAAGAATTGGGTAATGGATGACAAAGGCTTAAAGCTTAAGCCTATTCACGTCCAATGATTCAAGAGAAAGTGTCAAGTGAAATGGTTGGAATTCTTTAACTTGAGAGCTACTGGCATTGCGATTGAAGAAGATAGTAGAGTCTATGTCGAGGACTACAAAAAGGAAAGTGCTATGCCTCTAATTGTGAAACGTGGGTTGCAATGGCCTAAGGTTAGGTTGAAGAGTGGCACACTCAAAAGTTAGGATAGAGTGCTCCATTATGTGTATGCTCATATTCTTGCCCCTCATGGTGGTAACTATGCTTATTTGACAGAGGACGACATTTTCATGGTTTGGGTGGAATAATTAGAGGATCAACTGGCCCAACTTCATTGGGAAACATATCGTGAAGGCAAAAAACAAGGAAAATCCTGACTTGCCTTATGCTCTGCTAATTTCTGCCTTTCTCAAGAAGTACTCAGTGGTCAGGGATACTGAGTGACTAGTCAAGCTCAATCATTTCAATGTCTTTGGATCCTACACTTTGAAGAAATTGAAGATGGTCCTAGTTGATGAAGGTGGATGGGTGTACCTAGATGAGCTGGAGGAAGCTGGTGTTGATGAGGCAACTGAAGGTGATCCTGCTGAAGATGCTCCTGCTCCTGCTCTTGCTGCTGGTGGTCCAGTCACCTTGGACCAAATAATGGCAACTCTGCTTGACAACCGTACTTACATAGAGAACACCTATTTTATTATATTTGATAGAATAAAAGGTGTTGAATGTGAGTTGTGCAAGCTTTGCAACCAGAACAAACACCCAACTCCCCTCATCCACCATTGGACGCATAGTTTTAGGATCCATAGTCTGTGGGATCTTTGTTTTGATGTTTGTGCATTGTATTGACTGTTTTTTATTGAAAATGTACATGATTTGGCCAATTGAATAAATAAAATGAGTATTGTTCTGCATTATCCTGTGTTATTTTACTATATCTTGCTACAACAGACCCAAGTAAATTAAATTCCATGCTAGACTTAATTGAATATAAATTGCTAATGCTTTGACTTTCTCTTGCCCCGTCTTTTTTATCATGACAAAAGGGAAAGAAGAAGCTAAAGATCTCACATTTTGAGAATGTTTATTTTTTTAAAAAGATAAGATAATATAAATCGGATCTTGGGATTCCAAAAGTAAAGGGGGAGCTGCGCATAACTCTAAATTACTATTCTCCTCTTACAAAAAAAAAGTGGAGTAAGTCTTTCTAATGACCTTGTGAATTCCAATTTATGAAACTAACTATTTTCTTAAATGATTGTTTGTCATCATAAAAAAGGAAGAGAATGTAATTAGCTATTGACCTATGAAGGACTTTGTTTTGATGATAACAAACATGAAGATATTGCAAGATGAAGTCTAAGACCTTCAAGAATAGTTTTAGGACTTAGATCATTATGTAAAGGTATAAAAGGGTTCACGCTAATGCTCTAAAACTTACTTTTCAAAGAACCCAAATAGCACACATGTTTTCAAGGCTTCAAAATGGTTTTTAGTTTCCAGAGAAACAATCACTAAGTGCCCAAAAGCTTATAAGATCATTTGAGATCAATTGATAAGGTTTAAAAGTTATATAAAATGATTTTCAAATGGTTTATTCAAATAAGGGTTTTCTTATTTGAATAACTAAAGTTAGAGAAGCCAAAAATTTCATCTAGTTAAGCTTTATTCAAATAAAGCCCTGGTTTATTCAAATAAAGCCCTGCTTTATTCGAATAAAGGTTCAAAATAAGCCTTGGCGCAAATGGTTTATTCGAATAACCAAAGTGTTATTCGAATAACACATTTTTGTAGAAACTAACTTTTATTGGTTTATTTGAATAATAACATTGTTATTCGAATTACACATTTTTAAAGAAACCAGATTCGAATAAGTTATTTGAATAATAGAAGTGTTATTCAAATAACATGTTCTAGAGGCAAAATTGCATTCATGCTATTTGAAACTTTTTTCGAATAACAAATTTGTTATTCGAATAAAGCTTATACTAGAAATAGAAATAACGGCTAATTTGAAGCCATTAATACTCCAAGAACCCCCCCCAATGGCTCTAATCTTTAATGGGCTATAAATACAAGTTGTTGGGAATTTGTGGAGGTTAGAAAAACAATATGAAAACCTTGGTTGAGCATTAATACGAGCTTTCACAACCATTTCATTATATACTTTGTTTTGAGCTTCAAAGTGTGAATCCATATATCCATTGAGCTTCAATTTATACTATCCACTCTTGAGAGAGTTTCTTATCATTCATACTTTGTTTAATCTATAAAAGAGAGTGAGGTATCCCTCGAAGTTGTAAAGGTGAGGTATCCCTTGAAGTTGAGACTCAAGCACAAAGGGTGAGATATCCCAAGGTATGGTGAGTGCTCTATTGTGTAAAGGTAGCAAGCACCAATTGAAGCTTGAAGTTTTAGTGAAAAATCTTGAGTGATTGCTTGAGGACTGGACGTAGGTCACAAAGAGTGGTTGAACCAGGATAAATCTTGTGTTTAATCTTCTAAACTCTACTCATTTACTTTTGTGCACTGTTTTATTTGCTTGCTTGAATACTATCTTGCTTGGCTAATTCATTTGTGACTGAAAGGATTCAATCTTCTCTATCCATTCATCTCTATCAATCAATATCTTCAACGAAAATTGATAATCGAAGTGTTTTGTGAAAGATTTGCAAAAATATTTTATAAACTCAATTCACCCCACTCTTGAATATTGAGACCACTTGTTAACAAATCCCAACCTCAACATACACTATCACAATCTCAAGTAGGAAGGGAGAATCTCAACCTTAACCTACAATATCACAATCTCAAGTAAGGAGGAGTATCTCAACCTCAACCTACAATATCACAATCTCAAGTAAAGAGGGAGAATCTCAATCTCAACCTACTATATCACAATCTTAAGTAGGGAGGGAGAATCTCAACCTCAACCTCCTATATCACAAGTGTACATCAAACTCATTACATCACAAACTATTGCATTTAGTGGTTATTTCACAAATAGCTCCACATACTTTAACACTTATGCTCAAACATCCCAAATGCATCATAATTTAAATTTCAGAATTCAATTAATGCACAAGTATGCCACAAAGTGGTCATTCATAGATTAAATCACTAATCTTAGTGAAAACACTTGAAAACACGTCAATCAATACTCATTGGAATATCTAATTCCTAAACACAGAGTTCTGATATTCGAATAACATTTTATGTTATTCTAATAGCACCCCATTTATGTTAATTCTAATCAGTGTTATTCGCATAAGCTTTAGCCTTATTCGAGTAACAGATTATCCTGTTTCATTTTTTATTCATGTTATTTGAATAACAGTTGTGTTATTCCAATAATAAGTTGCAGAACCAGAATTCTGCTTCGTTTACATGCTATTTTCAATCATTTTCACACCTTCAAATCATTGTGTTCTTGGATACAATATAAACATCATATAACAAAGCTATACTTAATCAATATATGATATACCATGCATCACTACAATCAAACTATAATGGTTGAAACTTACACAATCATTTTTGAATCAAAATAAACACACACACATAATCCAAACTCAACTCCAAGAAATGTATACACAGTTCTTTTCAATCCATTCATCCAGATTTTCAAGGAGCAAGGGAAAATAAAGAGTGCTAGAGTTAATAAACAACCCCTACCTTGAGTGGTGTTCTTTTCATTGGTTCTTTCTTCCTTTTCTTCTTCTTTCTCTTCTTGTTTTTCTTTCTCTCCTCTGTTTTCACGTTTTTTGTCTCTTTTTCCTCTTTTATTTTCATTTATTTTCTTTCTTTTCTCTGCTTTCACGTTTTTGCTTCTCTCTCTTTCTTTTTCTCACTTTCTTATCTTTTTCCTTCTTTATTCTTATCCTTTGTTACCTTTTTGACCGAAGAAAGGCAAAATGAGGCGATGGAAAATAAGAGAAAGATAAGGATGAAGTTTGTGCTGAAACTTTAGTATCTCTTAAAAATACTTTAATCTTTCAAAGCTGAATTTTTTAATTTTCATAAGTATTATAGAAAACTCTATGACTCTTTTAGTCTTTATACTCGTCATTCCATAATTTTTTATACATTGTCAACTATCACTTAAGCTCTATTACTCTTTCTTAGGTTAAATTATACTCAAGGAATTAAGTTAATAGGCTCACAAGCATCTATCTTAACCTATATTCTCTTCCAAAATATTCTTCATCCTCTAATTGACATCTCCATAAAATTTCATAATTTTTCGAGCTACTTGCCTATTTAATTTGACCGTCAAACACTCCTCCTATGTTATTAAAAATACCAAACGAACTTAATTAATTCTCCAAAATTTACCATAACTTATACTAATTATTTGTGATCTAGAAATAAATTTTCCTTTGTTTATTTCCATCATCTGGGCAGTTTGTGCTAAATTCTAAGCTATTATGAACTATTTTCACATCTTGAGTTATAACATCATACCTAATTAGCCTAGAATAATCCCAAAATTAACAAATAATTAGCACTAACATTAATAAACTTATATATCAATTCTTATAGCTAATAGGTTTCATAGAATGTAACATACATCACATAAGAGTTGAAATTTTCATATAAAATATAAAGAGAAGGTACATGCTTTCATATTCTGACATGTGTCATTTTGACATGAAACAACATGTTTAAAAATCTTCCATGTGAAAAATAGATGATCATAATAACTGACATGTGACATCCTATGTTATAATTTAAAAGGAAGGTGCACATGTGTAACTAGGTCTAAATTAAATTTATTACTCACACTTACAAATATAAAAATTTATAAGCACATATTAATTACTTTGTCATATATTCCTTTGCATATTAATTCATATTAAAAAATTCAAAAAATTCGCATCTACCTTTAGTTAATCATGTTATTAATTGTTTTCATTAGTGATTGATCTTAAAATTCTAAAATTTTTGTAGGTATATGATATCATCTCTGTTATATATGTATTGTCACCTAATTTAATTATATTTTCAAAATACTATATTTATTCATATACAATTATTCTATATTATTTACAAAACATCAATATATACATCACACAAGAGTTGAAATTTTTATATAATCATCATATAATATATAAAGAGAAAGTACATGTGTCATTCTAACATGGAAAAATATGTTTAAAAATTTGTCATGTGCCAAATATATAATTCCAATAATTGACATGTAGCATCACATATTACAATTTAAAAAGAAGGTGCACTGTCGCCAGGTCTAAATTAAATTTATTGCTCACATATACAGATATAAAAATTTATAATTACATATTAATTACCTCCACATATATAGTTTTGCATATTAATTCATATTAAAAAAAATTCAAAAAATTCACACCTACCTTTAGTTGACCACGTTATTAATTATTTAGTCTAAATAAATTTTGTTACTTACGCATACAAATATAGAAATTTATAGTCACTTATTAATTATCTTGACATATATACCTTTGCATATTAATTCATATTAAAAAAAAATTCTCACCTATTTTTAACTGATCATGTTATTAATTGTTTTTCTTGGTGATTGATCTTAAAATCTCAAAATTTTTATAGGTGTTTAATATCATCTTTGCTATATATGTACTATCACCCTAAAGTATTAATTATATTTTTAAATTACTATATTTATTCATATATAATTATTTTATATTATTTATAAAAACTTCAATATATACAACACACAAGAGTGAAAAATTTGCATGAAAATATAGTAAAATTAATTTAATGTAATTTATTATGAAGAAACTAAGAATTTGTTATGTGTTTTTTTAAACTAAGAAAATATAGTAAATTTTTTTGGTATAATCTTAATAATAAGTTGATAAAACATTCAAATATATAAACATATAAAAACTAATATTAAAATAAAAAACTATAGAATAAAAAATTAAAATTATATAAACTAATTATTTATTAAGAAGTCATATAAAAGAAATATTTATTGAGTGGAGTTACATAGTCCGGTTATCATAACACGGGAAGAGCCGGTTAACAAAAATAAAAAAAATGGTTTTCAGTGAGTTCACTGTAAATTTCACTAATTAAAACTTAATCAAATTAATCTCAACCATCTGAGATATCATATCTTTAGGTTAAATATATTTTTTCTTATTTAGTGTAATATTTTTTAGTTTATCCAATTCATTACATGGGTACAAAACACTAGTATAATATAAAAAGAAGATACATGTCTTCATGTTCTGACATGTGTCACTTTGATATGACACTACATGTTTAAAACGTTATCATGTGGCAAGTGTATGATCTCAATAACTATCATGTAGCATCCTATGTTGTAATTTAAAAGGAAGGTGTACCAGAGATATCATATCTCTCAGTTAAGTATATTTTTTCTTATTTATTATAATATTTTTTAATTTATCCAATGCATTACATGGGTACAAAACACTAGTATAATATAAAGAGAAGATACATGTCTTTATGTTTTGACATGTGTCACTTTGATATGGCACTACATGTTTAAAACGTTATCATGTGGCAAGTACATGATTTCAATAACTACCATGTAACATCTTATGTTGTAATTTAAAAGGAAGGTGTACATGCGTCACCACATCTGAAACATCTTGCCACATAGGAAAAAAATTTAAAAGATTAGAAAATACATAAAAATTTGGTATTTCAATTATTATGTATTAAAATTATAAAATAAATTTTTTGAAAGTATAGCTAAAAAAAGAGAGTAGAAAATAGAAACATGAAACAACAATGAAATGAAAAAGATTCATTGAAGGGGAAGATATAAAAACATGAAACAACAACATAATTATTCATAATGCTTCAATTTCTATTCATGACTGAAGTGTGTTTTTTTTGCTAGAAATTGAATTGTTCTCCGTCAGAATTACTAGGCAACGCCGTCATCTTTGACTTTGTGTTTGCTTTGGATTACTACTCTGTTTCACCTCATACTCATGTTTTCCCTTCACCTTCACCTTTGTCCTTTAGAAGAACTACTTGTAACCAGCTATCTTGAACATCATATTTGGCCAACTCCATTTTATCTGGGCAAATCCACTATGATTCACTTGAACTCTCTCCTGATGGCCATGTTGTCGGAAAAAATGGCCTTTCATGTATTCCTTAATGTGAATCCCTCAATCTTCAATTTGATTGTTGTGATTTCCATGTATATCGAGTTTTCCCTTATGCAACCCTCTAAGCTAGGGTTTCCCATCAAAACCTACAACATGTTCATGGAAACCCTAGGACGAACGAATAGGGAAGAGGTAATAAATTTGTTTTTAAAAAATGCCTATAAACTAGTTAATTGATGGATTGTATTTGAGGTTCAATTTCTTTTCCTAAAATTCAATTTTTATTTAATTGGTTCCATTTTTATTTTGATCAACCATTTAATTTTTAATATGGAAAATAATGATCACTTATTTTATTTTTCAATTACAATGGATGCTGCTAATTAAATTTGGAAATTTTATTGATTAGTTGATAATTCTTTCGTAATATGATTTCTTTGAGTCAACTATTATTTGCAGGCAATTGATAATTCTTTCCTGATATCATCATAATTTCTAATTTACAATCTTAACAAACATAATATTTTACGATTGTGTTCACTTTTTAATATGTTTTTATACTTACAAAAATCATATGCTTTTACACTTACGAAATCATATGTTTTTACAATTGTGTTCACGATTTAATATTTAATTTTAAAAATATTTATATTTTATTACTTTATTTCCCTTAAAAAACGTATGTCAAAGGCTATTATAACTGAAATCAAATTTAATATTTTGTTTTTAGAAAGCTTTCAATTTGTAATTAATGGCTATTATAGTTTTTAATAGCTATTTCCTTAAAGAAACGTGTGTTAATGGCTATGATGGCTGTTATAACTGAAATCAATTTTAATTTTATATGTATTACCATGTTTCCTTATTAAATTCTTTCTTTCTATGTGATATGTATTTGAATTGATATTGACTTTGTATTTTTAGAAAGATTTCTATTACGCATTAATTACTTGAGTGATTATAAATCATTGTTTGATGTGTCAGAATGTATCATATGGTAAAATCTTAGAATAATTCAATTTTGTGTATAAAATTATACTACACGATTTGCAAGAAATTGTGGGCGTTAACGTATTTCTCATGGGAAGACCTTTAATAATTTGGTATTTCATAAACGTCTTTACAATTTAGTGGTTATAATTTCAGCTTTCTAATTTCTTTAAATATATTTTATCCCATTAAATATGCTACAAGCGCCAATCTTTCAATATACAACTCATATCTGTCATTTTTGGAACAATTTAAACTAATTTGCAAGTGAGATATCATAATAATTAGATTGATAATATTATTTTATTATGTTTATAATAATTAAAACAAACTTATTAACATTAATGTCTTTATTTTAGTTTAAGATTTGTGCTTTTATCTTTATATTATATTAATTTTATATGTTGTATCTTAACTATATCCATATACTATAATTTGTAGTAACTGCGTCATACTTGGAAAAGTCTCTCTAAACCCTTAAAGCTTCTGCACCGCTGCCGCAAGTCGTCAAGGGTCTTGCTGCCGCCGTCGGCTACCTACTGCTCGGCCGTGCAATCGCCACCCGTCTGTGAGTTTTCAGTCCGTTCTGGATGGAGGCTGACGTAGAGAAGGGCGAGGAGGAAGAGTTCTCTGCAATAGGGCTTTCGAAGGAGGAGGAAAATCTGGTTTCTCGAAGCACAAAGTGTAACACCCTCCTTAGGGTATCACATTTACTGACTACCAACTCATAATCTATAAAGAAGTTCATATACAAGGTTTGAGTTATAAAAGGGTGAGTTTTAAAATTTCTTATTACGGAAAACATAAACTTACAGAAATTCATAAGTATTACTAATATACAATATTGACACTAATTAATATTTAACAATTTAAAGAGAAATATAAAACTAACAGACTTTTTTTTTTAACAGTAGCAAACCCCTTCACGGATCCTACTTAATAGCACGGTACAACACTAACGAGAAAACTTAACATACTTATTTCTTCTTATATCCATCTTGATGCATCAGACAACTGTTCCTTGTCAACCCTTCACACTATCGAATTTGGAATGGTCATTCTATGATGTTGTCTCCGATCTCAGAGTATTTATCATCCATATGTCTAAGACAACTCGTTCCATCTATTATATAATTTTTACCAATACAAGCACAACAACACAATATAACAAAGAGGTGAGATCACCTACGCCAATACCAACATGATAGCATAGAGATAACACAACTAATATATCATATAGGTATATCATACCAGAATTCCAATAATGCACTCAACATTAATCAACTATAATCATTATGCCATTAATATTACTATCATCACACAATAAACACAATAATGTCATCAACATGATTATCATCATCATCATCTAATATTCCTCAATTATTATATCATGCAGATATAGATACTCAGATTTATGCATATGTTATGCATGTAGACTCAATGTCCTACTCCATGGAGGGTTTCACAATTTCGAGAAGAATGCTCTGTTAATTGTCAACCTTAGCCCAAAGACAATCTTCCAGATTAGCCCACAGACAAATGTCCAGCTTTTGAAAAGAATCGTGTTCTTGTCGGGTATCGTCAATGCGTTGCAACAGATTGTATCGCCAAGTGGCATATGGTCCAGCCGTAGCCCACAGACAGATATCCACTGGTCGACCGCCGCGCCTCGACGCACCACAAGATCCATCATAGACCTCTCTATCAATTCACATTCCCTCTTCAACCACAAGGGTCCCAATAGCATCAGCTATCAATTTTTGTTCAATTCAAAATCATCATATGCCTCAATGCATATCTTTCCAATGCATGTTCAATGCACCAATGCCAATCACAGGTAAAATTCCTCATTTCCAATGTATGTTCAATGCACCAATGCCAATCATAGGCAAAATTCACACTTTCATATTCAGGGTCCACACATTGGCCCATTCTCAGTTTTAATTTCATTATCTCATAATCAGGGTCCACACACTGGCCTAACAGTAATCATACTGTATTTTCGACAGTGAAATCATATTATCGCGTTTTCATAGTCACAAAATACTTTCGTCGTGTTTTCACAATCGCGCAACATTTCTGTTACATTTTCAAAATTTTACAACATTTTCGTTGCATTTTCAAATCACGTAGTGATTTTTCAACGTTTCCTCAATCACGTAAAAATATTCCACCATTTTTAAATCGTGTAACGATTTTTCAACAATATTTCAAATGTGTAAAAATATTTAAACGCTTTCCAAATTACGTAGAAATATTTCAACATTTTTCAAATCGCGTGAAAATATTTAAACGTTTTTCCAAATCGCGTAGCTTAAAAATCATGTTTTTAAGTTACGTAAATCATTTTTCACCATAATTCCATTACGAAAAATATTTATCAACCTTCAAAAATTCCATTTCTACCTTTCTCAAAATAATATGACTACTCACATTATTTTCTACATTTTCTTACTCAAGAAAATCCTTTTCGCAACAAATTCCACAAATTCATAATTTCATTGAATTAAATCAATGTTTCTCACTTTAAAAATTACTAACGCTCTCCAAAACCCAAAGGATGAGTTACACGTTAGAAAATATTAAATCGCTATTATATTCTCCATTTTTCTCAAATCAATTTTAAAATCAATTCTCTTTAAAATAAATTGAGGTTCAAACACTTTCAACCTCTCTTTTCTATTCCCATATGAAAATTTCATTTCTCAAGTGATAAAACACTCTGATTCCCTTTCCAAATTTCTTATACCAAAATCACTTTGTTTCATAAAATCAAGACATTCATAAGCCTTCAAAACTGTGGTACTTGATTATTTAAACCATCAAATATTTTTCCTTCTAAGTCAATATGGTTTTACACAAACAAACCATTAAAAATTCCTTAACAAAAACCGTGAGCACTTGGTCTTTGAAATCAAATCATTTGTTCATTTTCATTTTTCACTTTCTTTGCAAATCCTTAAAATCATCAACTCATTGCTCTTTTCATTTAAAACTCTTGTTTAGTAAAATGCTTAGAAACTTTTTACACAAAATAAATCAATAAAAATCCCTCTCAAAATCGTGAACAATACTTCTTGAAAAACAAACCCTTTGTTTATTTTCCTTGCTTTTCTAATCATCCAATTTTATTATTCATGAAAATATTAATTTATGAACACCTATTTTGAGGTGTATTGGCCGAAATTCCTCTTGGTCTTTGGAACCAAAAATCAATTTCCTTTCCATCATCAAATCATGGCATACACATACATATTCAAATATATATCACAAGCATGCCATAATCAAAGCAATAAATCATGCAAATCATACCAAGCATAGGCAAATAATCAAAGTACATAAACACCCACAAATTATTACATGACTATGGATATGAATCCTCATATGGATTCACCATCCATCAAATACACAAACCATCTCTCACCACCATACTTGGTTAGTGAGATGAATCTCCCTCTTACCTCTTGAAGATCCTCAAAAGCTCCTTGTTTTGCTTCTTTTTCCAAGTCCTTCACCACCAAGGGCTTCTCAAATACAAAACAAAACATATATTTATTAGTAAATCAAGCTTAAACAAGATAAACCATGGATCAAACATGGCTTAGAACCTTGAAAATTAAAAGAAAAGTGAAGATTAATAAACTTCACCAATAAAGCTTCAATCTTTAGATTGATGAACAAGGTTGAAGATGAATGATTTAGAGAAAGTCTCCAACATGAAAGTTGCTTAGAATATCATGTAAATTCAAGATCTATGGTTGGATGAAATTAAAAGAGATTGGATGGTGATTTTGGGTGGTATGGCCGAATGGTTCTTCTTGAAGAACAAAGATAGAATTTTTGATTTTTGTGAGGGAAAGATTTCTTAAACTTGGTTAAGGTAAAGAATGAAGTGAAAATACTTGGTTTTCCTTCCTATCAATTTCGTAGAGCTCCTTGGAAAATCCCTAAAAATCATAAACAAATCTTAAAATCAATAATAAGTGAAAGAATAGGTAAACCATGATTCAAGCATGGCTTAGAAAATCAAAACTAAAAGATTGGGTGAAGAAATATGAATTTTACCCTTTTTGATAGAAACTTGAAGCTTGGATTTCAAGCTCAAGATGAATGATTTGGTGAAAATTCATAACTAGATATGTTCTTAGAATAAGGTAAGGATTCAAGAAATAAAGTTGGATAAAATTTTTGAGTGATGAAGGGTAAATTTGAGGGTCATGGCCGAAACTTGCTTGGAGGAGAATGAGAGAAATTTTTTTCTAAGATTTTGCTTGAAGGAAATGATCAAGAATGATCAATAAGTGACCAAGACAACTAATAATGGTCTTCAACTTTGCTTTAGCTCCTAAACAAACACAAAAATCATCCCCCCCCTCTTCATGCATTCTCCTTGAGTGCAAAATGATCAATAATGATGCATAATTGACCAAGGCATCTAATAATGGTCATAAAGCTTTTCTTTAGCTCCAAAATGAAGCACAAAACCATCCCCCCTCCATGCATGCATTCCATAATGTTGTCATCTTTTTCAACCCACCATTTAGAGCATTTTAGGCCATTGATTAGATCAATAGTTAGGATTAAGGTAGACTTTTGATTAGAAGACTTAATCTAGGCCATTAGATTTTTCCTCCTTGAAATTCTAGCCATTAGATCCATCTCCAAAAATGAAGGGTCAAGATTACTCCTTCTTACTTTCAATCCAAGGGTCATAATTAGTCATAGCCATTTTAGAAGACCAAATCTCCACCATTGATTAAATCCAAATCCAATGGTTATAAATGATCCATCTCCATCGTTGATTTAATCCGAATCCAACGATCACAAATAATCCTAGCCACTTTATAATATCAAATCTCCACCCTTGATCTAAATCTAAATCCAACGGTTATAAATGGTCATAGCCATTTTATTAGACCGATTCTACACTGTTGATTAAATCGACGGTTGACATCAAAGTCTTCAATATTAGACTTGCTTCCTATTGGTCTGTCAAAAGAATTAAACTTGTTTCCTATTGGTCTGTTAAAAGTTGTCAAAACCACTATTGTTGACTTAAGCAATATAATTTCTATTTTTATCTGCTAAAACCTCACGAAAGAATATATTTACTGTATTTTTATCGCCCGATAATTAAATACAGTATAAAACACAGTACAATAAAATTTTAAAAACTGTTTCCGGATTCAGGTTTAGTAAGATCCCCTGTCTCCGTCTAAATAGTACAAATTTTTCTATACGTAGAAAAATTTTTACTTTGTGGGACCCACTTAAGCCCACGTAAAGCCACCTGAGCCCACAAACAGCCCAAAAACAATTCAATAAATATAAAAATTTATAATCATCCACAAAAATCACAAATATTAGAAAACGTATGAAAATCAAATTAGATTGTTGAAAATAATTAACAATCAAGAGAAATAAATACATAAAGATTTTCCTCGGTCTGAAAATTATTATTTTCTTGACAAGGAGTAAATCACTCAAAACGATCAAATGCGCTGACAAAATACTCAAAATAATTTTACAGTATACAGAAATCACTAAACAGTAGAATTCTGTTAACTGTCAAAATTACTATCTAATAGATAGGAAATTTTGGGGTGTTACACAAAGAAGGTCAAGGTTAGTGATGATTCTCATGAAGGTAAGGTGGCAATGGTGGTGGAATTAGTGGCTGAAGAGGAAGAATCCAAAGACATGGATGCTGATCTCAATCTTACCCCGAAAAGCAAGCCCTCGTATAGGGATATGGTGGTGAGATCGGAGGGCTCTGTTCTTAGCCCAACAGAGATTGCAAAATTGGTGGTTGAAGATTATTTGATTCAAGAAGATAATGCAGGTTTGCCACAAGATGATAATTCTGTTTTTGACCCTTTGCTTGTGGATGTTTCTTTGGATGAATTTGAGGATTGGTGTAAACCATGGAAATTTTCTTTGATTGTTAAACTCCTTGGGAAGAGGCTAGGTTTTTATGCTATGGATTCTTGGTTGAACAGGATGTGGAGTAAAAAAAGGAATATTAAAGTTCTTGATCTTCATGAGGATTTTTATCTAGTTAACTTCGCCAATGAAGGAGACTACAAGCATGCTCTTTTTGAAGGGCCTTGCTTAGTTACTGATCATTATTTATTAGTGCAACGTTGGCATCCTCTGTTTAAACCTTTGGATAAAGATTTGAAGAAGATTGCAGTTTGGGTGAAGATACCAAACTTACCAATGGAATTGTATAATCAAAAGTTTTTGTGGTGGGTTAGTTTGAAACTTGGAATCATGCTCAAGATTTTTGAACTTACGTCCATTCATTCTAGAAGCCGTTTTGCTAGAATTTGTGTTGAGATTGATTTGAGGAGAAAGTTAGTTCCAAGTTTCCAAGCCCTTGACCAAAAGTTCAGAGTTGAATATGAAGGTTTACATCTTGTTTGTTTCAAATGCGAAAAATACGGCCATCGCCAAGAAGCTTGCGTTTAGTTCCATGATCTTGTTGAACCTACTCTAGTGGCAATGGTGGGAGAAGTTCAACCTGCAGAGGTGGTTGTTGTTGATAAAGATCGTGGGCAGAATCATGCTCCTAATTTGGTTTTGAATGCTAAAGCTCTTTTAGGTGAATCAATGCTTACTCAGAAGGAGGGAATTTTGGATAAGAATGATTGTGATAGCTGCTTTGGTCCTTGGATGTTAGTTAAAAAAGTTTCTGGAAAAAAAAATGTGCAAATTCTCGTGGCAGATTTGTTGCTTATGATAAGGTGGGTCAATCTCTTAATCTTTTTCAAAAGTCCAGATTTGATATTTTAATTGAAGAAAGAGATAATTATGTCTCTAATGTAGGTAAACCTCTTAGTCAAAATGGAAAGGCAGCTGATCAAAGTGGGCCATTGGGCCAAAAGCCTAGGCAAGTGAATGTTTCTAATGTAGGAGTAACCCAAAATAGGTCTACGGGCCAAAAGTCTAAGCAAGTAAATGCTTCAATTGTTTTACGTGAGAAAGATACGAAGTCCTCTACCTCTGTAAAGTCTATGCCCATGCAGAAGTTCAAGAAGCAAGTCCACTCTAGTGTGGAACCGAGTCCTAACTTAATAAAAGAACACAACTTAGCTATGGAAACCCGATCAACTTGGGACAAGCATGTCCCTAACCCTGAGCAAGAACATGATCACAGAGTTGTTTGAGATATTTTCCAAAGGTCTTACCAGAACATAGCTCAACTGTTTGAGGAGGGAAGGATGGATGAATTAGGCTTAGATTTTCCACCAATTGTTGGTCCTTCGCAGGAGGACTTGGAGTTTCTTCGTAGCCAGTACCGTGACAGATCACCGGTTGGAGCGCGACATCCTCCAGATCCTAGTGATACCCGCGATATAGACGTAGTTTTGGAGGAGAATACAACTCTTGAGATGCATGCAGCAACCGCTTTGGCTGGAGTTGAAGGCTGTCAAGTCTCTACTTGATTGGCTTTTTTGGCCTTTTCTTTGCCTTTTGTTTTGTTTATGATGAATGTTCTCCCCTGGAATTGTAGAGGAGTGGGCAGTAGAGGTTTTGTTAATCTCATAAGGGATCTTATGGTTCATTATCAAGGCTCTTTGATTTTTCTTTTGGAAATGCATGTCAGTGGAGAAAGGGCTCAAAGGATTATTGATCGGATGGGTTTTGATGGTGTTTTCTTAGTGGAAGCTATTGGTCATTCAGGTGGTATTTGGTGCCTGTGGCAGAAGGACTTGTGGAATATTCATATTTTGGATTCTCATCATCAATATGTTCACATGATGTTGTCTTATCAGAATGAGGAGGCTTCTTTTTTTACTGTTGTCTATGGAAGTCTGCATCTTGGTCCTAGAAAAGAGCTCTGGGATTCTTTGGACAGAATTGTAGGGACTATTCAGGGCCCATAGTGTGTGGGTGGAGATTTTAACTCAACTACTGAGCTTATTGGTTCTTCTAGCTGGTTAGATTCTCATCACTTTAAGGCTTGCTTGCTTAATTGTGGTCTATTTGATATTGGCTATGTTGGTCAAGACTTCACCTGGCAGAGGGGTAATTCTAGGAAAAGGTTAGATCGTGTTCTTTCTAATGTAGATTGGTCTAATCTTTTTGTAAATGCGATGGTGCATCATCTCCCTAAGCTTAAATCGGACCATGTCCTTATTTTACTCAGGTTTGATTCGATCTCTTCTTCTATTTTTTGCCAAAAGCCTTTCCATTTTTTGACTTCTTGGCTTTTACATGAGAAGTTTGTTAGTCTTGTGAAAGATAACTGGAAAGAAGAAAACTTGCTCTTAGATATTCATGCTTTTACAGAAGATGTCAAAAAATGGAATAAAGATGTGTTTAGGGATATTTTTCAAAGGAAGAGTCAATTACTTCAGAGATTGGAAAGGATCTCTTCTAAACTTTCTTTTTAGCCTAATGTTTTTCTAGAGGGTCTCCAATCTAAATTATGGAAGGAATATGAGGGGGTCTTAATTCAGGAGGAAGTTCTTTGGAAACAACGTTTAAGATGTAAATAGATCTCTTTAGGTGATAAAAATAATAGTTATTTTCATGAGCTTGTTATGGCTCGCAGAAGACGTAATCGCATTATGGCTCTTTATGATAAAAATGGTCTTTGGGTTGAGGATTTGGAGTCCCTTAAGAGACTTGGAGTTGAGTTTTACTCCAATCTTTATAGGGATGAGGGTGGCTATTCTAAGTTTATTGTCTCTGGGGCTTTTACTGCTCTTTTTGCTTCTGAATTGTCTAGCCTTGTGAGTCCTGTTTCTGATATGGAGGTTAAAATAGCTTTATTCTCTATAGGGGGTCTTAAGGCTCTTGGGCCCGATGGCTTGCATGCTATCTTCTTTCAGTCTTAGTGGGATATCATTAGTCCTTCTCTTATTACTTGGATAAAGTAGGTTTTTCATGAGCCTTATCTCTTAAAGGATGCCAATGGTACTCTGATTTCTTTGATTCCTAAGGTAGACAGGCCTGAGACTTTTAAACAGTTTAGCCCTATTAGTTTATGTAATGTTTGTTATAAATTGGTCACCAAAATTATTGCTATCAGGTTCAAAGGGGTGATGAATAAATTAGTGGCTCCTACTCAATGAAGTTTTGTTCCAGGTTGCTAGAGCTCTGATAATATCCTTATTGCCCAAGAGGTGGTCCATTCTATGAAGACTAAAACAGGTGGTAAAGGTTTCATGGCCCTGAAGATTGATCTAGAAAAAGCCTATGACCAGATTAAATGGGACTTTGTTAGGGACACTTTGGAATATGTGGGTTTTACTCCTGCTCTCATTCATGTTATTTGGTGGTGTATCTCATCTTCTTCGATGAATCTTCTTTGGAATGGTGAGTATACTATGACTTTTTCCCCATCTTATATCATTAGGCAAGGTGACCCTTTATCTCCATACTTATTTGTTCTGTGCATTGAAAGGTTGTCTCACTTGATTTCTCTTGCTGTAGAGCATGGTCTTTGGGAATCGATTACGCTTTCTAGAGATGGTCCTAAGTTATCTCATTTGCATTTTGCGGATGATTTGGTCTTGTTTGCTAATGCTTCCTCTGGCCAGGTCTAGGTCATTAAAGGTATTTTGGATCTTTTCTGTGATAGTTTAGGTCAGAAAGTGAATAATGAGAAGTCTTGTGTCTATTTTTCTAAAAATGTGAATCATAGGATTCGTGAGGAGTTGAGTGCGGCTTTAGGGTTTCGTCTTACTGCGGATTTGGGTCGTTATCTTGGAATTCCCCTTTTACATAAAAGGCAAGGTTCAGGGGATTATGGCTATCTGCTTGATCGTGTTTCTAGCAAGTTAAATGGCTGGAAAGCTAGAACTCTATCTATGGCAAGGCATGTTATTCTTGTCCAATTTGATTTAGCAACTATTCCTTCCTATGTTTTGCAGTCGACTCTGCTGCCTATCAAAGTGTGTAATCAAGTGGATAAGGCTTGCAAAAATTTTATTTGGGGATCATCTGGTGAACAAAGAAAAGTTTATCTTGTCTCTTAGGATGATATTTGCAAACCAAAGAGTATGGGAGGTCTTGGTTTATGTAAAGCTCATCATTTGAATCTAGCTTTTTTCATGAAGCTTTGTTGGAGTATGATTCATAGACTGGAAACACTTTGGGTTCGTGTGCTTAAAGCTAAATATGGCTGCTCTGATAGTTTTATTCATTCAGTGTATCCTCGTCCTTCTATGTCTAACTCTTGGCGAGGTATTTGCATGGCTTGGAAATTTTTTTTTAATAATCTAGTTTGGCGTGTGGGTAATGGGACCACAACTAGATTTTGGACAGACCATTGGATTTCTGGTTTCTAGTGTGCATAGATTGATAGATTTTGTTACTGTGCCTGAAGAATTCTTAGATAAGGATGAAATGGTTACTAGTTATATTGATCACCATGGTTCTTGGAATGTCCAGAAACTTTCCCAAGTCTTACCATCTGATTTTGTTGATATTTTTGTGTCTTTGTGTGTTCCTAGTAGTTCTGATGTTGCTAATATGGTTACATGGATGGGGAGTTCTAATGGTAGTTTTACTATCCGGTCAGCTTATGAGATATGCTTGAATCAGGGAGTAGTTTCGATTGACTCTATTTTCAAAAAGGTTTGGAGGTTAGATGCCCCACAAAGGCTTCGCACCTTCCTTTGGTTGGTTGCAAATGATGCTATTATGACGAATGAGAACATGTTTAGAAGGCATCTTACTGATAATTCTTGTTGTACTATCTGTGGAGATGGCAACAAGACTGTGTTGTATGCTTTGAGGGATTGTAATGCTGCTAAATCTGTTTGGCAGAAGCTTCTTCTTCCTGAGCACCATTCTAACTTCTTTAATGCTTCTCTTTGTGATTGGGTGGTTTCAAATTTATCTCAACAATTGGGCTTGGCGTCTACGAGATGGGGTCTGGTTTATGCTATTGGTTGCTCTCTTATTTGATATAGGAGGAATAATTTTATCTTTAAAGGAGTGGATTATAGTGCTGATAATCTTCTTAAGCAAATCATTGGGGTTACCTCGGATTATAGCTATGCTCTGAGTGTTTCTCATGGAGCTAAGCGAGTTGTGGCTAATTACAGGATGATAGATATATCTTGGAATCCTCCTCTTGAAGGTTGGACCAAGATCAATGTTGATGGTTCTTTTGTCTCTGCCTCTGCTTCTGCGGCTTGTGGTGGTGTTCTTCGAAATGACCACAATGGTTTTCTTGGAGCCTTTGCTGCGAACTTGGGTACCTGTTCTATAACAGTTGCGGAACTTTGGGGCCTTTATTTAGGTTTGAAGACAACTTTTGAGCTTGGATTTCGAAATATTATTTTGGAGGCGGATTCTCGTTATGTCGTCCAACTAATGGAGTGTGGATGTCAGCCTTGACACCCTTGCTATGTTCTTTTTCAAAGAGTTCAGGAGCTTCTCAAGAAAGAGTGACATGTTAAGATTTGTTATTCTTATCGAGAAGCTAATAGTTGTGCTGATATTCTTGTTAGAAGAGGTCATCAACTCCCCTTTGGTATTCACTTTTTTAATTTTCTCCCTGATTTTCTTCGGCTAGTTGTTATTGTTGATAATGGTTTAGTTACGTTTCAGTGTATTATTGTTTCTTAGTTTGTTGTTTGGGCATTTGCCCCTTTGTTTATCAAAAAAAGAAAAAAAATACTATAATTTATAAACTTTCGTCTATCAATGTATTTATATCGTGTTATATTTGTATTCTGTATTGATATTCATGCTTCTTAACAAAATAGACTATAATATAAAGTTATTTTCTTTTATTAAATTGATTTCACATTATATTTGAATTTGAATATTCAGTATAATTATTTTAAATACAATCATCTTCTCATATATATCAAATTCAATTAAGATATATAATTTTTTTAAGTTCTTACTATTTTTTGTATGTTTATTTATTTTTCAGTTGTAATTAAATTTTAAAACTTTTTATTTATAATAAACTTATTTTTAATTCAAATTTTAATATAAAATTACAAAACAAAATAATTAAAATAAATATTTTATTTTATTTTTTATATTATTTTTAATTTTAATATTACGTTAAGATCACATGGGTGAAAGGTAAGTTAAAAATGATATTAGTATGCATGTATAGGAACGATTTTTTCGTTCCCAAATAGCTTTTTTTTTTTAAAAAAAGTTTCAAAAGTATTATAACATTTTTTATAAAATTAATTTTAATTTTTACATAAAATTTAATATATTATAATTTTTTTCATAATACTAAATATTGAAATTTATGATTATAGATTATAAATTATTTCATTCACTTTAAAACGTAAATATCATTTTTGTCTTCAATCATATAACATTTTTAATAATTTTATATCTCTTTTGATAATTTAATACATAAAAATATTCTTTTTTACATTATCTAAACAAAACAAATTAACTTACAATCATTTTTCAATTAACATGTTTAAACATAAAATAAATTCTATTATAATCAATTAAAACAATAAATTTTTATATAATTATTAATTATTAAAATAATCAAATTTTTATAATTATACCAAAAGTTACCTTAAATACAAAAAGAAATCAATGTCCGGAGATTAACACAATTTCGAAATTATAATAATATTATCCCTGCCAGATTATCATGATTAGCAGTGATAAGAAGTTGCTGGATAGGGACTCTGACTCAAACACAGACCAGACCTCATCAGCTTTTTGCTGGCTCTAAATTTCGGAACTGAACAGCGTTATTTTGTGCTTGCAATTGTACTCTTTGTTGTTTGTTCATTCATCTCTGTTACTATTTTCTTCATCTTCCCCACGTGCACTCCAAGAGCTCTTTGAAACTCTGATCAACCAGGCATACTCAATTACCTCAACTTTCAAGCCACGAATTTGGGATACCCAAGATTCAAAATCGAAGAGAAAAGAGTGCAAATTGAAGTTCAAATCCATTTTGGGTGGCGTGGCAGCAAGTTTCTCACATCACAATCACATCAGTAGACATGTCAACAACCTGTATGAGGAGACTTGGAAGATTGGTCTCTTTGGTTTCCAAGAGGGGTTTTTCCAGCTCCTCCTCCTCCTGCATTGAAAAGGGTGCTGCTGAGCAAGGTGTGAAATCATTGAACCTTTATTCTGCCATTAACCAAGCTCTCCACATTGCCTTGGACACTGATCCCCGGTAGGTGTCATTATTTTTCTGATTTTTATTTATATCTTTTACCTTATAACACACACACACACAGAGACACACAACTTAGAAACCTTAATCCCCCTCAATGTACTTGTTTTATCAATTATCACTGTTTCAAACTGTTTTGGGTTGTAATATCTAACATCATTTCGAGAAATATTCTATTCCTGGGCTTCTTCTTTTTTTTTGTTCAGAAGTCAAAACTCGATCTTTACTTTAGATTAGGGGCTTCTATTAGGGAAGTGGTTATCTAGGTTCTATATAGAATTGATAGTGAAGATTACAAATAGTTGCTAGGAACTCCCAAGTCTCAACTCCCTTGTGTATAACATTATTTTGACACTTAATGGAATTGTAAATTGTCTAATCTAAGTCAAGCTTTTTTCACTAAGGTTGCTAGTGGAAGCTTTGTATTTGAGCACCTGAATGGGCAAACTCTATTCAAGTATTCATATATTTATATATCTTAATGAAGCTTTAGCATGTTTGAATAGTTGTTTGATTCTGTTTCTTTTTTATTAATTCAATTGGTGAGCTGAAATTGATATGAAGTGTCTGTATTACATGTCCAACTTTAAAGTTCTATCAGTTGTGCTATTATAAGTTGTTTTCGTATCTTCAAATTTCCCTAGGTGAAACAATATCTGTGGCTTATTTGATTTTATATTTGTCAACATAAATATCCTGTGTACATCCTTATCTTTTGTTGCACTTGATCCCAGTGCTTATGTTTTTGGAGAGGATGTAAGCTTTGGTGGGGTCTTCCGTTGCACAACAGGTTTAGTGGACCGATTTGGTAAAAGTAGGGTTTTCAATACTCCTCTCTGTGAACAGGTATTTATGTATTTCATGTTGCCTCTGCACTTCCTCTTTTCTTTCTCTCGTCCCATTCTCCCATGTAAATATATATAATTAAGGAGTATGAAAACATGATTCTAAAATTTCATGAGGAAATTCTAGGAAAGACATATTAAAGAGAAGACAAAAGATGCTTTTCTATCCAAAAATGAAAAAAATAAAATAAAAGAAAAAGATGAAAAGATCATTTTCTAGAACTTGGTTTGATGGATTCTTCCACTGAAATTGTACCCAAAGAATTTGGTTATGCAGTTCACTGAATTTCTTCTTTTTATTGCTAAGTATCTTTCTAATTATTTCTGTAATTAGCATATCCTAAGCATTGATTTAAAAATTTTATACCGGAATAATGCTCACAGGGTATCATTGGCTTTGGCATTGGTCTAGCAGCGATGGTGAGTCTAAGAGGTTAAAATAATTTACTTCTAGTTTTACCATGAAACCTTACTACAGTCTGATATAATTAATTTTGTTTCATATATCTGAGTTTAAGCTATTTTATATTTTACATGGCAGGGCAATCGAGCCATAGCAGAAATCCAATTTGCAGATTACATTTATCCTGCTTTTGATCAGGCATGCACCCTTTCCATGGCTAGGTATAGTCAATGTCTTTTTTGAGCTGTAATTGACCAATTTTGGTTACCAGATTGTCAATGAAGCTGCTAAATTCAGATACCGGAGTGGGAACCAATTTAATTGTGGTGGTAAATTTCTTTCACTGTCAGTATTGAAGTTTCTGGATTATCGCTAATTTCACTTTCTGCATTAAAAAGTTTGATACATTCCTATAGGTTTAACAATTAGAGCCCCTTATGGAGCTGTGGGCCATGGTGGGCATTACCACTCTCAATCCCCTGAGGCTTTCTTCTGCCATGTTCCTGGTATTAAAGTACGGTGCTTTCATTTGCACTTCAGTCTGCTAGTTAGAACCTTATTTTTTGTACTTCTGTTTATTGTCCCTCTTTTTCCAAAGAATAAAGCCCACATACTAAGTCTAAGGTAGTGTGGAACTCCATTTGCGTAAAAAAGATTCGTCAAATTAAGAAGATTATTATCAAGTGAATAAAAAGGGGGTCTGCGTGTAGGTAGCTCTAGATGGATTTGAGTTTTGACATTTTTATAACGGAAATGGTTCTGCAACCACAGGAATACTTTTGCAATGAGTACTAGGATTATTTGGTGTATGGAATAATACATTGGGAGTTTATTCTAATTTTGAATGTTTTTTGGTTTGTGGGGGTATAAGGGTATATTTAATATATTAGGAATGTAAGTTTAGTAAGAAGCATGCTAATACTAGCTTAGTGGTGAAAATTGGGGACACACCATACCACAAGTCACACGGCTTAGGTATCTTGGATCTATCATACAAAATGACGGAGAGATAGAGGGAGATGTAAATCATAGGATTCAAGCTGGATGGATGAAATGAAAGAGTGCTTCAGGAGTGATTTGTGATAGAAAAGTACCTCTCAAGCTTAAGGGTAAATTTTACCACACAGCTATAAGGCCTGCGATGTTATATGGTACTGAATGTTGGGCGGTAAAAAGCCAGCAAGAGTATAAGATCAATTTCGCGAAGATGAGGATGTTGCGCTTGATGTGTGACCATACAAGACAAGATAGGATTAGGAATGAATGTATTAGAGGGAAAGCAGGAGTAGCACCTATTGTGAAAAAGATAGTAGAATCTCGCCTTAGGTGGTTTGGACATGTAAGGAGAAGACCCTTAGAAGCCCTGGTAAAAAGAGTAGATCAGGTGGAGGATAGTCCAATAGCTAGAGGTAGAGGGAGACTAAGAAAGACTATAGGTGAAACTATTAAAAAAGATTTAGATTTCAATGACATTTCTGAAGACTTGGCTTATGATAGGGCACAATGGTGTCGTTTGATCCATGTAGCCGACCCCATCTATTGGGAAAATACTTTGTTGTTGTTGTTGTAGGGTTATTTGGGGGTTCGTAGTAATTTAGGATTGCTTGGTTTTCAAGCTGAGTTTGCTTATTTAAGGATTGCTTTGTATTTTGGTTTATCAATTTAGACTTGAATTGAGAACTGAAATTGTTCCTAAATTTCTATTCCTCCCTCCTCAGTACCTTTCGCCGACTGTTCTCTATTTATCCTCTTTTAAGTCTCTCTCTTATTTTTGCCTTCCTTTCCCTTTCTCCCTTACTTTTTCTACATCAATTATGAACTTCCATATAGGCTAGTGTTTGTGTGTAATACAGAGACTGTGTTTTCTTTGTTGTTTACTAGAAAGGGGGCAAACAATTGTATGTGCTTGAAAAATTATTATAAAAAATGAAAAGATTAATCCTTTTAAAAGAAGTTATAGCAAGGTGGGAAAGTAATGACAGAAAATCGTGGTGAAGAAGTTGTAGAGTAAGTTCCTAAATTTGTAACTTGGTATGGCATCTTAAAAGCAGATGGCAGTCCTATTATTGATAAAATACAGGTTGAAGACATTTTCTGAATTTGAATATAAACAACCTTTGGCCCAATGACAGAGGACAACAATGGAGTTATGGTTTCAACGATAGAATTAGGATTATGGATGATTAACTGAAGGAAACTGGGTGATTGAAGGCCTGTTGAAGGTAAATTGGGGTAAGGTAGTGGGTTAGCTTGCAATAGGGTGGTGTTTGAATGACATGGGCTCTATGGGGTGCTTTGAACATTTATTAGAAAGAATTATTTCATCCAGATGAATAAACTTCCAAAGATTTGGACTCTTGTCCTTATCTTAGAAGTGATTAAGACTCCCTTCCAGTACTAAATCCCTAAGTAACACCTAGACATTAAAGTAAGACCCAACAAGACTTAAACGACATAAAGTCCAAGTGTAAATATAGTCTTCATGTGTAACACTTTCATAGGTTTATAATTTTTTTTTAAAAAAAGCATTGTATATCATTATATATTAACATTACTTTATATTATAATAATAAAGCAAATATCTTTTTCTGATAATTATTTTAAAATGTTCATGCAATTGTGACATGCATACCAAATTTTAAATGTATATATATATATATATATATATATATATATATATATATATATATATATATAAAATCAAATTTAGTAAAGTAACCTGAAAATAATGAAATGAATATAAGCATCCCGCTCATACTCCCCTGGTTGAAGAAACCTTGCACTCAAGTTTTGGTGTTGTGAAGCACCAATAATTTCTTCAATGATATGCTTGGTGGTGGAAGGCTTTCAGCTTGAAACTTGAAACTGACTGACTGTGGGAGCAGCCTCATCCCATGATGAATAATCTAATTCTAAAATAGTTAAAAGTCATTGTCCAGTCACAATGTTAATACCTTATAATACTAGTTCCAGGTTTGAGGCATATATTCTTACGTTTATATACATGCATACAAGTTTGCATGGGATGTGCTGCCTATTAATATGAAAGCTATCAAATTCATGACCAGTGAATTTGAAGCATTTAATACCTATGATGTGCAGTTTACTTCCAACAATGCACATAGATTTGGCTAATTTTTTCTGTAATTTATGACTGCCATGGGGTTGCATGAAAATTATTGCATATCGTAATTTTCCTGTAGGAGAACCAAATTTCTTTTCACTTTCTTTCATTTTTACATGGTTGATACATTTTCCCCAAATCCCTCACATGTGTTTCTTTTATAGGTGGTCATCCCTCGAAGTCCACGACAAGCAAAAGGGTTATTGCTATCTTGCATACGAGATCCAAATCCTATTGTATTTTTTGAACCAAAGGTTGCATTCTACCAGAATAGCCTTAATGAATTGTGTGCACAGATTTATGGTATGTGAATTTTGAAATTTAAATCATGTGATTCTTGGTTTCAGTGGCTTTATCGTTTGGCTGTTGAAGAAGTACCAGAGGATGATTATATGTTGCCTTTATCTGAGGCTGAGGTACACAGGTCACACTAAATGCAAGAAGGAAAAGAAGTTCTGCACACCATTATTGATATATAATTTTGAATTCAATTTGATGAAACATTTATTCTGATGAATATTAAAATGTGTACTCAGGTTGTTCGACAAGGTTCTGATATTACACTTGTTGGATGGGGAGCTCAATTATCTATAATGGAACAAGCTTGTCTTGATGCTGAAAAAGTAAGTGACTCTTGCATTATGCTTAGAACAAGCATTCTGCATTACACAATATTTGTGTTTACTTTTGGGTGTGGTGGGCAAGTCATCACTGGAGATTTTCTCTTGATATGTTTGGATGGAGGGGTTTTGGAGGGAAAGGGAATGAATAAAATGAAAAATTATTATATAACTTTCAATCATCCTTTATTCATTTTTATAAACATTTTATAACTCTATCAATTTAGAAACGAAAAATAAGCCTTCCATTTCCTTTCCCTAATCCCCTCTGAACCGCTCCATCCGAACATAGGATACAGTTGGTATGTGGAATCACTTTTTGCTGAAAGGAATGGAATGAGGTTGGAATTTAATTATTATTCATCTCTGATTGTGTTAGATATGGAAGGGAACTGGTTCTGTTCCCATGTTTGATGTATGAAATTAGGACAGAATAGAATTGGGTATTGTGATCAAATAGCATAAACAAGAAAGTAATTTGTCACATTTAATTTATGTATATATTTATAACAATTTGTGGTGTAAGTTCTATACATAATTTCATTAGTACAAATAAACTCAAGTATTATAATTATCCAAAAAATTCAGGAATACTGAACTATGAAAAAATAAGGGTAAAATAGGCAACGAATAATGATTGCATTTTTTTATGTCATCTCAATGAACATATGTCAGGATGCAATTGTTGTCTAATACAGCTGAGTATTATGCTAATTTGGGTTGGAGGTATTCTTTAATTTTCACTAATACAATGAGCGTAAGCAGGAAAATAAATAAATTAATCCTGTTCCAGCTTGCAGGGAATCACCAATCCATCCTATTCGGGAGGAAATTATGATTCGAGTAATGTAGCATGGAATGGAATCATCTTGAGCTATTTTTCTATCCCACCAAATATAAGAATCATCATTTTCATCATATGAACCCAGAAATGTAATTGTCAATGCTACATACCAAACATGGAATAAGAACATGTGGTCTGTATTAGAAAGTATTTATTGTATTATACTTGTACAGTTGTACTTGACCTAATTCATTAGTATAACTACATGTATAGGGAATCTAACTAAAACAAGTTAGAGCATCCCATTCACAAATTCTCCTCTTATTTTTCTAATCAATTGATATTCTTTTACACCACTTAATGTCAATTCATCATAATTTATGTATTTTCTTCAGAACAGAATCCTAATATTTCTGTAGAAGTTTGAAATTACATTTTCCCGTGTATATGATAATATATTACCTATATTGGATTTGTAATGTTATTATGAGATTCTGCAGGATGGAATTTCTTGTGAATTGATAGATCTGAAGACACTAATACCTTGGGATAAGGAAACAGTGGAGGCCTCAGTTAAGAAGACAGGAAGACTGCTTGTGAGTAAATATTTTATAGGATAGTACATGTATCCCAGTTTGGTATTACCTTACACGATGCATTGAATGTACTGTGTAGATTAGTCATGAAGCTCCTGTAACTGGAGGTTTTGGTGCTGAAATCTCGGCTTCCATTGTTGAACGCTGCTTCTCAAGGGTATGCTCCAGCTTTAGTTCATAACTTGGCATGGTTTCCAACAGGCTTGGAGACGATTATTGTTTATTGTTATTTCATCCACACTGTCGTCCCCCTATGATTAAATAGCCAAATATATATTTGATTTATATCATGAGGACTTTTTAACATGACATTACATGTAACAAGATAGGGAAATAAAAAAAAGATAGGAGGTGGGGGTAGAGACTTTTTTGAAAGTTGGAGACTTGGAGTCACTAATTCGAGTGACTTGGCTCTGTATGTCTATATTTATATAAAACTGGGGTTACAAGAGTATATGAGTGCAAGCCCAGCCCATAGTAATACTCTCATCCACAGATTTTCCTCTTTTTAATTACTACTCTCTACAAAAGGGTGATGTTGATCGTTATTAGCCATCTCAACAAGCTTTCAAGAAAAAAGTCACAAAATTCACCACAGCCAAACCGGGAAAGCTACAAAGAACTCTTCACCAGAGACATGGTCACAAAATGTTACAGCCTGTGACAAGAAACCTCCTACCGCCCCCCCCCCCCAACACCCACCCACACCCACACACACACACATACACACACAAAAAGAAAAAACTAGTGCATCAAGGCTATGAACAATTAGACCTCAAAGCACCAAAATCCCATCTAGTGTGATAAAGGCTTGGTTGTTGTTGTAGAGTATAAAACAATGTCATTACTTCTGATTCGATGAAAAGTTAAAGGAAATGGTTATATATGCTTTCTAGATTAGCCAAATTCAACCTGGACATGTCTCAACTCTCAAGCATGTCTTTATCTTTGTTTGTGGTACAGTTAGAAGCCCCTATAGCAAGAATTTGCGGTCTAGACACTCCTTTTCCTCTAGTTTTTGAACCCTTCTACATGCCCACCAAGAATAAGGTAACTCGTTTGTTTACTTCAATTTTCTTTCAGTGAACATTATATATGCAGCATAGTCCAGCTGTCTTGACTGATACAAGTATCTGTCACCATTTGATGCAGATATTGGATGCAATTAAATCAACTGTAGGTTACTGATGAGCTTTGTCACAATTTTTTGGTCATCTACATGATCTTGATGCCATCATCATAATGATCATGTTCAGGGCTAGAGATGCTTTAGTGTGATGCAGACCATGGAGTTAGGAGGAAACTCAAATTCACCGTGCCTTTTTCTCCAAATGTGAAACATAAAAAATCAACAAAAGAACTAATATAAATGGAAGCTTTCCTTTCCTTAAACTGTCAAGTTGATGACTCAACAATCATGGAGGGTATTGATATTTGATCTAATGTCTGTGTAGAATTTGACAGTGACAGTAGATATGCCTCGGCTCATTTAATAAAATTTCACGTTATCAAACTTATATAAAATCTGATAATTTTACTGGTGACAATTAGAGATTTAGAGTCAACACATCATTGATAGATGGGTATATATTTGAACAACGAAAATGTTCGTACTTTGCATAATATAAAGTTAGCATAATTCAGTGGTAATGCTTTTTGGGCCCCTGATATGTGGGAATCCTTCAGTAGGACACAATAATTGGGCATTGGAGCAGCTAATGTAAATACAAAGATCACAGCAGATTTTGTATGGGAGTGGCTGCTAAAGTCATGCCATGAATGAGAAAGCCAGCTGACATTACCAATAACGTTGCTGTGTCAAAACAGCAGTGCAACCTATTTTCTAGGTTATAACATTGTTCCAAGTCTTACAGTCGATAGATTTGAAGTAGAAGACATCGATACTTCCCAGCATTGCTTTTGTGAAGGGAACTGCTCTGTACTGGTTATAGAGGAATACTTGAATGAGGTTGGTGAAAGTGGTTTTTTCTGTATCACGGTAGCAATGACGGTGGTGCAAGGGGTGGGTACCTTGTTTAGTATCTATAGGAGACTCATGATAATAAGAATCACATTTAAATCTATAATAATGGATAATAAATTAGGATAAGAATTGTAACACCCCTTGATTTAATAATCACGACACAATCATCATTATACCACAGTCACTAAATTTTGGCGTGTTACAACTCAACGACAGGTTTCTAAAATTTAATCATTGTGTATACAAAAAAAATATGAGTCACGAATGAAGTATATTTTGTACACAACTCTTAAAATACAACCACCGAAAGAAAATAGATTCCATATATACAAATATATCCTTAACATAAAGTATTGGTAACACAAAACATAATACTTACATATCCAAACAACAGAAGACATGTACCACTACCATATAAAAACTCGATCCGGCCCAAGTCCAAACACATGAAGGGTAATATCTCCAACTTGGTCTTCCTCTAGAACCAGAACGGGCAAATTCCCCAGTGGTTGAGGCATCTCGCGATGGACGGGAGTCTGAGTAGTCGACTCCATAGAATCCTCCTTAGGGGTGTAATGCCGATCACCCCACAGGTCTCTAATGGGAATAGAGAACTCCACATGCACAAAAGCATTGAAGGTGAAAGTAGTAACCCCAAGATAGGTACTACTCCTAAGCAGAGTCACCTCACTTCTATACACGAAACACTCGGTGTCACGGTCGACACGCCAGGCATCGATGCCTCCATGAAGCCGTACCCGCATGTAACCAAAGAAATCTCATCAAGACGCCATAACCGTAATTAGAAGTCAATCCACTAAAATCCATACGATTCAACCTCGCCTTTCTTCACAGTCTTCTTCAACATAATTGTAACCCAGAACAATACAACAAAGAGATGAGATCCCATACGTCGCATACCAAAATGGAAGCGAAGAAAAATGATACGAATGACAAAGTCATTCCACACATAGAGATATTGCAGATATATTCAAGTTATCAATTTCATAAATATCATCAGAAAGTATATCCCACAATAATATAAACATTAACAACACTATAACAACAAATATATAATGATTATGCCACAACAATATGTATGTTGACCATGCCACGACATGTATATGCAGACTGAATCAGTTCCTACTCCATGGAGCTAATACTCAAATTCAGAGATGAACGTTCCAGAAGATCTGCCACCCTCAATGACAGTCTACACTGGACTGCGAAAAGAAATAGTTCTTGTCGGTTCCTCGTCAATGCGTTGCAACGGTTCTTCATGGCCAGAGGTATATAGTGTGACAAATAGGTCACTAGATGAATCACCTCGTCCTGACGCACCCTGAGATCCTTCCCTTGGATCATACTACTCAATTCTCATTCACTCATAGGCAACAAAAGTCATACAAACACTGATTGTATGATGTTCAATACATGATAACTTAATGCATAACTCAAGCCACCATTGTACTGTTCCCAATGATATCAAAACAACCGCCCATACAATTGTCTAATGCCATTAGTATCAATGATATTATATAACCACTCATACAATTACATAATAACACTGATCCACCTGAGTCCAGCACATTGACACAACAACAAACCAATGTATAATGTTCAATGTATGATAATGTTTAACGCACGATAACTCAATGCATAACCCAAGCCTCCACAGGCCATAAACCATATTTTAACAAAATTGGGTCCAGTATGCCAGCCCGATAGCAAACCGCTATTTTCATAATCGCGTAAACGTTTTCCAATGTTTTCCCAAAATCCACATTATATTACTTTACTGAAAATTACTTCCATTACCTTTACTAAAAATCCTCTTAAACAGAATGTCTTGAGTTTTAAATCACTTTTAAAACTTATTCTCCATTATCTTAATCAAAATCATCATTTATCTAATAAAAACTATACATTTTCCATATTCCTCTTAAAAATCTTTTTATAATAAAATACTTTAAACTTAACATCATTTTCCCAATTCATTCTTTATGATCTTTGTTAAAAATCTCTTCTTTCCAATTTATAAAATCTTATACGTTTCCTTTCGAAGCTTAAAATTCTTAAATTCATATTCTTATTACCTAATCACTAAACCCACAATTTATAAAATATGCTTGACTTGATTACTCCTATTTTGAATAGGATGGCCATGAGCCATAAAGGTTCTTGAACTAAAAATCTCCTTCCTCTTACATATATTCATAACATACAACGTACCAAAATCCCACCATAACGAATTTATGCATACTTCCAAGCAACAAAGATAACATAGGCAACCAAGTACAACTATCTAACTCATACAATCAAGTAAATAAATCAACATAGCAATTAAACAACCATATAACTTTCATGCATACTATTAACTTCATATAATCAAACATAATTAAACAAGCACAAGTAATCATAACCACACAATCAAGTGAGTGAATCGTCACATAAATTCTTCACTTACAAACATAATTTCTATTTTCTTACCACCATGTTTGGCCAATGAGGTTAATCTCCCTCTTACCTTTTGGTGATGCTTCCCAAGCTTCTTGCTTGTCCTCTTGAATCAATCTTTCACCACCAAGAGGTCCTTGAAAACAAAAACGAACACAAATATATTAACATCTAAGGCTTGAATAAGGAGACCCTAGATCAAAATATGGCCTAGAGTGTGAAGATGAAACAATTAGTGAAGGTTCTAGGAACTCCACCTTAAAACCATAGAACTTGAGTTTTGAAGAAAACCTTGAAGATGGATGATTTGGATCTTGGTCTCAACACAAAAGTGTCTTAGAATGATGTGAGAATGCAAGATGTAAGGTTGACTTGAATTATTGAAGCTTGGATGGTGGATTTTCTTGTCTTGGCCGTGAGCTCCTCCAAGAGAAAAGGTGAGAGGATTTTGTGTTCTTGGCTTTAAGAAAGTGAGGATGAAGATGAACAAATAAAAACTAAGTCTTGAACCCTCCAAGATGATGCTTTGGTCGTGGGGTTTGGGAAAAAAAGGTGAGAGCTTTTGTTTTGTTTATTGATAAAGAGCAAGGAAATGAACAAAGTGAGACTACATTACCATTTGGTCATCCAAGCTTGCTCTAGAACCTCCTTGATGATTTTCGTCTAATCACCACCACCAAACCCTAGGATTTTCAACTCACAAGATTAACACCTAAAGCTTGAAAAAGAGAAGACCAATGATAAAAAATGGTGGTCCTTGAACGCGAAAATGAGAAGAGAAAATGAGAATCAAGAACCTTACCTTTAGAGCTTCAAGTTAGGGCTTGAAAGAAAATGATGAAGGTGAGAGTTTTTGGAGATGGTTCCAACAAAGAAAAAGTCTTCAAGTGAGGTGTAGTGTCAAGCAAGGTGGTTGTTTGAAATTAAGAAAACATGGAGGGTGGAGAAGTGAGCTTGGCCGTGAGGATGGAGAGAAAAGAGAGAAGAGAAAAGTGAGAGAAAAGTGAGAAAAGAAAAGTGTGTAGCTTTCTTTTTGAAAATGAAAAGTGAAATGAAACTTGAGTGAAAAGATGAAAGTGGTCATCTTTTTGCCACTCAAAACCGTAGCCACACATTAGGAGAGAGAAGGGAGAAGCTTCTCCAACAAGCTTGGTAGAAAGCTTCTTCATTAAATTTTGATGAAGCTTCTTTAAGAAGCTTTGTTTCACTTTTTGAAAAAGTCAACAAGTGATATTACATGGATGATGTCATAAAGTGAACATTGTAGAAAAGATGACTTGTACTTCACTAAAAATTATTATTCAATTGACAAAAGTTACAATTTACAAAACCAGTATTTATTGTCTGTTGGATAATAAGACGTACCTAGATTTTATCTGTCAACTAAAATCTCAAAAAACAAAAATTTCGTAAACTGTGTCTGGCTTCGGGTTTAGTAAGATCCCCCAGCCTCGTTTCACAGTCTAAAATTTTTCGGTCTCGGAAAAATATTATTTTTTCGGCCCTGCTTAACGTGCATGCAAATCGAGAAATATATTAAAATAATCAAAATCACCGAAATAATTCACAAAAATTCACAAAATTCACAAATATTATAAAATGAATATAAATCACGAAACAAGCAATTTCCGGGGTATTACAAGAATCAATTAAGATAATTATTTCTTTTAACCATATCATGTATTTATGAAGGATTCTTAGAGAGATTTACTCATCATAAATAGGTATATTTATTAATCCAAAGAAGTTCAACGTTAGTTGGGACCTGTCCTTAACAGGATGGGTTGCTCCTGGTCTATTAACCCAGAACCTAGTTCAAAACAGTTGCCCCCAGTTTGGTACTTAGATATGATAGTTGAGTGTCAAGATATTTGAGATTATTAAGAGTCATCGGCATGCGTGGGCAAAGGGATCCAAGTAATAATCCAGATGTCGGATCTCACGATGTCCTGTTTGAAACGTCGAAGTTCATGATACTAAATAAATACTCGAGGGAAAGTTGCCCCCGACTTTAGTGGGATTTATCTGGGATCCAGTTTGGATCACTGTACTTTAATGTTATTATACCATTGTCTAGGATTCACACTGTGTTGCCCCCTAGGTCAGTTTAGACTATAGGGTCCAATCATTAAGTTCTCAGACTGAAGTCCGTTCTCTTCATTCTATACCTTAACTGAATATGTGACTCTAATTCGAGGTTTGACATAAGTGTCATCACTCTGGATATACGTCTTTTTGTTTTTGACCACTGCCCTTTCAACCGTCAAGTTTGTACTACCACATGCTAGATGTTGAATGGTATTCGTCGTTTGATCCTTATGCTACCATGATTACCTCGATTCGAATTTCCTGCGAATGGGTGATTTTTCCCCTGTGCTTGGTGGTAGTTGCGAAGTTACCCCACACCTATAAATTCAAATGAGGGGTAACTCCCCCTTTTCACCATTTGCTCCTTCTGCTTCCTTATTTCTCTCTAACTTTTTTGCAGCGTTTGGTGATTTCTAGCTAGCGCCTATGGTGGTTTGTGGCAGTTTTTATAACATTTTCAACTTTTTAAACCTTTTTTCCTTCTTCAAACCACAAGGTACAATCTCTTCTCCCTTTTTTTTCTTCCATAACAACCATGGTGAGAGTGAGAGGGTTAGATAATGATGATGGGGAGGGAAGTTCTTTAGGAATTTTAAGCGCTCTGCCATCTCTTCCGCACCATTCATGGCAAAGAAGGTCCCTTCAAGGTGAAAACGCTATTAAGGGACAAAGGCCATTATCTGGGATTTCCATCCTAGAGATGATGCAGAGAGAGGACAAGGTTAGGATAACGAGGTCAAGGGCATCTCGTCTACTCTCCGTACTCAAGAGAGAGTTAAAAAGTCGTAATGAAACATCTTCTAATTCTGACATGAGTACGACCTCTATAAGTAACCCTAGTAATACAAAGATAGGACGACGAAAAACAACCACGTCCCAACCCAGAGAACAAATCTTCCCTCGGGACATCATCATATACAAATGGATTGATAGAGAGGTACTGGGGATACCATCAAACATAAGGACTCTGGACGACGTTGCAAATAAATAAGAATATTTGTAATTGACTGAAGAATGTAATCAGGATCATGAGTTTGTAATCTGGCTCTGATTGACCAAGAGAGAGCTTGCTCAACAAGGATGGACGATAACCATTTTATATATTTATACGAGGCGATGCTCATTCGCATCGGGGTCTGGTTACCATTCACCAACTTCAAAATAGGCATTTTAAACTATATGCAGGTGGCCCCAACATAGATCCATTCAAATGCATGGGGCTTCATACGTACGTATGAGTTGATGTGTAGAGTTTTTGAATGGTCGTACTCCGTGGAGGCCTTTTTCTTCATTTTTATCTTGATCTTGCCCTTCGAGAACAACTTTCAAAAAGGTTGGGTTACATTGCGGGCTTAGGCCGGATGCCAAGTCTTTAAACCATACCAAGAGTCCTTCAAGAACTTTAAGAAGGACTTATTCCATTTTAAGGGTGCTCCTGGTACAACACCTTTTTTCATTACTCCGGAAGGCACCCCATGAATATTTTTATATTGGACTCAAGCTGCTTGGGAGTGGAGTCAAGAAGAATTGGAGACTTTGATATCTACTCTCACCAATGATGAAGTCAATGTCCTTAATTTTTTGATTAGGTGGGCCAATGAGAAGGGGGCCATCTACTATAAAGATGTGCTAGATGAGCCTCTCAACTCTTTAAGATATTTTCATGGGTATGTCGGACAATTGTTTCTTTTTATGCTCTTTGTATGCTTTATTCAAACTACTAATAAATTTTTTAAGTGTTCTAACACTTTCTTCCTTTTGCAAAGAGCATGGCACCAAGTGGAAGGGTTGAAGCATTGGCTAGGTGATTAGCCATGAGGAAACAAGGAGCTTCAGGTTATGGATCCCAGCCCCTAGCTCAAGCTTCTTAACCACAAATTCCTCTTCCACCACCAACTCAGGGGGCAGATATTAAATCACCTATGGCAGCCCTCAGACCACGTAAAAGAAAAGGTGAAAGGCAGAAGGGGAGGAAGGGAAAAAGGATGGCATCCGAGGAGGTTCACATTGACCTTATTGATAGTTAGGAGCATGAGATCCCTACTAATCTTGACAGATCAAGACGTCTTGATTGAGTAAGATTTGATCGAGCTGATCTGGGATGCTAAAGTTTGGGCCCTTGTGCAACACTTATGTGCTCTGTTTTCTAGAGTCAACATTTGAGCAAGTTCGCTACGCTCAAGAACTGGAGAAAGAACTTGAAACCCTTTGGGGTGAAAAAACAAAGCTAGAATTAGAGGTGGCCCAAAGAGACGGGTATTTGAAGCAGGTGAATGAGGAGATCGATCTACGAAAGACTGAAATAACTGGGCTGCAAAAGAAGATAGATGAAGGTGAGACCCGAGAAAAGGTCCTCAAGAATTAGGTAGCCGCTTTCGAAACTTCATTGACCGCACTCTGAGTTGAGAACAAGCTTCTATAGTAGACCAAGGATAGTCTAAAGGCTGAGGTTCTTCAATTGGAAAATGAGTGGGTAACCTCGATCGACTCTTCTTTTGGAAATTGCTTTAGCCCAACTTCGACTTCTGAAGCCGGATATCATTGAAGAGGGTGCCGGATCACAGAAAGTGGTCAAGGATGGTGCCATTATTGACGTCGTCATTGAAGTTATTCTCGCGGCACGTGTCCTTGCTAAGGACGCTGGTGCAGAAGAAGAAGAAGAAGGTGAAGATAGTGAAGAATCTGGCCAAGAAGAAGAGGCTAAGGTCGAAGAGCTCAACGCCGGATATCATAACTTGGATGCCTGATTTTTTCCTACTCTTATTTTTACCCCCTACGTGGGGTTTTAATATTTGTATGGACAAGTTCCATTGTTTTCGGGCAATTTTTAAGACAAGTCCCAGACCCTGGACAGCATTTTATGTTTTATAAAATAGAACTTTATTTTTTACATCTACTTGTGCATTTCTACTACTATTTCTTTTGCTTCTTTGTCTGTGATGGGTCCAATGCCCGATCTTGGTAATTTTTTGACAAACAAAAAATATTTGTCTACTTTTATCTTTTGTCTCGTAATCTATATTTTGGGTTTCAGACCTCTTAATAGGATTTAGGTGACTACTTAGACGTACACTAGTTTCAAAACAGTAATAGCAAATCCTAGACTTCACCACTTAAAAGTGATAACGAAACTCAAGGAATGGATAAAAGCATTTCGATACTTAGCTTTCACTAAGGTATTGTGAAGCTTAGTTAATTTTGAAGGTGTAAAGGTGACACGCGAGCCTTTAAGGGTGGTATCGTTATTTCGGATACCGACAATCATTATTGTCATAACCCAAGCAACGATCTAATACTCTTAACCAATTTAAGTTTGTTTTAAATTTATGGGTTAAAGTCAGGCTCACTGGGGCATGGGTAAAGACCTGTAAGCTCGCTTCGAGACCAGGGAGGATGATCAAGTGGGCCGCCCTCTTTGACCTTCTTTGCATCTAAATATCGATCAATAGGAAACTTGTATTCCTCAGACCTCTTCAAGGTACTTTGACCTTGTGGGTTGCGATAATTGAAAGTTGAATAAAATAACTAAGTACTGAAAATTCATTACCCGTTTTATTTGTGTCGAAATATGTCACTTACATGATAAAAATAAAAATATAGTATTTAAAGAGATAAAATTATAAAGGTAAAATTTATCAGCTCTAATAAAGGTATAGGGTTCCAAAAGTTCTTGATACTTTTGGTAGTGAAGGTTTCCAAGGTATATGCTCTTGTATTTGTCTTAGAAGTGATTCGGTATGGTCTCTCCCAATTCGGAGCTAGCTTTCCTTCTTTTGTGTCCCAACCATTGACATCTGCTCTACGTAAAACAAGGTCGTTAGGCACAAACCTCTGTGGTATCACTTTGGAATTGTACCAGGCTACGATTCTTTGCTTGACAACAGCTTCGAGAATGAGGACGATGCGTTGATGTTCTTCCAATAAATTTAAGTTTTGGCGAATGAGGTCCGGATTGACTTCTTTAGAGAAACTCTACCTTCTTTAGCTTGACTCTCTTATCTTGATCGTGATCATGGATTCGTAACCATAGGCTAGCTTAAAAGGAGTTTCCCTAGTTGAGGAGTGAGGCATGATCCGATATGCTCACAGGACGTGGTCAAAATGCTATACCTAATTCCCTTTTGCTTCATCAAGTCTCTTCTTGATCCCATAAAGTATAACTCAGTTTGCGGCCTTAACTTGTCCATTGGTCTTCAAATGTTCTACCAAGGTGAAATGCTGCTTGATCTTGAGCCCAATGAGGAGATCCTTAAATTTCTGGTCAGTAAACTAAGTTTCGTTATCCGTAACAACCACTAAGTATTTGACCTGTTTGGGGGCCTGAGGGAATGAACTTAGAATGTCCATCCCCTACTAATAGAAAGGCCAGAATACGGACATTGTAGATAGCTCTTCTGTTGGGACGGAATAAACGTCCAAGAATCGTTGACACTTATCATACTTTTGGGCATGTTTCATACTATCAGCTTCCATGTTAGGCCAATAGTACCCAACCCTTAATGCTTTCCACACTAATGACTTTCCTCTGAGATGGTGACCATAACTGCCTTCATGGATTTTGGCCAAGACATAATTAACTTCTTTTGGTCTGAGACATTTGAGGAGTGAAGAAGAGAATCCACAATGGTGATTATAACAAATGGTGTACCATGTTATTATCAGTACTAATTTTTGGGTCTCTTTATGATCTTCAAGTAAAATAGTATCTTAGAGATAGGCAAAAATGAGTGTGATTAATGTTTCACTTTCTTCTAATAAGAGGACCTTGTGGTCGGTAATACTAGGCTCAAGTAATGTCTCCTAGATCATTGACCTGTTGTTACTAGGACTTTTAGTACTGGCAAGTTTTGATAGGATGTCGGCTCTCAAGTTTTGTTCTCTTGGGACGTGCTCATCTTAATGCTATCAAAGTTCTCCAAGAGCTTTTTTACCTTGGTTAAGTATTTATGCAAAATGAGTTTCTTAGCTTGGTAATCACCTTGGATTTGGGATGTCGCAAGTTGTGAACCACTATAGAGAACTATATCTGTGGCCTCCATTTCCTTGGCCATGATGATGCCTGCAATACATACTTCGTACTCTGCTTGGTTATTTGAAGTTGGAAACTTAAACCTTAAAGAATGTTACAGAGTGATCCCGTCCTCATTTTCTAGGATGATTGCAGTGCCTCTCCCTTTGGGATTCGAGGAATCATCTATATAAATAGTCCAAGAATTCCCTCTAGGATGGCTAAGATCTTGTGTAAGCTCAACCAAAAAGTTGGATAACACCTGAGCCTTTATGGCTTGTCTTGGTTCGTAGGTGATACTGAATTCAGAAAACTCCACCGACCAAGTGATCATTCTTCTGGCGAGGTTCGACTTATGCAACACTTGACAAATTGGTTGTTCTGTTTTCACGATCACGAGGTGGCATTAGAAGTATTGATGCAATCGTTTGGCTATGGTTAGCAATGCTAGAGCCAATTTCAAAATATTCTAATACCAGAGTTTGGGGACTTGCAAGACTTTATTCACAAAATAAATCGGTCTTTGACCTTCATCAGTTTTTCTTATCAAGACCGAGTTGATCGCTTTGTTGTTAATTGAGAGATAGATATATAAGGTTTCTCTGGGCTCTGGCCTCGTCAGGATTGGAGGTGTTGCCAACATGTTTTTCAACTCTTGGAATGCGGTCTCGCATTTTGGAGTCTACCCAAAATCTTTCCCCCTTTTTTAGAAGCTTGAAAAAGGGAAGAGACTTGTGAGCGGCCTTGTTTAGGGAATGAGTGAAGGACACTATCCATCCTGTTAGTTGTTGCACTTCCTTGATGGATTACGGAATGCACATATTAAGAATCACTTGGCATTTTTCCAGGTTCACTTCAATGCCGCAATTCATTAACAAAAATCCCAGGAATTTACCAGCCTGTACTCCAAAAGCACACTTTTTCGAGTTCAGTCTCATATTGTGTTTCCGAATTTAGGAGAACACTTCTTCTAAGTCTTCAACGTGTTTGCCAGACTCCATAATCTTGACAATCATGTTGTCTATGTAAACTTGGTGCCTGTCGCTACCTGTGGCTGTCGCCACCCCTATTTAGGTACAAAACATTATTCTTTCTCTTATTGAATTTTGTTGTATGCATTATATTTGCAAATTCTAAGTTTTGCTTCCAAACTTGGTTGTTCTATTGATGTTGTACTGTTGTAGTTCTGCTTGTTTAGGGTTTTAATTTAACACATTAATCTTAACAGCTCTTAACCTTTTTGGCTACATTTTGATGATATGGAGAAATGTAGTAGTATGCTACCATCATTAGTTTCTTTTATGTGGTTTAAGCAGGGATTGATTTCTTGAATTAGTCTTGGTTTTGTGCACACATTGCAAGTATCATCTTGTTACGAGGTTTAAGCAGGGATTGATTTATTAAATTAGTCTTGGTTTTGTGCATACATTGCAAGTATCGTCCTATTGCAGAAAATTTTGCACACTAAGCACCAAATGATCTCCAAAGATAAATATTTCTGGTCCAATAATACTTAAAATTGGATATTAAAATATATGAAAAATTGTTCAATAGACATGTTTTACCACATAACTCACTCAAATTAGTATCTAAGATTTGTAAAGGCACTTTATAATGCATTTTTAATGTAACTCTCACAACTTACACGTGTCAAAAAATTTTTACGTTGCTACCCATACCTACTTAGAAATTACTCAAAAAAACACTTGCATAAAATAAAGTAAGAATTTTGATTGATAAAACCAAAGATCATTTATTTATAGCTCTAAGAGTATGCAGGACAAAGCATAACAACAACTAACAATTGTTGTACACAATTACCAACAGGCTTTCTTCACATCCCATTCATTATTCCTGGCAATAACTAAGAATAAAACAAGGCAATCAAAGAGGTTCAAACACCAGTAGAGCCAAATCCACCTTCACCTCTAATAGTGGAATCTAAATCCTCAACTTAACAACATTAGGGAACTTCATAGACCTTGAGCATTAAAACTGGACCCATTATGAAGGACATATAGAGAAGTACAAAAAACATGATTGTAACATCCTCCCTTCAAGCTTGCTTAGAAAACTAGTGAAACATATTCTGCTACTTGACCTATTTGCATGATTTTATGTGCATGTTATTAGTAACTTAATGAGCAAGTTAGCTCCTAAGACTAATTGAAGTAATTTTAGAAAAATTGTAAATAATTAGTATATTACTTGTAAGTTAGAAATTAAATTTTCAAGATATGAAAATTAAGTAGAATAATTATAAATTAATTATTTGTAATTCATACAATCTAAATTAGTTTTTTTATAATTAATAAAATCAAATAAATTGGTTTATAAGTTAATTATTGATTAATTAACGTGTAAGCTAAATTAATTAAGTAAATGATTATTATAAATAAATAAAATTATGATAATATGAAATGACCAATGAAAATACCTATGAATAGATTAACCAATTATGAGAATAGAAAATATATTATTATTATAAATAACAAGTAATGATTACTACTTAGCCTATAGGATTTTATGCAAGAAATAAGAAGGCACTTAGCTAAATTCTTATTGGCTTAGGATTTAAAGTAGTAATGAGTGGGTTTTAGAGGTGATTTGACCTTAAACCTATTAGAATGCATGCAAAAGAGAGAGAATGGGATTCTAGGATGAAATTTTAGTGGTCAGGGTTAATGCACAATGATTATAGGGTTTGAATGAGATTTTTAATGAACCTTACTATGATATAGGGTATGCACGGGTCAAGATAATATACCCTAAAGTGGTTAAACCGTAACTAAATCCCTACCCCTTACCCTTAACCACTCACACTCACCTCATACCATTCACCATAAGTCATCATTTTTCACCCTCAGTTATGCACACACATACACACACTAAAAGGAAGAAAATAAAATAAAGATATAGAGGGAGAGAGAAAGTAGCGTCAGTGAGGGAGGAAAGGAAGCCTCTACCGCCACCTTCTAGGTCATGTATGGTGACCTTAGAGGCAATGGATGAGCTTGCTCCAATTAGGAAAGGCAATCACCTCACTTCACTCTATGTCCCGCACTAATGGTTTCTCTATTACTCCTCCTTCACCTCGTCTCCACCATCCTCCACCATGGCTAATAGAGGAGGGGTAGGGGTCCTTGCATCTTTTTCTTCCATGTCTTCTTGTTTACAATTAGTTTATGGGATTAATTGGTTATTGGTGATGGATAGAAAGCCATAGAAGTGGCCATGGTGGCCACGGTGTGGTGGTTGGCCGCAATCTAGGAAGGCTTGGCCTCAGATTTTGTGGCTCCACCATATGGTGGAGTTGTTGTTGATTGATGGTTTGGAGGTTTGGGGGTGGTGGCTGCCACCTTGGGCGGCTATCCATGGAAATACAAGGTGGTGGTGGCCACGAGTTGGTCAGTCCTAGGATGGTTCTCTCTCCAATCTCATACCAACATAAATAGGACCTACACTTTCTACCATAAAGTGCTTCATACGGTGTCATACCTATGCTAGTATAAAAAATGTTGTTGTAGGTAAACTCCACCAAGGGTACGAACTTATCCCAACTCCTTTTCTGCTCTAGCAGACATGCTCTTAACATATCCTCAAGGGTTTGAATAGTCCTTTCCGATTGACTGTCAGTCTGTGGATGGTATGCTATACTCAAACTACGCTTTGTCCCAAAAGCCTTTTGCAAGGCTCCCCAAAATCTAGATGTAAATCTAGAGTCTCTATGTGAAACTATAAAAAAGGGAATACAGTGCAATCTAACTATCTCTTGAAGGTATAATTGGGCTAGTCTATCCAAGGAGTAGTTAACCTTATAGGGTATAAAATGGGCAGAATTGGTTAGTCTATCCACTATAACCCATATTGCATCGAATCCTAACTAAGTTCTGGGCAAACCCATCATGAAATCCATAGTGATGTTATCCCATTTCCACTCAGGGATTATCAAAGATTGAAGAGTTCCAAAGGGTTTCTGGTGTTCTATCTTGACCTTTTGAAAAGTTAGACACCTAGGCACAAACTCAGCTATGTCCCTCTTTATACTAGACCACCAAAATAACTTATTCAAGTCTTGATACATCTTATGTATAGAGTACTAACTACAGTGAGCTTCTTCAAGGATCCTTTCCTTGATTTTGGATTCATGGGAATACAAAGTCTACCTTTAAACATGATTATCCTATTATCTAACATATCAAACTCTCTAGGATTCCCTAAAAAGATCTGCTCACTTATGTCCCTAAGAGTCTCATCTTCCTTTTGAGCTTCCAAGATCTGAGTCTTAAAGTTACTCACTATGTCCACTCGACTCATACTGAGACTACGTAGTAACAGAGTTACTGAAAGACTCATGTCTCCAAAACTCTCAAGAAGTTCACTCTCTTAGATCATCATTTGGGACACATGTAGGGATTTCCTACTCAGTGCATCAGCCACCACATTGGCTTTACCCGGATGATACTTTAACTCAAAGTCGTAGTCTTTCAAAAACTCCATCCATCTTCGTTGTCTCATGTTCAGCTCCTTCTGATCAAATAAGTACTTTAAACTCTTATGATCACTGAACACCTCAAACTGAACTCCATACAAGTAATGTCTCCAAACTTTTAAGGCAAACACTACTACAGCTAACTCCAGATCAAGAGTATGATAGTTCTCCTCATAAGGTTTCAACTACCTTGATGCATAGGCAACAACTCTCCTATGTTGCATCAAAACACAACCCAAACCCAACTTTGAAGCATCACAATACACCTCAAAGTTCTCCAAAGGATCCAGAATTACCAACACAGGTGTAGTAGTCAACCTTACTTTTAGCTCTTAGAAACTATCCTCACAATCTTGAGTCCATTCAAAAGAACTACCTTTCCTAGTCAATCTAGTCAAGGGTAGCACTAACTGATAAAAACCTTTTATGAACATTCTATAGTACCCCGCTAGGCCTATGAAGCTTCTGATCTTGGTCACAGTGGTGGATCTCTCCCACTACAACACTGTATTAACCTTGCTTGGGTCTATAGAAATTCCACCCTGAGATATCACATGTCCCAAGAACTACACTTGTGAAAGCCAGAACTCACACTTTGATAGCTTGACAAACAACTTATTCTCTTTAATGTTTTTCAACACTATCCCCAGATGTTGTTCATGCTCTTGCACAGACTTAGAATAGATTAAGATATCATCAATAAACACCACAACAAATTAATTCAGGTGGGGTCTAAAGATCATCCATGAACACTACCGGAGCATTAGTCAACCCAAACGACATCACAAGATACTCATAATGCCCATACCTAGTCTTGAAAGCTGTCTTAGGGATATCCTCTTCCCTAACTCGTATCTGATGATAGCCAGACCTAAGATCAATCTTTGAGAAAACCATAGCTTCTCTTAGTTGATCAATTAGATAGTCTATCCTAGGTAACGAATACTTATTCTTAATGGTCACCTTATTCAGTTGTCAGTAATCCACATAGAGCCTTATTGTACCATCCTTTTTCTTCACTAGTAACACAGGTGCTCCCCACAGAGAAACACTCGGCCTAATGAATTGGTTATCCAACAAATCCTAGATTTGTTTCTTGAGTTCTGCTAACTCTAGTGGTGCCATTCTATAGGATGCTATAGAGATAGGTCCCATCCTAGGCACTAAGTCTATAGTTAAAATCTATTTCCCGCTCGGGTGGCAATTCCACTATATCACTTGGGAAAACTTCAGGATATCCACTCACCATAGATATTTCACCTACGCTTTGCTCAACCTTAGTACTTAGTGAAAATAAGAGAACATATCCTAGAGATCCCTCTTTCGAACAGAGATTAACCTAGTTCATATTTAGATACACAAACTCAGATGGAACGACTTTGGTAGGTATATTTGACAAGAAAACCAAGGATTTATCTTAACAATTCAACACTACATGGTTGGCAGACAACCAATCTATGCCCAGGATGACATCAATATCTACAAGAGGCAAACAAATAAGGTTTACACAAAAAATCCTATCTTCTACCTTTACATAATAATCAAGACACACTTTGGATGTTGTAACTAGTTTACCAGTAGTCGTAGATACAGATAAGTCATATGAAAGTTTAGACACAGGTAAATCTAGCTCATTCACACAATCATTATAAACAAAGGAGTGGAATGCTCCCGAATCATATAACAAAGTTAAAAGATAATTATGAATTATGCATTTACATTCAATAAGATCAGATGACTGAGTCACCTCTTCACAGCCTAGAGTATAAACTCTCCCTCTAGCTTGTGGTTTCTGGGTTAGCACAACTTCTTTCTTTGATAGACACTCCCTAGCAAAATGCCCAGGTTGTCCACATACAAAACACACCGAGCAAGACCAGTCTCCATGTTATTTCCCACACTTGGAACACTTCGGTCCCACAAACTCCTTCTGAATCTGCTTACCCTTGTCTTGAGTAAAGCTAGATTTAAAAGATCCCTTCTTGAACTTCTCATCACCCCGATTCTTCTTTTGAAAGCTTTGTGAATTAGGTTCCTCTGAAGGTTTCCTGGCACTCCCTTTGATGATCCGGCATTTGTTAACCAAGGTTGTGAAGCCCCGAATGTCAAACGGTTGGATGGCCCTCTGAATATCCACTCTCAATCCTTCCTCAAACTTAAAACACTTCCATGACTTATCTAGGTTAAGCCTGATGCAAGATGAAAACTTAGACAATTCATTGAATTTGGCCACATACTGGCCAACAGACATATCCCCCTGTTCCAACTTAAGAAATTCCATCTCTTTGGTATTCCGTAGATTTTGCAGAAAGAACTTTTTCAAAAACGATCCCTTAAAGATCTCCTACGTGACAAGAGTCCTTATCAGCTCTCTTAGTGTCCACCCATTAATCCTCTACTTTACCATCCAACATATAAGTAGCAAAAAACTCTTTCTGCTCATCTTAGCAAGCCATAATAGTAAAAATCTTCTCTATCTCTTTGAGCCAACCCTCAGCTCTGACTGGATCGTATTCCCCCTTGAAGGAAGACGGATTAGATTTCCTAAACTCCGAGAGGTCTTGGAAAGTCTGGTTCCTCCTAACTACCTCTTGGTTTGGTTGCCCCTAGTGGTGTGGTGGTGTAGGTGGTTAATGTTGAGTCACATTTATTCTCTCAAACATCTTGTTTGTCGCAGCTGCTTACTCTCTTATAGCTTCCAATGTTGCGATAGTTTACTCTTACATAACATTGACATTAGCGGCTATTTGGTCCCTCAATGCCTCAGTCATTGCCATAAAGGCTCCAGGCATTTCGGGGCTTTCATTACCAGAACTTCTACCCCCACGGGATTGCCCTCATGCTGCCATAGTTTGCTGTAAACATAGAACAATACATATTGAGGTAGCTAATCCCAATATCATGTAACCGTGCAACAGTAGTTCAAACAATCATACCAAAGGCAGGTCATACAATTCAATCAAATATCTCACACAAGAGACAAATAAATGCACAATACACAAAAGAACTCCTAAACATGCCTAAGTATAGCCAGTGCATACCCGGCTCAACAGGATGAACGTCTTTGATACCATATTGTAACACCTTAATTTGATTATTGTAAAATAAACAGAATATTTCAAAATAAAATGTATTAAGCATGCCACTTTCTAAAATGCATAAAACATAAATCCATAATAACCTGTATAGTCATTATAGAGAGCCACGAATGATAGAAAGATCATATATACATACATCACTGGCTAACAAGCCATATTATATACATAACCTTTTACAAACAACCAGAAAAGTACAAATATACAATCTGAATAAAAAAGAAATAAAGCTTCTAGACTAAGCCTTTTGCTTTTTCTTTTTTTCTTTCCCTTTCTCTTTTGAGGGTATTCATTTAGATTTACATGGAACACATAAGGGTGAGAAATCACAATTTCTCAATATTTGCATACCAAGGCTAACAGTTAATCATTAACAACAAATAATTCAACTGAACACATAATTACACTTTATTTAATACAATATTCAGAAATCAATAACATCAAAGAATCGCCTATACAATCCTAAGATACTATTGAACAACCAACCAAACAATTAACCAGTCAACCAATGACAACTGCACATACAATTGTCAAACATGCAATGCTTTATGTTATGATGTACGGTTATGCTCAAACAAAGTCCTAATACAATGATTGTGCAATGCAAATGCAGGTTTTAAAGTTTAAAAGCACAAGCTACTCACTTATTTCCCAAGAACCTCTGTTCCCTTGTATATTCTCGATAGGATATGTAATTAAGCCCTGACATTACTTGGTTATGTGTAGACTCGTTCCCCTCACATAGTAAGAGTAGTAATACTAACCCCATACACCAGTAACCCTAACCTCTTAAGCCTTCGCTCTTAGAATTTGGGTTCAACACCATGTTCTCAGATTCTATGGTTGTGCTCACCATCTTAGGTTACAATGCATAGGAAACTATCAATTAGCAAGTTTGAAAACCAAATATCCAAGCCACATTTAAACACTAGAACGTAGGAACCTTAACCTCACTTATCCAACAAAGTAGTAAGATTCATATTTCTAGCTAAATAGTATTTAGAACATCACACAATCACTCACAAGTGATTTAGAAATCAAGCTCCGTTGACCACAGTTCTAAACACCAACCTATGGTGTTCTATCTCACAAAGAACACCTAAAGCTTCTCATAATCTCATACATGGCAGAAGGACATCCTCTCCAAGAAATAACTCCACTAGTGTCTCAACACACTTAGGAAAGCATATATGAGTGATCCCAACACTTAGAAAATCCCAAAACATCAAAAACACATTCTGGGCCGCAGACACGGGTCATGTCTGATGACACTGCCCCGTGTTTTCGGACATAGGTTGTGTTTCTTGGATAGACACACTACAGAAAATTCTACAAAATCGAACTACTGTTCCATTGGCCAAAATACAAGATTTGATCACTTCAAATTCATTTCTTAATGATTTTAAGTCCCAAACAAGTTCACAAACATGAAGGAAACATAAAACACTAATTGATTTCATCAAAAATGGATTAAAATACTAAATCACTCATCTAAACCCCTAAAATCAATACTTAGAGCATTTTAGGTCCAAATGGAGAATTTTTAGTTTCTAATCCAAACTCTTAGCATGAACAAGTCATAAACCACCTTTAAAACTTATCCAAACAAGAAAATCACTTCAAACACCTCAAGAATTCATTTTGGCATATTAAACCTCAATTAAGCCTAACATGGAAGAATGAGAAAAAGATGAAGTTTCAACTCAAAAACCCCTATCTTGAACTCCTCAAGCTACTATGGTGATGGAGATAATGATGAAAATGATCACAAGTCTTCAAGCTTGCCTTTCCTTCTTGATTTATCGTTTTTCCTTTCCCTTTTGCCCTCTTTCTCTTCCTTCTTTGTTGCTTCTGTTTTCAATCGTGAAGAATGAATGAGAAACAAGGGAAAAACACTGAAATATCATAAAAGAAAAGTCCAAATTGAAGGCTGGTAACCGTGGAGTGTTAAGGGCCAAGAGATATCACACTGGTATTTCTTGATCTGTTAAAAACACTCAGATTTCTTCAAATTCAATTTTCTCAAAGCCAACAAGTTTAAAATAAATCACAAGATTCATAAAAAATCTTGTTGCACTAAAATCATCATTTTTCATATCTATGACTAGTCATTCTGGCATTAAAACACACAATTAGTATGCTTAAAAATACCAAACTAACTCTGAAAATTCTCAAACTTTAACCACATCACAAAATACACATTTGTGTCTTAGAAATAAATTATCTACATCTACTTCCATCAGCTAAGTCATTTATGCTAATATCTGAGTCATTTTAAGCTACTTTTTACTTTTCGGCTTGCAGCAAAGTGCCTAAACTAACTTAGATTGTCACAAAATTAAACAGGCATGTTAAGTAAGTATTAAGTTACCTCTATAACTAATTACAAGTTTAACATGTTGAAGAGGATGTTACATTTCTGACAATTTTAATTTATTATCTTTTAAAAGAATGTCGAATATTTGGTCAGTTTTTGTAATGTCAAAAGAATAAGTCTTTGGATTGACATAATTTATTTTTCCTGGAGCCTTAACAAATTGAAGTGTTTGACAATAAAAAGGTGGGTCACTTTTTAACTTGGCTGCATTAACTTGAATTTCTTCGACATCCTCATTTTCGTTGTATTCGATGAAAGTAATTTTCTATTTCTTGAAGGCTTTCTTTGGCTTTTCATACTTTTCTACCCTCAATTGTTCAATTTGCAAGACATTTTCAACAAATTGTGTAACATCCTTAACAACATTACCATATACATATCTGGAATTATGTATTAGTAATTTAGAATTAAGCATGTCACATATACTAATAAAATAATTTGAAATTATGTTATACAATTTATGCAAAATATGAGTCTACTAAGGGTTAATATAATATACATATGTTATAGGGAACAATATACAAAAGGTATTACAGTACTTAATAATTACATAATCTGTTACAAAGTACTAAATATACATCTCAAAATTTCAAAATAATATTAAGTCTTATTCTACATCTGCTTCCTTGACCTGCTTGTTGTAGTATGTGTTCCTAAAAATATTATGGAAATACAAACATAAAAGGGTGAGAATTCTAGAAATTCTCAAAAATACTATTTAAAAATTACGTGTCATCATATTATTTCCAGTTGTTCCAGGGAAAAACACATTTTAAAACTTAAATTTGTTTATTCATTAGAAAAATGGCAAAGTGTCAAATCAGGTCCTTTCTCTTCCTGAAATAGAATTCCAATTATTAACTATTTTAAAAAATATTTATTATCACACATCACAAGTTATATCCGAAAGTAAATTTAGAAACAATTTTCAAACAAGAACCATAATTTCAAACTTATACAATGGTTCTCAAAACATAATAAAGTCATAATATGATATTAAATTCAAAATTCATCACAGTGCTCATTTACACATAAGCTAATTCCCACATAACTAGGTCATCTCACATAACTTGGGTTCTAACTTGGTAATACCATACTTTCAGGTTGGTACATTCCAACCTATTTATGACACTGCTATATATGTCACACAAAACTATTTTGAGTATCCTATTTAGCTTGGTAATAGTCTGCTTCCAGGTTAGTACATTTCAATCTATTTATGACACTGCTATGTATATCACACAAAACTATTCTAATTATCATTATATGCATGAGGGAAACTATGACAAGTGAGGAAACTAGTGAGGAATTTTTAAAAATATAGGATCCGCTTCCTCACAGAGGTTCATCTCCATAATTCTAATGGAATTTTGGATACCCTTCCCTCAAAGAGGATCAGCTCCAAAATTCACTCATGCTAAATATACTCAAATGTGGCAAAATGCCAAATCGATTCAATTACAAGAGGATACTCATATGTTGGGAATAACATACTAGGATAAAAAGCAAATGTCCAAAATTCTCATACACAATTCAATTTCAATTCTCATGAGTACTAATCATTTAACCATATATTCTAGCTCAACCTTAAAGAATTAAAAGAGCAATGCAAATTCATGAATTCTTATCAAATGAATAATACGAAGAACATTCACTTAATATACAGTCAAGTAACCAAGAGGTTGCATATAAATAATAATTCAAGTGCTAGGATTCTTCTATAATCCTTTAGCAACACAATGGTTAATTCCAAACACAACAAGCATAGACAAGTCACTTCTTTCATGACCATCATCATAATTTAATCTATCAATCAATTTCTTAATTTAATCAACAAGCAAACATAGAAATCTATGTGTAACTCATCCTTAACATTTTCAATCAAAACCTAGTATCAAAGCATGACACAAATGCATCTAAAATATAGTCATAACAGGGTAGCATTCTGTCATGTATTTTAATCACATTTCAAACCAAAATGTCATGCACAAAAGCATCATCATTATGGTCACAATAGGGTAGCATTTTGCCGTGACCTATTTAGCCCTTAGAGGCACAATTTCACACATCAAAAACAACAAAATTCTAGTTAAAATAGGGTAACATTCTGCTATAGTTTTCAATCACCATTCAAGCCACAATTTCAAGCATAAAAGCAATTAAAATTCATGTCACAAACAGGGCAGCATTCTACCTTAATTTCCAACCACTATTCAAGTCATAATTTCAAGCATAAAAAAATAAAAAATTCTGGTTGAATCAGGGCATTCTGTTGTGGCCATTATTCAAGCAAAATTTGGCCATAAACTTCATTAAAACAACCACAAAGGTAATACAACATCCAATAGAATGTGAAGCACAAATTTGAAAGTGAGAAACTTATCTTGGCCGTGAGTTACCAACCAGGAACACACTCAATATTTCAAGTTTTTCATCATAAAAGAGCAAGAACAAGATTAAGAAAAGCATCCTCTACCTCAATTTCTTAACTTATCAAGCCTTGATTCTTGAATTTCCTTCACTTTATTTCTTCCTTTTTCTTCGTCGCTCTTTCTTCCTTTGGCTACTAACTCCTTTCTTCCTTCTCTTGTTTGTTATTTCTCTTCACTTTAGGGGTTGTTCAATCGTGTATGCAATGGAGAAAAAATAAGAATTAACAAAGTTAGGTATAGATGAAACTAAAAGGATGAAGGGCGGTGGTAATGTTCGAAAGAATGGAGAAAAACCATTGGAAAAGTGAAGTGAAATGGAAGAAAGAAAGTCAATATATTTGGTAAGAATAAGAGCAAAAGTAAGGTGGTGGATGGCCAAGTTTTGTGACAGAAATTTTATGTTGAAACTTTTACATCTGTTACATACATTTTAATCTTCCAAAGTTGAGTTTTCAAGTATTCACAAGTGTTATGGAAAATTTTAGGACTCAACCTAGTCCTTGAATTCATTTTTTCATAACTTTCCATATACTGCTATTTATTAGTTAAGCTTCATTACTCTGTCCTAAGTTAAAGTAAACCTAGGAATTAAGTAAATATGTTTACTGATACTTATATTAATTGATATTTTATACCAAAATATTCTTCATATTTTACTTATCATCTCCATAAAATTTTATAATTTTTTGAGCTAGTTTAACTGTCCAATCGATTTTCTAAACTTTCATTCAGTGTTGTTAAAAATACCATATCCATTCATCTGATTCTCTAAAATTTACTACAACTCTTATCAACTGTTTATAGCTAGGAAAGAAATTTTTCATATTTATTTTCATTATATCAGCTGTTTATACATAAACTTTAGCTAATTTATCATGTTTGGTGTTATAGAATTAGGCTCAAACTAGTCTAGAAGGTTACCCAAATTAACAGATAACTCATGCCGAAGTTACTAAGCTTTTATAACCCTGATTAGGAGTATTATGTTAAGGAGAATGTTTCAATTCTCCCCTCTTTTTTAAAAATTGTCCTCAAAATTTGCTTGCCATATTCGTAAAACTCTGGATAGTTTAGCATTATATTGGATTCAAGTCATCACTATTCCATAATACCTTCACCAGAGGAATTTATTTTCCTCTGAGCTCTTTCACTGCAATACTACCTTTATTTTACTAGGATCTACAGATACCTCCTTTCCAAATATTAGTTGTCCTAGAAACTGCATCTCTCAACTAATCTATCAAATTATCATTCATAGGCAATGGGTATTTATTTTTAATAGTAAACTTACACAATCATAAGAAATGAAAGAAAAAGATGCTCTTGAGTTATATCATACAGTTAAAAGTATACCTTTAACTTTGTACTTACCCTATATCAAATCAAAATATTGAGCAGTTTCCTTGCCACTTAGAGTAAAATCTCTTCCACTAGTCTGAGGTCTAGGAGAAGGCACTACTTTTTACTTCTATGGGCATCTACTAGCATAGTGGCCCATCTGGTCACATGTATAGCATACGACCTGATCTACTAAGCAGGGCTTGCTCCCATGATTCCTTCCACATTTGGGGCATTTCGGTCTAAAGAATTCTATTTGCATCTATTTTCCCTTATCTTGCTGAGTCTTTGACAATGGAGCATTCCTTTCAAATTCATCATCTACCTTTTTACTCTTTTGGAAATTTTGTTGTCTATACGCTTGTTGTGATTTTAAGTTCTCCAACACCATAATCTACATTTATTTACTAACGTTGGAAAATCTTTGATCTCCAAAGGTCTTACCATTTTCCTTATCTCATTCCTTAATCCAGTCTCAAATTTAACGTATTTCCAATTTTCATCCAGTATTATATCTGAAGTATGAGGAAAATTTAGACAGCTTTTCAAACTTCGCTTTATATTGGCCCATTGTCATGTACCCCTGTTTTAATTCCAAAAACTCCATCTCTTTTTCTTCTTGCAGCTTCTTCGAAAAACACTTATCCAAGAAGGTTGTTTTGAACACCTCCCACGCTATTTGAGTCCCAGTAGTTTCCCTCAAACATCTGGCGCCATCCTACCAATACCCAGCTTCTCCTGTTAGCATATAAGTGGCAAATGTTACCTTTTGGTCGTCTGAACATCTCATCGCTGCAAAAATCTTCTCTAGTTCCCTTATCCACTCCAGCTCCTTTACTGGATCATACTCCCCTCTGAAAAATGAGGGATTCATCTTCCTGAACTCGGATAAATTATGGAAGTCTTGATTTTCCACGAGAACTGCATCATTAACTGGATTGGTTGTGCTAGTGCAGGTTGTGCATTATTCCTTTTTTCCTCTAAAATTCTTATATCATACCTGCTTGTTCTCTCACAATAGCTGACATTTCTCTCTGTTCTCTCATTGCTTCAGCTATGTTTCTGAATGCTTCTATTATATCTGGTGTATTATTTCTATCACCAACAAGAGCTCTTCTACGTTGGCCTCGAGTACTCCTAATGGATGTCATAGTTTCCTACACACATAACATATTATATGTTGAGTTGATCAGGCACAATATTATGTAACAGTGTGACCATTAATCATAAACATACAAACTCAAGGCAGTTATGCAATTCTACCTATGCATCTCATCATTAAGACAAGACAAATGCATAACAAAGCATAACTAGTCCATAACCCAGCTCAACAGGATGAACTGCTTTGATACCATAATGTAACATCCTTAATAACATTACCATATACATATCCAGAATTACGTATTAGTAATTTAGAATTAAGCATGTCACGTATACTAATAAAATAATTCAAAATTACATTTATATAATTTACACAAAATATTAGCCTGTTGAGTGTTAATATAATATACATATGTTATGAGGAATAATATACAAAATGTATTACAATACTCAATAATTACATAATCTCTTAAAAAGTACCAAACATACATCTCAAAATTTCAAAATAATATTAAGTCTTATTCTACTTTTGCTTCCTTAACCTGGCTACTGTAGTACGCGTTCCAAGAAATATTATGGAAATACAAATATAAAAGGGGTAAAAATTCTAAGAATTCTCAGTAGTACTATTTAAAAATTACGTATCATCATAATACTTCTAGCTGTTTCGGGAAAAATACATTTTAAAACTTGAATTTGTTTATAAATTAGAAAGGTGACAAAGTGCCAAATTAGGTCTTTTCTCTTCCTGAAACAGAATTCCAATTATTAAATATTTTCAAAAACATTTATTATCACACATCACAATTTATATCCGTAAGTAAATTCAGAAATAGTTTCCAAATAAGAACTATAATTTCAAACTTATGCAATAGTTCCCATAACACAATAAAGTCATAATATGATATTAAATTCAAAATTCATCACAGTGCTCATTTACTCATGTGCTACTTCTCACAGAACTAGGTCACCTCACATAACCTAGGGTTTAACTTGGTAATAGCTAGCTTTCAAGTTGATACATTCCAACCTATTTATGACATTGTTATGTATGTCACACAGAACTATTCCAAGTATCCTATTTAGCTTGGCAATAGTCTACTTTCAAGTTAGTACATCCTAACTTATTTATGACACTACTATGTATGTCACACAGAACTATTCTAGTTATCATTATATGCATAAGGGAAACTATGACAAGTAAGGAAACTAGTGAGAAGTTTTAAGAATATAGGATCTCCTTCCTCACGGAGGTTCATCTCCATAATTCTAATGGAATTCTGGATACCCTTCCCTCAAAGAGGATCAACTCCAAAATTCACTCATGCCAAATATACTCAAATGTGGGAAAATGCCAAATCTATTCAATTACAAGAGGGTACTCATATGTTGGGAATAACATACTAGGATAAAATGCAAATGTCCAAAATTCTCATATACAGTTCAATTTCAATTCTCATGAGCACTGATCATTTAACCATATATTCTTGCTCAACCTTAAAGAATTAAGGGTGCAATATAAATTCATGAATTCTTATCAAATGAATAATACGAAGAATATTCACTTAATATACAGTCAATTAACCAAGAGGTTTCATATAAATAATAATTTAAGTGCTAGGATTCTTCTATAATCCTTTAGCAACACAATGGTTAATTCTAAACACAACAAGCATAGACAAGTCACAACCAAGTCACTTCTTTCATGACTGTCATCATAAATTCATCTATCAATCAATTTCTTAATTTAATCAACAAGCAAACATAGAAATCTATGTGTAACTCATCCTTAACATTTTCAATCAAAACCTAGTATCAAAGCATGACACAAATGCATCTAAATTATAGTCATAATAGGGCAGCATTCTGCCATGTCTTTTAATCACATTTCAAACCAAAATGTCATGCAGAAAAACATCACAATTATGGTCACAATAGAGCAGCATTCTGCCATGACCTATTCAGCTCTTCAAGCAATAATTTCATATATAAAAAAACGACAAAATTCTATTTAAAATAGGGCAGCATTCTGCCATAGTTTTCAATCACCATTGAAGCCATAATTTCAAGCATAAAAGCAATTAAAATTCATGTTTCAAACAGAGTAGCATTCTACCTTAATTTCTAATCACTATTCAAGCCACAATTTTAAGCATAAAAGAATAAAAAATTCTGGTTGAATCAGGGCATTCTGCCATGGCCATTATTCAAGCAAAATTTGGCCATAAACTCCATTAAAACAATCATAAAGGCAATACAACTTCCAATAGAAACTGAAGCACAAATTTGAAAGTGAGAAACTTATCATGGTTGTGAGTTACCAACCAGAAACACACTCAATATTTCAAGTTTTTCATCATAAAAGAGCAAGAACAAGATTAAGAAAAACATCCCCTACCTTAGTTTCTTAGCTTATCAAGCCTTGATTCTTGAATTTCCTTCACGTTATGTCTTCCTTTTTCTTCTTCCCTCTTTATTCCCTTAGCTGTCAACTTCTTTCTTCCTTCTCTTGTTTGTTATTTCTCTTCACTTTAGGTGTTGAGATTTGTGGATACATCACATAATGGAAAAACAAAAATTTTCATTAAGGATCCATGCGAAAAAAACCATATTATGTGTTTTTAAGTTTACCTCTTGAAGCGAGATGAAAAACAAATGACGTGAATCACCAACACCTTAACAATGATGATGTCTCTGTAGTATCCATACGAACAGACTTATGAACGTCCAACGTCCGCAAAAAGGAGTCCCACGTCTTTGACACAGTGCTAGCTATGAAGAGAAGAAAAACTTGTCACTCTTTCACTTACCATTTTTTGTAGGTGCGGCTAGGGTTCTGTATGCTTAGCAGTCCCTTTAACAATACTATTTATAATAGTGACTGCCTTAAGTGAGTGTGAGCAGTAGCAAGGTTAGCTGTGCAACCTTTAGACTCATCTGTTATGAGTTAGGCCCATGATGGAATCCTAGTCCAACTTGGATTCTCATTGCTCTAATTTAGTCTTCTCTATATGTGTGACCCTGCAGGTTCTTATGACGTTGATAGTAATATTAAAATCTCATTTTAATATTATAAGCAGTAGCGGTATCTAGCAACACATTACTGCTACCTAAGTAATGAGAATGTCAATGACTTGACATAACTTTTCCATGATCAATGTTATCATGCAGTTTAGTCCCTTTGTCCAGATATCTAGATTGAACACAAGACATGGAATGTGTCACCCTTGTATAGTTCAATCTTCCGTTTCCTGATACTCGAGTAGACATAGTAATAACAAATGAAATCAATATCTCATATTGACTCATTTGAGCATGGCCATGTATTTTGTAGTCTCACTCAATCAGGGAGCCCGAAGATATCACTCCTATTATGTAGGAGGGACAAATCTCATCTAGGTCACTCACATCCCTCCACATGATTCACTGTATGTCTAATAACTAACTTTGTAATCACCTTGTTACAGATGATGTTTGATGGCATTAAAATATACAACTCCTCATGTAGGAATCGTAGTGGTTTCAGGTCAAAGGACCATATACACCATTATCACTATGAGAATCGCTTATGACACTCATGTAACGATTCATGTAGCATTCTCATGGCGGGTCAGTCTAATACATCATTACTCTAATATGTACCCATGTGAAGACTTGATATATCATATCCATGACCCATTAGATGTGGCCATCAATCTACACACATACTAGTGTCAATGCATTATTGTCATCCTGATTAACAATAATACTTGACTAGGGACATTTAAGAATAGTATTCTGTTTCTATCCAATAGGATTTCACGATCAAGTCATCCACTTATTGTCCTATGGCATAAAACTTACTATTCTAAGGACTTTATTATGTTTATCATAAATAACACACAATAAATGAAATGCCTTATATATTAAATAAATAATATAATACAATGTAAGCTAGTACAATCAAAATAAATTAGTCTCTAAGGCATACACCAACATTAGGGGCAGTTCAACCATGTATGCAATGGAGAAAGAACAAGAATTAACAAAGTTAGGTATAGATGAAAATAAAAGGATGAAGGGTAGTGTTAATGTCTAGAAAATGGAGAAAATCGTAGGAAAAGTGAACAGATTTAAAGAAAGTCAAAATATTTGGTAAGAATAAGAGCAAAAGTGAGGCGGTGGATGATTATGTTTTGTGACAGAAATTTCACGCTGAAACTTTTATATCTATTACATACAATTTAATCTTCCAAAGTTCAGTTTTCAAGTATTCACAAGTGTCATGAAAAATTTTAGGACTCAACCTAGTCATTGAATTCATTTTTCTGTAACTTTTCATATACTGTTATTTATCAGTTAAGCTTAATTACTTTATCCTAAGTTAAAGTAAACCTAGGAATTAAGTAAATATGCTAACTGATACTTATCTTAATTGGTATTTTATACCAACATATTCTCCATATTTTACTTGTCATCTCCATGAAATTTCATAATTTTCCGAGCTACTTTAACTGTCCAATCGATATTCTAAACTTTCATTCAGTGTTTTTAAAAATTCCAGATCAATTCATCTGATTATCCAAAATTTACTACAACTCTTATTAACTGTTTATAGTTAGGAAAGAATTTTTCATATTTATTTCCATCATATCAACTATTTATGTAGAAACTTTAGCTAATTTTTCACATTTGGTGTTGTAAAATTAAGCTCAATCTAGTCCAGAAGGTTACTCGAATTAACAGATAACTTATACCGGAGTTACTGAGCTTCTATAACCCTGATTAAGAGTATTAGGTTAAGGAGAATATTACAAATTGGGCCATGTCAAGGAATTGTTAGTTAACTAACTTCTTCCTAATACCACAGTCCAGCCTACTTGTGGCCATTTTGACAATTTCAAATTCAAGGATAAGCGTGTAACACCTGCTCTTCATCAAACAAAATCAACACAGATAATCGTCAATAGACTCGTTTGGCATTCTTTTGATGTTAAATAAGTCAGTTGGACTAACTTTCATTTCACCCTTGAAAAACTGCTCATGGAAACTCCTTTCAAGTTGTGTCCACAAGTGAATAGAGTTTGGTTAAAGTATTAAGAAGCATGTAAAGGCATTCTTTGTCGAAGAATTGGGAAAGTTTCTCATATTGAGATACTCATTGGCTGCTATCTCACCCAATTCAATTGTGTACTTGGCTATATGTTTGACCATCGACTCACCTAGATTACTAGCGAATTTTGACAGGTTGGGGACTTTGACACCCCTTGGTAATTTGGCCTGTTGAATCCATTCAAGAAACACCAACATGAAGTAGGGCTGATTATCCTAGCCCACATGGAAACCAAACCTATTGAGGATTTGTCAACAACCTAGTTCAAATTCTAATTGTTTAGCCCAGGTTAAAGTTGGAGTGGCCTAGGATGCCCCCTCAGCATTTTACAAAAGTCTCTAAACTTCAAACTTGTTGTCTCCAGGTTGATCATCATTCCTTTATAGTATGTTGACATGGCCATATTGAAGCTTCGACCAATGATCCAGCTTTATAGAAAGTGGCTCTGTTGCCTAAACTTGTTAAATAATGGGATTAGTTTCGTTGAACCCTAAGAATCATGTCAATCGTCCTATCTGCTGGGCTAAACGATTGCAAGTAATGTTGGTTGTCTCAATCAAAAGGTGTTATAATAGTGCCTAGCTATTGTGTCAGCATGTGGACCATATCATGATTGCTTTCATCCATTTGTTATCGAATGTTGTTCAATATGTTTTGTGTAGTTCCAGTGACTATATTAGGCATCTTTCTTCTCATGTGAGGATAGATAGGATGTCCTCCAACATACAACCCTTCTGGTCGAGGAATAGGAATGCCAAGGTTCAGACCAAAGTGTCTAGCATTTTGGCTTGTGGCCGATATATCCATGAATGGACTTGACATGTCCATTTTCAAATTAAGCAAACCAGTTGTATCTAACATAATGGGTTGGTCAGTAGGTTGAAAACCTCCTGACGCTACTCCATTGGCAGCATAACAAGTGGAGTAAAACTGTATGGTAAGCCATAAGGATGAGGAGGTCTTGGCAACTGATAAACACAATTTTGATATATTAGTTAACCCTCATATTTAGTATATTAAACATCTTATATGCTTAATTGATTAGTTTTAACCACATTTTATAAGTTTCAGTTCACATTGGGCTTAATTGTATTTTTCAGCATTATCAGAAATTTTACATTGTTTATGTTTTTTGGGCATAACTTGATGTTTAATTCTGTGATCTTGTTTTGACTGTTTTACATTCAATTGCTAATCAAGTTTCTCTTTTACATGTTGATCAAGTTTATCTTTTACTTGCTAATCAAGTTTCTCTTTTTCTTGTTAATCAAGTTCCTCTTTGATTTTGTTAAATCTGAATTAAATTGCTTAATTTGATTTGGATGTTGATGCAATAATTGCATAATTTTCACATGTTTAATAAGGATTACAGAGACTAAACAATGCATCAAAGGCTTATTGGATGGTGTTTGTTAAGCTTGGTTGAATTCTGGGTTTTAGATTAATTTAGTATTAGATGGGTGCTTAATTTATTTTACCTTGATTAATTAAATTATGGATACTTATTTAGTAGAGAATTCATGGATCATCTTAAGGCTTCTTGATGTGATCTAAGACCAAGAATCTGATTAGCAATTGAATGAATTCTTAGTGATCAATGATGTATTAAATTCAAGATTAGTTGATTTCCTTGGATTAGTTATTTACTTAATTCTATTTATAATTTTTAATTATTTTTTATTAATTAATTTTGTAACCATTTTTTTCCTTGTGAACCTCTTAATTTGATTGCTTGATTAAAGTGATCCAATGACTCGACCCGGTTGTGCTTATACTACAAGTATTTTGGTGAATCGGTTTATAAATTGATTTAATTTGATAGTCTCGACAACTATCAACAGCATATTACTATTTTTGGTGTTTCTATTTATCGAACTGACTGGTGGATTTGGTTACATTATAATTGGTTGTTGGATAATTAGTTGCACCACATGTTGTGGGATATTAGCCGAACCTTACGACACAATAGCAATTTCATGACAGTCACTTCGGTTGATGTTAAAAGAATTGGTGTTGTTGTCAACACTCATGTTTTGGGATAATTCATATGTAGAATCATAATTGGACATGGTCACCATGTCTTTACTGCTTCTAAAGCGAAAGAGACGTTCAATTTTACATAATCGCTCTTAACTTAGTCCCACCAAGTGTGCCAATTTATTTGTGGTGTTTTTTTTCAAAGGTATTGACTACTCTTTTGATTCAAGATCTAATATCTAGGAGTGAATGGACTCTTCTTAGAACCCTAAAGTTTCTGGCAATTGGTAAAATTCTAACGTCAAAGGTTAAGCAGCCATCGATCGGTCAAGCATCAGTGAAGGGTATGTTCGAAAAGAGTTAGCCATTAGGTATGAATATGAATAAATGAAAATGAATCGTCAATGTAAAGGGTGCATCGAAATAAACTTACTGGAAGTAAACTGATGAAAAGGAAATGTCAAAAGTAAACTTACTAAAAGTAAACTTGACAAGAAATGTAAATGACAAATAAAGTAAATGTTGAAAGTAAATGACTGTCGAAAGTAAACTTGTGGAAAGTAAATTGACAAAATGTAAATGGAATAAAGTAAATACCATAAATGTCAATGCTGATGTAGTACACTAGCAAAACATTTTTGGAGTTTCATGTATGTGTTTAGATGAAGATTAAAGCATGAAAAAATGGGGAAATTGCATGAAGATTCAAGAACACAAAAACAAACAAACGTAGAAAGTAAACGCAAAAGACAAAAATATTCATTAAGTTGGAAAAAGATTAAAATGAACTTGCAGAAAGGTAAAACTCATCGAAATTAACCTTAAAGATGTAAATTGTATAATTGGAAAAGAAAATGAATGCTAAATAAGCAAGAACATGAGAGAACATGAACAAACTTGAATAAGAAGGAAATACATTAACTAGAATGTAAAATGTACATATTATAAAAAGATAAGTGTTGAAACGTAGAGAGGCATGGGAATCTAAAGTGGTTGCCATACTTGATTATTAACCCGTCAATCCGTGAGTATCGCACTGGGGACTTAGGAGCTATAGGACGTATAGGGTGTTTTGCAAGTAGAAGGACTAGTATGTTGAACTTCATTCTATCTTCTATTTATAGGCAACCAGCCTCTCTCTTTGGTGCCTAAAATTTTAACTCTATAGCCCCTAAGATGCTATCACCTGGCAGTCATGAAGTTATCCATCACATGTCAAATTCACACTTGGCCTTACCACGTAGTAGCTGCTCTTAGTGGGTGGTTTCTTTCCTTTCTCCAACTTCCATCTTCCCCATGATTACACGTTCTTAATCTTTTAGCATCAACTTTGGGAACTTCCCACATTCAGTGATGGGACCCCCAATCATCTCCTTCCCAGCTTGCAAACTATTTCTTGTTGATCATAAGCTTTGCTGTCGACAGACCTTCAATTGGATGGCTTCGACACGCTTGTATAGCTTTGACAATAATCTGAGACTTTACTTTTGAAGCTTCATGGTTTATCTAAATGTTGTTCTTTCACTGAATTCAATTGTCTTCTGACTTGAGCATGATTCTTCGACACATGGCTTCTGTGATCTTGACTGAACCGGTTGTCAAAATATTGCTATTTTTGGTTTACTGCTTCATCAATTACTGTCTTCGATAGTGTAACACCCTTCGTAGGGCATTACATTTTCGACTAAAAACTTAAAAACCTGAAAAGTCATTTCATAAAAGCTTTGAGTTCTAAAATGTGGATTTTAAAAATTCCTTTTTGAGGAAACATAAACTTACCGAAAATAGGAATAACACAGAAAAATAGACTGAACTAATTAACACACATATTACTTATATCACATAATATTCAATAACATTTTAAAACATAAAATTTACAGACTCAAGCAACAGTAACAAACCCAATAATGAGTCCTACTTAATAGCACGGTAACAACACTAACGAGAAAACTCAACATACTTGTTCTGTTTCTCCATCAAACTACTTACTGTTGAGAACTTGGAAGATCACTCCTCGATGCCGTCACCGATCTCAGAACATCGCCTCCAATAAGTCTAAGAAACTCGTTTTACCTACTATACAAATTTAATAATACAAACACAACAAAGCAATACAATAAAGAGGTGAGATCCCCTTTCACTAATACCAGTACTGCAGCAAAGAATGATACGAATGAAAAAGTCATTCCATACACACAGATATCACAAATATAATCATGTTATCAATTTACAAATAATTCTAATAAACGTATATTGTAATAAAATGAACAGCAATAATATTACCATAACAGATATAACAATTGATACAATAAACCATATAGTCACATCATGCATAATAACTCACAATAACACATCATACATAATATCTCAACATTGAATATAAATAACCACATTAAGATGCAAACCACATATGCAAATATACACAGACTCATTCCTACTCCATGGAGCTAAAACACAGACATCAGAGAGAATGATCCGGAAGAACTATCAGTACCTCAGGCTACCCAAAACTATTACACTATCTAACGTCGTGTCTATAGCCCACAGTCCAAATATGTCGTGTAGTAGTACACAGTCCAAATACGTCGTACACTACAGGCATTGTACTAGACAGTTTCCACAAGATCTCGATTAAGAATAGTGCGTGTCGAGATCATTAGTGTGTTATCAGTTACCATGGCCCAGAGGAACAACCAACTGTCTACATGTGGAATACTCCGCACACTAATGCCTTCAATTCCACTCAATGAACCACACTACGCCTATCACACTGACAACATGGTGTAATTCGTCTCGCCAGTCAGACGCCAATTCTCAACCACATTGACACATCTCTTAATATATACTCATAAACCATAATCTCATAAATACCCTCAGTCTCAATATGTCACCATATTTACACAAATGTCCTCAGTCTTACTATTTCCAAATATAGCATGTCTCCACTTGACAGTACTATTTTCTCAACATGTCTGGGTCCACCACTTTGGCCTGCCAGTAAAACTCATTGTTTCTTTTAGTCGCATAAAGATTTTATAGCATTTTCACAATCGCGTCACCTTTTTCAAAACATTTTTAAATCGCGTAAATATTTTTCAACATTTTAAATATCGCTCAGTGTTTTTAAATCATTTTCTTTTCTTTAAGTTCAAATTTTATATTAAAACTTTCTCTATTATTAGTCTATTTTTAATTAATTTTGGTGACATTTTATCTAGAAAATTCATTAAGTGATATTTTCTACGTTTCCATAAAAAATTTACCTTTCTCAGTTATAACTAATAATTACATCTCGAAACTTGCTAACGCGCTTCAAAACTTAACGAGTGAGCTATACGTTAGTACCCTTCAAGTGTTCAATTTATTTCTCCTCCATACTTAATTTCTCTAATTAAATTCTAAGAATTAAATTACTTTCCATTGTTTATCCAAAAATCTATTTAATTAAGTTCTCATTAAATTAATTACATAAGTCCACACTTTTAAAATAGTTTTGGATTAAAAACATCATAAGTAGGCATGTTAGCCAAAAATCATTCTATGCATTCAAAATCATATTTAATTGTTTCTCATCATTTAATCTCTTATAAAAAAACTCTTAATCCAATTTATTATTATTAAATCACTTAATCCATAATTAGAAAAATATTTAGAACATCTTAGTTCCTTTTGTAGTGGTGAAGCCGTGAGCTTCATGTGTTCTTTGGAACACTCATACAAATCCTCAATATATTATTCATATCCTACAATAACTATCATGCATCCATAAACACATATCATATATTTTAAAGCCATAGACATGCTTGCACACAAAATCAATCACAAATAGGACAACTTTAAACAACCAAGTGAATGAGTCCTTATGGATTCTTCACCACAAACACATCCATTCCTCACCACCAACACATGGTTGTTGAGGGTAATCTCCCTCTTACCTCTTGGTGAAACCTCCAAAGCTCCTTGCTCGTCTTCTTGAATAAATCCTTCTACCACCACCAAGTTGCTCCTTTACAACAAAACAACATACATATATTAATATCAAAGGCTTGAATAAGGAAACCATGGATCAAAATATGGTTTAGAAGGAAAGAATGATATCAATAGTGAAGATTTCATAAACTTCACCTTAAAACTCTAAACCTTGAGCTTGAAGAACAAGCATGAAGATGGATGATTTAGGGAAAGTCTCCAACATGAAAGTTCCTTAGAATTGCATGAAGATTCAAGATCTAAGGTTGTTTGAAATTATAGAAGAGTAGAGAGTGATACAAGGTGGTTTGGCCGTGAGCTTTGTGGGAGAGAAAGGTAAGAGTTTTTGTGTTCTTTGCTTGATAGGAAGATGAAGATGAATAAAAGATGAGCAAGTGTATAATTTTGGCCTCCAAGAGTGTTTGGTCGTGGAACACAAGGAGAGAAAAAGATGAGCTTCATGCAAAAGATGCAAATGAATCAAAGCCCTCCTATTTATAGACTTCATGGAAAAGATGAAGGCTTAGGATATTTGATCAAGATATTTTTCGGTATACTTTAAACAATGAACAATAATTACTGCTTATAAAGTCAATGTCTATTGTCCAATGGATAATAAAATATACTTAGATTTTTCTCTTGTTCCAATTGGATAGCAACTATTGTTGATCATTTTTCTACTGATTACCCTTGATGAGTCACAGAGCGAGTCATCAAAGAGAAGTTTCTAGAACATGTGACTCACTACGATGAGTCAGCATGATGAGTCAGCGTAGAAATTTCTAGAACAGGTGAGTTAGCATGGGGAGTCACTTGCTGAGTCACCAGTTGAGTTAGCAAAGAACCTTTTGGAACGTGTGACTCACTGCGGCGAGTCACAGGGCGAGTCAGCGCTTCTATAAGCTTCGAGAATGTGGCGAGTCAACATTCTAGAACATAGCAAGTCATCGCTTCTAGAAGCTTCCCAAATATGCTGAGTCACAGGTGCTGAGGTGTCACACCATGTGTCAAGCTTCCATTGGTCCTTCCAAGATGAGTCACAGCCACCAATTTTGACCGGCTCCTTATTTGTCCACGTGTAAAACACTTGATGACTAGGCGTGTGATGATCACATATTTTATACATTAATAAACCCTCATTTTTAGTCATTTACACTCTCCATGTACTTAATTGATTAAGCTTAGTTATGTTTTGTAAGTTTGGACTCAAATTGGACTTAATTGATTTTTTCAAAGACTATTTTGGTCTTACTTTGCTTCGTATTTCGGTCATATCTTGAGTTTTAAATGTCTGATAATTATGAATTTTACCTTGTAGGAAAGATAAGGAGAGCTCTACAACTTTGATGAAGAGCTCAAAGTCTCAATCAGACATCTAGTGGAGCTAATTGGGCTTGGAAGACAGAATACGAGTTTTGTATCTGAAACCTGAACAGTGTACAGTAATCAGAGCATAACTTGGGCTGCAAGAATTATCTTGGGCTGAAATTTGGACATTTGAAAGTTAAGACCCAGATCTAAAACTTTTATGTTGAACACAAAACTTGATTCGGGTTCCTTGATGGTGATATTGGGTCTGAAAGTCAAAACAGAGGTGCTGAAACTGGGCCTGAATAGTCTGTAGTAATTGGGCTATATCTTGGGCTGTAGGACGAATTTTTGGGTGATTCCAGAGCCATTGGAAAGCTTAGACAATTTCCTAGAACTTTTATGAAGACCACTTGGCTCGAAAATGACGGAATCAATGACTTAAGCAATGAATGGTTTCGGAGACAAGAAATCTCAATGATTTTTCACTCTTATCCTCACCATTTGGCATTTTCCACTCATTCATCCACTCATCCATCTACCCCTAATCAGCCTCCTTGTCATTTTGTATTCCTAATCCTCTATAAAAGGCACCATTGGCTGACCATTTGGGGGCACTTGGTGTTAGGCTTAGTTTGTACAAATTAAGGTTATGCTTGTTTATTGTTTTCCCTTGTTGTAATTTTCTCTTGTTCTAAATTGAAGTCATGTTCATCTTTCTCTTCTTCTCTCTTTCTTTCTTCTTATCCATGAGTAATTAAATCTTCATCTTGCTTGGGTGAAAGAGTGAAGCTCTTGGTAATGAAATAAGGTTAGATTATTTTATTTATTGTGCTTAAATGATATATTATTAAATGAACATTATATGTGTTGTATTTTGTTTCCACTCAATTTAGAAACCTTCTTTGTTAATGGAGATTTTGATTTATTGTAGACAATAGGATTGACATAGTGAATGCTTGAACTCATTTACAAATGTTGGTAGATAATTAAAGAAATCATAATATGATTACATATATAATTGAATTTTGAATGTTATATTTTCCGATTGGAACCTCCGTTGTGTGTGGATTTCAATTGAGTTAAAAAGAGAAATAATCTTATCTTTAATTTATTACCAAGAGTGGATCTCTTAACCCAAGCAAGCCCTTAAATTCATTTGTGAACTTATTTTATTACTTTTGGTGTTGTGACAAATCCCTTCTTACCTCAATTAATTTTTCTTCATCAATTCCCTGTGGATCGACCTCGGACTCTCGAGAAATTTACTACTTGAGACAACCTGCACTTGGGTTTGCATCCTTTAAAATCCCGCAGTCAAGTTTTTGGCGCCGTTGCCGGGGACTTGATTTGAAGTTTTGATTTATTGAGGTTTGTTTTCTTTAATAAAATCTATTCTCTCTTCTCCCTCACCGGAGCAAAAGATCGGCTTGCCGATCCTTCGGTTTCTTTACTAACTCTCTAACTTACTAACTTACTAACATACTAACTTTTATATTTATGTCATTTATTTTTGTTTTTTAATTTTTTTTTTTTGTCTTTTTTTTGTCAGTGGGGGTAACTCTCTTTTATTTTACGCACTAACTTTGTGGGGAAACTCTCCTTTTTACTTTTCTCGTTATTTAATTTTCTGCACTTTATTTTTATTTTTATTTTTATTTTTGGGTGGTTGGTTTCTACCACATCCTTGTTAATATTTAATGGTGGGTTACACCGCCAGCTTGTACATTATTTTTTTTATTTATTTTTAGTTATTTATGTATTTATGCTTAATTGGTATCGTGATTTAAATTCTGGTCGTTTAGTTAAAATTAATCCTGGTACTTTATATGTTGACTTGTTTGAATCACAATCACACACAATTGACACAATGGCTGACAATGAAAGTGTACATGATGAACCAAAAAATCAACCGTTGCGAACCATGCGTGAATATTTGCAACCACCTCAAAATTCTAGTCCATCATGTTTTATCTTTCCACTCAATGCCAATAATTTTAGATTCAAACCAGGTATGATTTCTTTACTTCCTAATTTTCATGGTTTAGAATCTGAAAGTCCATATTTACATCTAAAAGAATTTGAGGAAGTATGTATTACTTTCAATGATCAAAATTGCACTGAAGAGATTGTTAAGCTTAAATTGTTTCCTTTTTCTTTAAAAGATAAAGCAAAATCTTGGCTTAGCACTTTGAAACCAAGATCAATTAGCACATGGCAAGAAATGCAAGGTGAGTTCTTAAAGAAATTTTTTCCAACACATAAAACCAATGCTATGAAAAGACAAATCCAAAATTTTTCCCAAAATTCAAATGAAGCATATTTTCAATGTTGGGAACGATTTAAAGATTTGTTAAATTCTTGTCCACATCATGGTTTTGAAAAATGGCGCACTATAAGCTTCTTTTATGAAAGTTTAACTCCTGAAACTAAACAATTTGTGGAAACAATGTGCAATGGTGAGTTTCTTGATAAAGAACCTGATGAAGCTTTTGACTATTTGAACTAGTTGGCTGAAAATTCTCAATCTTGGCATAGTACTAATATTTCTGAAAATTCAGTTAGATCTAATCTTGCAAGTGCTAATAAAGGAAAATATCACCTTAGTCAAGAGGAAGATCTAAATGCTAGGTTTGCCAATTTAGCCAGAAAGGTGGAAGCCATGGAATTAAGAAAAACAAAAGAAATTAAATTTGTGCAAAATGAAGAAATTTGTGGCATTTGTGATGACTTAGGGCACCCAACACATGAATGTCCTAACATTCCTGTTTTTAAAGAAGTTGTACATGAGCAAGTAAATGCAATGAATAATTTTAAAAAGCCATTTACTTCTTCTTTTTCAGATGCATACAATTCGGGATGGAGAAATCACCCGAACTTCAGCTGGAGGAATAATACTCAGTCACAATTCATGCAACCACCACCTCCTCAGGCACAACAGGACTCTCAAAATTCTCAATGATATGTACCTTATGTCTCACCATATAGTAAAAACCTTGAAGAAACATTGCGTGCATTCATAGAAAAGCAAGAGGCCATTAATAAACAAACTAATCAAACCATGAATGACATAAAAGACACTCTTGCTAAACTTTCTTCTGCACTCATCATTCATGAGAAAGGAAAATTTCCTTCTCAACCTCAACCAAATCCCAAGGGTCAATACAGTCTAAATGAGGGGAGTTCAGAAAACTAACAAATGGGCTAAGTCCAATCAGTGATAACTCTTAGGAGTGGAAAGGTTGTTAAAAAACAAATCCTCAAATCTTGTGAGAAAGAAGATGAGCCAATTCCCCAAGAAAATGAAGAAGTTGACCAAAAGGAGACCAAACTCTCGCCTTCACGCCCATTTCCTCAAGCATTGAAAAATCCAAAGAAATTGGACCATAACATGGGAATTTTTGAAATTTTGAAACAAGTGAAAATTAATATTCCTCTGTTAGATGCTATTAAACAGATTCCTTCTTATGCCAAATATTTGAAGGACTTGTGCACTGTTAAAAGGAAATTAAATGTGAAAAAGAAAGCATTTTTGGCGTAAAGATGTAAGCTCCATTCTTCAAAATAATAATGCGTTAAAATATAAAGACCCTGGTTGTCCTACAGTTTCATGCATTATTGGAGAACATAAAATTGAAAAAGCTTTACTTGATCTTGGTGCTAGTGTCAATTTGCTTCCATATTCAGTTTATCAGCAACTCAACTTAGGTGAGTTAAAACAAATTTCTGTAACTCTTCTACTTGCAGATAGATCAATTAAAATTCCAAGAGGAATAGTGGAAGATGTGTTAGTTCAAGTTGATAAATTCATATATCCTGTGGATTTCATTATCTTGGATACTGAACCTCTGGTTGATAGTTGCAAGTCAATTCCTGTTATTTTAGGCCGTCCATTTTTAGCAACATCTAATGCTTTGATAAATTGCAGAAATGGAGTGGTGAAGCTAACATTTGGAAACATGGCACTAGATCTCAATGTTTTTAACATGTGCAAGCAACCACAGGAAGTCCTTGATGAAAATGAGGAAGTTGAAGGAATTGAAGCCATTATAGATGATCATCTTCAAAAAGGGAGTTCTTCTAACCCATTAGAAGTTTGTGTAATTAATTCATTTGATTTGCTTGATTGTACAGAGGAAATAGAATACAAAGGAAGAAGGCCAAAATTCGAAGAGCTAAAACCCATGAATGATAATGCTCATGAAGAAGTACCCACACCGGAACTAAAGCCATTACCTGCTGGGTTGAAGTACACATTTTTGGGAGAAAAGCAAAGCTTTCCTGTGATAATTTTCTCGTCTCTTACTGAAGAACAAGAAGGAAAGATGTCGCCTCAATGGACGCACCAAGATAGAAGGAAATTTCTGACAGAGGTGAAAATTTTTTATTGGGATGACCCATACTTGTTCAAACATTGTCCTGACTAAATTTTTCAGAGATACGTGCCCAACAGTGAGGTAGGTAGTGTCATTAAATTTGTCACTCGGATGCATGTAGAGGTCACTTCTCTTCAAAGAAAACAGCTGCAAAAATCTTACAGTGTGGATTTTATTAGCCCACTTTATTTAAGGACTGCTATACTTTTTGCAAAAGTTGTGAAAATTGTCAAAAGTTGGGCTCAATTTCAAAAAGAAACATGATGCCTCTGAAACCCATCCTTGTCATTGAAATTTTTGATTGTTAGGGAATTGATTTCATGGGTCCATTTCCATCTTCATTTGGATTTGTGTATATTTTGGTTGCAGTTGATTATGTTTCAAAATGGATTGAGGCGATTCCATGCCGACACAATGATCATAAAATTGTTCTCAAATTTTTAAAAGAAAATATCTTGTGTCGATTTGGAATCCCTCGAGCTATCATAAGTGATGGGGGAACACATTTTTGCAATAAACCATTTGAATCTTTAATGAAGAAATATGGTATTACACACAAAATTGCCACCCCTTATCACCCTCAGACAAGTGGACAAGTTGAATTGGCAAATAGGGAGATTAAACAAATTTTAGAAAAAACGGTTAACCCAAATCGTAAAGATTGGTCTTTAAGACTAAACGATGCACTTTGGGCTTACCGTACTGTTTTCAAAACATCTTTGGGCATGTCACCCTATCGATTAGTCTATGAAAAACCTTGTCACTTGCCTGTAGAATTGGAACATAAAGCATTTTGGGCCATTAAAGCTTTCAATCTAAATCTTGATGATGCTTGCAAGATACACAAATTGTAATTAAATGAACTTGAGAAATTGAGAAATGATGCATATGAGAACTCAAAGATTTATAAAGCCAGAACAAAAGCTTTTCATGACAAGACAATTTTGAGAAAATCTTTTGAAATTGGTCAAAAAGTTCTGCTTTATAATTTCCGTCTGCACCTATTCCCTGGAAAATTGAGATCAAGATGGAGTGGTCCTTTTATTGTCAAACACGTGTATCCTCATGGAGCCATAGATATTGAGAATCCTAGGAATGGTAATGTGTTTAAAGTTAATGGACAAAGGCTCAAACCATTTCAGGAAAACCAAGTTAATGAGGTAGAATTCATCTCTCTTTTTGATCCTTATTATGAATAGAATTCACTCTAATTTTGTTGCCTTGTTTTTGCAGTTCTTTGTGTTGTCGGTTAAGTGGCGGATACGGTACTCCGTGACTCTCAAGTCGGTTTGTTTTTCAGTTTCCCAAAATAACTGAATCCTTCTTCTCCCTTAAAATGGATGCCATTCTTTCAAACCTGAGAAAATATTTTCCTTCTCTCCCTCTAAATGCTCTGAAAAAAATCTACAAAGTTCGATGTGAAAGATTGAGATTGTTAATGCACAAAGGTATGCCAGAAGATGTACGCTGGATAATTGAAGCAAAGGTCCCACTAGCAGGTGAGTTTTCAATTTCATTTGACTCATACATGCCAGGTCTTAGAAGAAGTTCGTATTCTAAAATGAGAAGAGCAAAAAGGTTACAAGTCTGTTACAAATGTGGACAATGGAATTGTAACAAGCGATGTCGTACTTTGGGGATGGTTTCCGCAAACAGAGAAGATAAAATTTTCTTCATTAAGAATGGACTGAGTAAGGAGTCATTAGATGATATCTTATTGACTCTTGAGACGCGTTCTTATAGATTGATGCAGGGTGAAATTCTTAATTTTTGGAATCTCTTCAAGGATGAAGAAAAATACTACAGTCTTGGGAATCTGACTCTAAAAGACCCTGTTTGCCAATTTATAAGAAAATTGGATGGGAAGCTTATCCTCGACTCATAGAAGGCATTTAAGTCGTTACTGCACGTTAAACCAGAGGCAGATGTGAGCCATATCCATAATAATCTGTACATATCATCATCTTCTTCTTCATGTAATCTTTAAAAAAAAAAAGAAAGAGAGAAAAAAATTCAAAAAAAAAGAAAAATAAAAAAGAAAAAAAAATGTTTGAACAAGGGCGATCCGGAAGGAGTACCATGGCTTTAATTAGTTGTGGAGCCCCAGCCTTTGGCTGACCCGTCATTGACTCGGGTGGACCTTTGCACATTTTTTTTTTTAAAAAGTTCGTGAGTGTCTACTGCACTGGTGACACGCAGTAAAAAGATATGCCATTACTGCACTCATGACGCGCAGTATAAAGATACGCCATGAAAGCTGTACATACAAGTATGTCATCATTTGCTATTATATCTCTTTTATCTTTGTATGATTTTTTGTATTTTAGTTTTGGACAGACGATCCTTTGAGCAGGGTCCTTCAGGGTTTCTAGACTTCTTTACCCTGATGGCTTTCTTGAAGTCACAAAAAAAAAAAAATCCTTTACCTTTGATCTTTGATCCCGATCCAAAGAATAACTCGATAGATTGGTCAGCAGGAGGCAGTGAGGGAAATAAGATGAAAAAGGAGCCAGATTTGACACTTCGTTTAAAGCTTTCCTTTACTTTGGATTTATCATACTTTGTTTTTGTTTAAATTTGTGTCAGTTTTCTCCAACAGGTAATATCTTCTATCCTTTACTCATCTATATTTTAACATTGAGGACAATGTTGTGATCTAATTGGGGGGAAAGATAGTTGACCCAAAAAAAAAATTGTTTTGTTTTGTTTGGGAAGTATGATATGATTGTCATGGACTTACTAAACCAATTAGTGATGGCAGAGTAAGGAGTAATTTTACTTCTGAGACGCATCTTAATTGGTGGCAGAGTAAGGATTTTTTAGGTAGTAATTAATTAGTATTGATTTGTGAAAGTAACAAAGTTTTTATCTTTTGATTTCCTTTGAAAGATTCAAGCGAATGCACTCTCACAGCCTTGGAAGCAATTGAAATTCAGGAATCATAGCATGATTGAATAAATTATCTTCTTTCTTAAATTTCACATGCTTGGTTATGGATGTTGAATTGGTGGATTAAGAATGATAGAAATATGCCTTGTGAGATTTTGAGCCTATGATAAATGGATTGAATATCTATGCCATTCTCTTCTTTCTTGTGTGATTTTCACTCATGGAATTGTTACTCTAGAACTTGCTTTGATTCTTTTTGAGGCTACATTTTCACATGCATACATTAATATGATTGAGGCATTTTGAAATAGCTACTTTGACCAAATAGCCATCCTTGTATATTTTCGATTGTGTAACCCCTTTAAACTTATTTGACCATTCCTTGTTTTAAGCTCATTTCATCCTTCAAAAAAAAAAGAAAAAAAATATGTTTTTATCCAACCTTAGGGAATAAGAGAGCATTGACCTTGTTCTTGAATAAGTGTGGGGGTGTGTGTGCAAAATGAAAAAAAAATTATTGACCACCGTTGCAATCAAAGGATTATCAGAATAAAGGTGGATGCTTGGAAACAACAGGAAGAAAAGGAGAATGTTCAAGTCTAACAATGAATTCAATTCACCAATTTGGGATTGATCTTCAACAAAACATTAGTCAAATATTGGTGATTGTCCTTTATGATGAATGTTCTCAAACATTTTCTCCACTCTAACTATACCATAATGCTCTTTTATTCTCTTTGGTATTTATCTTTTCATATTCATATTATCTCCTCTCCTTTACCATGACCCCATTACAACCTTGAATAAAGTCCTCTTGATTTTTGTATGCATGTGTTTTGAGTAGCGGAGAAGTAGAAGATAAGCAAGCTTATGGTAGTGCAATTGTTCATGGGTTGAATAGAGTAAAATACTTACCTTTTAAACACTTGAGAGATTGAGAGTGAATTCTGTGAGGATATATCATTCTTGATTCATTCTTTTCAACTGAAGTTTCCTTGCTTGTTGGTTTGAGATGTGAAGAAATGTTACATCATTTATGCTTTGATCCCTTGAATTTCTTGTTGTTCTTCTTGCTTCATCGAGTCTTTTAGAGTTTTTAGCTTTTGAGTCTGTGTCATTTTTCTTTGTCTCCTAACTTTGGTCTTATGTGTTTTGCCCAGGAGTGCAAAAAGCTAAGTGTGGGGGAATTTGATGATCACATATTTTATACATTAATAAACCCTCATTTTTAGTCATTTACACTTTCCATGTACTTAATTGATTAAGCCTAGTTATGTTTTGTAAGTTTGGACTCAAATTGGATTTAATTGATTTTTTCAGCACTATTTTGGTCTTACGCTATTTCTGTATTTTGGCCATATCTTGAGTTTTAAATGTCTGATAATTATGAATTTTACCTTGTAGGAAAGATAAGAGAGATCTCTACAACTTTGATGAAGAGCTCAAAGTCTCAATCAGACATCTAGTGGAGCTAATTGGGCTTGGAAGACAGAACACGAGTTTTGTATCTAAAACCCGAACAAAGGTACGAATCGAGCATAACTCGGGCTGCAAGAATTATCTTGGGCTGAAATTTGGACATTTGAAATTCAGACCCAGATCTAAAACTTTCATGGTGAACACAAAACTTGATTTGGGCTCCTTGATGGTGATATTGGGTCTGAAAGTCAAAACAGAGGTGCTGAAACTGAGCCTGAACAGTCTATAGTAATTGGGCTATATCTTGGGCTGTAGGACGAATTTTTAGGTGATTCCAGAGCCATTGGAAAGCTTAGACAATTTTCTAGAACTTTCATGAAGACCACTTGGTCGAAAATGACGGAATCAATGACTTAAGCAATGAATGATTTTGGAGACAAGAAATCTCAATGATTTTTCACTCTTATCCTCACCATTTGGCATTTTCCACTCATTCATCCACTCATCCACCTATCCCTAATCAGCCTCCTTGTCATTTTGTATCCCTAATCCTCTATAAAAGGCACCATTGGCTGACCATTTGGGGGCACTTGGTGTTAGGCTTAGTTTGTACAAGTTAAGGTTATGCTTGTTTATTGTTTTCCTTTGTTGTAATTTTCTCTTGTTCTAAATTGAAGTCATGTTCATCTTTCTCTTCTTCTCTCTTTCTTTTTTCTTATCCATGAGTAACTAAATCTTCATCTTACTTGGGTGAAAGAGTGAAGCTCTTGGTAATGAAATAAGGTTAGATTATTTTATTTCTTGTGCTTAAATGATATATTATTAAATGAACATTATATGTGTTGTATTTTATTTCCACTCAATTTAGAAACCTTCTTTGTTAATGGAGATCTTGATTTATTGTAGACAATAGGATTGGCACAGTGAATGCTTGAACTCATTTACAAATGTTGGTAGATAATTAAAGGAATCATAATATGATTACATATATAATTGAACTTTGAATGTTATATTTTCCGATTGGAACCTCCGTTGTGTGTGGATTTCAATTGAGTTAAAAAGAGAAATAATCTTATCTTTAATTTATTACCAAGTGTGGATCTCGTAACCCAAGCAAGCCCTTAAATTCATTTGTGAACTTATTTTATTACTTTTGGTGTTGTGACAAATCCTCTTCTTACCTCAATTAATTTTTCTTCATCAATTCCCTGTGGATCGACCTCGGACTCCCGAGAAATTTACTACTTGAGACAACCTGCACTTGGGTTTGCATCCTTTAAAATCCCGCAGTCAACGTGTGACGAGGCGTCTTCTAGAGTCTTCTAAAACAAGCTAGAACATGTGAGTCACTAGGCTAGTCACCTAGGTGAGTCACCAAACGATGAGTCATCGTTCTGAATATTCTAGAGTGGGTGACTAGGCTTGCGTCTAGAATCATTCACTAAATATTTTTCTGGAAAATATTATCCAATGGATAATAAAACATAACCCGATTTTATTTGTCAGATAAAATCGTAGAAAAACAAAACTTCAAAAATTGTTTCCAGTTTCGGGTTTAGTAAGATTCTCCGCCTCCGAATCAACAGTACAAAATTTTCTGGCCAAAAAAATTTTTTATTTTTTCAAGACGCCTAAGCCACACACGCCCCAAAATATCGAAATGTATTAAATATTTAAAATATACCAAAATATCAAAAATATAATATAATATTTAAAATATCTCAAAATATCTCAAATATATATTAAAATATTCAAAATATCTCAAAATATCTAAAATATAATAAAATATTCAAAATATCTTGAAATATCTAAAATATATTAAAATATTCAAAATATTTAAAACATCACAAAAATTCACAAAAATCATAACAATTGTGAAACTCATGAAAATCAAATCAGATTAGTAAAAATAATTAAGGATTGAGAAAAAGAAATAAAATACGAAGACTTATATACAACCCAAAAATAATATTAAAATAATAAAAAACGTAAAAACTCCCAAAAATTCCTAAAAATCACAAAAAATATAAAATCCACAGAAGTCGAGTCAGATTACTCAAAATAATTTGGAATCGACCAAAACAAATAAAATACGTATTCTTAGGGTGTTACAGATAGATTCTTGAAACTTAATCTTTTTAGCGACTTAATATTGTCTACTTATTGTGCTTGTCAAAATGGCTAATTTTGACCCCCAACAGTTTGTATGATGTCTTTAGAACCCATAACTCTATCACCAAACTTATAACAACAAAGTTGATGTTAAAGAGTTCACTTAATCTTCCGAACTAAACCAATGTACTCTCTAGGACATAACTATAGAGCACCATATGTGCTTAGAGATCTCTCAAAAGTCGATCAACGTATGGAGAAATGAAGGATATGAAGTTGGCAAATGCACAAGAAGAGGGGTTGAATTATGAACTCCAAAAACTTTGGTTTTTCGTACAAAACAAACTGAGTCTACTCAACCTCTCTTAAGCAGCTCACTTTTAATTAAGTAGAGTTACAATAAGCATAAAATAAGGTTGAGTAGAGTTATTTCACAACTCTGCTCAACTTGGTTAGAACGAAGAAATATGATAAATTAGTTAAAAGCTTTAGTTGAAATGCTCCCAAAAATGTTCTATGAATTTAAGAAACTAATTTTCTAACAAATTTCATATATTTGTTCCAAAGATTTAAGAAACACTTGGCTAAAATCCTTTAGAACTCGGTTTCACAAACTAGTTTTGATTAACACTTCCGTTTTCTTTTTTTTTTCTTTTTAAATAGCTTAAACAAATATGAAACACCTTTAACACAAGTTTAGATAAAAGATGAGAACAAACATTTCTCAAGCTTGTTGACTTGAAGTTAAGAAGGATTATAACAAACACAAAATGTAGTTGAGTAAGATTGTTGGGCACTATTCCCAAGTTAGTCAACTATAACCAACAAATAATACCAACCAAAAACTTTCAAAGGGTATATTCCATAAACACTTTTTAAAATGTATAAACTTGTTCTAACACCTTAAAGGTGGCTTTTAACACATATTTAAACTTATGAAAGCTTAAGTTTCAAAATACTTAGTTTTCAACTTGTAAAAGCCAAATGGGTAGAAACGAAATACTATTAAAACAACATAAACAAGAAGGACAATAAAAGTTAGAGCTCAATGCGAAAGATCAAGTTAAGTTTTAAAGCTCTCAGTTGTTTGGGTGAAAACTTAAGCAAAAGGTTATGTAATAATTTGCAAAGACTTGTTGCGGAGAAGGGAAGAGAGAGCTTAACACAGTAGATTTATACTAGTTCACCCCAAACCACACGGACTATTTCTAGTCCTCAACTTCTCACTGGGATTTTCTTCACTATAATGAGTAATCTTTGTACACCACAATCACTCATAGCTTATAATTGAATATTCTTTGTTTCTACAGCCACTTCTGGCTTCTTTACACTTCTTATAGTGGCTAGTACAGTCCACTAGCTCACCAACACTCACCATTATAGGTCCAAGTGTTTGGGATAGATTAAAGGTTTGGGTACCTCTCGCAAAGCACTCCAAGAGTCGATAAACCAAATACAATTCAAGAGAGAAAGTGGGTAGCTCTTGAAAATCACTCAAAGAGTGCTTATACACAGTTTATGTGGTAAATGAAACACCTATAACAAGATATTTGCTAAGGTAGCACAAGTAGGTAACAAGAAGTAGAGTTGAGTTAAGTGTAGTTCTTAATTAGTAGTGTTAAATCAATCTTAGCTCCTCCAACCTCTTATTTTTCAAGTTTGAACCCTTATATAGGCTTAGAAAACTTCTGTTATGATTCCAAACCTCCTAACATGCATTGGACAAAAACTAGTTGTTACTAGCCGTTATGAAATTTGTTATGAAATTTGTCTTAAAGCTGACTTAAGTAGACTGCTTCAGCAAGTCTACCCATCTTCAGCTTTGCTCAATATTAACTTTGCTCAACTGATTTGTTTTTTTCTTAACTTGATTTCTCATACATAGATCATTTTTCCAGGTTGATTTGTATGAAAAACAATGCTTTTCTCGAAATCTTTAGATTTGATTTGGTCTTGTGAAAATTTTTGCCTTGAAGCTTAACTTGAGCACGTTCTTTACGACTCTACTCATCTTCTGTTCTGATTATCTTTAACTCTGCTCAACTAACTTTAACTCTTCTTAACTCATTTTCTCATATGTAGATGATCTTTCCATCCATGAGAAGACATGCTCTTCCACAACTCTTTATCTTTTGATATGGTCTTGTGAATTATTGAAACTTTATAGCTTGGGATGACCTTGCTCCACTTGTAACTATGAATCTTTTGAAGTCTTGGTTCTTCTATGGTTGATTTTATAATACAAAGATGATTTGATCTTGTTGTTCCTCATGAGAAGAACTTGTTCTTATATTATTCTTCACTCATTTGATATGTTCTTATGAGTTCTTCACACTTTATTAGCTTAAACTGACCTTGCTCAACTATTGGCTTTGAAAACTGAGACCTTGATCACTCTTCTCAAGTTTGCTTCGACTCTTCTTAAGTCTTATGTGACTCTTCTCATCACAATTGGTGATCAACCAGTCATCCACTTGATCTTTCTCAAATGTAGAGCATAGGTCTACATATAAACACTTAATAGAAACTCAAATCAAAGCACTCATCTAAGGGCTTTGGAGCTTACAGAATACACACTGCAAGAAAACTGAATATTATCAGCAATCATATCTACAGGAAAAGTTGAAAATCTGTCAAAAAAGTTGATTTCTGGAAAATTTTCCTACGGATTTAGGGTGGCCGGTAAAATCATTGCCAGAAACTTCAGCTGGAAATTTTTAGTGGATAAATACAGATGGTCCGGGGGCATGTTTGACAGATATTTTCTAGTTGAAAAAATTGAGATTTCATTTTAGAAAATTTTGCAACGGATGTCTCTGTCGAAAACGATATATTAATTTTAAAAAAATAATAAAAATAATACTTATGTGTGTGTGTGTGTGTGTGTGTGTGTGTGTGTATATCAATTAATATTCTTTAATTAGTATAAATTTAATAATTAAAGAAAATAACACAAAAAAATCCAATGATATTATGAAATGTCAAATAACATGAATAAAAAAAATGTCTAGTCCTCTGGCATCTCATCATCTCATCATGTAGACTATGAACAAGATCCTAGGTGTGTTGTTGTAAGCGTTGAGAGCTAGGATAGTGTTGGTAAGGGAACAACTGGTAAAGGTGCTGGAACTGCTGCTCATGAGGTAGGTGTTAGAGCAACTACTGTTGTGAAGACAGGTGTTAGATCGATTGCTGATGTGGAGACGAGTACTAGAGTGGCTGTAGAGGTAGCTAAGAAGTTAGGTGTTGCAGTGGCTATAGAGGCGGATGGTGGAGTGGCTATAGAGGCAGTTGAGGAGTCTGTTGGATCAGCTACAAAGGAGGCTGAGGAGATGAGTGCTGGAGCGGCTGCAGAGGCAATTGAAGAGATGACTGTTGGAGTGGCTGGCCATAGACAAGCAGCTGAGAAGACATGTGCTACAGTGTTAGCTATGACATATGTTGCAATGGTTGGGAAGGCATTATCATAAGAAAAACCCTAGCATGAACTACTTGTCAATGCCCGTGCCCATGCTTATCTTCTTCCCCATCCCTATAGGGGATTACATTTCTATGTCTATGTTCAATCGCATGCCTATATCCATTCCCATGAGGTTTTGCATCCCCATGCCAATGCCTCCCTATGTGCTCATTGATGCCTACTGCATGGTAATCTATGTCCAAACCTGTTGCAATGTCAGGATTATGTCTTAGTTTTTTTTTTTGTGTCTAAATGTTAGAAAATGTCTGCACCATCTCCAGCCTCATCTGTGCTCTAATGAGCTCCTCTAGCTCGACAATGTTGACTTGAGATGACTAACTCTCAATGTTACATGATGACTCCATTGTTGCCTAGGATGCAAGGCCATAAATGTGGCCTTTCTTATTGGTCCCTATTAGACAACTATGTATCCTCAGAATTCTGGGTCACTTGCCGCTCCTTTTTATTATAAGATTCTTACAAAAATAATACATAATTATCTTTATATATATATATATATATATATATATATATATATATATATATATATATATATATATATATATATATATATATATAGGAATAAAATGTTCATTAAACTACAAAATAATAAATGATATTTATGAACTACTATGACTCTAGCCTTAGTCTTGACCCAATCATCAATAGATGTCCTAAAGTGGGTGCGCCTAAACACATCTACATCTTTGGGCGGTGCACCCATCTCTTGTACTTGTGAAAATTTGATGTATATAAATAAATCATAACCTCACAAAGTGTCAACTACTAAGATAAACTAAGGAAATTAAATACAATTAAGTAAAGTTAAGAAAAATAACCATCTTTTCTTGGAGGGTCTTATAGGAGATGGAACCCTGGTGTGCAGGCATCCACTAGAATTAGATGCTTTATTCGCCTTAGCCTTCTCCTGCATGTCTTTAAATTTGTTAGACTCCCAGTATTGCTGGAGAACCTCCCATGACGACTCTCCTATCCAACTAGGCGTTCATCTCAATTTCCTGGCATCCCATAGCATATCACTTAACCGCTTTGTTCCATGATGGTTGAAAGCCTTATAATACTTTTCATATGAAAAATGAGGGTCCAAATGAACAGTCCTCTACAAAAGATAGTAATAATTACATAATAAAATAATAATTGAATACAAAAACACAAATATTATCAAATTTCAAATACCTAAAATGCATCAAACCACGTACACCTCAACTTATCTATATTGTCATCCTAAGATTTCTAGGGATGGTGGTACCTCGCTTGGATGAGTTTAGTCAAAGCTACCGTAGCCGGTTTTGAAGGCAAAAAGCTTAACAATCATTTGACAAAAAATCAATAATGTAAACATAATATCTATACATATAGTTGTTATAAACTAGAAGAATTAGAAAAGAAATTATTTACTACTCTCTTCCATCGAGCTTGATGATCTAGACAGGTTGATTATGGGTGGAGTCAGCAGTAGAAGCTAGATGACCACCATCTAAGGTAGCCTGGTTGGATAGACCAAGATCTACGACAACATGGTGAGAGGTAGTAGGAGTGCCAATAAGAGAAGGAGTGACAGGTAGGGGGATAGATGTTTAGATGCAACTGTGTGTGCAGAAGATGGCTACTGCAGCGAAGATGGTGAAGATGAATATGCGAAAGGTGGAGGAGATCAACGTACAATTTGCGGAGGTACTAATGGTGATGGAGATCCAAAACTAGAAGTAAATCTAGGGGTCTACATCATCACAATCGAAGGAACATATGCTGAAGCAACTATATTAGGCTTACCTTGCACACGCTCCACAATCGATATCCTAGAATAAGTTGTTGATCACCATCTGGGTGATTTCTTAATCGTCTTTGCCTTCCCCTTGCCTTTGTCCTAGTGTGACATCATTTGCATAAGCACAGAATATATTAGAATATGTCATAGGCAAATCATTGTTAACTTAAAATTAAACATACATACAGATAACAATTATAACATGTGCATTAAATAAATATTAAGCACTAATTAATGAAACAAATGAATGTTAAATAAACATACATATATTAAATGAAATAATAAGCACTAATATTAATGCAAGCATAACTTAACTTAAAATAGTTGACAATTTGGCCTTATTATCAATCAGAGTTTTCACACTCCTTGTATTCCTCATCCTCGTGTTGGGGGTCCTCCTCTTTGTCATCATGTACTTTGTTATCCTCTTCTTCCACATTAATTTCTTTATCAAGACTTTTCATTCCAATGTCCACCAGAGTTGTGTCAACTACTTTAAACTCACCATCATTATCTCACAAAGTTTCAACCTCGTTTGTATCAACATTGGGAGAAAATTGAGACCTACGATCATTATGAAACGCAGCTTCTAACATACCCTAAAGCTCTATACTATTCATAGGATTAGACTTAATAACTACACACTAAGCAACCTTGTCCTTAACCCTTCCTGGCCAAGGATCATAATACACATGTCTTGCTTGTTGAGCAATGAATAAAAGGTCATATCTCTGTTATCTTCGTGTGTGTCGCACCTCTAATGTTTTATAATCCTTATGCACCATAGTTCTCCTATTTCTGGTTGGGTCAAACCATTCACATTGGAAATGGACAACTTTGTTGGTTGATTCCTGAAGATATTCTAACTTAACAATATCTTTAATTACCCCATAGTAATCATATTCTTCACCATCACTTAATCCCTTAATAGAAACCCCACTATTGATCATCTTTATTGATTGCGACCATGTAGAAGTGTGAAATCTTTACCCATTAACGAAATACAATGAATAACATTTCACATGTCTACTTGGGCCACAAGCAAGATCATGTCAGCCACAATTAGTTACCATATTCTGATCTTCGTGAGCCTACACATCATGACTTCGTATTAGGTGTCAACATTGTCCATCAAAAAATTCATGAAATAAATAATTAAGGTCAAGTTAACTACTTACATAGTATTGGAACCATACCACAAAGTCGGCCTCTTTTCTTTGGTGTGAATGTTCTTGTGGAATATTGAAATATTCTAAAAACATACTAACCATGGTCCACAAATGAACATATATTAGATATTATGTACTAAAAAGATTAGACATAATAAAATTTGAAAAAAAAGTAAGGTACTAACTTTATAAATGGTTGGACCTCTTCATAGTTAATTAAGACTTGAAGCTTAGCAAATTTGAACTCATCATCATTCAACCATTTAGTAGTAAATGCTCCAGTTGACTGGCCAGGTTGATTGAATACTAATACAGATAGTTGTGAAACATCATTTTGACACCCATCATTGTTGTGCCCCATTCTTGTTCTCTTACAATTGACAATAGGCACAAAGTAGAACAAGTAAAAACGTGTTGTCTCATTTGTGGTGTACCACTTATATATTGCACCTTCCACACGTGATTTACTATTGATTACTTTTTTCAACTTATTCATATAAATTTCAAATAAATACATCCATCTATATTGAACTAGCCCACCTATCATCGCTTCATAAGGCAAATGAATTGGCAAATGTTCCAAAGAATCAAAGAAATAAGGTGGGAATATCCTCTCCAACTTACATAAAATGACAAGAATGTGTTTTTCCATTTTCATTAAGTCTTCTCTTCTCAAAGTATTTGAACATGAGTCTTAAAGAATAGACTTATTTCCATCAGAGGCTTCCAAACATGTTCAAGAAGTAAATAAATTGCAATTAGCAATAAAGACTCCACAAACACATGACAATCATGACTTTTCAACCTAACAAAATGCAACTAATTCATATCTACACTTCTAGCCAAATCAAAAGCATAATCGTCAAACATTTTCAAATCCTTAACCCATTCAAAAATCAACTTCTTTTTCTCCCTGTTAAGTACATAATTTTCCTTAGGTTTCAACAATTTATCATTCCCCATATTAACAAGTTCTAGGTCAGGATGTTTACAAGACTTTTTCATATCCATTTGCGCATTTTCATTATCTTTTATTTTGCCCTTGATATCCATTAAAATATTAAAAACATTAACAAAGAAATTTTTCTCATTATGCGTAACATCAAAGTTGTGCCTTATCATGTTATTCTTCCAATACAGCAACTCCCAAAAAATACTTTATTTTGTCCAATTATGATTAACATCATATCCATCCAATCTACTTTCACCACTCGTTTTTGTTACTTTTGGCAAGGTACTGACAATTTCTGACATATCATGTCCAGATAATCTACGTGAAGGGGAATCATGATCAACGGTTCTTGTAACACCCCAAAAATTGATAATTTTATCATAAATGCTCATTTTATAATAATTGTGATTTTTGTGAATTTTCTGAATTTTTCTGAGAACGTGGAATATTTTAATATTATTTCTTGTTTTGCATGCACACTGAGCAGAGCCGGAGAAATGAGATATTTTCCTCGAGAACTTGAAACTGTGAAAGCAGTATTGGGGCATCTTACTTAACCTGACACCGGACATGGATTACGAGGTTTCACGTTTTTTGAGATTTTTATCTGATAAATAAAAATCGCAGAATAATTTTATTATTCATTGGACAATTAACATTGACTTCTGTCAACTGTAACAATTATCCATTGGAGAATAACTTATAGTAAAAATCCTATCCTATCTAAAGGAAATCCACTTTATATCACATCCACTCTCCTTTATTTCAAAAGAATAATTAATTTAATCAAAAAGCTTCTTAAGGAAACTTCCAAGAAATTTCCTCATGGCTTGTAGGAGAAGCCAATTCTCTCTCCCCGCTCCTTGTAGCTCCACGGCAAAGTGGAGAAAAATGTGACAAAATATCACTTTTTCCATTTCACCTATCACACTTCACTTTCATTTCAAAACATTTTCCTATTACTTTCTCTCTCCACTTTCCATTTCCTCTTATTTTCTCTTCTCTTCTTCTTCCTCTACCTCATGGCCTCACGCTCTCTTCACACCTCCACCATCACAAAAAATTCATTCTAGCTTCCTTCCATTATTCTAAGATTCTTCTCTTTAGTGGTCATCTCCTAAATCTTCTATTTTCATCATCCACCATTAAAGCTCTATGCTTTGAAGCTTCAAGGTAAAGTTCATGACTTTTTCTATTTTCTTTTCTCTTTTTCGTGTTCCTTGGTCACCTTTGTGACCAATGACTCCTCTTTCCAAGCTTTGGTTTGTGATTATGAAAGTTTGCTCATTTTAGGGTTTCTTGGAGATTTGGACGAAATTTCAAGAAAAAAACTAAGAAGCTTGCTTTCTTGAGTTGTCTTCAATAGGTAAGAGGGAGATAATCCTCTTCAACCTATCTTGGTGGTGAGGAAACATTTTATTTATGTTTTTGATGAGGAATCCATGTGGGATTGCTCTCTTGGTTGTGATGTTCTTCATGATTTTGTGTTATTTTGACTTGTATGATTTATTGATTGTCATTATATGTCTTAATGACTATGTAAAAATATATTGGATTGCTAGGATTGTTATGTGGAGAAATTTTAGGGTCCTTTTCCCTTTTGGATTCGCGGCCAAGAGGCCAAATTTTTTGGTGTTCAAGGTGTGGTTTTATAAAGATTGGAACTTAGGTGATGAAGACTTAAAGAGCAAATGCATAAAAAGGAAAACTTTGGGTTCTTACCCTTTGGGAGGCCCACGGCCTCTTGGATAATTGTTAGGGTTCAAAACTTAAATTTTTAGCAACTTTGGAACTTAAGTAATTCAATGAAAGTAACTAACAATGTGGTGGAAAGATTAGTTAGATTTATACCATTGGGAGGCTCACGGCCTCTAGGGGATTTAATGGTCCAAGTTGTGATTTTTGGGCAACCCTGGGATTTTAGTAATTAAGTGATAAGTGATCAATAATGTGGTGAGAGAAAAAGGGTTGGACTTTTATTATAATGAGGCTCACCGCCTCTTGTGGAAAAATGCCACAAAATGTAGTACTAAAATGGAGACCTAGATAATTAGAAAATTTTAGATTCCTTAGGAGTTCATAAAATAGAAATAATAAAGGAAAAGACTTTATCCTATGGATTAGAATGGTTTTGAACATAAGGGAAGAACAAGAGAGTTTGTGAGACTTGTAAAACCTTATAGTAGTTTTAAGTAAGCATAATTTGATTAGATTAAAGAACTTGGCTAATCCAAAGGAGTGAAGATTGAACAAGGACTTCAAGAGAATCCTTCTAGAAAATGAATTCATAAGAAATGTTAATTAAAGTGAAACTCCGAAATAAACCTCAAAAAGTGTGTTATCATTCTTGAGAACTTAATACTATGCTATTATGGGTCCGTGTTTGGGACTAAAATTCTGTTGATGCTTAACTTGGCCAAATTATAGCATATTATGGAAAAGTATTACTGTGAAATATATATGAGCATGTTGATATCTAACTTGGCCAAATTGTGGCGTGTTATGGAAAGTATATCGTTATTGTTGAATATACATGATTATGCATAGTGTCAACACGCATTGAACAAATTGTTCAGTCGATGAATGTTAAAAGGCAGGATGAGCCTATGATTATGCATTGAGTCAACATGCATGGAACAAATTGCTCAGTCGATGAATGAGAATTGAATAGTGTGATCCAATGGAAGGATCTATAGGGGGCGTAAGGCACGATGTAAGTCGATTGTACTGCATTACAGGCCCGACAAATCAGTATTCCTTTTGTGGTGAATGAATGAGAATTGAATGGTGTGATTCAATGGAAGGATCTATGGGGTGCATAAGGTGCAGTGTAAACCAATTGCACGTATTACGAGCCCAATAAATCACTATTCTTTTCGTGGTGAATGAATGAGAATTAGATAGTGTGATCCCTGATGGATCTCTAGGTGCGTCGGGGCGCGGTGATCCCTCTAGTGATGATGTTATAACCTTATATACCCCTGGCCGGAAAATCGATTGCAACGCACTGACGAGGAACCGACAAATACTATTCACTTCATAGTCTGGCGTAGACTGTCATTGAGGGGGACAAATCTTCTAGAACGTTCATATTTGATATTAATATATCTCCATGGAGTAGAAATTCTTGGTACTAAGTGCACATGCATTGTGAGTTGGCATTGTGAGTTGGCATAGTGGGTTAGCATATCATTTGGCACTCATTTATATAATATCATTTGGTACTCATTTATATGATGATTGAACTATTGCTTTAAATGATGTTATGATTATTTGAACTATTTTATTATTTATTATCTGAGACTCTGTGCTGTTTCTTTATCGTATGAGATTATTGCTGTTTAATATTGTTGCTCTGCTATGTGGGCGTTCTACGCCGTTAAGTTTCTTTACTGCCATAATTGGTAATGTAAGTAGGATGTCTCACCTCTTTGTTGTATTGCTTTGTCTCATGCTATGTTTGAATAAAGACTGTGAAGAGGGCGAGTTGAATTAGCTTAGTTTAGTTTGGAATCGACTTTTGTCTCTTTGCGATGGCATATGGACAAGCTTTCTTCAGTCGCATGTGGATACAGTTCCATGGAAGTTTGGAAGCCTGACATTCTGATCATGATGCGGAGCATTTCATGTACATGGGAGATGTGACCATTATTCAGAGTGGTAATTATCCTAGAGCTGCTACGGACATCCTTCATACTTTTATGCATGTGGAATTCCCTATACCCATTAGGGAGATGTGGGCTGATCACCGCCTCTTTCCTAGAGAGGTTACGGTTATGTCACCTAGTCAGATTCCAATGCATCATGATGTGTCTCAAGGGGGAAGCTCATCTGTGGGAGATCTGGAGGAGGATCAAGTGCAGGACCCTTCTATCCAGGTGTATGACTTTAGAAGAGGCCGAAGTTTTATATGGTAGTTATCTTATGTAAAACTTACGTTTAATATTGTAGTATGTTACTTTAATGCATGGATTGTGGAATGTAACTTTATGCTAAGCTGATGTTGTATTCTGATTTTGAATATATATATATATATATATATATATATATATATATATATATATATATATATATATATATATCATATCGTGGCTCGTATTTTCTATATACGCATAATGATTAAATTTTTCAGACTTGTTGTTAAATTGTAGCACGTCTTGATTTAGTGATTATGGCAATAATGACGATTGTGTTGTGATTATTAAATCAAAGGGTGTTGCACTAGGAAAGGCATCCTTATTCCTTCTAAACATATGGTCAGCATCCAAAAATTACCGATGGCAATCAAACCACAAATTCTTCCTACAATGCTTTAAGGTAAACGCCTTTGACTGTTCCATGCAATAAGGACATGTTAGTTTACCAGAGACATCTAACTAGACAACATTAATACATAGAAAAATCATTAATTGTCCACATCAAAGATGCTCTTGTAATAAAATTCTATTTCATTGACACATTATAAGCTTTAACACCAGTCCACAAAATTTTTAACTCGTCTATCAAGGGTTACAAGTAAACATCAATTTTGTGTTTTGGATTATGAGGACCAGGAATAATGCATGTAAAAAACATATATGGTCTTGTCATACACATTTCTGGAGGAAGATTATATGGGGTGACAATGATATGCCAAATAGAATAACGTGTAGATGACTAGTTAAATGCATTAAACTTATCAGAACACAGACTAAGTCTCACATTTCGAGGGTCACGTGCAAATTCTTGACGTATCAAATCAAACCGCTTCCATCCCTCTCTGTCTGATGGGTGACATATGACCTCGTCTTGTCTTCTATTAAATACTGTCACCTCATGTGTTCAGAAGAACTCATAGAAGCAAACAATCTCTTAAGCCTAGGAATTAGAGGAAAACAATGCATTCTTCACTTAGGAACACCTTTTTTATTTTAATTTGTAGCTGTACGAGGCTATACGTTCAACACCACCAAATTTAAACTACCTCAATTACTTATCCTCCTTGGTGTAGAATATCATGCATCCATTAACACAAAAATCATATTTAACTGATTTAATCCCTAATTTAGCAACAATCTTTTCGTCATATACCGATTATCAAGAACAAATGACCTAGTAGGATTTGTTTCCTTCATTAATCTCGTTATAGCATTATAAGTATTCTCAGACAAGTTATGGTCAAATTTAATGCTCATCATCTAAAGAATTACATATAATTGGGAGTGACTTTAGCACCTAGGCCACAAAGATTGTGTTGCAGCATTTAATATGTTATAAAATTATTGTGTCTCATCATTTTGGGCTTCTTCTACTCTGTCCTCAGAAGGGCCACTAAAACTAGGAATTTTTACTCTTGCAGCATGCATCATATACTAATTAATGGCAGTTATTAACTACATTTTATTACTAACTTAAGGGGTAACGAAAGTATCAACACTAGCATTATACTGAAATTGAAGTACAGTTGGGTCAAACTCCCATGATTTGACTAATACCAATAATTTGATTGGATTCATTTCTTATATAAATGTAACATAACCGTGTCAGGGTCTATTAGGTTTCCACTACAACATTTTAAACATGAATATTTAATTGTTCCTTCAGTTTTATACTGTGAAGACTAACATACAAAATTAACTAACATTAAACCTAACTAACATGCAAACAAATCATATATATTACTATATTAAAAATTTCAAATGTTTTGCACTTTGGCTAAGATAAAGGATGCATTAAGATAGCGAGAACCGTGGAGAAGGAGTGGTGATAGTAAAACATGTAGTTAATAAAGACAAAGTTTATGGGTTGGTCAAGAATAATCTCAAAATACTCGGTCTCTACAAATTCATATCTTACAAACTACGAGACAAATTGGTTATTATTATTTATTCACATCTAGTGCATCACCCAGGAAAAGAAGACTTTCACATTAACCCCTAGAGCAACTTGTTCTCCCCTAGTGAGAGAAAAGATATGCTAACTTCAACCCTATGTTGGGCTATCATTGTGATGCCCCCTATCTTATATAGTCACCCTTAAGCATATCTTTCTATCATTCGTGGCTCTCTATAATGACTATACATGTTATTATGGATTTATATTTTATGCATTTTAGAAAGTGGCATGCTTAATACATTTTATTTTGAAATATTTTGTTTATTTTATAATAATCATATTAGGGTGTTACAAGAAAGGCATAAGAAATTTGATGCTAGTGCTCTAAATGGAAGAAAATTTTGCAAATATCATGGCAGTTATAGTCATTGGACTAATAAATGTGTTCATTTCAAGGATTTAATCCATAAACGCATCAATGAAGGTATACTGAAGTTTGCTAACAAGGATCAAGCCGACATGAAAATTGATACTGGTTCCTTTGAGGTCAACTCAAGCTTTATCGAACCTGAAAAGTCTGTCAAGCCATTTGCTTGCATGCAGATCCACATGGTCAATTTCAACGATATTACTAAAAGTATAGGCATTGACATCAAAGATGCTTTGGATGTTTACCTTCGACCTATTAAATCTTTAGAATATTTTGTAGAGAGAAAGGAAAAGTCATATTTTGCCCCTGTTGTGTTTGATGAGGCAGCAACAAAGCACCATAAATTGAAGAAGCTAGAAAGAGCTTGTCGAGAGATTGAAGCTTTTGATATGGAACAAGTTGAACAACATTGATTCGACAAATGGCGGCCCGATAATGGCTAAATAAAGAAGAAGCACTAAGCTGAGCATGTCGATCACTAACCCCATCCGCCAAAGTAAAAGTTGAAGTCTATTGTGGTTGTTGATGTCGACCCTTGAAATTTGCAGTGTAGAACCCGAGTTCCGTTAGCAGGAGTGATCAAGGAGAAATGAGTCACAAACTCTCAACGCTATGAATAACCCAAATGTGTGAGGAATTACACTTTGTACAGAGAGTCAAACCAGAATTATCCAATGTTCAACCCAAGAAATAGGCCCAACACTTGGTACAAGGAAGATTACTTTGGTCCAACACAATCAAACTTGCAACCATTAACAAAGACTCAGTTACAAAGAAAACAAAAGTTTGAAGCTACTAAGAGAAGGGCTCAAGGCATAGGGATAGCAAAACCATCTATAGAAAGTCGATAATCAAAAGAAGTTAGGCCGATAAGAAAACTATTGGCCAAATTTAAAGAAGTCCAAGAGCGTGCTAAGTCACTAGCTCAAATGGAAGACAAGGGAAAAGGTGTTGTTATTGAGGCCCTTGAGTCTGAAGTAATGATGAATATGAAGATGTCGACATCGATTATGACATCAAACTGGAGCACAACATGGATAGTCGAGATTTCAATGTCAATCTAGTGTTAGTCCTTCTAACTGACTATGAGGCAAATGAAGGAGCCAATCATTTAGAAGATGATTATTTGGATGAAGATGAATAAACATTTTTGAACAAGGACTTGACTATTGTGTTTGTCAATGTAGCCTAATTTGAAAAGCCCAATGAGCAGATGGAAGCTCATTTGCGTTCCTTGCACATTAAAGCCTTTGTTGAAGGAAAACCCACTAATAGAATTTTAATCGACAAAAGAGCAGCTATCAACCAAATTCTAAGCGTAGTGTTTATAAAGCTTGGTAAGACATAAATTGACTTGTTGAATTCCAATATGGTTGTGATAGATTTTACAAGTAAACTTGCTCCATCAGATGAGATGACTATATTGACCATCTAGGTGGGAAGTACAAAAAGGTCAACTTTATTCATTATTGTTCTGTCAAAAGTCAGTTATAACTTATTGCTCAGCAAAGAATGTATTCATATCATTAGCGCAATCCCATCAACCTTGCACCAGAATTTGCTTCTTTGGAACAAAGACCAAGATACTGAGATCATCAAAGCGATGATAGCCTATGATATCTCTAATAGGGACATGTGGATTCAAAATATATAGTCTATACTTGCAACCCTTCGAGTACCAGCAGAAGTTCGACGCCACCTTATATGAAACATTCATAATGGATCACCATGAACTCTATTTTGTTCCTAAGGCCGATATAGCTCGGCCAAACAAAGTCAATGATGATGACAAGCCTTGAGAGCTAATTGGCTCAACTGTCAGCTTATATGGGCAACAAAAGAAGGGTGTGCGTTGCTGAATGTGCAATACTAGACTATATATATGAAGAAGAGTTTTTCAACTTGCAAGAGTCACCATCAATGGGTGATGTCGAGAAGTTGAAGTACAAGACCCAATGGAAGAAATTAACTTGGGCACTAAAGCTAACAATATGTTTATTTACATCAATAAGCTATTATTAGAAGAGTTCAAGGCACAATTGATCACTCTTTTGAAAGAGTACATAAATTGCTTTGTTTAGGACTACGATGAAATTTTGGGACTTAGTAGGAGTCTCGTCGAACATAGACTATCAACCATACCTAAATATTGGCCAGTAAAATGTTACCCAAGTGGCTTCAGTACTCAAGAGAGGGGTGAATTGAGTAGTTAAAAACTTTTTTGCAAATCCTTTTTAATACAAATTTCTTGAAGCATTATGATGAATATATATAAAGATGATAAAATGCCTTAAGAACAGTAAATAAATAATTAAGGAATAATAAATAAATTGCTGAAAATAAAGAGATAAAGGAGAGAAGAGCAGACACAATATTTATCCTGGTTCGACCACCAACCACTTGTGGCCTACGTCCAGTCCCTGAAACATAGTTCGAGATTTTTCACTATTTAATACAAGCTTAAAACAGGTGCTTGCAACCTTTACACAAAAGGGATACCTCACTCTATTTACTAGAAGGATACCTCACCCCTTTTGAAGGATACCTCACCTTCTTTACAACAAGGGATACATCACCTTTTTATTGCGGGATACCTCACCCTCACAAATTCACTAAAGGATACCTCACCCTTTTACAAAAGCAGAAAATAGATGAAGAGAAACTCTCACAAAGAGCAAATATTACAATTTGAAGCACTAGGAAGCTCTCTCAGGATATCTCAAGATTTTGGCGAAAAGAGCACAGAAAATATGAGAAAAATAAAAATCATGTTTTGGCACAAGCAAATAATAATTCAGATTATTGGGCTACCTTCAGAAGAGACCCAAGGTCTCTATTTATAGAGCAATTGAGGAAAACAGCTGTTGGAACAATTAAAACACCATTAAATGCAAATATGGCCATTTCTTTCCAATTCAGAAAGCTTCGTAAAATCCATTTCGAAAAAACATTATTCGAATGCCTTATGAGGTATTCGAATAACTCATTTTGAAAAGCTTTGTGAAAACCAGTTCTGAAGAAGGTTATTCGAATACCTTAATAGGTTATTCGAATACCACTGATTTAAAATGACTTGGAGAAATAGTTCAGATAAAGGTTATTCGAATACCAAGTGTGGTTATTCGAATACCACTTTGAAAAATAGAAAGCGTATGAATATTGAAACATGGTTATTCGAATACCATAGGGTGTATTCGAATACCCCTGAGATAAAAACAGTTTTAACACATTTGAATGAGTAGAAGATGATTTTTTTTTGTATTTTGGAAACTTATTTTGAAAAGCATTTCTTTGCAACCTAAACCAATGAGATATCCAAAAAGGCTCCTTACAAAGATCCTAAGTCGTAGAGCTATTATTGAAAGTCTTTGGACTTAGTCTTCTCATTATCTTCATGTTTGTTATCATCAACACAACTATCAATGTTAGCTAGCCAATCACATTCTCCCCCTTTTTGATGATGACAAACTAACATTTAAGAAAATCATTAGTTCATATAAATTGGAATTCACAAAGTTGTTTAGAGAAACTTACCCCCACCCTCTTTTTCATAAGAGGTGATTTATATCAGAGATGTGCACAGCAGCTCCCCCTTACTTTTGGAATACAATTTCCATTTTTGTCTTACCGAACTTTTATTTATTTCTCCCCCTGACTTTTCTCAAACAAAGAATTCAAGCTTTTTCTCCCCCTTTTGTCATGATAAAAAAGATGGGGTAAGATAAAGCATACAAGAATAGCAACAGAGTATAATTTTATAAATTTAGCAAGATAAGCACAATATTCAGCATATGAGCAAAGATATATTCATTTATAGATCGACCAATCGCATTGTATAGTCATCACAATAGTCATGTACATTTACCAAGAGATTCATTTATATTTGATACCACTTGTTATCAAAATGTAAAACATTTACCACTTGTTATCAATTTCTTATAAATCTGCCATATATCAAGATAATCATAGATATTAAACATTTTACATTGATAAAATATGTTATAGGGATCAGAGCATTGTATAGAACTAACTTTATTTACCCTATATGTAATGACAACATTAGCAAGATAATATCTAATTTGGCACATTATCAATGCTAAGCATCCTACTTATGTAAGGAAAAAAGTTTAATCATTTAAGATCAATTAATTAACGAGTATCATACAATCCATATAGAATGTCACAATCACTTAGGGATAGAGATACTTATTGAATTAGATAAAGAGAGATGCTTCTTTGTAATGTTCTTCGTTTATTGGTCCTTTAAGTTTGAGCTTTCTTCCATTGAGTATTCCATTCCATTATTCTTGAAGAAAGTCTCATCATGTCTCTCTTCATTCATTTCCCTCAAGTTGAATAATCTTTTTCATTTAAATGTGTGCTTGAGGTAGTTATCATCCTACAATAAAATTTAAAGAACTTTCCTTGGTATTCATTAATTTTTAGATCCACAGAGGTTAGCCAAATTCATAAGCAAGTAAGCATTCAAAATAATAAGTCAAAAACAATAAAGGAGTTCATAAGAGCAAAAGATATTTTGTTGATTAATTTGGCCAAGTGACCACTTGTTTAATACCACTTGTTGCAATTGTTATCACGTTCATATATTTATCAAAACAGTAGCCAATTACATTAAGCATTTGTATTACAAAGAATTTAAATATGCAGTATATTCTTGAGAAAAAGAAGGGGCAAGGGCAAGCTAAGAAATATGCATTCAAGAACATCATGTAATTTTCATATAAGGCATAAATTTAGGCTCAAAAGAAATAAGATATATTTCATCAAAAGCATGTCATCCATAGAATCAAATTGACTAATTACATATGTATCAAAAATAAGGCAGAAATAAAGAAGGGATCAGACCCATAAGCTTGGCTTTCTGCCAAGGGTTATTCGAATGCCTCATCCCGTATTCGAATACCCACCACATAAATATAAACAAAGCAAAAGCAAGTATTCGAATACCTTAGAATCTATTTGAATACTCCAGAGAGCATGTGACAAACACTTATAAAGATGTCTCAGGTTATTCGAATACATTGTTTAGTTATTCGAATACACTAACTTATAAAACTATAAGAATGTTGTACTGATGTATGGTATTCGAATACCTTATGATGGTATTCGAATAGACCTATCAGAAAAACATAGATTTTCACGTACAGATGCAATGGTATTTGAATATCATAGGGAGTTATTTGAATAACTTTATTAGAAAAACAAATTAACATGTTCAGAAGTGCATTATTAGAGAGAAAGACTTACCCGATGATGGAAATACTTATCCAAAAAAGAAATTACAAGTCCAAGCTTCATAGAGACAAAGAGGAGAGCTTGGAATTATTTTTAGTCTTGTGCTTGCAGCAACCACTTTCAAAATGTCAAAGTCAGCTCTTGGCCTTCAAGCACACCTGCAACATATTTCAATTTTTGGCTTTTGGTACCCAAATTTTCTTGGGTCCTTGAATAACAATTTTGGGTATAGTACCATTGGGAACCCATACCATTTTAGTTTCAATTTCATGTTGATGTTTTTCCTTGCATTACATGTTGATGCACTATGTCCTTTCTTTCCACAATAAAAATATTTAATAAAAGGACTACATGAAATGCTAGAATTAATAAAGAAATTTTTATAAAATTTTTGTTGATTTTTCGGGTTATATCCTATCCTGGCTTTTTGAAAAACAGCTCTTTATTTTCCTAATAAGATATTTGAATTATCTCTTCCAAAAGTGAATTTAGCAAGAGTGTTCTTTAAATCTTCAATTTCTTTTTCAAGCATATGACATGAAGAACAAGATGAAGAAGTAGAGGCATGTGAAGAATGAGATGTGCATGCATCAATTAATCTTAATGTCTCATTTTCAATTTTTAATTCTTCAATTTCTTTATTCAAAATTAGAATTTGGTTTTCTAAAGAAAAAATTGTTTTCTTAGATGAAGAAATTATTTTTGTGAGCTTTATTGATTCGTCATGCAATTCTTCGAAGGCATCTTGTAATTCATCATAAGAATGAGATAATTCATAATTAGAAGTTACCTCAATGTCACTTTCTTGTTCTTCTTCTCCTTTGGCCATAAAATATAGATGGGCTTCCTCACTATCTGAGCTATTAGCGGAGTCCATATCATTGTCATCCCATTCTATGTAGACTTTTCTTTCTTTGGAGGGTTTCTTTTCAAATTTCTTTGGGGAAAAAGGCGGTCTTCTTTGAGTTCCTTTCTTTTTGAGAAACCTTCCAAATTTCTTCACTTGAAGACTGAGGTTCTCTTCATTTAACTCAATGTTGTCCACGTCATCTCCATCGTCTTCTTCTTCATTATTGATAGTGGAGATGGTGGCTTTAAGTGTGATCCCTTTCTTCTTCTTATCGTGTTCCTCACTTTGGTTAAGTCTGTTGAGTTCTAATTCGTGCTCTTGAAGTTTGCCAAATAAGGTAGCTAACGTCATTGTTGATAAGTCTCTTGATTCTGATATAGCTGTTACCTTAGGCTGCCAAATCCTGCTCAAACATCTCAATACTTTGTTAATCAAATCTTCGTTAGAAAAATTCTTTCCTAATGATGCAAGATGATTTACAATGTGGGTGAACCTCTTTTGCATTTCTTGAATGCTTTCTCCTTGGTTCATTGTAAATAATTCATATTCACAAGTTAGAGAATTAACTCTTAACCTCTTAACTTCACTAGTACCCTCATGGGTAACTTGTAAAGTGTCCCACATTTCTTTAGCAGTTTTACAATTTGAAATTCTAAAAAATTCATTATACCCCAAAGCAGTGGTAATGATGTTTTTGGCTATCAAGTTATATTGAACTTTTCTTTTATCATCTTTAGACCAATCATTTCTAGGTGTCTCGGTTTTTACACCATCAACAACTCGTGTAGGTATAAATGCACCATTTTTGACAGTATCCCACACATCTAGATCAATAGCCTCGATAAAGATTTTCATTCTTTCCTTCCAATATGCATAACCATCCCCATTGAAAAAGGGTGGTCGATTTATGGAAGTTGCTTCTGATAAAACATTTGATGAAGCATGTACTCTTGAAGTGGCTAAGCTCTTTATACAAGAGTCTAACTCTGATACCACTTGTTACTCAAGTGGCTTCAGTACTCAAGAGGGGGGTGAATTGAGTAATTAAAAACTTTTTTGCAAACCCTTTTTAATACAAATTTCTTGAAGCAATATAATGAACATATATAAAGATGATAAAATGCCTTAAGAACAGTAAATAAACAATTAAGTAATAATAAATAAATTACTGAAAATAAAGAAATAAAGGAGAGAAGAGCATGCACAACAGGTGCAGTCCAATCCCTGAAATACAGTTCGAGATTTTTTACTATTCAATACAAGCTTAAAATAGGTGCTTGCAACTTTTACACAATAGGGATACCTCACCCTATTTACTAGAGGGATACCTCACCCCCTTTGAAGGATATCTCACCTTCTTTACAACAAGGGATACCTCACCCTTTTACTGAGGGATACCTCACCCTCACAAATTCACTAAGGGATACCTCACCTTTTTACAAAAGCAGAAAATAGATGAAGAGAAACTCTCACAAAGAGCAAATATTACAATTTGAAGAACTAAGAAGCTCTCTCAGGATATCTCAAGATTTTGGTGAAAAGAGCACAGAAAATATGAGAAAAATGAAAATCACGTTTTGGCATAAGCAAATAATAATTCAGATTATTGGGCTACCTTCAGAAGAGACCCAAGGTCTTTATTTATAGAGCAATTGAGGAAAACAGCCGTTGGAACAATTAAAACACCATTAAATGCAAATATGGTCGTTTCTTTCCAATTCCGAAAGCTTCGTAAAATCCATTTCTGAAAAACGTTATTCGAATACCTTATGAGGTATTCGAATAACTCATTTTGAAAAGCTTCGTGACAACCAGTTCTGAAGAAGGTTATTTGAATACCTTAATAAGTTATTCAAATACCACTGATTTAAAATGACTTGGAGAAATAGTTCAGATAAAGGTTATTCGAATACCAAGTGTGGTTATTCGAATACCACTTTGAAAAATAGAAAACGTATGAATATTGAAACATGGTTATTTGAATACCATAGGGTGTATTCGAATACCCCTGAGATAAAAACAGTTTTAACACATTCGAATGAGCAGAAGATGATTTTTTGTATTTTGGAAACTTATTTTGAAAAGCATTTCTTTGCAACCTATACCAATGAGATATCCAAAAAAGCTCCTTACAAAGATCCTAAGTCCTAGAACTATTCTTGAAAGTCTTTGGACTTGGTCTTCTCATTATCTTCATGTTTGTTATCATCAAAACAACTATCAATGTTAGCTAGCCAATTACATAAAACAGGTGCCATGACGATTTGCACCAGAGGTAGTGTCGAAAATTAAGGAAGAAATTGAACGACTGCCAAAGGCCAAGTTCATTAGAACAATTAGGTATGGCGATTAGATATTTATGTCAAGAAAAATGGCAAACTTAGAGTTTGTATTGACTTTAGAAATTTAAATTTGGCTACCCCTAAAGATGAATATCTCATGCTTATAATCGATATTCTTATTGATTCTATGGATAAATGACTCTAACATGTTTTTGATTAATGACTAAACTTAACATGATTATTACTTTGATTTACTAACTACTTGCCAAGCTTGACTTTTTTCAATGAGATTTTGTGGAGCAAGAAAAGTGGATGCAAAGGATCATGAAGGAAAACTTGAAGAAGGAGCATCATGAAGAAGGAATTCAAGAAAGATCATTAGGAACCTTTCTGTAAAGAAAAGACTTTGTTTAATTCTTTGATTAAGCTCTCTCAAATAAGTAAAAATGGTTTTCAAAAGTAAAAATGGATTAAGAATGAAAAAGGTTAATTAATAAGTCTGTACATCTATGTGTACATCGATATACTTTCAGTTAATTAACTAACTTTTAATGAAAACCTCAGTAGACATCTATGTATGAATGTTATACATCTATGTATACATCAATTGATCAAAGGACTTAATGAAAAATCTTAGTATACATCTATGTATAAGTGTTATACATCTATGTATACATCGATTGATTTTGGACTTACTTGATCAGTATGCATTTTTGCATCTGTACATCGATTGATACATCTATATACAAACCAGAACAGAAGCAAAAATTTTTGAAATAGCCATACAATCGATTGGGTAATCGATGTATGATCTTCTGGGCTAAGAATACGAGTGTTTTTCAAAAACAACATTGATGTACTCATATGTGTATTAATCAAGATCAAGAACATCCAAGAACACAATCGATTAAGCAATCGATGTATACACGTTGTAAAAGTAAAATTTTGTTTAATACATCTGTGTACTAATCGATTGACTGATAACAGAATTTTTCAGATGAATCTGTTTTGATCTTAACTGACTTGTAAAGTGTGTCCAACAGATCTATTTTGTTATATAACTATATAAGGACATTGGCAAACACTTCTAAAAATAACAATTAATTCAAAATTTGAGATCAAACACATAAATACTGTGAGAGCTTTTCATTGAAAGAAATAGACTATTCTTTTCTGTAGAACTTCAAGTTGTTGTATCTGATTTCTTAGAATCTAATTCAATCTTTTCATATTGTAAAAGAGAGATAAGAGATAAGGTTCTCTCGCTGATGAAATCAAGAGTATAAGGGACTCTTGGTGCTGTGCAAGAATAGAAGGAATTCTTGTGGGAATTGCAAGATTGCTTTGACTGAAAAGCTGTCATTTGGGTAGAAGGAACCTAGAAGTGAAGCTTGTGTAAAGAATCTTGTATATTGATTTTTCAATAGTGGATAAAACTCATACCAGTGTGGAGATTGGATGTAGGTTACCAGAGGAGGTAGCTAAACTAGGATAAATCTCGGTTTACAATTTTCTCTATCCCTTAACTCTTTATTTGCTTTATTGTTGATTGTATGAATTAAGCAATATATTAGGGATGTTTGCATGATTTGATTAGTTTATGATCTTGTTCATATCTGAAATCATCATTACTATTAATATTTCTTTATAAGTTTCAAGTCTTGATAGAAATACATCTTGCAAAAATATATTTTGGTTTGTTGGTTGACAAAATCCTTTTTATAGTTAAAGTAAAGAATCAATTTTTGCAAAAAGGGGAAAAACTTGGAAAACTTTTTATTACTCAATTCAACCCCCCTTCTTGAGTAGTACGAAGCCACAACCAACAGATTCGACTTCTTGTCATAATATTTTAAGCTTTATAGATAGATATTCTTGTTATAATCAAATTTTTATTGCCAAAGACAATGTGTCGAAAATGGCATTTAGATTCCCCGGGGCCATTGGAACATATGAATGGGTTGTTAAGCCCTTTGGCCTTAAAAATGCTAGGGCTACTTATCAAAGAGCCATGAATACTATTTTCCATTATATGATTGGTGATTTTATGGAAGTTTATATTGATGATATTGTTGTCAACTCAGATCCTAAAATAGCTCATTTGAAAAATTTGAAACAAGCATTCAACAAAATCTGAAAACATGGATTGAAAATGAATCCAACAAAATGTTTATTTGGTGTGTCTGTAAAAAGATTCTTAGGATTCCTGGTGTATAAAAGAGGAATCAAAGTTGACAAAAACTAGGCAAAGGCCATATTAGAAGTAGCACCACTAATAGACAAGAAACAATTGCAGTCTCTCCTTGGCAAGATAAACTTCTTACAAAGGTTCATTTCGAACTTATCAGGAAAGACCATAATTTTCTCCCCATTGGTGAAGTTGAAGTCTTCAGAATAATTTAAATAGGAGGAACATCATCAAGAGGCATTCGACGAGATCAAGAGATACTTGACGAATCTGCCTATTATGACATCGTCAACACAAGGCCGTCCACTTAAATTATACATATCGGCATCTAAAAAAATTATTGGGAGCATGTTAGCCCAAGAAGATGAAATGGTGTCAAAAGAGTTATGTCCTACCTTGGTAAAGTTCTTATCAACGCCGAAAGAAGATATAGTGCTATCAAAAAACTTTGTCTTGCCTTGTATTTTTCATGTACAAAGTTAAAGTACTATTTGATATTGTTTGATGTATTAGTCTTGTCAAAGACATATGTAATTAAATACATGTTATCAAAATCCATTATACATAGAAGAATTGGTCGTTGGACCTTAGGCCTATCAGAAGTCTCTCTACATTATGTTCCATTAAAAGTGTTAAAGGCCAGGTTATAGCTGATTTTCTAGCTAATCACCCATTTCTTGATGTTGAAAATGAAAATGTCGATTTTGTTGGGTTAAAACATTTGAAATTATACTTTGATGGTTCGCACCATCAAAATGGCATTGGTATAAGACTTTTAATTATAACTCTTGATAATAAACTGACAAAGTTTATGTTTGAATTACATCACGAGTGCTCCAATAATGAAGCAGGGTATGAAGCTTTAATTGTTAGGTTAGATATTTTAGTCTAACTAAAAGCTTGCAATGCCAAAATAATCAGAGATTCACAACTCGTTATAAAAAATTGACAAAAGAATATCATTGTATAAGTTATAACTTGATGAAATATTTGTCAGTTGCAGAAAGGCTACTAGTTGAATTTGATGATGTTATTGTCGAACATGTGTCACGACACCTAAATGGTGAAGCCAACGAATTGGCTTAAATAGTTTTGGGTACAAAGTGTCAACAAAGACCTTAACCCAACTCATAGGGATAAATGAAATAATATATCCCTTATAGCAACACATGATTTTGATAGTCAAAAACATAGACCCAACCGATTGGCAAAAACCTATCATCGACAATTTAGAAAATCTAAACCAATAGGTCGACAAAAAACTTAGATACAGAGCTCTAAGTTATGTATTGTTTGGAGGAATTTTGTATAAAAATGTCTATTGATGGAAACCTTTTGACTTTCCTAGGTGAGCAAGAAACGTATTTAGCACTTATTAAAGTTCACAACGGCATTTGTAGAGCTCATCAAGTAGATGAGAAAAAAGAAATGGGTTCTAAATCGACACTAACTATATTGGCTGACAATGATAAAAGATTACTTCAAATTTGTTAAATCTTGTAAGAAATGTCAAAAGCATGGAGTTGTGCAGCAAGTTCCTGCAAGTGAATTGCACTCAATTGTTTAACATTGTCCTTTTAGAGGTTGGGCTCTAGACCTAATTGGTCAAATTCATCCAATTTTATAAAAAAGTTATAAATATATCATAGTTGCAGTTGACTACTTTACCAAATGAGTAGAAGTTATTGCAATGAAGGAAGCTACTCATCAAGAAATGATTAATTTTATTGAGAATCAAATTGTCTGTCGATTTGGAATACCACAATCACTGAAAATGGATCAAGGAACTATCTTTATCTGTAAGAAAGTTGTCAAATATGTTGAGTTAAGACAAATCAAGTTATTGACGTCAACACTATATTATGTTCAAACAAACGACCAAGTGGAAGCAATCAATAAAGTCATTGTCAATTTGATTAAAAAATATATTGGCTGATAACCTAGAAATTAGCACAACATACTTGAACAAATCCTATGGGCATACAAGAATTTACCAAAGGATTTGACAGGAACTACTCCTTACAAGTTAGTTTATGGGCATGATGTCATGTTGCCTGTTGAAGTCAATATTCAGTCGATTTGTTTATTGAAGCAAAATGATCTACCAATAGAAGATGATTGGAATGTTATGTTTGATGAGTTAAACCAGTTAGATGACGACTGATGATTAGCATTAGAACACTTGATTTGACAAAAGGAAAAGATCACCAAGTACTATGATCATCGGGTTAAGTACAAATCTTTTAAAGTTGGATATTTGGCATAGGAGGTTATCTTGCCAATTAATTAAAGTGGCCGAAGTTATGGTAAGTGGTCGCTAAACTAGGATGGGCCCTAAAGTGTTACTAAAGTGTTTAATAGAAATGCTTATGGCCTAATCGACGTCAATACAAGGAAAAAGCTATAAGTAGTTAATGGCAAGTATTTGAAGCAATATAACCCAACAATATATGAAGTTACAATGCATTAAAACTTGTCATTATATGCAAAACGGCCATGATGGCCGATTTAGTACATTTCAGAAACATTAGCCACAAAAGCCAACATCAACAAAAATACACTTAAAAAATGGCCCTACTAGATAGTTGCCTTAGTATATCAAAAAGTACAAGAAGAAAATGTCAAAGCAAGGACTTGTTAATGATGAATTTCCTTTTTAAGTCTTCCTATTCCTTCAACATAATGCTTTGCTTTGACAAGGCCGAAGCATAAGCAGCCTCACTTTCCCTTAGTTTTGTCAAAAGGGTGGAACCTTCAGTTGCCCACTTTTGAGCTTCTTCACAAAGTTTCTTCTTTTCATCTGCATAGAGTTTGAGAGAGCTCTTGAAGTTGTTTCTCTATGTTAGTAAGGTGTTTTCCCCTTCGGCAGTCTTCATGTCGATGATGGCCTGCCTTTGTCTAACTTCAGTTACTTGAGCTGCCAAATAGTTCCTTTTCCTTGAACTTTCATTACAGGCTGCCATAGTGTCGACCAAAAGGGCATAATTGACATTCATGTCAACAACAACAAGTTTTAGCTCCCAAAAGAATTTACGAAGAGCTTCAGGAAATTGAGCCTTTGCTTGATGGCAAGTCTTGAGGCTGGTTTGCAGTTGTTGTCCCGAATCTTGTTCCTCAAATAACTGGCCAAGCAATTTGTCAAGTAATTGTTCCAGGGCCAGCATTGCCTCTTTAAGTTTATCTGAAGCCAAAATAGGCTCTACAACAGTAATAGGCACCGGTTCTGGCATACCTCGAAAACTAGCCTGAAGGAAATTATTAAGAAAGGCCAAAGGATCATTAAAGGCTTCTTGAGTAACATTGTCGATCTCAGTAGGATGATCGAAGACCATCAGAAAAGTGTTGATTATAGCCTCCAATTCTTTCATTTTGATGTCTTGATAGGTAGAAAGCAAAGTGTTTAGAGTGTTTTCCCTTGAAGGAGCTTTATAAGGTGCACTTTCGGTCTATGTTGAAGTGGCCTTTTCTATTTTCTCCTTTTTCACCTCAATTAAGCTTGAAGAGGCAAGAGAGTCAGCATCGGAGGCAGCAAGAGTTGGTTGTTTATCCTGTCAAACACATAAAGCAATAGTTAGTCAAAATCCAGTGGAATTAACAAGAAAAATAACCTAAACCAAAATTTACCTTGGCAATAGGTGACTTTTGAGTTGGTTTTGGGCCAATTGATTTGGCCTTTGGGATATGGATACGCATTGCAATCACCTTTACCTTGCTGCATATGGCTTGAGTCTTTGTTTTATTGAATTTATTCTTCTTGGAAACAGGTTCCTCATCTTCCTCACCTTTACCTTCCACGAAGTCCTCATCTTCTTCGTCCTTGACATTGACATGTTCAGGAACAACTGGTGAAAACTTACTTATACAAAAGCCCTAAAATGATATGGTGTTAGCTTTCAAAGGAAAATTAAATCAAATCAAAGACTTTACCTAATAAGGGTTGACAAACTACCCTTGTACTCATTTTAGTCAATCGGCGTCCATGCAAATGCATGTAGTTATCGGTAAAAGTAACTTCATTTCTACAATCATCAAGGGTACGTACTATTTTAGCAACCCCAAAAAGAGCTGTCAGAATAAGAACTGACATTCGAAAAAAAAGGGGTAAAGTAATGATCAGGATCATTATTGGGATATGATGTCAAAGCATCAAAGAATTTCCAAAGACAATTGTCTTAATGATCTTTGAACTTTCATTTCATCAGTAACTCCACTTCTTTAGTTATTCCAAAAGAATGTTGAGGATCCCTCTTCATGTTATAGCATTTTTCAAAAGCCAAAATTTCTTACAGATATATATCTTTCGATTTCAAAGGTGTTTTTTTTGTAGTTGAAAAAGTCATTTGGCTGAGACAAGTGTTAAGATCTGGCAGCTGATGTTGGTAGTGAAGTCCCCATCATTTGACAAAGTCAAGTGTTGGTAAGCTTCTCTTGGTGCAGTCGACAAGCTTAAAGGCTTATTGAGTCTGTTGATTGCTCCTATCTAACTTGGCAACAACCTTTATCAAAGATAGAAGTACAATAGGCCAATTATATAAATCATGTTTAAGCATGGGAGCAGGAATGGCTTGAGTGTGGCCAAGTTGTTGAGCCACTAAATTTGGCATATGATAGACAACACCAAGGTTGTCAGAACTTGGAAAGCTTCTGCAGAAAATTTGTTGACAAAGGTAATTTGCCCACACAGTATTCATTTCTTCTTAGAAATCACAACCTTCAAAAATCATCTCATCGATGAAACGGGCAGGACCTTCAATAACAACCACAAATAGGTTGAAGCTTATGTCAGTTACATTCATCTTCATAAAGTGAAACAATTTGAAATACTTCTTTATTTTGCCGACATAAAAAGCATTTTTACTTTCATGGTGTCGGTAATAGGCAAGCCTATATTCGCAAGATCCTTTAAGAAGATCAGTCGGTGATTCGTCGGCCAAGTAATCATAAAGAACTACCTTAATCCATAATTGTAACAACCAAAAAGGGCCACCTATGGTAGAAATCGTGTTGTGGGCACGTATCACATTGACAGTCTCATTGATCAACTAATAGAGGCAAGTGATGATCAATTAGCTCAAAGCCAAGAATCGGCCTTCATGAAGCATAGTTGCCAAATGTAAACAAGCCTTAACACCTACAAAGACTTGATACAAAAGACATATCCACGAAGCCATAAAAGCAAAAAGGCTCTGTGTTCTTAATTTTGTTACCAAGTGACCTCAATACTCAAGAGGGGGTAAATTGAGTTTATAAAATATTTTTGCAAATCTTTCACAAAACACTTGATTATCAATTTTCGTTGAAGCTATTGGTTAATTGAAGTGAATAAATAAACGAGATTGAATAATTCACTCATAAAGAAATAAGTCAAAATAGAAAGTATTCAAGCAAGCATATAAAATTAAAGCACAAATGTAAACAGATAGAGTTGAGAAGAGCTAACACAAGGATTTATCATATTTCAGCCACCCTTTGTGACCTATGTCCAGTCCTCAAGTGAACTGTAACACCCTTACATTTAATAACCACGACACAATCATCACTATGCCATAGTCACTAAATTTAGGCATGCTACAACTCAAAGACAAGTTTGAAATTTTAATCATTATGCATGTATAGAAAATATGAGCCACGATTGAAGTATATTTAGTACACAACTCTTAAAACAAAACCATCGAAGGAAAATACATTCCATAGTACATATATATCCTTGGCATAAAGTACTAGTAATATAAAACATAATTCTCACATAACCAAACAACAGAAGATGTGTACAACTACTATATAAAAACTCTACCCGGCCCAAGTCCAAACACCTGAAGGGTAATGTCTCCCACTTGGTCTTCCTCTGGAACCAGATCGAGGCATGTCACGATGGACAGGAGTCCGGGCAGTCGACTCTATAGAATCCTCCCGAGGGGTGTGATGCCGATCACCCCACAGGTTTCTAATGGGAATAGAGAATTCCACATGCATAAAAGCATTGAAGGTGAGAGTAGTAACCCCAAGATAGGTACTACTCCTAAGCAAAGTCACCTCCCCACTATACACGAAGCACTCGGTGTCACGGTCAACACGCTAGGCATCGATGCCTCCATGAAGCCGTACTCGCACGTAACCAAAGAAATCTCGTCCAGACATCATATCGACACCAGTAAATCAGCCCAATCAATAAGGGGTGGGTCTTCTTCTTATTCCTCACGATCTTTTATCAATCATAAATATAAGACAAAATGACACAACAAAGAGGTGAGAACTCCTACATCAATACCATCATAACAGCATGGAGACAATACAGACAGTAAAACCATCCCAATACAATAAGCAACAATTTTAGATATCGCAGGCAAAATAATATTATCAATTGGACACATCATTCAAGAGAAAATCACAATTATTAAATAGCAGGGATAATATCAGGAAATTAACAATTCAGCAAATCATTCAAGTATCAGATAATTAAAAGTATATAAGATGTCATCATGGTATACAGACCGACTATGCATGTACACAATGTACCAAATTCCTACTCCATGGAGCTAGACACAATTTCGGGGATAATGATCCACAAGACATGTCTGTATTCTTGTCAAGTATATTTAATGTAACAGTCTCAGCCACCTTATTCGGTACCCACTAGTCTGTTCATCAGTGTCTCAGCCACCTTATTCGGTACCCACTAGTCTGTCCATCGGTGTCCCAGCCACCTCATTTGAAACTCGCTGGTAAAATGTATGATCATTACTCAATGCATACACACGTGTAAATGTCATAATTATCAATGTCATGAATTTCATAATCATAAGCCATCATTGGCCACAACAGTCATCGATAGTCATTAATAGTCATGGGTCCCCATTTGTGGTCCCGGTAGTAAGTTGTCCTTCATTCTCAATTATGTAAAACTTCCATTATCATTTTAGTATTAGAATTATACCTCAACTTCAACACTTTTCCCATTGAGTTTCACTAGGGATATATCCTCCTATCTTTCACCTAATCCTTATTACTCTAATTTAAAAAGTTCTTCTCTTTGTCCTTAATAAAATTCACCTAAAATGAATATTTTATATTTCTCAAAACCTCCCTTACACTCCAAATTCTTGTTTCCCTAATTCAATTAGTCATTCTCTTTGTTCTTAATAAAACTTATTTAATTAAATGTCTTATGATTCTCAAACCTCACTTTCACTCATTTTCCTTAATTAGCTGAGATTCACTCTTGGTATTGAGGGTAAGATTTCATTTCTTTTCCCTTTCCATCTTATGAGTTCCAAATTAAATATCTAATCACTTAATTATTCACAATTCCATTTTGATATCAAATTTTATCTTGGTTACCCTAATTAGCCGTGAACCCTAAGGTCATTGGACCCAATATTCATCTTCTTATTCCATCATTTTAATTCATCAATTAATCCATTTTCAACCTAAACTTCTAAGTTCTAATTCACTACCATTTTTTTCATAGGTTTCCCATTTTTCTTCTCTTGGCCGAGACACACACCAAGGTGTCTAGACCCTAAAAATTCTTATCATTTCTTCAATCACTCATCACTTGATTATTCAAGTCTTAATTTAGTTCAAAGGTTTAATCCTGATTCTCAATTTTAGGTCATAAGGTCGTGAGGTACATGTCCAAAGGGGTAAGAATCCCTGTCTTCCACACATGATTTCAAGCATACAAAGTATCAGCATTCATCAATATCACATAATAGCATCATAACCAACAATAACATCATACAAGTATATAGTTACAAACCACAAAAATCAAACAACCAAGTGGAGAGATCCACACATGTATCCTCCACCTTCAACCCAAATTTTGTCCCTCACCACCATGAGTGGTTGATGAGGATGTTCTCCCTTTTACCTAATGTGATGACAAGAAAAATGCCTCCTTGTTGGTCCTTGAAGATTTCGGCCGAGCTTCCCCAAAAACCCAAGAATTTTTAACTCATTAGATTAGCGTTTAAAGCTTGAAAAATAGAAGATCAATGGTCATGATGATGGCCATGAACATGAAAATGGGAAGAAAAAATGAAAGTCAAGAACTTTACCTTAAAACTCCAAATCTTAGGGCTTTATGGAAGAAAATGAAAATGGTAGATTTAGGTGATAGTCACTAAAGAGAAAAAGTTCAAAATGATGAGAGGATGGAAGAAATAAGGTTGGTTGAGTGAAAAATCTTGGATGGCTAAAAATTATGTTCTTAGCCATGAATGAGAGGAGAAAATGGAGAGGAAAGTGAGCTCCTTGAAGGTGTTTCTAACAAGAGATGAAAAATCTCAAAGGAAATGTTGGTTCAAGTAAAGTGTTTACTTGAAATCAAGTAAACCATGGAGTGAAAATGGTGTGGGCTACCGTGGAGGAGAGGAAGAGAGGAAGAGGAGAAAAACTTGAGAGAAAAGTGAGAGAAGAGGGAAAATGGAGAGAGAAAGTGATAGTAAAGTGTTTTGGAATTTTTGAAAATGAAACAAATGAGTGGCATTAGGGAAAATGTGACAAAATTTGGTCACATTTCCCCCTCATTGTCGTGGCCACATGGGAGAAGAGAGGAGGGAAAATAGCTTCTAGAAACTTGGTAAAATTGGCTTCCTTGAGAAGCTTTGTACAAAGCTTCTTGGACAAGCTTTGTTAACTTTTTGCAAAAGTCAACATGATGTGACATAAAGTTAACACTCTTAAAAATGTGATTTGCATTTTACTATAAGCTATTATCCAATGGACAAATGTTACAGTTAACAATATCAGTATTTATTGTCCAACAAATAATAAAATGTACTGTAATTTTATACTGTGATTTTTATTTATCAGATAAAAATCTCAAAAAATGAAACTTCAAAAACTGTATCCAGCCTTGGGTTTAGTAAGATCCCTCGTCAATGTTTCTATAGTTCAAGGTTTTTCAGCATCGGGAAAAATATTCTATTTTCCTAAATCTGCTTAGTGCATACGTAAATCAAGAAATATATTAAAATAATCAACGTTTCTGGAGAAATTCATAAGAATTCAAAAAAATTATATATTATAAATGACTATAAATCATGAAACAAGCAATTTTCAAGGTGTTATAACTATGTGGCGTCCCGGGGCCGACGAGGGCGAGGAGTGGTCGTCGGTGCTAAGAGAAAGCATCAATAAGCAGCTCCTGGTAGGCTTCTAGGCAAAGGGTCCCATGAATAAACTGAATATGCACCGGAATGAGAGGGATTCAGAGACTATGTAGGTATGGGACTGCATAGTTGAGGATGGCTTAAAGGAATTGATTAGGCGTAGTTATATTAACAAGTTGCAACTTCTTTTCGAGAGCCTAGAACATAAGAACTTCATGGTTAAGCGTGCTTGACCTGGAGCAATTATGAGACGGGTAACCTCCTGGAAAGTTTCTTAGGATGCGTGTGAATGAGGACAAAGCATGCTGAAAAGACCCATGTTAGTTTGTGGAGACATTCATCAATTCTGTAGGTAGTCCCGGGACATTACATGAACCACCCGAGATTTTTCACTAAACCTTCAAGCTTGAATAGGTGCTTAAAATTTTTACAACACAGAGCACTCAACACACCTCTGGGATACCTCACCTTTTGTGCTTGAGCCTCAAAACAGGGATACCTCACCTTTTACAACCTTTGAGAGATACATCACCCTCTTTACAATCAAGGGATATCTCATCCTTTTCCCTAGAGGGATACTTCACCCTCTTTACAAGAAACCAAAGAGTATATCAAAGATAAACTCTCAAAAGAGTATATTACACAAGTTGAAGCTCAATGGGTATATGGATTCACACTTTGAAGCTCAAAACAGAGTATATAATTAAATGACTATGAAAGCTTGTATTAATGCTCAACCAAGGTTTTCAAATTGATTTTATAACTTATATAAAAGTCCAACAACTTGTGTTTATAGCCCATTAAAGATTAGAGACGTTGGGGGGTTGTTAGAGCATTAATGGTTTCAAACTAGCCATTATTTCTATTTCTAGTATAAGCTTTTATTCGAATAACAGCTTTGTTATTCGAATAAGGCTTCTTATAACACGAAGGAAATTTTGCCTCTATAACGTATTATTCGAATAACACTTCTGTTATTCGAATAACATATTCGAATCTGGTTTCTTTAAAAATGTGTTATTCGAATAACAATGTTGTTATTCAAATAAACCAATAAAAGTTGGTTTCTGCAGAAACTTGTTATTCAAATAATACTTTAGTCATTCGAATAAACTATACGCGCCAAGGCTTATTTTGAACCTTTATTCGAATAAAGAAGGGCTTTATTTGAATAAAGCTTAACTAGATGGAATTCTTGGCTTTTCTGACTTTGGTTATTCAAATAAGGAAACCATTAATCAAATAAACCATTTGAAAATAATTTCATATAGTTTTAAACATTGCTAATTGATTCCAAATGATCTTATAAGCTTTTGGGCACTTATTGGTTGTTTCTTTGGAAACCAAAAATCATTTTGAAGCCTTGAAAACATGTGTGCTATTTGGGTTCTATGAAAAGCAAGTTTTAGAGCATTAATGTGAACCCTTTTATACCTTTACACAATGATCTAAGTCCTAAAACTTTTGTTGAAGGTCTTGAACTTGATCTTGCAATATTTTTATGTTTGTTATCATCAAAACAAAGTCCTTCATAGGTCAATAGCCAATTACATTCTCCTCTTTTTTTATGATGACAAACAACCATTTGAGAAAAGAGTTAGTTACATAAATTGGAATTCACAAGGTCATTAGAGAGACTTACTCCTCTTCTTTTCTGTAAGAGGTGGATAGTAATTTAGAGTTATGCACAGCTCCCCCTTACTTTTGGAATCTCAAGAGCTAGTTTATATTTCTTGTTTTTTTCTCAAAAACATTCTCAAAATGTAAGAACTCTAGCTTTTTCTCCCCCTTTTGTCATGATAAAAAAGATGGGGCAAGAGAAAGCCAAGGCATAAGCAATTGATATTCAATTAAGTCCAGTATGTTATATTTATTGAAGGCAATAAATTTATCACATAAATACAAGCTAATTAGAAATAAGATGTAATTTAGCAAAATAATCAAAGCATTTTATTCATAGAAACAATTTGGCTAATTACATTTACATTTGCATAAAAAACAACCAATACAAGCAAAAACCTAAACAGGAATTTTATGAACTATGAATCCTAAAAGTATGCATCTGGTGGTGGAGGAGGAGAGTTAGGTGGTTGGTTTAGTTACAAAGCTCGCAAGGTTCCAGCTCACGTTCAACAGCCTATATTCTATCAATCATAATAGAATATGTGTTCTCCATGTAAGCACAATCATCTAGCAAGGTTGCCATTATTTGCTCCAAAGTGACTGGACCAGCAAAAGCAGCAGCAGACTGACCTTTAGCCAGAACACCTTCAGCTGCCTCATCAGCTTCAACTTCATCTATCTCATCTGGGTACATCCAGCCACCCTCATCATCTGAGATCATCTTTAATTTCTTCAGAGTGTAGGGTCCAAAGATGTTGAAATGATTGAGCTTGACTAGTCGCTCAATATCCCTGACTAGTGAGCACTTCTTGAGAAAGGCAAAAATTAGCAGAGCATAAGGCAAGTCAGAATTTTCCTTGTTTTTTTGCCTTTATCATATGTTTCCTAATGAAGTTAGGCTAGTTGATTTTCCAATTCTTCCGCAGCACCCAAACCATGAAAATATCATCCTTTGTCAGATAAGTATAGTTACCACCACGAAAGGCAAGAATGTGCACATACGCATAATGGAGCAATCTATCTTGACTTTTGAGCATGCCACTCTTCAACCCAACCTTAGGTCATTGCATCCTAGGTTTCACAATTCAAGGCATAGCATCTTCTTTCTTGTAGTCCTCGACATAGATTCTGCTATCTTCTTCAATTACAGACCCAGTAGCCCTCAAGTTAAAGAATTCCAACCAATCTTCCGGAGTGATTACTATTTATTAATCTTTAACTTCAGAGATGATGTTAATACCATCTAACCTAAGATTGCAGTAGAACATCTTCATGAAGTCCGGGAAGATGGTATCCGTGTAGTAGCAAAGCTTCAGCACGCCTTGATGATCCAGGTGATCCAAAAATTCAAATCCTCCTTCCTTTTTCAAATTACTCTAGATCAATGTGCTTTGGTTGTACAAGATCTTCGTTCCAGAAATTTTCCTAGAAGCAAGTTAAATCAGCATCATTGGAAGAGAGTCTTTGAAAATCCAAAGGATTGTTGTAGGGAGCAGTTTTGGTGCGTGGGCATTTGGAGGAGGAAGCCATGGGTGAACCTTGGAAGGTTTTGGGTACATTGTTTGGGTTGTGAGGATGGTTGTTTGGAGAGAGAAAAATACATAAAGAGAGATAAGTGAGAATGGAAGAAGCAAAAATAGAGATTTTTGGGTGAGGGGTGGTTGTTGGGTCATGGAGACACGGAGAGAGGAAAACAGAGGAAGAGGGAAAAATTAAGAAAAAATTGAGAAATGAGGGAGTGGGTGCACAGAAACCCATTTATAGGCCACGTTTTATTCGAATAACAACCTCGTTATTCAAATCACAACGTGGTAGGTCAAATGTCTTAGCTCTCTGCCAAGCATTATTCAAATAACATAATTGTTATTTGAATAATAGCGTCGTAGCACAAACATCTTGGCTCTCTACCAAGCATTATTTGAATAATAGTTCTATTATTCCAATAACAAAACACCCAGACTTGGCTTTTTGTCAAGCTTGTTGTTATTTGAATAACACAGAAAATATCATAATTTTGGGAATGCTTCTGTCTAGCATTATTCAAATAAGGTATTCCTTATTCGAATAAGACAATAAGAAAAACATATTTAAGTGCTATTATGTTCTATTATTCAAATAAAAAGTCTTCTATTTGAAAAACCATAAAAAAAAAAACTCATTTAGCATGCTCAAAGGATTAAGAAATGTCAAAGGACAAATAAGAACTCATTTTAACATGCATTCATGACAATTAAACCAATTAGGAACAGAAAGCAATAGTCACTAAATTCTAATTCTTAAAGGCATTTTACAAACAAAGGTCAAGTTAGATAAGGATAAAAATAAGATAAAACACATTCATATTAAGACATAATTGATCAAGTATTTTAAGAACAAAGATATCATCATTAAGCATGTCATTTCAAACAAGAAGCATACTTATATAACATGTAAAGATATTTTCAAGATGTAAAGCTAGAAAAGCATAACACAAGTCTCCACTTATTCAAAAATTGCAAGTCCAAGCTTCATGGAGACAAGGAAAATAACTTGGGGGTATTTTTTGGTCTTGTGCTTGCAGCAACCTTTTTCAAGATACCAAAGTCAACTCTTGGCCATAAAGCATACCTACAACACACTTCAATTTTTTACTTTTGGTACCCAAATTTTCTTGGGTACTTGGGTGTTAATTTTTGGCAAAGTGTCTTTGGGGACCCAAACCATTTTAGTCCTTATCTTTTTATTGATATTTTTCCTTACATTACAAGTTAATGCACTATGTCCTTTCTTACCACAATGAAAACACTTTATGAAAGGATTTGTTGATATGCTTGAGCGAACAAAGAAAATATTGTAAAGTTTTTATTAGTTTTTGGGATTGTACTATAAATCAGCCTTTTGAAAAATATATCTTTGTTTTCCAAGCAATATGTTCAAATTATCTCTTTCAAAGGTAAATTTTGAAAGAGTATTTTTCAAATCTTCAATTTATTTTTCAAAAGTTTTGTATGATGAGCAAGAAAAGGATGTAGATGCATTATCAAGTGAAGAACATGTCATGCATGAAGAGTTTGCATCAATAAGTCCAAGAGTTTCATTCTCAATTTTAAGCTCCTCAATTTCCTTGTTTAAAATAAAGATTTTGTTTTCACAAGAGGAAATTATTTTCTTGGATGATAAAATAAGTTTTACAAGCCTCATAAATTCATTATGCAATTCTTCAAATGCATCTTGCAATTCATCATAGGAAGGGGAAAAGTCTAAGTTTGGGGATATTACCTCCGTGTCATTTTCTTCTTCCTCTTCTCCTCTAGCCATGAGACATAAATTGGTTTTCTCATTGTCCGAGTTATCGATTGAGTCCATGTCATTATCATCCCAAGCTATGTAGGCTCTTCTTTCTTTCTTCTCCTTTGAGGACCTCTTCTCACATTTTTTTCACTTTTCTTTGATATATTGGACACTCCATCTTCATGTGCCCCAGTTCTCTACATTCATAGCATTTAAGAGTGGATGAGGTTTTTTCCTCTTTGTGATAGACATTCTTTTGGAGAAAGGAAGGTCTTGTTTGAGCTCTATTCTTTTTGAAGAATCTTCCAAATTTCTTTACTAAAAGGCCAAGATTCTCCTAATTTAATTCTAAGCCATCTCCATTATCTTCTTCATCATCATCATCATTGACCATGGAGGAGGTGGCCTTGAGAGCAATTCCTTTCTTTTTCTTGTTGAGCTCATTATTTTGGTTGAGTCTATTCAACTTCAATTCATATTCTTGGAGCTTGCCAAAAAAAGTGTGGCTAGGGTCATGGTTGAGAGATTTCTTGACTCCGCAATAGTCGTCACTTTAGGTTGTCAATGTCTGCTTAAACATCTCAACACTTTGTTAATAAGATCTTCATTAGGAAAAGTCTTTTCTAATGAAGCAAGATGATTTATAATATGTGTGAACCGTTTTTGCATTCCTTGAATGCTTTCACCTTGGTTCATTCTAAAAAGTCCATACTCATGAGTGAGAGTATTTATCCTTAATCTTTTCACTTCACTAGTACCCTCATGGGTTACTTATAAAGTGTCTCACATTTCTAAGGCAGATTTACAATTTAAGGCTCTAAAGAACTCATCATACCCCCAAGGAAGTGGCAATAATGTTCTTGGCTCTCAAATTATATTGGACCTTTTTCTTGTCGTCATCGGTCCATTCCTTTCTTGGAGCATTGCATCAACTATATGTGTGGGGACAAAAGGACCATTTTCAACGGCATCCCACAAATTAAGATCAATAACTTCAATAAAAATCTTCATCATTTATTTTCAATAGGCATAACCATCCCTATTGAAAAAAAGGAGGTCTATTTATAGAACTACTTTCGGAACAAAAACTATTTGAAGTCATCACTTCTCTTCAAGCTGCTAAGCTCTTTACACAAGAGTCTAGCTCTGATACCACTTGTTATCAAGTGGCCTCAATACTCAAGAGGGGGTGAATTGAGTTTATAAAATATTTTCGCAAATCTTTCACAAAAACACTTAATTATCAATTTTCGTTAATGCTATTGGTTGATTGAAGTGAATAGATAAATGAGATGGAATAATTCACTCACAAATAAATAAGCTAAGATAGAAAATATTCAAGCAAAGATATAAAATTAAAGCACAAATATAAAGAGAAAGAGTTGAGAAAAGCAAACACAAGGATTTATCTTAGTTCAGTCACCCCTTGTGACCTACATCTAATCCTCAAGTGAACCACCCGATATTTTCCACTAAACCTTCAAGCTTGAACAGATACTTGAAACCTTTACAACACAAAGCACTCAACATATCTCTGGAATACCTCACCCTTTGTACTTGTGCCTCAAAACAGAGATACCTCACCTTTTACAACCTTTGAGGACCTCACCTTCTTTACAATCAATGGATACCTCACTCTTTTCTCTAGAGGGATACCTCACCCTCTTTACAGGAAACCAAAGTGTAAATCAAAGATAAACTCTCAAAAGAGTAGATCACACAAGGTGAAGTTCAATGGGTATATGGATTCACACTTTGAAGCTCAAAATAGAGTATATAATTAAATAGCTGTGAAAGCTTGTATTAATACTTAACCAAAGTTTTTAGATTGATTTTCTAACCTACATTAATACCCAACAACTTGTATTTATAGTCCATTAAAGATTAGAGCCGTTGGGGGGTTATTGGAGCATTATTGGCTTCAAACTAGCCATTATTTCTATTTCTGGTATAAGCTTTTATTCGAATAACAACTTTGTTATTCAAATAAGGCTTCTTATAGCACGAAGACAATTTTGTCTCTAGAACGTGTTATTCGAATAACATTTCTGTTATTCGAATAACCTATTCGAATTTGGTTGCTTTAAAAATATGTTATTCGAATAGCAATATTGTTATTCGAATAAACCAATAAAAGTTGGTTTCTGCATAAATGTGTTATTCGAATAACACTTTGGTTATTCGAATAAACCATACGCGTCAAGGCTTATTTTGAACCATTATTCGAATAAAGCAAGGCTTTATTCAAATAAAGCTTAACTAGATGGAATTCTTGGCTTATCTGACTTATTCGAATAAGGAAACCCTTAATCGAATAAACCATTTGAAAATCATTTCATATAGCTTTTAAACATTTCCAATTGATTCCAAATGATCTTATAAGCTTTTGGGCACTTAGTGGTTGTTTCTTTGAAAACCAAAAATCATTTTGAAGCCTTGAAAACATGTGTGCTATTTGGGTTCTTTGAAAATCAAGTTTTAGAGCATTAGTGTGAACCTTTTTTATACCTTTACACAATGATCTAAGTCCTAAAACCATTCTTAAAGGTATTGGACTTGATCTTGAAACATCTTCATGTTTGTTATCATCAAAACAAAGTCTTTCATAGGTCAATAGCCAATTATATGTTTGATAAGGTTGGTTGGCCAATTTTACAATAGTGATTAACAAAAGGTTCATAGGACCAATTTGGGGCTTCGACATTGACAGGATTTGAAGGAGCCTTGTCAGGAGAAATAGTTTCCCTATAAGGATCCAGGCTTGTAATCATAGGCAAGTCAAAGAGTGCTAGTCCCATTATTCCATAAGGAAAGTGAAAATTGTTTGTAGTTTTGTTCCAGAAGAACAAAGTTGCACCCATCATGCTTGAGTTAAGCTTGATATAATGGCAGCTCAATTGAATTAAGTCAAAGATATGATGCTCTTTCTAGAAACATTCTTTGACAGATTGGACTCGATTAAGCCAAATAATATATTCCTTGGAAGGCTTAGTTTGAAAACCCTGAAAGGTTGCGCCTTTGCATCGAAGTACCCAATGGGAAACGACTTAAGAGAGGCCAGAATGAGTTGATCCTGGTGAGAAAGGAAAAGGTCATGAAAATCAGAGTGTAAACGTTCAAACTTTTGTAGCAAAAGGCCAAGGTAACAGTACACTTTTTGGTCAACAGAATGAGGAATGAGGATATGGTTTTTCTAGGTTTCAAATTTTTAGCTTGAGGGGTCAAGAGCAAGGAAAATCCTATCTTTTTGGATTAAGACTTTTGTATGCGATGCTATAGGAAGTTTTGAAGAAGAACTAGGTTTGGTGTTGACAAAGGTGGCCATGAAAGATGAGGAGAAGAAAAATGAAAACAAAGGAAACCTTCAAGATTTTACTAGATAGAGAAGAATAAAGTGAAAGTAAAAATGGGTTTTACCCCTCCCCCCCCAAAGGCATATTTATAGGCCCAGAAACTTCTTGTGAAAGTTTAAACCTATCACCTTCTCAAAACGTTTTTGAAATTTAAATTCCACATAAATTTTGGTATTAGGATAAAATCCCATTTACCCTCTACTAAAATGACACATTTTAATTGACAATGGTAATTATTACAGCTGTATTCCAAGGGATTCTAAATCCAACTATCACATCAAAGGTCAATCACCATAAAGGCAAAAACCTTTTTGAATTCCCAAAAGCATTCCAGAAATGTCCATTGCAAGCTTTTGAAACAGATTTTTTCCAAAGACGTTTCAAAAAATGTTGAAGATAACAATGTCAAAATAAGGCTTGTTAAAAGGAAAATTTACCCATTTTTCCTCCTCACTACTTCAAAAGATAAATTTTAAGGGGCATTTTGTTGAGGATAGTGTTGGAAACCCTTAAGGAGAATAGGTTGTTTGCTAAACTATCGAAGTGTGAGTTCTGGCTTTCACAAGTGCAGTTTTGGGACATGTGATATCTCAGGGAGGGATTTCTGTGGACCCAATCAAGGTTGATGCAGTGTTGCAGTGGGAGAGACCCACCACTGTGATAGAGATTAGAAGCTTCATAGGCCTAGCAGGGTACTATAGAAGATTCATAAAGGGTTTTTCTTAGTTAGCACTACCCTTGACTAGATTAACTAGGAAATGTAGTTCTTTTGAGTAGACTCAGGACTGTGAGAGTAGTTTCCAAGAGCTAAAGGTGAGGTTGACTACTATACTGGTGTTGGTAATTTTGGATCCTTTGGAGAACTTTGAGGTATACTGTGATGCTTCAAAGATGGATTTGGGGTGTGTTTTGATGCAACATAGGAGAGTTGTTGCCTATGCATCAAGATAGTTGAAGTACTTATTTGATCAGAAAGAGCTGAACATGAGACAACGGAGATGGATGAAGTTTTTGAAAGACTATGACTTTGAGTTAAAGTACCATCCGAGTAAAGCCAATGTGGTGGCTGATACACCAAGTAGGAAATCCCTATATGTGTCCCAGATGATGATCCAAGAGAGTGAATTTCTTGAGAGTTTTAGAGACATGAGCATTTCAATAACTGTGTTACCACATAGTCTTAGTGTGAGCCGAGTGGACATAGTGAGTGACTTGAGGACTCAGATCTTGAAAGCTAAAAAGGAAGATGAGACTCTTAATGATATAAGTGAGCAAATCTTTTTAGGAAATCCTAGAGAATTTGATATGTCGGATGATAGGATAATCAAGTTTAGAGATAGACTTTGCATTTCTCGTGAATCTGGAATCAAGGAAAGGATCATTGAAGAAGCTCACTGTAGTCAGTACTTTATACATCCCGGGACCATTAAGATGTATCAGGACTTAAGGAAGTTGTTTGGGTGGTCTTGTATGAAGAGGAACATAGCTGAGTTTGTGTCTAAGTACCTAACTTATCAAAAGGTCAAGATAAAAAACTAGAAACCCCCTGGACCTCTTCAATCTTTGGGAATCCCCGAGTGCAAATGAGATAATATCACAATGGATTTTGTGATGGGCTTGCCCATAACTCAGTTAGGATTTGATGCAATATGGGTTATAATAGATAGACTAACCTACTCTTCCTATTTCATACCTATTAGAGCTAGCTACTCCATGGATAGGCTTGCCCAGTTATACCTTCAAGAGATAGTTAGGATGCACAGTATACTCCTTAGTATAGTTTTTGTTAGAGACCCTAGATTTACATCCAGATTTTGGGGAGCCTTGCAAAAAGCTTTTGGGACAAAGCTTAGTTTGAGTACAACATATCATCCATAGACTGATAGTCAATCGAAAAGGACTATCCAAACCCTTGAGGATATGGTAAGAGCATGTGTGTTAGAGTAGAAATTGAGTTGGGATAAGTTTTTACCCTTAGTGGAGTTTGCCTACAACAACAGTTATCATACTAGCATAGGTATGGCACCGTATGAAGCACTTTATAATAGAAAGTGTAGGTCTCCTTTGTGTTAGTATGAGGTTGGAGAGAGAACTATCCTAGGATCTGAGTTGGTACAACAAATCATAGATCAAATTAAAATGATCCGGATTAGGTTGGTTATAGCTCAAAGTAAACAAAAGAGCTATGCTGATAAAAGAAAAAGACCTCTAGAGTTCAATGAGGGAGATTATATATTCTTGAGAGTCACTCCTACAACAGATATTGGTAAAGCTTTGAGAACACAGAAGTTGAACCCCCGTTTCATTAGTCCCTACCAGATCCTAAAGAGAATTGGACCTGTAGCCTACCAAATTGCACTTCCACCCAGTTTGTCAAACCTTCATGATGCCTTCCATATGTCACAACTTAGGAAGTACAATCCAGATCCTTCACATGTCATAAGAAATGAATCTATGCAATTAAGAGAGGATTTGTTTTATGTTATGCGACTGATGAGGATCGTGGATAGAGGACTCAAAGAGCTTAGAGGTAAGCAAATTCCTCTGGTGAAGGTGCTTTGGGATGGTGCATACTTTGAGGAGGCAACTTGGGAGTTGGAGTCCCATATGCAGCAAGACTACCCGTAGTTGTTTATATAAGGTAAACAATTTTGTGGACAAAATTTTAAAAAGGAGAGAAATGTAACATCCTCTAAAACATATTAGACTAGTAAATAGTTACAAAAGTAGCTTAATACTTGTTTAACATGCCTGTTTAATTTTGTGACAATCTGAGTTAGTTCAGGCACTTTGCTATAGCCCGAAAAGTGAAAAGTTGCTTAAAATGACCCATATATTAGCTTAAATGGCTTAGCTAATGAAAATAGATGTGAATAATTTATTTCTAAGTCACAAATGTATACTCTATGATGTGGTTAAAGTTTGAGAATAATCAGAGTCTGTTTGGTATTTTTAGACATACTACTTGTGTGTTTTAATGTTAGATTTACTAGTCACAGATATAGAAAATGATGGTTTTGGTCCAACAAGATTTTTTATGAATCTTGAGATTTATTTTAAACTTGTTTGCTTTAAGAAAACTTGATTTAGAGAAATCTAAGTGTTCTTAGCAGATCGAGAGTTACCACTTGGTCACTTAAGTGACCAAGCCTCTCACGGCTGTAGCCACTATCTTTGACCCTCTTTTGTGATATTTCTCTTTTCAACTTTGGCTTTCACTCATTTTCTCTCTTGGCTGAAACCTGAAACCACAACAGAAGGAGGACAAAGAGAAAAGGAGGAAAAACAAGAGGAAGAAGTAGAAGGTTAAGGGAAAAGGCAAGCTTGAGGACTTGTGATAATCTCTATCATCATCTCCATCTTTGTTTCAAAAATAGGGGGTTTTTCTATCTATCTTTCCCTTTTGCTCATGTTGAATGGTTTTAAGGTTATTGGATGAGAATTTTTGGTTTAATGAGTCAAATCTGTGTTTTTAACTTAGTTCTTAATTCCAAGAGTGGAGTTAGAGCATTTTTATCTCATGGAGGCTATGGTAACTGATTTAGCTTGGTGAAATGTCCATAGGCCTATTTGATGAGTTTTAGGTTTTAGGATGTTCTCTTGCTTGATTGAGTTTGATTCCATGATTTTTGAGTTGAGTTTAGTATTTGATGATTCTATCATGTTAGAGACTATGTTTAGGATTGAAAATCACTTAAAATTTATGTTTTCAAGATTATAAATTGATTGGGAATCAATCATAGTAAAAAACCAGTTTCTGTAGAAGTTTCTAGTGTTGGGTAATTAATCACCTAAAAAGTGGATGATTAATCGCCCAAGCCCAAAGAACACCAGCGTGCTGAGAGATTAATCGCCCAAAAAGTGAGTGCTTAATCGCCCAAGCACAGAAACTTCCAGAGTGTTTATCTTGGGAATTTGGAGTTCCCCACTTATTGGGATCACTCATATATGCCTTTTTAAGTGTGTTGAGACACTAATTGGAGTATTTTCATGGAGGAAATTACTATCTTACATATGTGAGAAGTTGGAAAACCTATAGGCACCCTAGTGAGGTGTTTTGCCTTAGGACTTGGGTTGAAGAACCTTTAGGCATCCAAAGTGTGGGAAATTCCTTAGAATACAGTTGAGGGGCCCTAGACACCCAAAGTGAGGTAGAGTGTCAAGGGACAATCTGTTGGGAAACCTTACGCTTCCATTGTGAGTTGGAATGCCATAGGGTAGCCTTATGAACCTTTAAGCATCTAAGTGAGTTGGTTTATAATAAGGAAGTGTTTAGAACCTTGTTCAACATGAAGTTGACTTTGGAATCACTTGTGAAGTGATGGTGTAGGGTTCTAGATACAAGAGTATTAGTGTTGAGACACAATTAGGGGTAATCCTTGGAAAGGATAACTATGTAGTGAATATAAGAATTTGATAAATCCTAGGCATCCTTCGAGATATAAAATGCCATAGGAAAATACCTAACACCTTGAGCAGCAAGAGGTTGCATTGAAAGTCACTTGTGAAGTGATGAAGTGAGGTACTAGGTGTTGTATGCTAAGTTTACTTGGCAAGTTGTACTTGTTATCATGCATAAATTCCTCCTTTGTGTAAAAAGTAAGGCCGGAGATGCATGTATGACATTTACTCCCTTGTGAGACGAGGTTTAGATATAGGAAGGACTAGAAATGTGATCTTGTACCTTATGTGATAGGTGAGCTTAGTTGATTAGTTTACTAGTTTTCCTTAGTCACTTGGTTGGGAAGGGTTTAGTGATGATTGTATGTATTTGTGAAATACATTGCATATCTTGTTTTCAAACTTGTTATTTACTATTTCTTATGTAATGTAACTTTAGATGGTGTGCACAACCATGTGATCGAAGGATGAGGAGTTGAATCCAAATTCTCAGAGCGGAGGCTCAAGAGATCAGGGTTACCGATGTATGGGGTTGGTAGTAGTACTCTTACTTTTGTGAGGGGAACGAGTTTACACATCACCAAGTAGTGTCCGGGCTTAATTGCCTATCCTACCCTGTTTATACAAGGGAACGGAAGTTCCTGAGAAATAAGTAAGTGACATGTGTTTTAAAAATTAAAATATGCATTAGCATTGCACAATCATTATATTAGGACTTTGTTTGAGCATAATCATACATCATAACATAAAGCATTGCATTGTTGACAATTGTATGGACAGTTGTCTCGCTTGATTGCTTGATCTGTTGATTGTTTGGTGGCTTGTTCGATAGTATCTTAAGATTATATGGGCGATTCTTTGATGTTATTGATTTTCAAATAATCTATTACATAGAATATAAATATTTGTTCAGTTGATTTATTTATTATAAATGATTAACTGCTGGTATTGGTTACTTATACTGAGAAATTGTGATTTCCTACCTCATGTGTTGCCATGTAAATCCAGGTACAAGCAAAGAGAAGCAGAAGAAGCAGAAGATCTACTGTAGATAATTTTGTGTCTTGTAATAAATATGCTATGTATTTATTTCATGTTGCTTTGAGGTCGTTCAAAGTTATGTATTACAGTATGTCTTTGTAAGGCTATGATATATTTATATGACTTTTCGTTGTTTAGGCTCTCCATATTTATTTATGTGAATGAATAATATGAGTTTAGTTTATTGTTTTAGGTTAGAAGTAGTATAACTAGTATTGTGCACTTTTTATATGATAGTTATATCAAGTTCAGTATTAGGGTGTTACAAATAAGACTTAAGTTCTTGGGGTCTTTAATTTCATGTTAACAAGTTGTGCGAGTTTCTACAATTTTGCCTCGGCATGCCCATCACGTCGTGCATGTGTTTGCTTTTGTATCATCCTATTTCTTACTTTGGATCAATAAATAAGCCATTAAAAAAAAGATAAAACAAGAAAATAAAAAATGATAAAAAAAATAATGTGTTGATGTCATAGTTATTAAATAAAATCTTAAAAACAAATTCCTTGAGTATCTTAATTATTTAATAAATTTTTTTTAAAAAAAGTCAAAAATAAAATCATAATAAAAAATAAAATATCAATCAATTTTTTAAAAAAAAATTTGGTTGGTTAACTTTTTGCTTGAAGGGGTAAAACAAACATTTAAAAGTTATAAATGAATTGCACAAATTAACTTTGGGTAATCATCTTAAAGACAAGTGTATCAGAGGTGTTGTAAGATTTAGTTTCTACCTATGAAGCACTGACATCGACACGGGACACGATACGGATATAAAGACACACCAAATTCAAAAATTATTAGACACGGATACGGTATATATGTATATATATATATATATATATATATATATATATATATATATATATATATATATATATACCAAAGTAAATTAAAGAACTTGGTTTATTTATATATAATTACAAAACTTAAGAAAAAGATTCATAATTTATTAATATAATTTCTATAAGCTTGATGATTTACAATATCTTAATATATGTCATATGTGTCAATATTTGCTACCTAGTAGCCTCTCCTAAAAAATATGGAACATAATTTCTATTGACATATTCTAAAAAATCTCTTAAATTAACTTCTCCTAATAGAACTAAATATGTACAAAAACATGTGCATAAAAAAAATTAAATAGAAGGAATTTCGGTGACGACGAAGTGGATGGCTTGATACGAGTAAAGGTAGAAGGAACAGATGAAAATAGTTGTGTGTGAAAAGATAAAACTTAAAAGTCTAATAGTAGCATGTGAAAAGATAAAACTTAAAATACTGATATATAAAAATAGTGGCTTGGGACGTCAATCATGTGATTGAGCTTGGGTGGGTTACGGGCTTACTAATTGAACGTTAGTCATGGAAACTAATCTTTTTTTAAAAAAATATTAATGACACATGTCCAAGTCGTGTCCTAGAGGTGTCCATGCGTGTCCGAGATGTGTCTAAACTGAAAAAATAATCTTTTTAATTGGATACATTCTGACATTAGGACACGTGTGTCATACGAGTGTCTTTTTGTGTCCGACACGGACACGCCTAAAAAATTGTGTGTCTGTGCTTCATAGGTTTTCACCATTCTCTACACACAATCGACTGCCAAAAACAATCTGGTTTCAAAAACTATTTTCTTTAAAAGGGTTTTCCTAATATTTTTCCCAAATTAAATAAAAATTTGTGGCAACTTTAATTTCCATATTCTAAAATTTCTTTTTATTGTTGCTCCCGTCGCGATCCCAATGGTAACAGATAGCGACTCTACTGGAGATAGTTGGAGAGTCAAGGCTGTCATAGTTAGTTGTGTAAATTATTAATAAATTTTATTTATTTGTTTACCCCTTGTTGTTTTTAATCTTGTTTTGGGTATGTCTTGTTATAAATAAGTTTAGTTTTCTTTTTGCATATTTTGCTATCCTTATATTTAGTTGTTTTGTTAATTATATGCAGCTTAGTTGAAACTTTAGGGTAGATGATTGTTAGTTGGTTGTTGTATATGTGTTTTGTTTTTCTGTTGTTTTGCAGATTGTAGGTAGTTTTATCTTAGGTTTTCTGTAGGTTTGTATACCTCCAGCACACACCACACTTACACTTGTGTCACACACATTTTAGGCTCTATACATGAGCCTTGGCTAGCCATAGGCGTAGGGCCAGAAGGGACTTTAGTGTTATTATTATGAGGCTTATGCTTTCCTAACATTCATTAATTCTCCCACTCAGATTGTTATTAGTGTCATGGATTGCCATATTGCTACTTATTCGTTCCTATGACAAACTACACGGAATCAGTCCTTATCTTTTAGATGAGGGTAATCTGGGAACCATTTCTATTAGGAGTTTAGATCTGTGACTTGCACTGATAGTATGAATAGTGGCTAGTGGCTACTTAAGTTAAGGTGATGACCTTAGCAATGCATATCCTTAAACACTACCATCCTAGGACATAATGGGGCATAACTTTTTTTAAAAATGAAAAAAAAATCTTATTTCATGCATTTCATGCATTTGGGTCAAATAAAAAAAATATTTATTTTATATATCTCATGCATTAATAATTTTGGGTCAATTAAAAAAAACTCATTTCATACATCTTGTGCATTAATAAAATTGTTTAGCCCACAAATATGATTATCGTTATCTGCCTTAGTTGTAGCTAAATGTAGATTTTGGTTTCTCTTACCCCAAGAAAAAGATGATTCCGGATCCTCTGCTACGAGTCGTAGTAATAGTTGAAATTTCAAGAAAGAGAGATGTTTTATCCTTCTACTCAATCTTCCTATTAATCTTCCTAATTACTAAATGAAGAAATTATTGAATGTTTTTTATGTTTCCAAGACATTAGATGCATTTACTTTTTCATTTGAAACTTTCTTCATTTAATATTAGGAGGATTATTAGGAGGAACATATAGGAAGATATAGCATTACTCTTCAAGAAATTACTCTCCACATTCATGAAGTGTCTAATTATAACTTTGAAATGATGCTAAAGCCCATATATGAATGGGTTCATCAAGCATCACTTCGTTGGTATTTATTTTCTTTCAATTGTTTAACATAGCACCATTTAGGTGCTTCTTACTTTCAAAAAGAGACCTCTCTTCTCTGTAGGATTTCTCACTCTTCTCTAATAAGATAGTCTGCCTCAAAGTAGGCTTCTTGTGTTTGAAAGAGTTTCCTTCCCTTTTTATGAGGCCTTTGCGAGTGAGAGAGAGCATCCTTCCCATTGTGTGTGAAATAGTCTCCTTCCCTTTGATCAAGAGAAGTGTATGTTGTTTGTCTGTTTCGAGTTACATGGAGGAAGAGGAAAGTGTTGGTAGGCAAGGTAAGATATGTGAAGATGAGCTTATCCAACTAGAGTCAAAAGAGTCTAATGATTTTTAGTTAGCTAGAAGGACCCTAGCGGGTAAGATTATATCAACTAAGCCTCTAAATAGAAATGCTGCAAAATTTATGATTTTAAAAGGCTGGGGAGATCCAGCAAGCCTCAAAGTCTCATATGCTAGAGTTAACAAGATCATATTTAACTTTATGGTTGACCACACCCCTGTGAAGATCATGAAGGAAGTACCATGGAACGCTATAGGTCAATTGTTGTGCTTACAGTTTTGGACCCCTCAACTTTATGGTTGACCATTTCTATTAGGAGTTTAGATCTGTGACTTGCACTGATAGTATGAATAGTGGCTAGTGGCTACTTAAGTTAAGGTGATGACCTTAGCAATGCATATCCTTAGACACTACCATCCTAGGACATAATGGGGCATAACTTTTTTTAAAAATGAAAAAAAAATCTTATTTCATGCATTTCATGCATTTGGGTCAAATAAAAAAAATATTTATTTCATGTATCTCATGTATTAATAATTTTGGGTCAATTAAAAAAAACTCATTTCATACATCTTGTGCATTAATAAAATTGTTTAGCCCACTAATATGATTATCGTTAACTGCCTTAGCTGTAGCCAAATGTAGATTTTGGTTTCTCTTACTCCAAGAAAAAGATGATCCCGGATCCTCTGCTACGAGTCATAGTAATAGTTGAAATTTCAAGAAAGAGAAATGTTTTATCCTTTAACCCAATCTTTCTAGTAATCTTCTTAATTATTAAATGAAGAAATTATTGAATGTTTTTTATGTTTCCAAGACATTAGATGCATTTACTTTTTCATTTAAAACTTTCTTCATTTAGTATTAGGAAGATTATTAGGAGGAATTTATAGGAGGATATAGCATTACTCTTCAAGAAATTACTCTCCACATTCATGAAGTGTCTAATTATAACTTTGAAATGATGCTAAAGCCCATATATGAATGGGTTCATCAAGCATCACTTCGTTGGTATTTATTTTCTTTCAATTGTTTAACATAGCACCATTTAGGTGCTTCCTACTTTCAAAAAGAGACCTCTCTTCTCTGTAGGATTTCTCACTCTTCTCTAATAAGATAGTCTGCCTCAAAGTAGGCTTCTTGTGTTTGAAAGAGTTTCCTTCCCTTTTTATGAGGCCTTTGCAAGTGAGAGAGAGCATCCTTCCCATTGTGTGTGAAAGAGTCTCCTTCCCTTTGATCAAGAGAAGTGTATCTTGTTTGTCTGTTTCGGGTTACATGGAGGAAGAGGAAAGTGCTGGTAGGCAAGGTAAGATATGTGAAGATGAGCTTATCCAACTAGAGTCAAAAGAGTCTAATGATTTTCAGTTAGCTAGAAGGACCCTAGCGGGTAAGATTATATCAATTAAGCCTCTAAATAGAAATGTTGCAAAATCTATGATTTTAAAAGGCTGGGGAGATCCGGCAGGCCTCAAAGTCTCAAATGCTAGAGTTAACAAGTTCATCTTCAACTTTATGGTTGACCATACCCCTGTGAAGATCATGAAGGAGGCACCATGGAACGCTATAGGTCAGTTGTTGTGCTTACAGTTTTGGACCCCTCAACTTTTAGTCTTTGAGGTAAATTTTGATTTCTCCCTTTTTTGGGTTCAAATACATAGACTACCTATAGATATGATGAGCACCAGAAATGCAGCTAAGATTGGTGGGAGAATTGGGGAAGTTATGGACGTTGAAAACCCTTTAGTGGAGGGTGGTTTAGCATGAAGCTATATAAGGGTTAGAGTTATGGTTGACATCACAAAACCCCTTCCATCAGGTTTTTGGGTACCAAGGAAGGATCTCCCCAATATATGGATTTTAGTTAAATATGAAAAATTACAATATTATTGTTATCAATGTGGCAGTCTTGACATGATCAGAAGAACTGAAAGAATGAGTAGATTATGTCCTCCCTTGATCCATCCAGGCCAAAATATGGCCTAGGCCTTGGTGTCCCAATAGCCAAATACAACCAAATCAATTGCTACTATTAGAATTAAGTCATGTTTGACATGCTTCACGTGTTTCATAGTTGACTCATAAGCGATTAATACTAGATATTGTAATCATTACTTTATAGGAATTAATGTTTACTTATTTAATATATTTACTTATTCAATGTATCACTTGTGTATATAAATACCAATATACTTGTGTGTGAATTTACACAAAATTCCTCTAACTCTCTCTAATTCTATATAGATACACTACCTAGTGTTATATTAGTTAATGGTTCTCAAGCTAAACCCCTTCCTACTCTATCTTTAGATTCTGTACTGTTTGTACCTAATTGTCTCTTTAATTTGATATTTATAAACAAACTCACTCATACCCTGTCTTATTATATTATCTTTGCTAATGATACCATTCTCATACAGGATCAGGGTACCAGACAAACGATTAGAGTAGGAGGTGAGTCTCGAGGCTTGTATCACCTCATTATTCCAGCATTTTCTATTGCTTGTTTTGTCATTTAGTCACCTAAAATTATTCATCAACGCTTGGGACATCCTAATCTATAGAAATTACATGTTATGGTACCTAGTCTTTCTAAAGTGTCAACATTATAGTGAATCTTGTCAATTGAAAAAGTATGTTCGTAATTCATTTCTTGAAAGAGTCAATAAACAAGCTAATGCTTATTTTACTTTAATCCATTCAGATATTTTGAGTCTTAGTTGTATTACTTCTACATTGTGTTATCGATATTTGGTTACTTTTTTTGACGATTTTTTCAGTTGTAACGTCTGTTGCAGGTTCTGATGATTCCGCGTTGCCATATCAAGATCGGGATCTCAGTTCATCTCTGCTCCCGAAGTGGTTGCTAGCTCCAAGCCTTTATCTTACCGCTCAATTTGTGGGTTTCTTGTAATTGACGATGCAATCTAGTGATGCAATGATGCAATCTATCCCTGTAGCTCAGTATATAGATTAGATTTCGTAGTTGGTGCATGTACTTTATGTCAGATTGTGGCTAGGACTTTATATTAGTATCGTTGCTTGGGATTGGCCCATGATCTTTTGTTGTGGCAATGAAACTACAATCTTCTGACCTAAACAAAGAAAAAAGGTGATTCCTACTTTCCAAGTTCAATGGTCAGCTCTTAAGTGCACACAAAATTTGCAAGACACACACATGGAAGAAAGGGGGATCTGCACATAAGAAATATAGAATATGGGAAAAGAGCACGATGCGAAAGTCTCAAATCAGGCATTTAATAAAGTTTAATGAAGTCAACAATCTAGCAGCAGCCAGTCTTTTGCTGACAAATATGAACAAAGAGTTCAAAGGTTCCCACTTTCCCAGAATCCTATACCCCATAGTCAGGAAGGCCATCTCTTACTCCATCCACGTGTCCACCAGCCACTGGGAAGACTGCTCAGATTTCACCATCCCAGAATTCCTCAAGGGATCTGTAGCCGCCATAAGTTTCATGGACGAATGAGGTACCCCTGACTAATCTTGCCTGCAACAACAAAAACCACTGTCAGAAAAGTCGACTAAATTTCCATTAAAATCAACAAAGACCTTCCATATCATACTTATCGACTGACATGCACCAGGCCTTGCCAAACTTCTACTCAAAATGAATTCCAACTCTCCAGCCCCAAAATATAAGAAGGAAAACAAGTTGGGGTTTGCAAGATGAATCAGACACCAAAATCAAGTCTAGTAAAATCATCATACACTTACTTGATTACAACAACAACAACAACCAAGCCTTTGTTCTCCAGGAAAGCCTTAAATTGATTAATGGTGAGGATTACATGGATCGACGACGCTATCATTGTGTCTCATCGTGAACCAAGTCTTCTTGTCAGAAAAGCCATTCAAATCTAGATCTTTTTAACCGTTTCACCTATAGTCTTTCTTGGTCTTCCTCTACATTTCTTCTAACTATGGGCTATTCTCCATCCGATCTACTCTTCTTAACGGGGGCTTCTAAGGGTATAAATTATTCTCCTTACATGTCCAAACCACCTAAGGCGAGATTCTCCCATCTTTTCCACAATAGGTGCATTACCCCTACTTTCTCTCTAATGCATTCATTCCTAATCCTATCTTGTCTAGTATGGCCACACATCCAACGCAACATCCTCATCTCCGCGACACTGATCTTGTGCTCTGATTGCTTTTTACCGCCCAACATTCAAGTACCATACAACATTGCGGGCCTTATAGCCGTGCGGTAAAATTTACCCTTAAGCTTGAGAGGCACTTTCCTATCACAAATAACTCCCCAACAAAACACACCTCCATTTCATCCATCCAGCTTGAATCCTATGGTTTACATCTCCTTCTATCTCTCCATCATTTTGTATGATGGATCCAAGATACTAAAATAAACGTAATATATTTGACCACTCAACTTTGCAACTTGTGGTATGATATGATCTCCAATTTTTACCGCTAAGTTAGCATTAGCATGTTTCTTTACCGAACTTACATTCCATATACTCCTCGTCTTTACTCCTCGCTTAGACGAAAGCCATGTTCTTCCAAAGCCCGTCTCCATAACTCTAGCTTCCCGTTTATTTCCTCTCTCGACTCTCCAACTAAGACTATATCATCTGCAAAAAGCATGCATTGTGGCACTGGCTCTTGGATATGCGCAGTCAGCACATCCAAGACCAAGGTAAAAAGACATACACTTACTTGATTACATGGCAAAGAATTTCCTAATCATTTTTTTTTCAGTTTTACTGCTTCACAGGTAGCGCACAATATAAATAGTTGTTAATACATTCAGGTCTTAAAATACTAGAAAGATTAAGGATAACCATCATATATTTACCTGTTGGATCTCAGAAAATTTAGCAAATAAGTCCTCAGGTATAGACCAGTCAAAAACATCAAAATTTTCCTTTATCCTTGCTTCATTTGTACTCTTGGGAAGCACACTATGGCCCATTTGCAGTCCCCAGCGAAGAGTAACCTGTGCAGGAGTCTTGCCCAGTTTCTCCGTAATCATATTTAGAACTGGATGCTTAAGGACATCGCTTTTAAGCCAGGTTGTTCCAGGGGAACCCAATGGTGAATATCCCTACACAAATGCAATTAAAAAACCACAATTCAAGTAAGAAAAATTCAGACAAAAAAAATTAATTTTTCATGCTAACAAACAGGATGGCTTTATGAAAATAGCCACTATAATGTGCAGACACAAAATATAGATCATTCAAGATTTGCAAACTTACAGAGAGGTGGACACCTTTGGATTTGCAGAAAGCTCGCAGCTTGTCCTGCTGCCATGAAGGATGACACTCCACCTGGTTGACAGCAGGAGGAACACGAGCAACCTCCAGTAAATCCCCCAGTTTCTTGGAGGAGAAATTGCTTACCCCGATAGCTCGAGCCTTGCCAGAGTCATAAAGTGCTTCCATTGCCCTCCAAGTGCTAGTTATGTTGGGTTGGACAAGATTTTCAGCCTTAAAGCCCACTGATCCTTTCTTCATTGGAGCAGGCCAGTGGATCTGAAAAGGCAGAATCATCAGTTTGCAACTGAGTATGTCATAAATAAACTGTCTATTAATACACCAAATTTTGAAATAATTATTTAAAATTAATTCTACATGCATTAGAAGGGGGAAAAAAAAAGAAGCTCAGAATGCAGCATATGCAGGAATGCTCCTTTAGACTCCCTGGACTGAAGATACATGTGTTCGATAGGACTGTGAGACACGTGGCATAACAACTACTTCCCAGAAAGGAAAAAGTTATGCATATAGCATTTTCCAAAGCATTATGCAGTATATGAACCAAGCTGTTGCTATGAGAGTGTTTTTCCTACTATAAAAGAATTCACTATTTAATTAACTTTATAATTTCAGAGTCAGAAGACCACATCAAGAGGCTGTTCCTTGGAAATCCATACTTCAGAATTTACATTTTCTCTCCAAATTTTTGAAACAAATTAAATCCAGACAAAATAATCACAGGTTCAACCCAGAGAGAACATGGGTTAATAAAATAATCAATTATGAATAAAGCCATAAACTTTAACACCAAACAGTTAGAGAATATCCGGAGATTGAGAGATATAACATACAAGGTACAAATCTACATAATCAAGCTGCAAGTCTCTCAAAGTCCTGTCCAATGCTAGTGGTACATCTTCTGGAGCATGATCAGTATTCCTGCAGATCATCTTAAATACTTGGGTTCTAAACAGTGAAGACTTACAAATACATGAATCTACCCACATTACTTTAGCTTAAGCAGCAAAACAAACCTAATTAATTAATCTAGAATCTAAAAACAAACCAGAGTTTAGAGGTAATCCACAAATCCTCGCGCTTCACCACACCCTCCTCAAACAGCTTTTTCAACACAGAGCCAATCTGCAGTAGAAAGAATGAATCATTTACTTCACACATGACCAATACTTCAAATAGCTAGGTATGATTTTGAATTGAGATAACATGATGACACCAAAAGAACACAAAAAAAACACCTAATTGTGACAATTACCTCCTTCTCGTTGCCATAGATTTGAGCACAATCAATGTGGCGGTAACCAACCTGCATCAGTCCCAAAAAAAATTATAGGAAAAACTGATTAGTTTTGCGATTAATAATAATAACAAACTCAAACAAGTTGAAAAGGCAGAATCATCAGTTTTCACAGCCAAATTCGACAGATCTAATAATAATAATAATAATAATAATAATAATAATAATAATAATAATAATAATAATAATAATAATAAATAAAAATAAAAATCGTAATCAGAAAAACCTTGATGGCAGCCGCAACGGCTTCACCGACGAGGCCAGGATCGGACTGCCAAGTTCCCAAGCCGACGGAAGGGATCTTGGCTCCGGTATTGAGATCGAAGAATCGAATTTCGTTCGACATTTTTCTCGGTATCCAAACAGATTATCAAATCCTAACGACAAAATGCTTCTTCGGCTTCACTTTAACGATGGACGAGAATAAGGAAGCGAGAATGGAACAAAAGAGTATCTGTAGCTTACTGGGGGCGGGAGTTTTCAGAATATTTCTGCCACCCAACCACGTTATTTATTTATTTTTAAATAATTCTAAATCTTATTACCTCATTCTTAGAGTCCTTTGAAAACTGTGAGGGTCAATCCAGAAAGGAAAAAGTTGGGTTGGTCATGCCAACTTTATTTTTTTTTATGGGTTGAGTTCAAGATTTTAATTCATTTTTTATTTTCAACCGCGCATAATCAAATCTACATTCAAGCCGCTCTCAAATAACCCTAGCGGGTATTCCTGCAGATCATCTTAAAACTTGGGTTCTAAACAGCATGAATGCAAAACAAACCTAATTAATTAATCTAGAATCTAAAAACAAACCAGAGTTTAGAGGTAATCCACAAATCCTCGCGCTTCACCACACCCTCCTCAAACAGCTTTTTCAACACACAGCCAATCTGCAGTAGAAAGAATGAATCATTTTTAAAAAAGTGACCAATACTTCAAAATTAGGTATGATTATTATTTGTGATAACATGATGATATTTTTATGAAGTATGAAACTAAATTTATTTTATTTATTTTATTTTTTTAAGCTCTATAAATTATAATTTTTCTATTTTTTAATTTTTATAACTTTTTTTGATTTTTACAACATTTTGTTTTGTTTTTTAGGATCAACTCAGTCAAATTCGACAGATATAATAATAATAATAATAAAAAAAAGAAAAATAAAAATCGTAATCAGAAAAACCTTGATGGCAGCCGCCACTAAACCGACGAGGCCAGGATCGGACTGCCAAGTTCCCAAGCCGACGGAAGGGAATTGAGATCGAAGAACCCATTTTTCTCGGTATCCAAACAGATTATCAAATCCTAACGACAAAATGCTTCTTCGGCTTCACTTTAACGATGGACGAGAATAAGGAAGCGAGAATGGAACAAAAGAGTATCTGTAGCTTACTGGGGGCGGGAGTTTTCAGAATATTTCTGCCACCTAACCACGTTATTTATTTATTTTTAAATAATTCTAAATCTTATTACCTCATCCTCTTATTAATAATAATAATAATAATAATTTTAATTACTAAAAAATATATATAAAAATTATTAAATAAAGTAAATATTAAAAACTTGTTTTATTTATAAAAAATTGAATTATTTTTATTTAGTATTTTTATATTATGAGAATTATTAAAAAAATTTAAAAAATATAATTAAATTCATTTTTTAACTTATATATACCTTTTCATATCTTGTCTGAGTGTTATGGAATGGCGTGAGACTAATTTTGTTTACAGATATTATTGTTTATTTCAGTATTTCGTTTCTACGTGATTAATCACTTGTGTTATATACTTTTGACTTTTAATTTTGAGTTTAGATTTAATTAGTGAGTTTTTAAATTTGGCTACATTTTCATAAAAAATAAATTAAAAAATATTTAAAATTGGAAAGGGATATTTTTAGAATTTAACATTTAAGAAATTATAGATTAAAAAATTAAAATTAAAGAAGCAATTATGCGTAATTAAATTAGAAGATAACTTGATTTTTTTATAAGAAAAGGAGAAGTTAAGAATTAAGAATGATAAGTGTAATTTTTTGAGAAAGAATAGCGTAAGTGAATTAATATACTCTCAAATAAGAGTACTTTAATTGAATGGAGATTGTTAATCTATACACCTTCATGTGAAGGTTAGTAACCTTTATATTTTTGTTTTGGATAAAAAGACCAAAATCTTTTTTATAAATAACTTAGTATGAAGGGTATTTTAGTAACGTAGGACTATCAAATTTAATGAAAAAATATAATACTAAAACAAATTTTAATAATGAGAGAGAATTTAATTCTTCTCATTAAATAACAAAAATAAAAAAAATGATTTTAACTATTTTATAAAAATAAAATTTACATAGAAAAAAGTAAGATTTATAGAATAGTTTTTTAGTACAAAAATTTATAAGATGATTTTTTAAAATATAAATAGTTTATAATTAGTTTATAATCATATAATAATATGATTTTAAAATCTCAAAATTATTGTAGGTATTTGATATCATTTCGATTATATATGTATGTTATCCTAAATTAATTAATTATATTTTTAAGTTATTATATTTATTCATATATAATTATTTTATATTATATACAAAACTTCAATATATACATTATACAAGAGTGAAAATTTTTAGAAAAGTATAGTAAAATTAATTAAATATAATTTATTATGAGAAAATTAAGAATTTATTAAGTATTTTTTAACACTCTTAATAATAAGTTGATAAAATATCTAAATAAATAAACACATAAAAAAAAATATATATAATAATAATAATATAAAATATATAATGAGAAAATACATACATTCATATTTTGACATGTGTCGTTATGACATATAACAACATGTTTTAAAATTTACCATACAGCAAATACATGATCTTAATAACAGTCATGTGACATCGCATGTTACAATTTAAAAGAAAAGTATACATGTGTCGTTAGGTATAAATTAAACTTATTACTTTCACATACAAAAAATTCTCACCTATTTTTTGATTAATGCGTTATTAATTATTTTTATTGATGATTGATCTTAAAATCTCAAGATTTTCATAAGTGTGTGATAACATTTCTACTATATATGTACTATCATCCTAAATTAATTAATTATATTTTCAAATTATTGTATTTATTCATATATAATTATTCTATATTATTTTCAAAACTTCAATATATACTTCACACAAAAGTGAAAATTTTGCATGAAAATATAGTTAAATTAATTGAATGTAATTTATTATGAGGAAACAAAGAATTTATTAAGTGTTTTTTTAAATTAAGAAAATATAGTAAACTTTTTTTGGAAGACACTTAATAATAAGTTGATAAAACATCCAAATAAATAAACACATAAAAATCATATAATCATAATATAATAATAATAACAATAATAATCATAATCACAATCATAATCTTAATCATCATACTACTACTACTACTAATAATATATAATGTAATAATAATAATAATAATAAAATAATATTATAATATTATTATTATAATATAATATAGTAATAATCATATATTCATTATATAATCATATAATATGATATAATATAATATAATAATTATTTAATATATAAAAAGAAAATGCATGCCTTCAAATCATATCATGCGTTATTCTGACATGACAGTGCATGTCTAAAATGTTGTCATATGACAAATAAGTGCTTTCAAAAATTATCATGTGACATATGATGTTAGAATTTAAATGAAAAGTATACGTGTGACAAATATGAGCTCTTAAAAAATGCTATGTGGCATATAATACTTCAATTTAAATGAAAAATGTAAATGTATTGCTACATTGAAAAATTTATGCCATGCTAGAAAAAAAATTCTTGTCACATGAAAATAAAAATATTTTCGAAGCAGTTAATAATTTCAACAATATGATACTTTAAATAATTTCAAGCAACTGACTTTGTAATTAGAGTATTATATATGGCCTGAAAAGTAAGTTCAAAAATATGTGAACATTTGAACGTGGCTACCTTGTAACATCTCGAAAAATATCTTTTTAATTATAAATCATTATTTTATAATATTCATGATTTTTAGGAATTTTTCTAGAATTTTTCGGAAATGATGAATATTTTAATATATTTCTCGTTTTTACGTCTGTACCGAAAGTGAGAATTGCTGAGGTCAGTGTAACGCTCTGGAAATTATTTATTTCACCACAAATAGTCATTTTCTAATATTTGTGATTTATGTGAATTCTTTCGGAATTTTTCGGAAACGACGAATATTTTAATATATTTTTTGTTTTGCGCAAACATTTAACAGAGTCAGAAAAACGACTGTAATGCTTCAAAAATTGGAAAATTATATGACGAATAGTCATTTTGTAATATTTGTAATTTTTGAGAATTTTCTGGGATTTTCTCGGAAACGTCGAATATTTTAATATATTCTTTGTTTTGCGTGTGCACTGAGCAGAACCGGAGAAACACGATGTTTCCTCCGAGAACCTTGAACTATGGACATGTCGACGGGAAATCTTACTAAACTCGAGGTTGGACACAATTTACGAGGTTCACGATTTTTGAGAAATTATAACAGATAAAATAAAATAACACTGCAAAAAATTTATCTATCAGATTAATTAAATACCGACTTCTGTCAACCGTAACTATTATCCATTGGATAATAGCATGTAATAAAAATCCTATCACATTATCCAAATGGAATCTACTTTATGTCTAATCAATTCACTTTAATTCAAATTTAATGTTAAATAATCAAAGCTTCTTTGAGAAGCTTTGACCAAATAATGACCAAATGACCCTTAGCTTCCAAGGAAAGCCAAAAACTCTTTCCTCCCTCTCTCTCTATGCACGGCTGCAGCAGCCCAAACAAGGGGGAATTGATTTTGATTCATTTAATCAATTTCATCACACTTTAATTCATTTAACCTAACAAGCCTTTCTCTCTCTACCCTTTCTTCTTCTTTCTCCATTTTCTTCTCCTCCTCCTTCTCTCTAGAGCTCACGGCCAGCCCTCCCTCTCCCCACTCAACCTTCACAAAATCTTCATCCAACCATATTTCCTTAATCCTCTCCCTCTCCTAAACACCTTTCTTGCTTGGAGCTTTTTGAGAATCCACCATCTTCATCACTTTCTTCAAGCTTCAAGTTTTGAGTTTTTGGATAAGCTTCAAGACCCTTCTTCCCTTCTCTTCATTTTCGGTTTTAAGGTTCCTTTGATGGCCATTTACATCACATTTTTCAAGTCCTTATGCTATTCTAACTAAGTCCAAATTTCTAAGGTTTTTGGAGAGTGCAATCCGAAATTTCAAGGAGGTTTCTTGGAGTTTCTATTGATTTCTACACTTGGGTAAGAGGAAGACACTCCTCCTCAACTTCTATTAGCATTTAGGAACTTTGATGGGTGTTGTTTGTGGAAGAACCCTAATGTGGGTTATTCTTTGATTTGATAAATAAAATGTTTGCATGTTGATTTCATGATATTGGTGACCTTGGATTGATTTGTTATGTATAAATATATATTGGATTGGATTATATGATTGAAAATAGAAGAAAAATAATTGAGAACCCCCCTTGGGTGGCCACGGTTTTGAGGGTTAAGAATGAGGTAAAATGTGAACAAGTTGTAACAAGCATGAGACTTAAATTAATCAAGTGATAAAATGGAATTTAATGGAAGGAAAATTTGAGATTAAAACCTATAGGGTGGCCACGGTTTTGAGCCCAAAATTGGGGTTAATGGTGAATCAATGCAACAAGTAAAGGATTAAGTGAATTAAGAGTGTAACCTATAATGTGATAAATTGAAAAGATTTGGGAATTGAATTCCTAGAGAGGCCACGACCTCTAAGGCCTTTTTAGGTGTAATTATGTAACTTTGGTAATTTGGAAGCATAAGTAATTATGTAATTAAAAACCTATGTAATGAGGTAGATAATTAATAAATTGGAAGAACTTAATATAATCAAAGATTATATAAATTTTAAAGGACTAAGAGTGAGATTGTCATTAGACTTAAGGTGTAACACCCACCGTAGGATATTACATTTATGTTACTCTATTACCAAATTACCCCAAGGTATAAAGTATGATGTTATAATAAAAATACGAGTTGTAAAATTTTTTTTTTCTTCTTTGATGACAATAACAATAAAATAAACTTAGCAGAAAATAAAACTATGATACAACAATCTCACACATAAAGTACATCATTATACATAACGGGTCCTTCACATCACTCATAATTTACATCATTACACATTACACACGCTATATCTTGTTAGGATTATTTATATTACGTGCACCGTTTTCTTGAAACAACAAACACACTTAAATAATTACGGACATTATTTATATTAGAGTTCAAACATGCCCAAGTTTAACTAAGCATGCATATGAAGACTATTAATAATTACTGTGAACCCTACGATGGGTCCTCCTCGGGTTCCTGTTGGATTTCTTGCTTATTAAGTAGGTGGAATGGTAATGACGTTATGACTAGTAGCCCTACGTAACAGTGTGATCAAAGACGACGACACTACTATCCCGATTTCCGTTGGGACATAATTTCTAGTGTCCCAATGTATGCGCGCGATTTCCCGATATGCAACGGCATAAATTCAACATGAACAAAGATAGTCACACACGAAAAACGGATCCCCACGATGTCAAACCTACTAATACTAAGATGTCGGGGTGATCGTTACTACCCTCATAAATAAGTCCTCGCTCATCCATGGACTTGTCCTCCACTCTCTAGCTCCTCCATGAAACCGTAAACGTACATATCAGAAGAAACTAGCTACCGATGGCCCGATGACATGTTGTCGAACTCTGCGGTTTCGATGTGAGAAGTAATTCCTCTTCTCCTTCTAGTACCATATCTTTCTCAATGTCTTCACCCAATATAAATACAATATAGATATACATACAAAAAGGTGAGATCACCTACACCAATATTTGGCATCTAAATATATGATAGCACGAGAGATAATACAGATAACATATTATGCAAGAATATCATATCATGATCACAATTATTGCATTATCATAGTGTAAAAATAATTACCATCATGCCATCATCTTAATTCAAACCACAATTAATTACGTTTTGATTCGTAAGGCTACCACATATGTATATGTTAAATTCATGCATGCGAACATAGACTCGTTTATGTCCTACTCCATGGAGCTAATACTTAAGTCGGAGAAATTGATCGAAAAGATGGCCGCTGCTATAGAAGCGTATCTCGTGCCTCATCGCCCAACAAACCAAGTGCTATAATTATATCTTGCACATCTAAGCACATACACGACGGTCTTTGTCGGATCTCGATTAAGAATAGTGTCTCTTAAGTCCAGGGATCATCGGTGTGTTGCATCGGTCTAACTCACGGTGCGAGAGAAAAGAGCTACCAAGGCGCCCATTGCGAGCAACCCGCACCCCGATGCCCCCAAGGTCAACGGTGACCTACACTACGCATATCGCACCCACTCAAAGAGGTGTACGTTTCTCCAGGCAATTAGCCATATTCGGTCTGTTGGACCATTTTCAATGCATGTGTTATGCACCAATTACCAACCAAAGGTAAATCACATAATTTCTCACGAGAAAATTCGCATCAAACCGGTTGTTTTTGGAGGTTTCGTAAAATGGATTAATGCCAAATTAAAGTGTGGGAAAACTTCTCAATTTCTTATACAAGGGATTCATATATTGTTTTTAAGTGGTAAGGTTCTTGTATAATTAATCGGTTAAATCACATTACTATGTTTTTCTCATTCGCAAAATATTTTCAGAGGTTACGTTTTTACATACGGTAATGATTTGTAACAGAAGGCACCATAGTTACATTTAAAAATCACAAAACTATTTTCTACTGTATTCTAAATTGCGTAAAAATAATCTTTTATTTTTAAAATGCATAGCAATGTTTCCACAACATTTAAATCGTGTAAAATATTTAAACGCGTTACAAATCGCGTAGGAATAATTTAACGTTTTTCAAATCGCGTAACTTAAAAATTACGTTTTTGAGTTACGTAAATCGTTTTTCACCGTTTTTACCCTTCACAAAATATTTCTTAACTTTAAAAAAATATTATTTTGAACATTTCTCATAAAAATATAATTTCTTACATTATTTTCTTTCTATTCTAAATCAAAAATCCCTTCCGTACTATATTTTCTCAAAATCACTTTTTATTGATTTAATCTTACCAAATCATATTTAATTGATTTAATTACTATTTCAAAATTTAAATTTCCTAACATTTTCCAAAACCCAATACTTAAATTCTACGTTAGAAATTTTAAGTTACAAGCGGGTTCCTTTTATATTTCTAAATCATTTCTAAACATTAAATCAAATTTTATGTTTAAGTTACAAACGTTTTCTTTTATATTTCTAAATCACTTCTAAAAATCAATTCTTCTTAAGATAATTTAAAGTTCAACACTTAAATTCCTTTCCAAAGTCCTTATTTGAAAATTCTTATATTTTATTGCATCAAAACATTTTGCCGAGTTACAGCAAAGAAGTTGAAGAACGGCCGACTTTTTTTTCTAAATTATCAAAACCTTATAGATGGCCATTGGAACCATGAAATATTTTTCTTCTATCTTAAATAATTTTCATTCTTTATTTCTACATAAAATAACTTCATGAAAATACTACTGAAAAACCGTGTATACTCTTTTTTATAAAACAAACCCTCTTGTTTATTTTCTTTACTTCTCAAATCATCCAATTTTATCACTTATGAAAATATCATTTTTGTGAACACTAATTTAATTAGTGTCTTGTTTGAAATTTATTTTAGTTCAAGGACTAAAAATCAACTTCATTGTTCTTGAAAATTTTCAATAAAAACCCTAGTCTTGGAAGCTCAAAACCGTGACCTCCTCCATGGCCTTTGGAGCCAAAATTTTGCTTATTTCAACATACATCCATCATAATATATTCAACATATATCATCATGCACATCATAAGCTTACCATATAAGCAATTAAAAATTTTACTAAGCATGCAAACACAAGTAAATCATGCAAAAATATCAAGCATAAGCAAAAATAATTAAAGCACATAACACACACACAAATTATTACATGACCATGGATAGGAATCCTCACATGGATTCACCATCCATCAAATATAAAAACCATCCCTCACCACCATGCTTGGTTGGTGAGATGAATCTCGGCCTCTTACCTCTTGAAGAACCACCAAAGAGCTTGTTGCTTTGTCTTTGGAGCAAGATCTCCACCAATACAAGTTCTTAAACATGAAACAAATATAAGAAAATTGGTATATCAAGCTTGAATAAGAAGAACCATGGATCAAACATGGTTTAGAACATGAAAAAGAAAAGAATAAATGAAGTTTTCTTACACTTCACCAACAAAAGCTCTAGAACTTGATCTTAGTAAAAGTCCTTCAAGATGGAAGAATTAGAACTTGGTGTGAACTAAAAAGGTTCTTAGAATGATGAAAGGATTCAAGAAACTAGGTTGTATGAAATTAAAAAGTGATGGAAGAGAGAATTGGAGACTTGGCGAATGGTGTGTTTTTGGGAGAGAAATGGAGTTTGCTTTGGTTTGGTCTTGAAACTTAAGTGGAAGAATGAAGAAATGGTATTAGGAAATATAGAAATGAGTGTTTTTAGTCTTCAAAGAAGAGCATTGCCGTAGCATGCTATTAGGGAGAAGAAAAAGTGAAGTTTGAAAAACATATGCATTGATAATGATCATGATAGGAGGAATTGTCTTAACACTTGGCAATTTTCCTAATAACCTTTTCTATCCTTTTTCTTTGTAACGCTTGGAAAATTATTTATTTCTAAAAAGCATTTTCTAATATTCTATCTTGAATTCTCCTTCCTTCCTTGCTTCTTCAACCGTCCCCCCTTCTTCATGCATGGAAAAATATGACAATTTAATAGTCATTTTGTTTTTAGTCATTTTAGATATTAATTTAAAACATTATAGGTAAAATAGGTATTAATTAAAAGCATTATAGGTAGAAGAAACTTATTATGGACCATTGGATCTTCTCTCTTTAAACCCATCCCTTAGATGTGTCTCCAAAAATGAATGGTCAAGATTACACCTTCAAACTTTTCATCCAAGGGTCCAAAATGGTTGTAATCATTTTTGATGACCAATTCTCCACCATTGATCTAACCAAATCCAATGGTCATTAATGATCCATCTCCACCATTGATTAATTTTACATCCAAGGGTTGATAATGGTCATAGCCATTTAGAAGATTAAATCCCTACCCTTGATTTAATTTCAATCCAACGGTTATAATTGATCCTATTTACTTTTAAGATCAAATCTCATTTTCACCGTTAATTAAATCAAGATTGAATGTCTAAGCGTAATTAAATTAATAGTGGATATCCAAACCACTAATGTTATCTTAATAATATTTTAATAATATAGAATTTTATTTTTATCCATTATAACCTTCAAAAATATAATTCTTCTGTATTTTTATCGTCCTTTGATAATTAAATACATTTTTCAAAATACTGAAGAAAAGAAATTTTTAAAAGCGAAATTTCAAGGATTCTTGGAGTTTAGTAAGATCCTTCTACACTTGGGTAAAGGAAGACACAAATTTTTTAGCATACGTAGAAAAATTTTTCATTTTGGAAGACCCATGTGGGCCCACGTGATGGCCACATGGGCCACATACACCTCGTGGGGCCCACAAACAGTAAAATTCCAAAATCACACATAAAATCGCAAAAATTACAAAACTAATTGAAACAAATATCAGGGTTAAATGAGGTAAAATGTGGACAAATTAATTAAGACTTAATGGAAGGAAAAATTAATTTACGTAAATTTTTTGACAAAATTGGGGAAAATTATTATTTTCTTGATTAAGTGAATTAAGAGTAACCTATAAAATTAATTCAAAACGATCAAATATGCTAGAGATAGAATATTCAAAATAACTTTTTATTTGGAAGCATAAGTAAATCATTAAAAACTATGTAAGGGTAGATAATTAATAAATTGGAAGAACTTAATATAATTAATATTATAGAAAGTTTAAAGGACTAAAAGTGAGAGTTACATAAGATAATTATAAGTGAGTGAAGAACAAGAGAGTGTGAGGCCTAAGAACTTGAATAATTTACAAATTGTATGAAATTAAATTACCTTGGACGATTAAATTAATTGTAAGAATTGGATTGGATATGAACCTTGAAAGGGTAAACAAATTCTAAGTTAGGATTCATAATGAACCTAAGAATGTACCAATTGATTTGATCTTTATATTATGACATTATGGGTCTATGTGAGTGACCATTTACGTGTTGATGCTTATCTTGGCCAATTGTGGCATATTATGGGATTGTATGAAATTGTGAATCATACGTGTCATGCATAGAGTCTTATGCATTGTGAAGGTCCTGTGGACTGTTGTAAGGCCAAGTTGCCTAGGAGATTGAACATACCTTAGTGTGGATGCAAGTAGACTAGTGTAGGTCATGTTTGACCTTAGGGGCATCGGGGTGCGGGCCCTTCACAATGGGCAGTTGGTAGCTCTTCTGTCTGTGGGGCAAATCGATGCAAATGCACCGACGATCCGGACCGAGACACCGTCCTATATCGTGATCGAGCGTGGACTGTCTGTACAATGTCTGGACGTGCACGTGAAAATTATTGATTATAACATTTTGGCCGCGGTAGCCGAGTTACAGACACGTCTCCTGATCTTTCTTTTCGACTGTTTGAGTATAGCTCCATGGAGTAGGAATTGGGAAAGCATGCATGTGCATCATGACATACTTTACTATTAATAATTACTGCCCTATGTGAACTTGAACTATTTGTACCATTATAGTAATGAATGTCTGCCTGAAACTGTTTATCTGCTTACTGTTGGATTTACTGCTTATTACTTGCATTTGCTACTTCTGAATTACTATCTGGGCGCGTTGCGCCGTTTTGTTTTTAGCTGCTATAATTGGTAATGACGGTAGGATGTCTTACCTCTTTTTTTTTGTATTTCTATTACTTGCTGCCTGTGCATATACTGTATTGATCGAAGACGACGGCAAAGAGGCGAAAGATCCCGAATTTCCTGGCTTCTGGCCCGAACAAGACTAGCATCTACTGAGGCGAAGGCGGCACGTATGCACGGATTTCTAGGTGATGTGTGTCTGACCTTCCTCGGAGGGCCATAGTGCTGGCATATTAACTTGAACTCCGATCGCTGCGTCTATCTAGAAGATGTGTCGATTGCCCTAGCCTGGAGACGTCATGAGGCGCCGATCCTCACCTGCCATGTCAGCCTGCGGCTGGAGTTCTCCCTACCCATTCGAGAGATGTGGGGTGATCGTTACTATACCCCTTGGGAGGACTCTTTTGATTCTACTGCTCGGACTCCTGCCCGTGGTTCCGTGGTTCCCATGGAAGTTTCCTCTGAAGAGGAGGATCCTGCTGAGGACCCGAACACGGTCCCTCCTCTTTCGAGGGACTGATTTTACTGGTAGCTACTGATGGCTACTAGTATTTTATTTTGGGGGCCTGATGTATTATTTTTGGTGGGCTGTATATTCTGATATCTCTAGGGTATATATGTTTAATCCTATGGGGCAGGTATAGTTTTGCTTTTTGGAAATTTTCAGGTTGTATCTAAAATATATTTGGCATCTAAATATATATGTGTGTGTATGTTATTCAGATGTGGGTTTCTGTTTACTATTTTGTTCTTTACCGTTATTCATATTTCGCATTGTTAAATTAACAAAAAAAAATATACCGCCCATTTTACTCACGTATTAAAGTACCAAGCAATTTAACTTCGAACTAAATGAACCGGGTCTTAATTGCTTAAAAGTTTATTTTCTGCATTTTCATTTTGATTCGATAATGTGACGCTCCCTCCCAAAAAGGGCGTTACACACCTCGTGTCTGCCTCACGTAGGAACGTGGCCATCCCACGTAGGAATGTGTCTGCCTCACATCGGAACGTGTCCACCTCACGTTGAAAAGTGGAAGGTTAAGGACGTGGAGACCAAGTCAAAAAACAAAATAAGAAAATAGCCGTTTCCGGATAAGGTTTATAAAAACTTAATAATTAGCACAACATAATTAAATTAAATAAAACTGGAGCAAAAACTTGTGAGGCCTCATTATCGTGCGCGCAGGGGGGCAAATCGCATGATTTGCACTGACTTAGCCCAACCGAGGCCCAACATTGTGCGCGCGAACCCATTCCTCTCACAAGTTTATCTAACAAGCCCAAAACATAAGTTACCCTATAAACTCTTTAAAACTTTAAAGACCAAGCAATATGGGACTTTAGACTTTTGAAATATTATAATAAAAGCTAAAAGCAACAATAATCCCCCACATATTTCAAAAAGTTTAAAGAATTTTTAAGAAGATTTTAAAAAACTAGTTTTTCCTGAGTTGACACCATAGGTGTAAATGCATCGAATCTAGTGTCTTTTGGACTATGAACCAGACCTAGATGGATGTGATATAACATACAGTGAGTTGGTGAAGTAAACTTCTATGAACCAGAAACACTTTGTGTACGTTAGAGATCTACCAGTCACATTACACCCCCACTATTCTTGTTGTTATCGCTGTGTTGCGCTAATAGGCCATGCGCTCGCCTAGTAATTTATGAGTGCTCTAAAGATATGCCATAATCTCATACAAGCGGCCCCACTTGATACTCATATAAGTGATTTCATCAAGTGTATGCTGCAAATCATACATCACCCATAAAGGATATGAAAATCATTAAAAACTTTTAAGCTTATCCTCTCAATAATGCAATCTAGCACATCTCACACCATAAGAAGGGACAAAATTATTTGTTGCTAGCAGAACTAACAAGTGACTTGTTTTTACCCATATGAACCTTCTTCATGGGATCTCCAATCACAAAGGTTGGGTTACTATCACTGTTAATTTCAAATTGGCTTAAGTCTCATTCCCCTCGATATTTCATATATTGGTTTCCTCCCAAGAGGCTTTGTCAAAGGATCGGTCAAGTTCACTTCTGACTTTACATAATTAATTGATATTGTTCCATCTTTTAGCAGCTGCTTTACCACATTATGCCTCAATTGTATATGTCTGTTTTTGCCATTGAAAGTCTTATTCTTTGCAATGGCTATTGCTACTTGACAATCACAATGCATTGACACTGACGGTGTGGGTTTTATTCCTAAAGGAATATTTGCCAAGAAGTTTTTTAACCACTCAGCCCCACTACCAGCCAACTCCAGAGCTACAAACTCTGACTCCATAGTGGATCTTGCTATTATAGTTTGTTTGGCTGATCTCCAAGTAACCGATCCACCACCAAGTGTGAATACATAACCACTAGTGGATTTTGTCTCATCTGAATCTGAGATCCAGTTAGCATCACTATATCCTTCTAATACAGCGGGAAATCCACTATACACTATACCATAGTTCATGGTACCTCTCAAATATCTCATGAGTCTAACAAGTGCAGCCCAATGATCCTGATTTGCACTTTGAGTATATCTACTCAATCTCCTCACAGCATATGCTATGTCTAGTCTCGAAAAATTCATTAAATGTAATAAACTTCTAATAATTTGGGCATACTCAAATTAAACAACAGGATCACCTCTATTCTTTTTTAATTGTGAGTTAGAATCATAAGGAGTACTCATTGGTTTTGAGTCATAATGACCAAACTTTCTAAGAAGTTTCTCTACATAATGTTCTTGGGATAGTGTTATACTATCACTCTTCCTTATGATCTTTACTCCTAGTATTACACTTGCTTCACCCATGTCTTTCATATCAAACTTAGATGCAAGAAAAGATTTTGTTCTTATCACAATATCATTACAAGTACCAAAGATAAGCATGTCATCCATATATAAACATATAATTACACATTCACCATTCATTAATTTAGTGTAAACACATTTATCAACTTCAATAGAAGTAAAACCATCATTAATCAATATTTGATTAAATTTTTCATGCCATTGTTTTGGTGCTTGTTTCAAATCATATAAGGATTTGAGAAGTTTACATACTTTATTTTCTTGACCAGGAATTACACATCCTTCAGGTTGTGTCATATAATTTTTTCTTCCAAATCACCATTTAAGAAAGCAGTTTTTACATCCATTTGGTGAATAACAAGTTTGTAAATTGAAGCCAATGCTATTAAAATCCGAATTAAAGAAATTCTGGTCATAGGAGCAAAGGTATCAAAATAATCAATATTTTGTTTTTGGGTAAAACCTTTTGCTACTAATCTAGCTTTGTATTTTTAATCAAACCATTAGGATTATATTTCCTTTTAAAAATCCATTTGCAACTAATAGGTTTTGTTCCAGGAGGTAAATCAACTAAAATCTAAGTATTGCATTTTGAAATAAAATCAATTTCGATTTTAATAGCTTCTTTCCAAAATTGAGCATCAGAAGATGAAATAGCTTCAAAAAAAGACAAAGGGTCATTTTCAACGAGATAAGTATAAAAGTCATTTCCATAAGATGTCTCTTTTCTTTGTCTTTCACTCCTTCTCAAATCCTCATATGAGTTTTCACAATTATTTCCTGAAGAAATATTTTCTAAAGATTGTTTATTTCCAGATTTCAAAAGAAAAATATGCTCTAAAAATTCAACATTTTTAGTCTCCATTATTGTATTATGATCAAGCACATCGCTTCGTAAAACAAGGAACCTATAAGCAGCACTACGTTCAGCGTAACCAATAAACATACAATCAGAAGTTTTGGTTCCTATTTTTCTTTTCTTTGGATCAGGAAGCATTACCTTAGCTAGACACCCCCACACTTTTAAATATTTTAAATTAGGCATATAACTTTTCTATAATTCATAGGGTGTTTTACCAGATTTCTTATGAGGTATTCTATTTTGTAAAAAACATGCAGTTAATAAGGCTTCTCCCCAAAGGTTATCGAGTGCTGAGGAATTAACTAGCATTGCATTCATCATTTCCTTTAATGTTCTATTTTTTCTTTTAGCTACACCATTAGATTCAGGTGAATAAGGGGGAGTTACTTCATGTATTATGCCTTCTTTTTCACAAAATTCATTAAATAAGATACATTCACCACTCCTATCGGATCTAACCCTTTTAATTTTTCTATTTAATTGATTTTCTACTTCTGCCTTATAGGAAACAAACATTTTTAAAGCTTCATCTTTATTTCTAATTAAATAAACCTTAGTGTATCTCGAAAAATCATCTATAAAGGTCACATAATATTTTTTACCACCTCTAGTCATTGTATTTTTTAAATCTCCTAGATTGGTATGAATTAAACTAAGTAATTCAGATTCACGTTGTTGTACTGAAGGACAAGATTTTTTAGTTAACTTAGATTCAATACAAATATCACATTTATTTAAGTATACATCACTATTCGTGGAAATTAAACCAAGACATCGCATTTTCTTAATATAAGAAATATTAACATGTCCTAATCTAGCATGCCATATATCAACGGAATCAATCAAGCAGAAGAAGATGCAACTTTATTAATAATTTCAGAAATACTGAGTACAAAAAGTCCCTAATCACTATAGCCCTTTCCCACAAAGACATTATTTTTTGCCATTACTATCTTGACAGATTCGAATGACACTTTAATCCCAGCTTTTCCTAACAATGATACAAAAATCAAATTGGCCCTAATATTAGGCACATGGAGTACATTATTCAAAACCAAGGTCTTCCCAGATGTGAGCTTTAGAAGAACTTTCCCTTTTCCTGAAACTGCAGCAGTTCGAGAATCTCCAAGATACACAAGTTCTTCATCATCCCCTACAGAAGTGTAGGAGGTAAAAGCATCTTTGTTTGCACAAATATGCCTGGTAGCACCAGAGTCTACCACCCATTTGTTCACACTGGTCACAATGTTAATTTGAGAAACGACCGTAACCACAATATCATCTCCTTCGGCGAAATTTACATTCGGCTTAGAAGGATTGTCATTTTTCACTCTATGCCTGCATTGAGGAGCATGATGACCTGGCTTTCCATAAACATAGCAAGCTCCTTTCCTTTTAAAAGTGGGATTAGTAATTTTAGGAAAGTGATCAGAAGACTTTTTGTTATTGACATACTTTTTTTTCGATGGTTTATTCTGAACCAGATTTGCTCGAGAAGCCAAAGCCTTCGCCCTTGCAGCCTGACACTCTCTTCGATTGGTGTCTTCAATGATAATGTGTGTTATCAGTTCCGAAGGTGACAGTTGCTTGTGCTTGTGCTTCAGCTGTTGTTTGTAGTCCTTCCACGATGGAGGCAGCTTCTCGATAAGGAGTCCAGCAACAAATTCGTCTGGGAGGGTGATGTTTTCGGCCTTGAGATCCTCCAACAGTTTATGATATTCATTGATCTGAACCTTGATATCCTTGTCGTCGGTCATCTCCCAGTGGTAGTAGTTGCCGATGATGAATTTCTGTTTTCTGACATCTTCAGTGGTGTACTTGATGGTCATGGAGTCCCATATCTCCTTCGCATCTTTGTAAGAACAGTACACATCGAACAAGTCATTAGAAAGTGTGTTTATAATTGTGTGATGACATACTTTATTTGCATGTGTCAAATCCTGAATCAGTTTCGGATTGGCTGTCGATGCCAGCCTGGGTTCAGTAAGTGCGGATGTGACTCCGTGCATGTCGAGGATTGTGTGAACATGTTCCTGCTACCTTTTGAAGTTTTGGCCACCGAAAAGCTCGATCTTTAAGATATCTGGGAATGGCTTTGCATAGGTGACCGGAGGTGGAGGTGGTGGAAGAACGGCCTCGCCGTTGGTGGGAGCGGGAGCCTGGTTGTCAGCATTGTTGTCACCCATGGTATATAAAATCCTTGAGATTGTTAGTTGGTACGAGGTGACAACACAGAAGAACACAATGAAATGAATAGCCTGAGGCGTGTGAGTAGACACTATCCACAAGGATTTTATCGCACAGGTGTGCGAATCCCTCAGGATTCAACAGGCTCGTCTCGGTGGAAGCCGAGGTAACAGAACAGCAATGAAGTTTTGGTGTAACCCAGGAAGAAGAAGAAGAAGAAAATAGTGTCAGTTTTCGTTTGAAAGCGTTTAAAATTTAAAACTTCAAAAAATGTGTTAAGTATAACAGATTATAAAGCATGTGAACGTTTGAACGTGTCCACCTCGTGTCCGCTTCACGTAGGAACGTGGCCACCTCACGTCGGAACGTGTCCACCTCACGTCGGAACGTGTCCACCTCACGTCGGAACGTGGGAGGTTAAGGACGTGGAGACCAAGTCAAAAAACAGAATAAGAAAATAGCCGTTTCCAGATAAGGTTTATAAAAACTTAACAATTAACACAACATAATTAAATTAAAAAAAACTAGAGCAAAAACTTGTGAGGCCTCATTATCGTGCGCGCAGGGGGGCAAATCGCATGATTTGCACTGACTTGGCCCAACCGAGGCCCAACATTGTGCGCGCGAACTCATTCCTCTCACAAGTTTATCTAACAAGCCCAAAATATAAGTTACCTTATAAATTCTTTAAAACTTTGAAGACCAAGCAATGTGAGACTTTAGACTTTTGAAATATCATAATAAAAGCTAAAAGCAACAACAGTTTTGACATGTGCGTGTTTGAATTAAAAGGAATGTAGCAAATATGATGGTTTGAGTGGTTTGAAAATAATGCATATGAGTAACATCTACATTCTCTAACTTTGAAATTGGGATCCCTATACCATGTAGGTATATTTTCTTAAATTATTCAACGTCTTTAAATTGGAACTGTATTCCATTGTTTCAAAAGAATAATGCCCTTGTCTATTATTGTCATCCTTCAATTGTGTAAATTTAAATCAGATGATGGTTAAAATTTATCATGTTAGAGCTGGTCTTTTGAGATGCTTTCATTTATTATTGATCTTCATTTGCGAAAATGATTTTTTGCTATTATGATAAAATAAGCGAGAATAATGGAAGGAGAACTAAGTAAAAATGAAAAAAGAACTCCCCTGGAAAGATGGAATAAAGGGGGCCTCAGTTAACCTTTTTGTGTTTATGATGAGATTCTTATTGTTGGTTATGTGAGAAATGATCAATATAAATGAGTAGGTGCAATGTCCAATGTTTTTTTGTTTTTTTACTCTTTTTTTTTAATTGAGGATGACTTCTACTGTGGAAAATAGAACTTTTTTTTTTTAACATTGAAAATATAAACATGAAGTTCATAGTCAAGTACATAATGAAGTTTAGTTCCATTTGTTCAAAGGTGAGTTTTTGCTTTATTACCTTAATAGCTGATCCTTTCAATTGACATGACTTATGATTAGTTTGTAGAATGCGTGTAACTTATTTAGTCTAATTATTATTTTGTTGGACTTCTTGATTCTTAAGACTCAATCATTTGGTTGGAATGATGTTATTGATCTGTTTTTGTAAAGCTTGAAACTTCTATTATTTTTTGTTTGTAAATTTGATTTATCAATCATCTCTACCTTCCCAAGTAATTCTATTTCAGGTAAGGTATTAATTTTAATAAATATCTTAATTTTGACCTTCTTGGCAAGAAGGCAAATTAAAGTAATGCCTATAAAGGTCTTTATTTATCAACATCTTACTCTTATTGAATGGGTTGTACAGACATGTTTATGTGCCATTTTTAAACAAATTTTACAGTGAAATATATAGAAGTTATATTTTCTTTAACTTTAATGTGATGTTTGCCAATGCTGAGTTGTTTATTATCACTTCTAAGTTTGACTATCAATAAAGAATAAGATGTTATGGGTCATTGATCCATGGAAAAAAAAGGCTATATGTTTTCTCTAGGATATGAGCTGTAGAGCCTAAGTGAATTCTGCTGAATTTTGTTTGTGTTGTAAAAGTGAGTTGCAATGGGGGAGAGTAAAGAAGATAGACTGTTATGGGTCATTTAGTTTGTGTGTATTTCTCTTGACTTGGTTGAGAACTCAGCTTGCACTGATAAGTAAATGTTTGATTGCATATGACAGTAAAGCATAAGCAGTTGTTGTTTGTGGAAATGCCTAAATGATATCAATGGCATGATAGATGCAGGAATGTTTACCATGCGTTGCGTGGCATATTCAATTCATAGTTTTTTCATTTTGCATCTAACATTCAAAATAAAAATAATATAAAATAGTAAGATTTTAGTATGTTATGTTTTTTTCTTAATTATTCCCTTTTAGTTATATTATTCTTAATATTATTATTATTATTATTATTTTAAATGCAGGGATCACACATGAAGATTGCATTTTGATATTTTTTATTAGAGTCATGAACATTACAATTGAATTTTTTTTTTATTGTTATTTATCCTTTATGCTTATTAGTTTCAAAATCAGAGTTGGTGGTTTTTGTAGGTAAATGAAGTAGTGTAAGTTGATCTTGAAATTTATTATGTGATCATCTATTATGTTTTCTTTTATTTATACTAAATAGTTATTGTTATAATCATCATTCACATTATTAGTTTTATATTGTATTATTAAAAAATTTAGAATTAGTTCTATATTTAATTTTAGTTTTAAAATAACGATATTTTTAAATTTTTATTATTATCCCATGCATTGCACGGGTTTAAAATACTAGTAATATATAAAAAGAAAGTACATGCTTTCAAATCATGACATATGTCGCTATGACATAACAATAAATGTATAAAACGCTGTCATATGACTCAGCATATAATATTTAATTAGGAAGGAAATTTTTTTAATAAACATTGAAATTTCCTTCCTATTTTAACTTCATTAATAAATCAATCAAAATTTGTAATTAATTTTAAATTCGATATCAAATTGCAAGAAGTAAAAAAATAATTGTTTTTTATAATAATTTCATATTTGATTTACTTCAATTGGTAATTTTCATTCATTGTTATTTTTAGAATATTCTGATTTGCTAGGTTCAATTGATTTACTTTAATTGGTTTAATTCTGGTTTTAATCCATTATTACGTTAATGCTTGATTTTGTTCATTTGTAATAAAATTCAGTTAGTCAAATTTGATAATTATTGAAATAAATTTCATATTCAATTAGGAATGGAATTTTTTCAATAAAAATTGAAATTTTCTTCCTATTTTGGCTCATTAATAAATTAATCAAAATCTGTAATTAATTTTAATTTGATTTCAAATTGCAGGTAGTAAAAAATAATTAATTTTCTATATTAATTTCATATTTGATTTGCTTCAATTGGTAATTTTCATTCATTATTATTTTTAGAATATTCTGATTTGTTAGGTTTGATTGATTTGCTTTAATTGGTTTGAATTGTTTTTAATTCATTATTATGTTAATGCTTGAAAAACAATTGCTTTTCTATATTAATTTCATATTTGATTTGCTTTAACTGGTAATTTTCATTCATTGTTGTTTTTAAAATATTCTGATTTTTTAGGTTTGATTGATTTGCTTTAATTGGTTTAATTCTATTTTTAATTCATTATTATGTTAATGCTTGAAAAGCAATTGCTTTTCTATATTAATTTTAGATTTGATTTGCTTCAATTGATAATTTTCATTCATTGTTATTTTCAAAATATTCTAATTGCTAAGTTTGATTGATTTGCTTTAATTGGTTTAATTATGTTTTTAATTCATTATTAGGTTAATGTTTAATTTTGTTCATTTGTAATAAATTTCAGATAATCAAATTTGATAATTATTGAAATAAATTTCATATCCGATTAGGAAAGGAATTTTTTCAAAAAAAATAAAAATTTTCTTCCTATTTTGACTCATTAGTAAATTAATTAAAATTTGTAATTAATTTTTTATTTGATTTCAAATTGCAGGTAGTAAAAAATAATTACTTTTTCTATATTAATTTTATATTTGATTTACTTCAATTGGTAATTTTCTTTCATTATTATTTTTAGAATATTCTGATTTGCTAGGTTTGATTGATTTACTTTAATTGGTTTAATTCTATTTTTTAATTCATTATTATGTTAATGCTTGATTTTGTTTATTTGTAATAAATTTCAGGTAGTCAAATTTGATAATTATTGAAATAAAATTCATATTCAACTAAGAAAGGAATTGTTTCATTAAAAATCGAAATTCCCTTCCTATTTTGGCTCATTAGTAAATCAATCAAAATCTGTAATTAATTTCATATTTGAATTCAAATTGCAAGTAGTCAAAAGCATTTACTTTTCTATATTAATTTTCATATTTGATTTGCTTCAATTAGTAATATTCATTCATTGTTGTTTGTAGAATATTTTGTTTTGCTATGTTTGATTGATTTGCTTTAATTGGTTTATTTCTATTTTTAATTTATTATTATGTTAATGATTGATTTTGTTCATTTGTAATAAATTTCTAGTAGTCATATTTGATAATTATTTAAATAAATTTCATATTCTATCAGGAAGGTAATTTTTTCAATAAAAATCGAAATTCTCTTCCTATTTTGGCTCATTAGTAAATCAATCAAAATCTGTAATTAATTTCATATTTAATTTCAAATTATAGGTAGTCAAAAGCAATTGCTTTTCTATATAAAGACTATCATTCTACCTTTTCACTACAAATATGGTTTACACTCTTTTAAATAGTTCATGTTTTGATGGAGCCTTTGGTTCATTTATTTTTTATTTTTGTATTGTAGCTGAGAATTCCTCTCTTACTTGATATAATCTTCCACAACAAACCACCGCTCTTCCTTTCTCATGCACTCAACGATGCACAAGTTATGTCATTCTTGCATTCCCCACCAATCCTTTTTCTTTCACATCTATACATTGCTAATCTACCAATCAAAATCTTATCTTTTACACAACTTGATCTAGTCATGTTTAGATCCACAAGCACTCTGAGAAGCCTTCAAAGTATGAGAGATTAGAAAAAGAATATGCTGTCAATTACACAACTTGATCTAGACATTATTAAATTCATGAGCACTCGGTAACATCTTGCAAAGTATGAGACATTAGAAATAATATGTGTTGCAAATGGGACTTCGAATGGGGAGTTGAAGCAGAGTATAACTTTGGTTTATCGAGCACAAGGTTCAACATCTGGGGACATCAATATATAAGGAAACCCTACTAAGAAGGCCAATAACAATAACAATAATCAAAAGGAGAAGAGTCACTTGATCTTCAACTTCTTTGATCTTCGCAAGAAAAGGTTTGATGTCAGGATTTATAAAATGACGATGATTCATGTGAGAACTTCTAAGTAATCGTCCCTTCTTTTTTTCTGTGTAAATTAATTCTTGATTTGCTAATTTTAATTCATTGTTGTATGAAATAATAGGTATATACATGTCTTCAAATCATGACATATGTCACTCTGACATGACAATGCATGTATAAAACATTGTCATGTGGTAAATACGTGCTCCCAATAACTGTTATATCGCATATCATGCAATATTCGATTAGAAAGGGGATTTTTTCAATAAAAATTGAAATTTTCTTCCTATTTTGGCTTATTAGTAAATCAATCAAAATTTGTAAATAATTTTAGATTCGATTTTAAATTACAAGTAGTCAAAAGCAATTGCTTTTCTATATTAATTTCAGATGTGATTTGCTTCAATTGATAATTTTTATTTATTATTATTTGTAGAATATTCTGATTTGCTAGGCTTGATTGATTTGCTTTAATTGGTTTAATTTTGTTTTTAATTCATTATTATGTTAATGCTTGATTTTGTTCATTTGGATTAAATTTTAGATAATCAAATTTGATAATTATTGAAATAAAATTTCATATTCGATTAGGAAGGGAATTATTTCAATAAAAATCAAAATTTCTTTTTATTTTGGCTAATTAGTAAATCAATCAAAATTTATAAATAATTTCATATTCTATTTTAAATTGCAGGTAGTCAAAAACAATTATTTTTTATATTAATTTCATATTTGATTTGCTTCAATTGACAATTTCATTTATTGTTATTTGTGGACTATTTTGATTTGCCAAGTTTGATTGATTTACTTTCTGGTTTAATTTATTTTTAATTCATTATTATGTTAATGCTTGATTTTATTTATTTGCAATAAATTTAAGGTAGTCAAATTTGATAATTATTGAAATAAATTTTATATTTGATTAGGAATGGAATTTTTCAATAAAAATTGAAATTTCTTTCTTATTTTGAATCATTAGTAAATCAATCAAAATATGTAATTAATTTTAGAATTGATTTCAAATTGAGGTAGTAAAAAATAATTAAAACATAATGATTAAAATAATTAAACTAATTAACATAATAATGAATTAAAAATATAATTAATCGATTAAAGTAAATCAATCAAACCTAACAAATTAGAATATTCTACAAACAATAATGAATAAAAATTATCAATTGAAGTAAATCAAATATGATATTAATATAAAAAAGCAATTGTTGTTGACTACTTGCAATTTAAAATTGAATCTAAAATTAATTACAAACTTTGATTTATTTACTAATGAGTTAAAATTGGAAGGAAATTTCAATTTTTATTAAAAAAAATTCTCTTACTAATCGAATATTGCATGTTATGCCACATGACAGTTATTAGAAACATGTATTTGTCACATGACAATATTTTATACATGCATTGTTATGTCAACGTGACATATGTCATAATTTGAAGAGTATGTACCTTCTCTTTATATATTATATTATATATGATTTTTTATTTGCTTTATTTGCTTTATAGTTTAATCATCAATTGGAATCTTCACTAATATAATAACATTAGACAATTATTGTACAAATAGTTGGGATAATTAACCAAAATATTTTCTTTCCATTTTAGTTGTGTAAATTAACTTGATCATTCTACATAAATATATAATGTATATCTTTTATTATATATCTTTCAAATTATTTCTTTTCGATAGTATTGATAATTATTAAAATAAACAGTAACTTTTATTTAATTTGTTTAAAACAAGTAAAGTGTTTTAGTCACCATTCAAAAATTATTAATCAAATTCATCAGTCCACAAATTTTACATAAATAGGTTTGTAATATCCTAAATATATTAAAAGATATTTTATTTAAGTCTAAAATATGATAAGAAATCTTAATAATAATACTTAAATAACAAATCTTAAGAAAATATAGAAATTCTTGAATTGTTCAACAATTTGTATAAATTATTTTTAATTAAATCAATATATTATTTTAGTTACCTCCTATTTCACTTTCATGCATCTCTTATTTAAATAACATACCAATAAACTTAAATCCCTCATTTTCTACTGCTCTCACTCTTTTTTTTAACCATTGATTTTAAAAACTTCACAAGCAAAGTACTTATTAAGTACTTGATATAAAGATTACACCAAGTGTTGAAAGTGCTTATAATAACTTAATATTCTTAAATACACTATATATATATATATATATATATATATATATATATATATATATATGAGGGGGGATCCGTTTACACCAGTGTAAGTCTTTTTTCTCTTACACTTATTTTCAACCGTTAGTTCAACTTTCATCTAATGGTTGAGATTATTTCGTTAAAGGTAACCATTAGATGAAATCAGATCTAACAGTTGAAAATGAGTGTAAGAGAAAATCAACTTACACTGGTGTAAGTTGATCCTCCATATATATAGCCAAGTTTGTGGAGTTGATCAAATGAGTGTAAGTTGATCCAACAAACTATTTTTGAAAAGTTAATCTTGGTGGTAGTTCACACCTTTGAAAAATAGCCAAGTTTGTATTTTGTAAAACTAATATTTGGTTACTATTTTGATCATAACTTTCAAACTACTTTTAGTTTTATTGTGAAACTTATTGCATATGAAAATAGACTCAAATATCTTTCCAATAAGTGGTCATTTGCTTTAAACGGATAAGAAATGAAGAAGTTATGACCATTTAAAGTCAGTTTTCAAAAATAGTCAAGTTTGAGTTTTGAAAAGCTGACCTTTGATTACTCTTTTGATCATATCTTTCAAAATACTTTGAGTTTTGTTCTGAAACTTATTTCATTTGAAAATAGACTCAAAGATCTTTCCAATGAGTGGTCATTCGCTTTAATCGGATAAGAAATGAAGAAGTTATGACCTTTTAAAGTCAAGAATAGAAATGTAACATCCCTAAAAATATTAATAACTAATACAAATAAAAATATGAAATAGTGTGTAATAGATTACCAACAAACGAATGACTATTTAGTTTTCATAAAAAATCATTTCTAAATACTACCAACGATTATTTTATCACATGGGCTCTATATATAAGTGTTGTATGAAGCTTATACGTCTCTTGAACACTTGATTTGATCCTTGAATCACCAAAATCATATTTTGAGCTCTTTATTGCAAAATCCTTCTATTCTTTTGTTCTTCAATTTGTATTGTCCACTCTTGAGAGAGTTTTCTATCATCCATACTTTGTTCTTCAAGTTGTATATCTACTCTTGTGAGAGTTTCTATTCTTTCTATTCACCTTGAAATCATTGTAAAAGGGTGAGGTATCCCTTAAGAGAGAAAAAGGGTGAGATATCCCTTATAGTGAGACTCAAACACAAAGGGTGAGGTATCCTAAGGTGGGGTAAGTGCTCTATTATGTAAAGGTCATCAAGCACCTGTGAAGCTTGAAGAATTGGAGGCTCAAACACAAGGGTGAGGTATCCCAAGGTGTGAGGAGTGCTCTTGTTTGTACAAAGATTTTCCTAGCACCCGTGATGTAACATCCCAAATTTCATATCTCTTAAACAGTAATTTTGATAAATCAACTTGTTTAGTAATTTTTACTTGTAAAATTATTTTGATTACCAATTTGATTGTTTTGAGTGATGAGGAGAAAATTTTACGTAAATTAATTTTTACTGTTAGGTAACTATTTTACGTAATTTGAATTGATATTTGTGAGTTTTCTAATTTTTGTGATTTTTGTGGATGATTATGAATTTTTTGACTGTATGTGGGCCCAGGTGATCCTATGTGGACCCAGGTGGCCATTCGTGGGCCTAGGTGGGTCCTGCAATGCAAAAATTTTTCTACACATAGAAAAATTTGTATTATTGATGAGACGGAATTAGGGGGGATCTTACTAAACTGAATGCTTTTTAGAATCTTGTGTTTAATGTATTTAATTATCAGGCGATAAAAATACAAAGTAAATATAGTGTTTTAGCATATAAAAATAGAAATTATACTAAGTCAACATTAGTGAATGACAATTTTTGGTGGACCAATAGGAAATAAATCTAAGATTTGAAGACTTTAATATCAAGCTACCGATTTAATCAACTGATCTTGATTTAATTGGAGATGGATCAAATATGACCATTGGATATGGATTTAATCAATGGTAGAGATTTGTTTAAACATTTATGAATTGGATGAAGAATTAATCAAGGGTGGAGATTTGGTCTTGAAATCAAGAAGGACCATTTATAACCATTGGATGTTAATTTAATCGATGGTGGAAATTTAGTCTTAAAAAGTGACAAAGACTAATTATGACCCTTGGATTAAAAGTAAGAAGAGCAATCTTGACCCTTAATTTTGGAGACACATCTAATGGTAATTTGAATTTAAAGGAGAAAGATCCAATGGCTAGATTAAGTCTTCTAAAATCAAAATTTACCTAAATCCTAAATGAATTAATCAATGGCTAGAAAGGCTTCAAATAATGGCTTGAAAAAGATGACAACTACATGAATGCATTAAGAAGAGGAACGGTTTTGAGCTTCATTTTGGAGCTAAAGAAAAACTTTATGTCATTATTAGATGTCTTGATCAATTATACATAATTAGTCATTTTCCAAAAGCAAAAATATTTTTTTCTTTCTCTCCATGCAAGCTACGGTCAATGGTCAATTCCTTTACTCATTTTACTTGGTCACTCTTCTAACAATAATTCACTCATTTCTTACTCACTCTCCACGATAATGCATCTTTTTGTGAGGCAAATTATTACAATTCAATTCCTATCATTTTCTATCAATAGAACAAAGTAAGAAATAATCAATAATGGTGACTTACTTCAAGGAAGCTCCACGGCAATGCAAGGAAAAAGTGGGGGGCCAAAATCATTTTATTCATTTGCTATATCACTTCATTACTTTTTCTCTCAAATAATTTAGTACTATTATTTGTTCAAATAATTAACTTTTTCTCTCTTCACTCTACGGCTATGCAAGTTTGATGAAAGAAAAATATATTATATTCAATTCATTTCTATCTTTTTGTTTCCAAGTGGCTCATGGCCAAGTAGTCTTTGGAGGGCCAAAATATTAACTCTTGATAATTCATGCCACCTTTCTATCAATAACATCTCTCACCTTTTTCTTTCAAAACTTGTCCACGGTCAAGGAGACATTAGAAAACCAAAATTGATGACTTATGTCTTATGCTAGTCATAAGTGATAATGAAATTTCTCCACTTTATTTTCCTACATGTTCCTACGGCAATCACCAAAGGAGGAGGGGTGTTTATGTTCATTTTATCTCACTTTGAACTCCTAAGTCTTCTATCTATTCTCTTTCTCTTTCTCTTCAAATTGAAGCTCACGGCTAGCTCACCAAGATCCATCATCCAAATGTTTTTAATTTCATCCAACCATAGATCTTAAATCTACATGATATTCTAAACAACTTTTATGTTGGAAATTTTCTCTAAATCATTCATCTTCATGGACTTTCTTCAAGATCCAAGTTATGGGGTAATTATGGTGAAGTGTAAGGAAACTTCATTTCTTCTCTTCTTTTTCATGATCTAAACCATGTTTGATCCATGGTTCTCTTAATCAAGCTTAGTATACTAATTTTTATGTATTTGTTTTGTATTTGAGAAGCCCTTGGTGGTGAAGGACTTGGAAAGAGAAGCAAATCAATAAGCTTTTGAGGATCTTCAAGAGGTAAGAGGGAGATCCATCTCACCAACTAAGTATGGTGGTGAGAGATGGTCTTATATTAGATGGATGTTGAATCCATGTGAGGATTCATATCCATGGTCATGTAATAATTTATATGTGTTTATGAGCTTTGATTAATTGCCTATGCTTAATATGCTTTGCATGAGTTTATGATTTTGATGGTATGCTTATACTACATGATGATAATAAGCATGTTTTTGATATATATATATATATATATATATATATATATATATGATGTGTATGTATGTGTATGCCATGATTTGATGATGGAAAGAAAATTAATTTTGGTCCCAATGGCCAAGGAAGAGCTACGGTTTTGATGCCCTTGATTAAGGTTCATGTTGAAAATTTTCAAGAACAAGGAAATTAATTTTTGATCCTTAGAAACATGGTGAATTTCGGTTAAGACACCTCAAAATAGGTGTTTATAACTTAAGATTTTCATGAAAGATTAAAAATTGGATTGATTTGAAGAGTATGGAAAATAAACAAAGGATATGTTTTTTTCAAGAGAACAAGAACATGGTTTTGAAGGATTTTTATTGATTTATTTTGTGTAAAAAGATCCTAAGTGTTTTTCTAAACATGAGTTTTGAATTAAACGGGCAAACGCTGATTTTAAGGTTTTGCAAAGAAAGTGAAAAAGAATTTCATAAAGAAAAAAAAATGAATTTGAACAAATGGGTTTGGTTTTATAACCATTGGTATTTTGGTTTGAAGACAAAATTTTAATGATTTTGTTTGTGTAAAACCATATCAATTTAGAAGGAAAAATATTTGATGGCTTCAACGGCCAAAGACTCTACGTTTTTTTTGGAGGTTGGAATAATTTTAGTTTTTATGAACCAAAGTAATTTTAAAGTGGAAACAAAATGTTTGAACAAAATGTTTCAGTATAAGGATTTGGAAAGGGAATCAGAGTGTTTTATCACTTGAGAAAATTTTGTAAACTACAAAGAGAGGTTGAAAATGTTTTAACTTCAATTTTGAATAGAATTGATTTTAAAATTGATTTGAGAAAAATGAATAATATAATGGTGATTTGAGAATTTACTAACGTATAACTTATTTTTAAGTTTTGAAAGTACGTTAGAAAATGTTAAGTTTTGAAACGTTGATTTATATCAATGGAAAAGTGATTTTATGAATTATATTTTGGAAAAGGATTTCTTGAGTAAAGAAAAATGGAAAAAAGATTTTCTTGAGTAAGAAAATATATTAAATAAAGTATAAAGTTATATTATTTTGGAAAAAGTTAAAAAGGAATTTTTAAACAAGAAATATTTTTTAATGAAATAAAAAATTATTTACGTATCTTCGTAATTTTAAAGTATGTGGTTTGAGTAAAATATTTTAAGTGTTTTGAAATACTAAAATATTTTCGATTTTAAATACGTTTAAATATTTTACGTAATTTGAATTCTATTGAAAAATCACACGTGATGAAAAAGTGATGAATTATTTTTACGTGATTATGAAAATAGCGGAAAATCATTATGTGATTTGGAAAGTGTTTTAAATATTTTGAGAATGATAGAAAATGATTTCGCTTGATGTAAAAGAATGATTTTTAAGTTTACGCGATTTTGAAACAATGGAAAAATACTATGCGATTTGAGAAACGTATATTTTACGCGATTGAGAAAAATGTTGAAAAATTTGTACGTGATTTAAAAGTGCAACAGAAGAGTTGCGGTATTTTAAAAACGTAACAGAAATGTTATGAAATTTTGTAATCGTAATAGTAATGTTACGGTATTGTGAAAACATAATAAAAATGTTTTGGAATTTTTAAAACGTAACAAAAGTGTTCGATTTGAAAATCAATGAAGTGTTGTGGAATTTGAAAAACGTAACGGGAAACGATTTTTAAAAACACGATAATATGTTTTATAACTATGAAAACATGATAAGATGATTTTGTTATTTGATATGATTATTGTTGAAAAAAATCATATATTGTTTGTGAAAACAACGACCTGTTATTGGCGCGTGGTGCATTTTAGATGCGTTGGAAATATATATATATATATATATATATATATATATATATATATGTGTGTGTGTGTGTGTGTGTTGAGGTATATGATTTAATTTAACAAACGAATTTGAAAAGAATAGCCTTTGTGGTTGGACTTGCAGACCGATATATTCTCTTGTATAAACTATATCCGAGAAATTTGAGATATCCTGTGATTGGTATTTGGTGCATTATACATGCATTGGAATGGTCCGATGAGCTGGATATGGTTGATTGCTAGGAGAAAACACCTCTTGAATGGGTGTGATATGCGTAGTGTAAGTCACTTATTGACCTTGGGGGCATCGGGTGCGGGTTCTTTAACGGGTGGTTGGTCGCGCTTCTTATAAGTTAGACCGATGCAACACACCGATGATCCTCTTGAGAGACACTATTCTTAATCAAGATCGATAAAGACATCATTGTGTATACTAGATGTGCAAAATCAAAATGAGGATTTCTTCATGTGGTTGATCTTTTCGATCATTTCTCGACTCGAGTTTAGCTCCATGGAGTAGGAAATCGAGTCTTGTGTACATGCATAATCGAACATTTATATCTGTGTGATATATTAATTGAGGAATATTGGTTATGACAATTGTTTTGGATACTTGGATGATGATGATGATAATCATGTTGATGACATTATTGTGATTATTGTGTGATGATAATAATGTTAATGGTATGATGATGATAGTTGATTAATGTTGAGTGCATTATTGGAATTACGGTATGATATAAGTATGATATATTATTTGTGTTATCCTGCCATGTTGGTATTGGTGTAGGTGATCTCACCTCTTTGTTATCTTGTTTTGCTGTGTCTGTACTATTAAAATTAAATAATAGAAGGATCGAGTTGTCTTAGACATAACGGGCAATGAATACTCTAAGATGGGTGACAACAATAAGGAGTGGACATTCAGGACTCGAAGGTGTGCAGTGTTGACAAAGAACAGATGTAGAACAGATGTCTGATGCAACAAGATGGATACACAACAGAATAAGTATGTTAAGTTTTAACGTTAGTGTTATACCGTGCTATTAAGTAGAACTTGTCATAGGGTTACTACTGTTAGAAAAAAAAAGAGTCTGTAAGTTTTATATTTCTTGAATAATTGTTAAATATTAAGTGATATTTGTTATATGATTTTAAATTAATTAAATCTATTTTTCCGTATTACTTATAAATTTCAATAAGTTTATGTTTCAGAAAAAAAGAAATTTTAAAATCCATCTTTTATAACTCAAACTTTGTGCAAACTTCTTTTCAGATTTTGAGTCGGGAGTCAGACATGTGATACCCTAGGGAGGGTGTTACACGTGAAGTCTAGGAGATAGTAAAGAAAATCTCATGTTACGCTTAGGGATTGGATGTAGGCCACAAGTGGTTGGTGGCTGAGGCAGGATAAATTCTTGAGCTTGATTCTCTCTTCCTTACACTCTTTAATTTCAATATTTGGTGTAGTATATTTATCTATTGCATATCTTGTCATCTTGGTGATTTGATTCTATGAACTTGATATCTGGCTTATTTGCTTAAGTCATCATATATCTCAAGTTGTATTTGAGTAATTTATAATAGTTGTACCTTTGTTGTGTATATTTCATTGCATTTATTACTTGAGTGATTCAAAATGCTTAATTTTTCAAAGTTGCATTAAAATTTGTAATCACCCAATTCACTCCCCCTCTTGGGTGATAGTTGCCATGGCTAACAAGTGGTATCAAAGCTTCGTGCTCTGGTAAAAGCTTAACCGCTTGGAGTTAAAGATCCTTATTTGTTGGCAACCATTAAAAGCTTTTCAAAATGAATGGTTTTGAAATTAATAAACCTCCATTCTTTCATGGTGTGAATTTTGTTTATTGGAAAGCTAGAATGAAAATTTATATGCAATCTATTGATCTTGATTTATGGGATATTGTACTTGATGGATTTACTTGCAAATCAAAACATTCTTGGAATGTCTATAATAAGAAATGTTTTTCCTTGAACATTAGAGCAATACAAATTTTAAGAAATAGTTTAAATGATGATGCTTATGATAAAATTAAGAGTTGCTCTAGTGCTAAAGATATATGAGATGCTCTTGATTCTATTTATCTTGCTAACAATGATTTCTTGCATAAAGTTGTATATAGAGAGCAAGAAGAGCAAAAACCTCTAGAAGAAGACAACATTGAAAAATATCCTCAAGAACATGTTCAAAGCAAGAAAATGAGTTCAATGCCTCTTAGTGATGATGGTGCTCAATTTGAAGAAGAGGCAAAGCAAAACAAAATTGAGAAAGAAGATGTTCTTGAATGCTTGATGGACAATAATGAGGAAGATGGTGATTCCCTTAAAAAGGACTTTGAGGTAAATAATGCTAAACCATATTATAGTCCTTCCTATGATAAACTAAAATGTGCATATGATGAATTATATGATGATTTGTTGAAATTAGAAAATAAAAACTTATCTTGTTTAGAAAACATTTCCTCCTTTGAAAATGAAATTGAAACTTTGAAAAATGAATATACTTTTCTTGATGAGGAAATGCCTTTGAAATGTGAAACCTCAACTTTTTGTGAAAAGTGCATTGATTTAGAAAATCAAGTTGAGGACTTATATTCCAATTTTGCCAAAGCAAATGATTCTAATTGTTTACAATCTATGCTTGTTAACGAGAATAAAATTGATGTTATTCCACATAAAGATTTAAGCAAGGCTTATGGCAAAAATAATATAGAATGTAATAACAACAAAAGGCTTAAGTTTTCCAAAGATAATCTTCGAAGGACCAAACCATCATTAAATTCAATTGTTTGCAACTTTTGTGATCATCTAGGATATATTTCTCATTTATGCAATTATAGAAGAAATTCTTATATGAGAAATTGTATAGTATGGGTTCCTAAAGGTCTTAAAGGCCCTATTACTAACATTCAAGGACCCAAGATGAAGTGGGTACCAAAATGTCATGCTAGTGTCTCAATTATACAGAAAGTTTCTCAAAAGGATGGACTTATTGGTCAAAAGAAAGAGGAATTATCAAGAAGAATGCTTCCAAAGCCCATTGGTAGAAGTTTTGGTCAAAGAAGGAAGACGACTTCAACCAAAGCTTCTCAAGTACAAAATGTAGAACTTGCAAAGTTCAAAACACCAAAAGAGAAGCAATGAGTAAGGAAAAGAGTTTCCTTGACTACCAAGGCCAAGGTATCAAAAGTTCCTACCTCTTATGTACATTCACTTGTAAAGTCAATGAATTTGAAGTATATTCCTTGTAGGCCTTAAATGATTAATTGAATCACGTGTACTTGGTAAAATTTGAATATTATATATATAGCACATGATTATATTCTTGTTACACCCTTTACTTACTACCTTGCATATTTCTTGATAATAGGGTATTCTATGACTATGGATGCTTCTATGCTTTAAATTTTCTATATATCTCTACATGTGATAATATGCTAGATAAGTTCACTTCTTGTTTGAAATAACACATTTGATGAAAACATCTTAGAACTTGGCATATTGGATAAATCATAAATCTAACTCTTGCTAAAAATCATAACTTTTGCTGCATAAAGTTACAATCTTCTGCATAATTTGCAGTTTTTGCATAAACATGTGTTTTGGATTAAGAACTAGTCAGTTTTTATGCTTACATGATGTTTGGAATTGTTTTGGGAAGTTTTGGAACTAATTTGAAAGCTTTGAGTTCGATCCGTTACTATTTGAAGTGCAAAAACTGAATTCAGCAAGCTTGTAATCGATTACAAGACCTTTGTAATCGATTACAGAGGCTCCGCCAAGCGTTCCAAGCAAAGTCAAAGAGCCTGTAATCGATTACACATACTATGTAATCGATTACAATGTTTCCAAGACTCATGTAATCAAGTACGCTAACCCTGTAATCGATTACAAGGTTCCCAGAAAGTTGGTACCAAACATGTAATCGATTACATGGATTCCAGAGGACTGATAATCGATTACACACACATTGTAATCGATTGCACAAGCTTTAAAAATGAGTTTCAGTGCGCTAAAAGCCATATTTCTTTTGTTACTCACCTTTTCTCTTGGTATATGCTTAATGATCAATGAAATGAAATATCTTTTGCCCTTGTGAACTTATTTATTAGTTTTTTAATGCTTATTTGCTCATGAGTTTGGTATAATGACTAACCTCTATGGATCCAAAATTGGTGGATACCAAAGAAAGTTCTTTGAATTGTGTTGTAGGGTGACTATTTACTCAAGCATGCATTGAAGTGAAATATAACTACGCCACTTGAGGTTGAAAAAATTTAAAATGATCCAAGTTCTTCAAGAGTAATGAAAACATAAAAAAATGGCATGGAGAACCACAACATTCTCAAGGAGCCTTGATACATATAAGTTGGAATCACCTACAAAAACTCAAAGAGTACACTTTTAGTGACATCAATCTCTTATCCTCATCTATGCTTTAAATTGAATATCATGTGATATTTGGAGAAGTAAAGAGTTATTTTTACATGCCTTACATGATCATTGTTTTCCCCAAAACGCTTATATATGTTTTGATGATGATCATGTCTTTCTTGATAAACTTGAATCTTGCTTTGAAAATGCTTAAACTATGCTTTTGGATTCAAGTGCATATGTTCTTCTTTTATTCTCGTTAGAGTTAACATTGCATGGTTGATAATGTGGTATATGTTTTACATTGTATATCAACCTAAATTATGCTTGTAAACAAGTTTAAATGATATTTGATGCTAACTTATGTTTTAGAGAACTTTTAGAGTTAGCTTTGGAAGTGTCTCTATGTGCTTCAAATATAGTCATCAAATATTGAAATGTGAAGCATAAATGGATAAAGAGAAGAGTTGAGTGAAGAGAAACATGACGAGACTTTCTTCAAGTGCAATGGAATGGAATACGTAATGGAAGAAAGCTCAAACTCAAGAGACAAATAAATGAAAAATATTCTAAAGAAGCATCACTCTCTCAATAAGTATCTCTATCCCCAAACTATTGTGGTATTCTATATGTTATGGATTGTATGATACTTGTTGATAAATTGATCTTAAATGATTTGATGCTTTCTTTACATGAGAAGTATGCTTCGCATTGACAAAGTGCCTAATTGGATATTAACTTGCTAATTTTTGTCATTGCATATAGGGTAAATGATATTAGTACTATACATGCTTTGATCCCTATAGCATATTTCTCAATGTGAGTGTTTGATATCAATGATTCTCTTGATTTATGGTTACTTTGTAGTATAACACCTATGAGAATCATGCTCTTGTCTTGAAAAGAATATGTGGTTTCAATATAAAACCCTTTTATCCTTCTAAGATGCTTTTGAAAATATAATGTGGTCTTACAAAATTCTTTTGAAAGGGGAAGAAGTTTTAAAATGGTTTTTGATTGATAGATTAAGAATATAATCTTTATGGTAATGTGCTTACATGGTCTTGGCATACATATTTCCCTTTATTTATCTTGTGCTTCAATAAGGGGGAGCTTATCTTACATGTCCTTCTTCCATATCCTTGTTGACTAAGAACATATGCATAACTATGTTAAACTATTATGTTTGATATTTTGATAATATGCATATTTTGAGGGGGAGTCTAGTTCTTAAATTGTTGCTTATATCTCTTGGCTTACATCCTTATTTGACATGAAGTGTTTTATTGTTAATAATATCAATATGTCAACAAAGATCATCTCTTATTGTCTTTCCCTCTATCAATAAAAGAAGGTAAACATTCTTAAACTTTATATCTTTTGATTCTTTCATTGAGAAATGCTTGATATGTGACAAATTGTATGATCTTTCGTTTAAAAACTTCAATTCCATGACCTTACATGGATATTTTGCAACTCCTAACAAGTGATATCAAGTGGTACTTATTTATCATGTGGTATGCAAGACATTATATGCTAGACATAATTTATTAAGCTTATTGCTATCATATGCTAAATGTTGATGTACCAAAATGTGACAAGCATTACATGAATAATCTTTTATATCTTAAAAGCATGCTTGTTTCATCTTTCTTTTCTTGAATCATATGTAGAATTAAGGGGAGATAATTATGATTTAAATAACTTGAAGGAGTTTCTGAGTTTTGATGATCTTACTCTTTTTGACAACACGAGTTTTATCTATAAAGGGAGTGAAAATATTATCTTTTCTTCTTAAGCCTTTTTGTTGATGTCAAATAGGGGGAGTGAAAACTAGAAAGAAAAATATGTATGTTCTTGTACTTATTGTTGAAATGCTTACATGAACATCTATTCTTCTATATTGCATATTTTTCTTTGGTGATTTGTCATTATCAAAAAGGGGGAGATTGTAGCATTGTCTTTGCCTCAAGGTTTAATATGTTAAGTTTTGATGATGACAAATACAAGATAAAAAGAATGATGCTTATGCTTCATAGATGTGCTTAATGAGATATATTGTATCATGCATATGAAGATAATGAGTTATGAATTTGGACTAACTATGCTTGTGTTAAGTGAGTAATACTTTGTAGGATAGTCCAAGTATCAAGAGTGAGCATTGTAACAACAAAGCAAAAGATCACAATTATGCTCAACTCAAGAAGAATGAGAATGATAAGATGTTCCAAGCATTTGCAAGATTTGAAGAGAAGAAATTTATGGAAGCTTGGATTACATCGAGAAGCCTAAGGACTAGAATTGGTATATTTTTCTTTTAGGTTTTCTCCTATGTAAAGATAGAGGTTTTACAAGAAAAAAGCTCAAATATGTTTTTTAAGTCTTTAAAAATGGTTCTTACATGTTTAAATGCCCAACAAACTATTTTTGGAAAGTTAATCTTAGTGGTAGTTCACACCTTTGAAAAATAGTCAAGTTTGTGTTTTGTAAAACTGATATTTAGTTACTATTTTGATCATAACTTTCAAACTACTTTTAGTTTTATTATGAAACTTATTGCATATGAAAATAGACTCAAATATCTTTCCAATGAGTGGTCATTTGCTTTAAACGGATAAGAAATGAAGAAGTTATGACCATTTAAAGTCAGTTTTAAAAAATAGTCAAGTTTGAGTTTTGAAAAGTTAACCTTTGATTACTCTTTTGATCATATCTTTCAAAATACTTTGAGTTTTGTTATGAAACTTTTTTATTTGAAAATAGACTCAAAAATCTTTCCAATGAGTGGTCATTTGCTTTAATCGGATAAGAAATAAAGAAGTTATGACCTTTTAAAGTCAGCTTTCAAAACCAGAAATACTGTAATCAATTACACAAGTCCTGTAATCGATTACAATGTTGACAGAAGCCGTGTAATCGATTACCAGAAGTGTGTAATCGATTCCCAAGTTCTCAGAAACGTTCCCAATAGCTATAAATGGCTAGTTTTCATAAAAAAATCATTTCTAAACACTACCAACGACTATTTTATCACTTGGGCTCTATATATAAGTGTTGTATGAAGCTTATACATCTCTTGAACACTTGATTTGATCCTTGAATCACCAAAATCATATTTTGAGCTCTTTATTGCAAAATCCTTCTATTCCTGTGTTCTTTAATTTGTATTATCCACTCTTGAGAGAGTTTTCTATCATCCATACTTTGTTCTTCAAGTTGTATATCTACTCTTGTGAGAGTTTCTATTCTTTCTATTCACCTTGAAATCATTGTAAAAGGGTGAGGTATCCCTTAAGAGAGAAAAAGGTAAGGTATCCCTTATAGTGAGACTCAAACACAAAGGGTGAGGTATCCCAAGGTGTGGTGAGTGCTCTATTGCGTAAAGGTCATCAAGCACCTGTGAAGCTTGAAGAATTGGAGGCTCTAACACAAGGGTGAGGTATCCCAAGGTGTGAGGAGTGCTCTTGTTTGTACAAAGATTTTCCTAGCACACGTGAAGTTTAGGATATAGTAAAGAAAATCTCAAGTTAAGCTTGGGGACTGGATGTAGGCCACAAGTGGTTGGTGGCTCAACTAGGATAAATTCTTGAGTTTGATTCTCTCTTCCCTACACTTTTTAATTTCAATATTTAGTGTAGTATATTTATCTATTGCATATTTTGTCATCTTGGTGATTTGATTCTATGAACTTGATATCTAGCTTATTTGCTTAAGTCATCATATATCTCAAGTTGTATTTGAGTAATCTATAATAGTTGTACCTTTGTTGTGCATGTTCTGCTGCATTTATTACTTGAGTGATTCAAAATGCTTAATTTTTCAAAGTTGCATTAAAATTTGTAATCACCCAATTCACCCCCTCTTGGGTGATAGTTGCCATGGCTAACACCTAGTCCATCACTTCACACCTATTTCCACTTGCTATGTTTTTATATTTATGCAACAGTGACAATCTAGTTTCCGCAAATGCGATTTTTGATAGTTTTATTTGAATAAACTTGAGTTTATTCAAATAAAACATGTTAAATGTTTCAGAAAGTTACATTCTCAAATGATTTATTCGAATAGCTTATCCTTTATTCGAATAAAGCATTGCTTACTAAGGCTTTGAAGAAGCATTATTCGAATAAGCCTTTGTTATTTGAATAAACTTTTTTCAGAATACTAAATAATGCAGTGTTATTCGAATAACCAAATGGTTATTCGAATAATATACACCATAATGCTAAAATGAGATTTTAAACATACGTGAATGGTTCTTCTACTCACTTTATACTTGTTTTCTCTAATTTTTCAAATATGATACTTTTATTACTCTTTTAGCTGAATTATGTCTATTTTTTTTCATTTATTTACTACTCTTTTAGCTGGATTATGTCTGATTTTATGAAAAAAAAATTAGTGTGAACTATTTTAAGCAAAGTGTTAAAGAAATGTCATCTCATGGATAAAATGGATCAATGTGCAAAAGGGATTTATTGTGGCCATGATGAGAGAATTGAGAGACTTTTCAATTAGAGATTATTATTATGACCATGATGAGAGGATCAACGAACACCTTGATCAAATTATAGTGACCATGATGAGAGGATTAATAGACGCCTTAATTAATATTATTGTGGTTATAATAAGAGCATTAAGGGACACCCTAATGAAGAGAAAGATGCACATTTGATAAAGAGTATTGAAATAAGATGACGATGATGATGATAATGAATGATGATGATAATATTGATGAAAGAGAAATTTTGAGACTAACAATTTTTATTTTAACTAAGTTACTTACTCTTTCATTAATGATTTGTTTATCTGGAACTATTTACCCCTGTATTTTAAATAATGCATTATTTACTACTCATCTAATTTATTTCTCAAATATTAATTTATTTATTTGTGGACTTTTAGATATGGTTTTAGAAACAAAGAATGGTAGAGAGTGGAATATATATATATATATATATATATATATATATATATATATATATATATATATATATATATATATATATATATTAGTTTTTGTTCTTTCTTACTAAGATTTACATCTCACTCTTTTGTGGTATGATTTTTCAGATAATGCCGATTGTTAGAGTTCTCATAGATTTTCGTATTCAACAAGTTTACATGCCCGAGTTTGGAGACTATATTTTTACTGTCACTTTAGGAGACTTGTTTCTCATAATTTTACTCTTTGATGAGTAGTTAAAATAAATGATGTTTGTAAATATGTAAATAGAACAACATCTTGAAGGCTTTTGCAAGTCTCATTTTGAAAATAAGTGCTTGACTTAAGACAATGTTTTGAAAGTACAAACTAACTTAGAAGGATGTATCCTCTAGAAAACAATGTATATTATTGTACATAAAAGCTAATGATAATATCAGAAGTACTTTTATAATGTCTAGTTCTGATTTGCAGATAAATTTTTAAGAAAAATAATTAAAAATAGAAAATTAGAAGTAGGACATTACAATAAACATGTAATATACGAAAATAATTAGTAAAACAATTGAGCATTGAATTTTTAATATTAGATAATAGATAATTTTGTCTATATATATTTTATTATCTTTATCTTTATAACTCAATTTTTAATTAACCCCATGCATAGCACATGAACATAAATAATGTTATCGTTCATTATACTTATATAAAAGTAATGTTACAAATTGTCAATGTTAAAGAATATATTTTCATATTTTCTTTATAATTTTTTTTCTTAGATGATTTTTTTATACCATTGATACGTGGCTATAAAAACAACATAACTTATATTCCAAATTCTATAATTTTTTTCAAATTTAATTTATTATATTACATTTGAATATTATTTTGTAAAATTATTAAATATTTTTATTAGTTGTTCAATTTATTAAATCATATCCAATGCATCGTATCGGTACAAATAAAACTATGCAAATTATTTCATAGAAATATTTTTTTAGTTTAAAATTGATAAAAAAACACATGAAAAATAGTAAAATGAATAAAGTATTAATACACGCACACAAATATATATATATATATATATATATATATATATATATATATATATATATATATATATAATACAATCAATCTAATTTGGGTCCACAAATGGAGGAACTTTCCTTGTTCTTGTCCCCACTTATCACTTATATATATATATATATATATATATATATATATAATACAATCAATTGGAATTGGGAGGATTTTTATCACGCTCTCATTTTCGCGGGAAAAATTTTCCTAATTTGGGTCCACAAATGGAGCAGATCCCACTAGGATCCCCAAATGTAATGAGATTTTGTCATCCCAAAATCGCTTATCACTTAAATTAAATTAATTTATATGTAATTTTCATCAAGTTAATTTATAAAAATATTTTTTATAAAATTATTGGATCAAATTGTTCATTTAGAAGACAAAGATTTTTTTATATTATAAATATTTTTTTAGGCTTATAGGTTGTTCTATAACAATTTATATTTAAATTCTTTAGTATTAAATTAGAGTGAATTTTTTTATGAAAATATAATAAAAATTATATTTTATGTATTTTTAAACTAAATTTATAAATTTTATTTTTCTTGATGAATGATTATATATATTTTTATTCAATAATTTGTTTTTATATAATTATATTTATTTTATCATTTAATTCTTAATTTACCCCATGCATCGCATGAGTACAAAATTTAGTAATATATAAAAAGAATATACATGTCTTCATATTCTGACATGTGTCATTCTGACATGGAATAACATGTTTAAAAATCTACCATGTGATAAATATATGATCCTAATAACAGTCATATGGCATCTCATGTTGTAATTTAAAAAGAAGGTGTACATGCTATTAGAAATTTTGGGACAAACCAAAAAAATTAATTAACCAAAATTCCTTGAATCGATTTAATCCCAATTTATGGCAAGCACAATATAATACAAACTCAAGTAATTAGGAATACATGGAAAGGAGATAATGAGGCTGCCATGATTGTGATCTCGAATGGAGGGGAGAGAAACTATTCCTATCCCACAGTAGTCGCTTACATGTCAAAATCAATGGGACAACTGTACGCACTATGATGGTTAGGAATATGGATCTCTCCCTGTATATACAGATAACTAAAATGAGTTAAATCTATCCACTATGGCAAACTCATATACATGACCTATAAACAAATCCACATATGAGTAGTGCTTTAACAACAACAGGTATATTAATAATACTGATCACAATTTGGGCTAAACGAAAAGCTCTAATAATTTTGATATCCAATTAATTTGGGTTTTATAAAATTATAATTTAATTTATGCTAGTCTATAAAAATTCTAACATTCTCCTACTTGGATGACATAAGTCATATTACATTATTTCAATAAGAAAATAATTTTTCAAATTAATCAAACAATTTATGATCACAACATGAGGTCAAAATCAAGCAAGCACTCTTAACAAATGGTCCAAAATGAGACTCCAAGCATCTCAGCAATGCAGAAAATCATACTTGAAGGAGTACTGACATCATACATATAAGACACTCATATCCCGGTGACCCAACAAAATGTGATATATGAGTAATGGAAAAACATATCAAAATTGCATGTCAATATGTGATCAAGGTACATTTCCCAACAAATTGCCCAAACATTTGCCCAAGATGCTTTCTGATAATTAACAAACATCTCAGCACAATAACAAAATGAGACTGGGGTCCAAAATGTCTCTATAACATGTGATAATACAAACAAACAAAATTACATATAATATAATAATAATAATAATAATAATAATAATATTATTATTATTATTATTATTATTATTATTATTATATGACAACGATAATAATAACAATATAATCGTTTAAGGTCTCGAGACATTATAATAAAATAAAGTCACAATAAATTCATAAAACAAACTCTCACTAACCCAAAACATCAAAAGATTTCACTATACCCATATGGGTCACATGATCAACAAAACTTTGACAGCTAAACCTTTGGTTAGGGGATATGTTGTAACACCCTCCCTAGGGTATCACATGTCTGACTCCCGACTCAAAATCTGTAAAGAAGTTCACACAAGGTTTGAGTTATAAAAAGATGGATTTTAAAATTTCTTTCTTTACTGAAACATAAACTTTGAAATTCATAAAAAGCAATATCGAAAATATATTTAAATTGATTAATATACAATATTGACACTAATTAATATTTCATAATTTAAAGAGAAATATAAAATTAACAACTCTTTTTTTTTTAATGGCCTTATAGTAAACCCCATGACGGGTCCTACTTAATAGTGGAAGTAACACTAACGTTAAAACTTAACATACTTAAACATTGTATATCCATCTTGTAACATAAAGATATATGTTCTACATCCGTTCTTTGTCAACATCTGTACACCTTCGAGTAGGAATGTCCACTCCTTATCAAAATTGTCACCCATCTCTCGAGTATTCATATAAGTTGTCTAAGACAACTCGATCCTTCTATTATTTGATTTTAGCCTACCAAAGAAACAACATAACAAAGTTTGAGATCACGTACGCCAATACCTAACACATGAAAACAATACAAAGATAACACAAACAACATATCATACAAATATATCATGCCATCACATTAATCAACTATCATCATCCAATCATTTATCAGTTCAATTATCATAAACAACAATTATGATAATGCCCTCAACATTGTCTAATTATCATCATCATCATCCAAGTTTTCAAAATAATTTCATATAGCCTAATATTCCTCAATTAATATATCACAAGATATAAAGATTATGCATGTGCACAAAGACTCAATGTTTTCAAAAACAACTCATGGAGTTTTCACAATTTCGAGGAGAATGTGATTGTCATAGCCCAAAGACAATCTTATTGTTGAAAAAATCGTGTTACTTGTTGGGATAAATTAAATGAATTAGCATCGCCATAATCAGGTATCAAGTACCATTACCCGGAACCGTCCATTCATAAATGGACGCTTCTCAAGATTCATCATAGACCTCATATCAATTCTATTACCCTCTTCAACCACAAAGCCATATCAATACATGAATATATCGGGCAAGTCCAACCCCAAATGGCCAAATCTTTTCAATTTCATTAGTTCAATGTATAATATGTCTCAACGCATGTTTTTCCAATACATGTATAATGCACCAAATCCAATCAATGATCTCTTTCCAATGCATATAAATTGTACAGATTAAAGTATTTTTATGAAAATCATGTTATCGCATTTTCATAGTTATAAAACACTTTCTCGTGTTTTCACAAAATCCCTTAGTAACATTTCAATTACCTTTTCACAATTCCAAAACATTTTTATACGCGTTTTCAAAATATTGTAACACTTCTATTATTTTAAAACAAGTAATTTGCACTTTTAAATCCGTATTAATTTTTCAACATTTTTCTCAATCGGAAGTAAAGATATACGCTTTTCAAATCCCATAATATTTTTAAACTCTTGCTTTCAAAAAATCGCAGAATCGAAAAATCATCACCGGTTTAAGTCGAGTAAATCATTTTCTTTCATTTTCAAAATATTTAAAACACTTTTCAAATCATATAATGATTTTCCACTTATTTTCACAATCACGTAAAAATAATTATCACTTTTTCATCAATTATAGATTTTTCAATAAGAATTCAAATTACATAAAATATTTAAATGTAATTCAAATCGCGTAAAAATATTTCAATGTATTTAAAATCAAGTAGAAATATTTTGCATGTATTTCCAAACACTTAGAAATATTTTCTGTATTTCAAACCATGTACTTTAAAATTACATTTTTAAGATACGAAATAATTTTTTCACCATAATTTCATTACCAATGAAGAAAATACTTTTGACCTTCAAAAATTCTTTTTCAACTTTTCTCAAAATAATATAACTTTGTATTTCATTTTTCACATTTTCTTACTCAAAAAATCTTTTTCCACATTTCTTTACTCAAGAAATCCTTTTCCAAAATATAATTCACAAAAATCACTTTTCCATTGATATAAATCAACGTTTCAAAACTTCATATTTTTTAACGTATTTCAAAACTCAAAAATAAGTTATCGTAAGAACTTTTCAAATCACCATTATATTCTCCATTTTTCTCAAATCACTTCCAAAATCATTCTTCAAAATAAATTAGAGTTCAAACATGGTTCAACCTCTCTTTGTCTTTCATTTACAAAATTCTCTCAAGTGATAAAAACACTGATTCTTTTCAAATTTTTATCATAAATCAAGTTACGTTTTCACTTTCAAAATCACTTTGTTCATAAAAATCAAGACATTACAAGCCTTTAAAAAAAACGTGGACATGATTATTTAAAGGCATCAAATATTTTTCTTTTAAATTGATATTTTTTACAGCAAACAAAACCATTAAAAATCCTTTACAAAAACGTAAGACTCATAGTTTTTGAAAATCAAATCATTTGTTCATTTCCATTTTTTCACTTTCTTTGCAAATCCATTTTCACTTTCTTTACAAATTCTTTTCACTTTCTTTGCAAATCCTTAAAATCATCATGCTTATTTTCATTTAAATCTCATGTTTAGTAAAACACCTAAAAACTTTTTACACAAAATAAATCAATAAAAATCCTTTAAAACCGTGTTCACTATTTGATTCTTTGAAAAATAAACTCTTTATTTATTTTCCTTGCTTTTTCTAAACATCCATTTTCATCATTAAAGAAAATATTAATTTTGTGAACACCTATCTTGAAGTTCTTAACCTAAATTCAGTATGTTCTAGGGATCAAAAATTAATTACCTTGTTCCCAAAAAATTTCAACATTGAACCCTAATCAAGGATCAAATCGTATTCTCCTTTGCCATTGGGACCAAAATTAATTTTCGCTCCATCATCAAATAGATACACATACATACACACATATATATATATATATATATATATATATATATATATATATATATATATATCAAAAGCATACCATATTATCATCATGCATAGATAGTATAAGCATACCATTAAATCATAAACTCATGCAAAATATTAAGCATAAGCAATTAATCAAAGCTCATAAACACATATAAATTATTACATGACTCATGGATATGAATCTAAATGGATTCAACACCCATCAAATATAAGACCATCTCTCATCAAAATTCTTGGTTGGTGAGATGGATCTCCTCTTACCTCTTCAAGATCCTCAAAAACTCTTTTTTTGTTTCTTTTTCCAAGTCCTTCACCAAAAGCTTCTCAAATTCAAAACAAAATACATAGAAATTAGTATACTAAGCTTAATTAAGAAGAACCATGGATCAAACATGGTTTAGATCATGAAAAAGAAGAAAAATGAAGTTTGCTTTACACTTCTCCTCAAAAACTCAATAACTTTGATCTTGAAGAAAGTCCATGAAGATGAATGATTTAGAGAAAGTCTCCACACATGAAAGTTGTTTAGAATAAGGTAAGGATTCAAGAAATAAGGTTAGTTGAAATTAAAGAGTGATGGAAGGTAGATTGGAGGGTCATGGTTTTTTGAAACCTAGAGGAGAAGAGAAATGGAGAGAAAATTTGCTAAGTTTAGCTTCTTAAAATTGGCAAAGAAAGACCAAGAATGAGTAATAATGGTGGTCTTCAACTTTGCTACTCACTTAAGCCACCAAAACCATAGCCCCCCCTCCAATGCATTCTCCTTGAATGAAAATTATCAGTAATGATTAATAATGATACACCTTCACAATGACATCTTTAATAATTCATAAAGTTTTATTTCTTTTGCCCCTCATTAAACAATCCAAAACCATCCCCTTCCATGCATGGCTTCTCCTTGTGCATTTAATTATTTGTCATCATTATTAGCCACCATCTAAGCATTTCAGCCATTGATTAATTCAATGGTTAGGATTTTGCATAACATTTTGATTATAAGACTTAATCTCTAAGCCATTAGATTTTTCTCCATGAAATTCTAACCATTAGATGTGTCTCCAAAAATTAAGGGTTAAGATTGATCTTCAAACTTTTTTTATCCAAGGGTTATAATTAGTCTTTGTCACTTTTTAAGACTAAATCTTCACCATTAATTAAATCTTCATCCAATGGTCATAAATGGTCTTTGTTACTTTACAAGACCAAATCTCCACCCTGATTAATTCTAAATCCAATGGTTATAAATGGTCATAACCATTATATAAAACTAAATCTCTACCCTTGATTTAATCTCCATCTAAGTTATAAATGATCTTATTCACTTTTAAGATCAAATCTCTACCGTTTATTAAATCAAGATCAAGTCTCCATCATTAACTAAATCAATGGTGGATATCCAAACCACCAAGGTTGACTTAAGCAATATAATTTCTATTTTTATCTGCTAAAACCCCACGAAAGAATATATTTACTATATTTTTATCCAGATAAATTAAATACAAAGATAAAACACAAGATCAAAAATTTTCTAAAAGCTGTTTCCGAAAATTCGGGTTTAGTAAGATCCCCTGTAAATCCGTTTAAATAAGTACAAATTTTTCTATGCGTGAAAAATTTTCCACTTTTGAATCGGGACCAACCAAACGAGCCCACGTATAGCCACATGGGCCCACATAGCACCACACTGGGTAGTATAGACTACTACTGGGACGCCCACATACCAAAAAAAATTCATAATCATCCACAAAAATCACAAAAATTAGAAAATGCACAAATATCAAATCAAATTACGTAAAAATAATTACCTAACGATAAAAATTAAATTACGTAAAGTTTTCCCCGGCCCGAAAATTTTTATTTTCCTGACACGGAATAAATCACTCAAAACGATCAAATACGCTGACGGAATATTCAAAATAATTTTACAGTATCCAGAAATTACTAAACAGTAAAATTCTGTTAACTGTCAAAATTATTGCTTAAGAGATACGGAAATTTGGGGTGTTACATATGTAATCATAAGTTATGTAGGGATATGCTCAACATGAGTTTGAAACATCTTAATCTTCTCTCTAACAAACATATACTTTGTGTCAAAAGCTTCAAACGCTTAGAACTCTTATTGATTTGAGAGAAGCATGCTACACTAGAGTTATCACAATAAATAGTAAGAGGCCTGAAAATACTCTCCACAATACGAAATTCAGTAATCAAATTTTTCAACCATATTGTTTGAAGCGTGGCCTCATAGTAAACTACATACTCTGCCTTCATAGTGGAAGTAATTGTAAGTGTCTATTTGACACTTTTCAAGAAACAACTCCTACTCCCAACATAAAGATATATACCCTAATGTGAACTTGTGGTTACCTAGGCAACCACCATAATCAAAATTAGAATAGGCAATCACCTCAAGGTGATCTAACCTCATATAAGTTGATATATGATCTTTGGTACCATTCAGATACCTCATGATTTGTTTTGCAGCCTACCAATTAGCCACACCAGGTTTGCTCAAGTATCTCCCAAGTACACTAACAACAAAAACAATATCAGGACATGTACAAAATTGAGTATACATAAGGCTGCCAACAATGGAAGCATATGAGACATTCTCTATTTCAACAATATCTTTATCATTTTGAGGACACTGGATATTAGAGAGTCTTTCACCCTTTTGAATAGGTACAACACAAGGATTACAATATTTCATATTAAATCTATTCAGAATCCTTTCAATATAAACTTTCTAAGATAAGTTAAGAATACCACGAGCTCTGTCACAGTGAATCTCAATGTTTAGTGCAAAAGAGACATCACCAAGATCTTTCATATTAAAATGTGTTGTTAACATCTGTAAAGTCTTATTTAGAAAATTAACATCATTACTAGCTAACAATATATGGATCTTTAAATTAAATGCATTAGTCATCCAATAATATAATCAAATTTCAAGTACCATTACCTGGAAGCCTATTTCAATTCATAAATGGATCTTCTCAATTTATATATCATATGATCTTTACCATCTTCAATGAAACCATCAGGTTGATCCATATACACATTCTCATACAAATCACTATTTAGAAAGACAGTCTTAACATCCATTTAATGAAGCTCCAAATCAAAATGAGCAACCAAGGCCATTACAACACAAAAAGAGTTTTTATGGAGACCGGTGAGAAAGTCTCCTTATAATCAATGTCCCTTTCTCTGTTTACATCCCTTAGTAACAAGTCTGACCTTATAAATCTCAATTTCACCTCTAGTATCACGTTTGGTCTTAAAGACCCATTTGCAACTAATAATATTATAACCAACAAGTAATTCCACTAATTCCCAAATATTATTCTTTCTCATGGAAGCCAACTCATCCTTCATAGCCACCAACCATTGTGTACCATCAGGACTAACCATGGCCTCTTGAAAGGAAATATAATCAAAATCCTAAACTGAATTAAACTCTTGCTCTTGCATGTACACAACATACTCCCTAAATCTAGTAGACTCACTGGATATAGAAACCTGCTCAAATCTTCTCACTAGAGTCACAACAGCATTTGGATTCTGTACATTATTTTTGACTTATTGAGGGACGTCGACATTATCAACATTATAGATCAAAAGAGATGACACTATCCCTAGAAAGGGTACAACAGGAATATGAACGACAACATGCTCCTCTCTAAAATCAACAATACGCGGCTCTTGAGTTCCACCATGCTCTAAGTCCCCTTCAACAAAGACAGCTTGATCGGATTCAATAACTCTGTTAGTATGAGAAGGACAATAAAACTTAGAACCCCTTGAGCCAATACAATAACCAATGAAGAAATCATTAATGGTTTTGGGATCAAGCTTCTTTAAATGTGGGTTATAAGGCCTCACATTTGCCTTACAACGCTAAACATGAAAATGCCTCAAAGTAGGTCGTTTTCCTGATATAAGCTCATATAGAGTCTTCAACACAGATTTACTTGGCACATGATTCAATATATAAGTGGTAATCTTCAAGGCATCTCCTCACAAGAATTTTGGAAGAATAGAATGACTAAGCATACATCTAGCCATATCCATAAGAGTACGATTTTGCATTTCTACAACTCCGTTTTGTTGCAGAGTGCCAAGCATGGTGTACTGTACCTCAATATCACAATCTTGTAAGAGCCTAGCGAAAGGTCTAGGATTTCTACTAATTTTATCATACCTGCCATAGTATTCACCACCCTTATCAAATCTTACACATTTGATATGCTTACTAAATTTCAATTCAATAGTGGTTTTGATTACTTTAAAGGCATCTAAAGAGTCAGATTTTTTACAAAGCAAATCAATCCACCGATATCTAAGCACTACAAAAAATATGCTATTTTGCGATGGTTTTTTTTTTTCAATTTGCAGCGATTTTTAACCCTCGCTAATTAAATTGTGGCGGTTTTAAAAAATGCTGCATTTATGTTTATCGCAATATATTGCGGCAGTTTTTCAGTAACCCCCACAACAGTGATTAATTTGAGGCGATGTTAAACTCCTATAATTTGCGGCAGTTTTTAGCCTCCACTATCTAGTTGCCTAATTCTATTTACCAAAAAATAGTAGAGATTTAAAACCATCACTATTTGATTGTTGTAAACAACATTTTTTACTTTCTTGGAGTTTTAAACTACTGCAATTCATCTGGTGATTTTTTTTAAAGGTTTCGTGTCAAAGTTGCAAGTTTGGCAAGCTAAACTAGTATGTGTTCTAGCTAGATAGGATACCTAGCCCAAGAAAGTCACTAATTGTCCACATAAGAGTTGCCCACATTCGAAATATTTCATTTGATGACGAATCAAAGGTTTCCACACCATCATTCTATAGATCACATAACTCCTTCACACGGGGTTGTAAGTACACATCTATATTATTTCCAAGCATCTGTTTGCCTGGAATGATCATTGATAGGATGAAGGAAGTGTGCTTCATACACATACAAGAATGAAGATTATATGGAATCAAGAACACTGGCCAAATGCTATAGGTAGAACTCATGGTTCTAAAAGGATTGAAACCATCACTAGCAAGGCCTAAGCGAATATTTCGATGATTTAAAGAAAATTCAGAGTGTGTTAGATCAAATGTCTTCCATGCATCACCATCCCTTGGATGCCTTGTCAACCCATCTTTGTTACTCTGATCCAAAATATGCCATTTCATATGCTTAATAGTCTTACAACACATAAACAATCTTTGCAACCTTGGTCTCAATAGAAAGTAATGCAAAACCTTTGTAGCTTGCTTCTTCTTCTTCTTAGGGTTCCATCTAGATGTACCATAATGTATGCATGTTTGTTGCTTGTTTTTTGGATCATCACCCAAGTATAACATACAATCATTTGGACATGCATCTATCTTAATGTGGTCAAGACCAAGTTTGATAATGGTTTTCTTGGCCTCATAAAAAGAAGGAGGCAACTTTGCTACTTCAAATGCATCTCTTAACCAATCTAGTATCATAGTCATTGCCTTGTCACTTAATCCATATAAGACCTTTATATGATTATATTATAATCTCTAGGCCCCTCATACAATGTTGACACAAAGTCCGATTTCCATCTTTGAGAAATTCATAAAAATCACTATCCTCTTTAGGCCCCTCATTTAATATTTCATCTGCATCCAGTAATTGTGGCATGCCTGCATCTGTGGCTTAGTGCATATAGTGCCCAAATGCATCATTAATCATCATCTCTATTGGATTTTCAGAGTGCGATGTCTCTTGCATAACATCTACATTTCCAGAAGACTCTAATACTTGTTTCTCACCATGAAGACTCCATATAACATAATTTCCAGGGAATGGTTTCCAAAGCAAGTGATCTTGGATTACATCTCTAGTTTGCCATTTCCCAAACCCACACTTTGGACATGGACATCATATTGTATCCCCAACAACCCCATTCTCAAATGCAAAATTCAGGAAGTTACTTAAATCAATTGAGTATTCAATTGTGTTCATTGGCTTTACAATCCAAGATTTATCCATTGGCAAGTATTAACTTCACGTACAACTTCAGAAAATCACAAAAACTATGGCCGAACAAGATAAATCTCAACATAAATATACTGCTAAAAAGAAAGAAGTTCAAATATAGGGAAACTTTAAAAAAAATAATTATAGACAAAATAAACTCAAGGGATCGATAATCATTCCAATGCTATAACATTACATTCACAAAGTATATTCCTAACTTTATCTAAAATTACATTCACAAAGCAAATAAGTATAGAGAGAACTTAAAGGTGAAAATTGTAACTAACTTGAAAAAAAAATTAGAGTGAAGGAGTGATGAGAGATAACTCACTTCAAAGCAAGTAAATGAAGGTAGATCAATTTGTTGATATTGCACTTCCACTTGTGAATCTGAAACAACCAACCAAAAGAAAAGAAGATAGATAAAATGGTTCATAGCAAACATCTTATTGTAGTCTAGCTGGACATAGACCATAAAAAACTTGCAATAATTCCATCGAAAACTTCAGTCAATATGTATAAACAAAGACCAATGGGACTTACAAAAGAATATGCAGTGAGGTTTGACTTAGAATAAAAAGGAATAGAGTTATCCTAAAACCAAAGAGAGAAATGTTTACAAGGTTTGATACAAGAATATGATAACAACAATGAAATCTCTCTCTCTAGAAGATTAAAACAAGGGTAGCCCAACCCAAAGCTAAGCATCCCAACACGTTCTTCAAGCACCTGATGGTTTCTGCTCCACTTTGCAAAACAAAACACAGAAATTTCAGAACCCCAAAAATAATAATTTTGAACTATAAACAATTTGTTTGGTTTGGTCACATTTACAGACAGACATAATTAATAATAATTATCACGACCACCAGAGTGTGAAATTCTGACATTAACTTAACTTGTTTGACTTCATTTTCTATTAACCTCTAGACTTCAACCACGTATACTAGGATTCTCAAATCATAGTGATTTTTGTCTAGCTGGACATAGACCATAAAAAACTTGCAATAATTCAGTCGAAAACTTCAATCAATATGTATAAACAAAGGCCAATGGGACTTACAAAAGAATAGTAGCGAACTAGAGCTTTTGTGGGGTTTGACTTAGAACAAAAAAGAATAGAGTTATCTTAAAACCAAAGAGAGAAAGGTTTACAAGGTTTAATACAAGAATATGATAACAACAATCAAATTTCTCTCTCTAGAAGATTAAAACAAGGGTAGCCCAACCCAAAGCTAAGCATCCCAGCACCTTCTTCAAGCACCTGATGGTTTCTGCTCCACTTTGCAAAACAAAACAGAAATTTCAAAACCCAAAAAATAATAATTTTGAACTATAAACAATTTGTTTGGTTTGGTCACATTTATAGATAGACATAATTAATAATAATTATCACGACCACCAGAGCGTAAAATTTTGAAATTAACTTAACTTGTTTGACTTCATTTTCCATTAACCTCTAGACTTCAACCACGTACACTAGGATTCTCAAATCACAATGATTTTTGGTCCTAAGTAAATGGAAAATGATTCTTTCACAACACTCTTATCTCTCGAAGTTAGCTTACAAAGTCAAAATATATATGTAAAAAAATAAATAAAATCCTTAAGTTAACTTAAAAGCTATACTAACCAAATCCACGGTCAATGGTGGCACGTGGCCACACCATAAGACTACTTATTACATTTGAGTTCAAGACACGGTTTTTCGGCTAGAAATAACCTAAACTTAGTTAAAGTAAAAAAAAAAACACATGTCACTCATGAGGTCAAAAACTACATTTGTAAATCACAGATCTGATGCACATTGCACAAAACCAGTGCACGTTAAATGTAGAAAGGACAAAATAAAATGTACCTCATCATTCGAAGAAGCCGCTGGACTGTGAGGTGGGATCTGGGTTTAATAATGTGATGTGGTTCATGCATAGGTGACGTGTTGGTCGAATCTAGGTGGAGGCGCGACGGTGGTGCAAGTTTCAAGGCAGAGGCTACGAATTTGGGTCGCAGTTGCGTTGGGTTTAACAACGACTTTGGGTTTGGGTCAAGAAGGAGGCATAATAGAGAAGGTGACGGTGGCGCGGGTTTCATGGCAAAGGCTGCGGCTTTGGGTCGTGGTTGCGCTGGGTTTCACGTAGAATAAAGAAAGTTGTGAGAGTGAGAAGGAGAGGGAAAAGGCGAGAGAGTGAAAGGGATAGCACAAGAGAGAGAGGCAAAAAAATTAGAGGGAATATAAAAATCAGCATTTTTTAATTTGTGGGGGTTAATAACCTCCACTGAAAGCCAAAAAACTCCCACAATTTGCATTGGTTTGTGGCGTTTGATAACCCCTGCAAAAAAACCCCCACAATTTAGTGCTTTTTTGTAGTCAGATAAGTAATCAATAAAGGTGATAAAGTACCTAAAACCACCTATACAATAAGAGTAACAGGCCCACAAATATCTCTATGTATTAACTGAAGTATCCCTTCATTCTTGGTAACCCCACTCCTTTTAACTCCACCTATAAGTTTCCCTTTTATATAATCAACACAAGTATCAAAATCAAAGAAGTCCAGATCATGAAGAGTACTCTCCTTAATCAACCTCTCCATTCTCTCCTTAGAGATGTGTTCTAAACATTTGTGCCACAACATAGAAGAGTTTCCAGTAACTCTACCATACTTGCTTCCAACAACATTATTGATATCTAAATGTCATTAGATCAATAGAAATGAGTCAATATTTAACATATAAAAGCCAGTAGACGAAACTTCAGAAACAGCCAGAATGGAATCATAAGGTAAAGAAAGTCTATTATCACTAAATAGACATGATAGTGTAACTATCCAAAACAGAAACTAGAAGCAAGTTCTATCTTATAGAGGACACACAACTTTAAGGAAATAATACTTATATATTCTACTTTGACACTAACTATATTTCCTATTGTGATAATCAACTCTCCTTTACTTGGCCTTCGCCTATTTCTAAACTCAAGTAATGAGCACAAAACATGAGTAATTGCACCAAAAATTAACCAACATATATTAGAAGGGACATTAACAAGATTAGATTCAAAGCACATTAAAGCTAGATACTCAACTTCCTTATTCTCAATCCAATTATTAAACTCTATACAATTAGCTCGTCTGACCCAATCCACAAATTTTGTGGTGCGTTCACGATCACCATTCACATCATGATACTTAGTCTTGGTCAACACAAAGAGGTCACATGCCCTTCTGGATTTAGCAATAGCCTTACAAAATTGCTTGACATTATCTGCTTTAAGAAAACTCTCTTTAATCGCTTTGTCCATGCTATACTTTATGGCAATGAGACAAACTTTATTAAAATGATCCCACCTTTCATATTGCACCTTAATTGCAGCGTAAGACATATCTATGGGCTTCAGGACTCATCCACAACGAGAGCAACATCAGTAACAGAGATGACCGGAAATAAACTCATTGGCACAACTCAGTCCTTATAATTAGTCCCACACAATTTTGTCAAAACATTTATTTTCATAAGCAAAGCTGAATTAATATTTTAAAGGGAGATTTTTCTTGTTGAGTATTTTAATAAACAAGATGAGCAATAACCACAACGGAGCTCTCCAATGCAATTGCATTCTCGCGTAAAGGTCTTGAATTACAACACATTAGCAGACTCCCACAGACATTAAAATCACGCCCCTAAAGCTAGTACCGAGAGGATACTAAAAACTCTTCGGACATAACCTCAATGCCCTTAACAAATCATCAGGAATTATATTAATAAAAGCAAACCAATAGGGTAAGTGAATTATTAACATAATCCCCAATGCCACAAAATAACAATATTTTATCAACAAAATGTCACCTCACCACAATTGGTCCCACAAAGGTGAGCTCACAATTATCAAAGGTGCCCAAAAGCTCCACAACATTTTAAATAATAACTCTCAAATCAAAAGTGCATAAAGAATAACAAGAAATAACAATATACAACATTTTATATAGCTTTTTATGCATAAAATAGCACTAAAAAAAATTTACTTCAGTGACTAAACAATATCAAGTCTGAAAGTATAAATTGTAGAACACTCCTAGTAGTGTCACAATCATGCAGGAAAAATTTCATGTCAAAACTCAGAGAGTATACTATAATTATTTTTACATTATGCAGTATTATATATACAACATAATATCAAAATTATTTAAATAACCAAATGACACAAAGTCTGGGAGTGTGAAATATATATGATGTCTAGTAGCATCACAACCATCCACAAAAAAAAATTTAGGTCCAAAAGTAGAGAGTATCACAAGAATTTAGTCATTATAAATTTACCAAAATTCAAAATAAATAAATTCAAATGCCAAAAAAATAAATAAATAAAATTCTCCACAATTACAAGAAGGACACATGGAGAATAATGCAAAACACAGAATTAAAAAATCAGTTTTCTATAGTTCACACTCTCTTGCACTCTCTAGGACCACGAGTGGGCGTGAGCGTGGATAGAAAACCACCTTCTTCCTTACCTGTTACTTGCATTCGGGTCATGCGACCCGGTTCAAACCTATTTTTTGGGAAAAACGTTTTTCTTTAATTTGTCACTCAATTCTGATCCGATTGACACGATTATTATCTTGTTGGATTTAGAAATTCAAGATTTATCAAACTCCAAAATCAATTTTTTAAAACATTGCAGAGATTTTATGGGTCATGGGAAGGAAATCCGTGTAGGTGTTGCATTTCCTCCATGATTTCTCCTTCGTTTCTCAACCAAAATCAACATTCTTGATGTCATTAAACTCAGAGTATAACGATATAGAAAACCCCTCTAATGACTTTTGGAATCATTCTACAAATTATTTGGGTTATTTGAACGAAATCTAGAAAGGTTATCGCACAATTTTAGAGAAAACTCTCACTGGATTCTAATTCGTTTGATACAATCTATACGCCGTTAAACTTAGGAAATCCCGATCTACAAAACCCTAACTTCTTTTTTTGAAAACAGTCAAAGAAAATAAATTTGAATCTCACAATAAGTTTTTGGACTTCCTTATGTTCATGCCTCATATAAATCTTTTCCAGAAAAATTAGAAAATTGTTAGCCACAATTAGGATTAAACCCCCCTCTTTTACAAATTGTTAGAAATTTTAGGACAAAACAAAAAATTTAATTAACCAAAATTTCTTGAATCAATTTAATCTGAATTTATGGCAAGCACAATATAATACAAACTCAAGTAATTAGGAATACTTGGAAAGGAGATAATGAGGCTACCATGATTACGATCTCGAATGGCAAGGAGAGAAGCTATTCCTATCCCACAGTAGTTGCTTACGCGTCAATATCAATGAGACAATTGTACGCACTATGGTGGATAGGAATAGGGGCCTCTCCCTATATATAGGGGTGTCAAAACGAGTCGGCCCGGCCCATTCGGGCTCGGGCCATTTTCGGGTCGGGCCATTCGGGTCATAAATTTCGAGCTGGTATTTTACCAGCTCAGCCCAGCCCATTTAACCTTATGTAGTGTTAAAAGAGCAGGCTGGCCCGACCCATTCGGGTTCGACCCATTCGGGTTCAGTCCATTCGAGTCATGTAAGTTTCGGGCTAGCATTTTGCTAGCATAGCCCGTCCATTTTGTCGGGCTATTCGGGCCGGCCCATCGGGCTTGACCCATTTTGACACCCCTACCTATATATATAGAATAACAAAAATGAGTTAAACCTACCCACTATGAGAAACCCATATACATGACCCATAAACAAAACTCACATATGAACCATGCTTTAACAACAATAGGCTCATTCATAATACTGATCATAATTTGGGTTAAACAAAATGCTCTAATAATTTTAATATCTAATTAATATAGGTTTTATAAAATTATAATATGATTAACGCTAATTCATAAAAAATCCTAACACATATGTCACTATGTCTAAATTAAATTTATTACCCACTCCTACAAATATGAAAATTTACAATCACATGTTTATTACCTTGACATATGTACATTTGCATATTAATTCATATTCAAAAAAATTCAAAAAATCCTCACTTATTTTTAGTTGACCACGTTGTTAATTGTTTTTATTGGTGATTAATCTTAAAATCTCAAAATTTTTGTAAGTGTCTAATATCATCTCTGCTATATATATACTGTCACCCTGAATTAATTAATTATACTTTCAAATAATTATATTTATTCATATACAATTATTTTATATTATTTACAAAACTTCAATATATACATCACACAAGAGTAGAAATTTTGTAAGAAAATATAGTAAATTTAATTAAATGTAATTTATTATGAAGAAACTAAAAATTTATTAAGTGTTTTTTTTAAACTAAGAAAATATAATAAATTTTTTTAGTATAATCGTAATAATAAGTTGATAAAACATCCAAATAAATAAATAAATACATAAAAAATATTTTTAAAAGAAAAAACTATAGAATCAAAAATTAAAATTGTTTAAAACTATATAAACTAATTATTTATTAAGAGGTTGTATAAAAGAAATATTTATTAAGAGGAGCTACATAACCCGATTTATCATAACATAGGAAGAGCCAGTTAACGAAAAACAAAAAAAATAGTTTTGAATGAATTCTACTATATATTCTACTAATTATAACTTAATCAAATTCATCTGAACTGTCCAAGATGTCATATCTCTATGTTTAGTATATTTTTATTTATTTATTATAACATTTTTAATTTATCGCGTATACTGCACAGGTATAAAACACTAATTTACTTAAATAATATATACACATGCATACAAATAAAATTGTCTATTCCTTTTGAAATTTTCTTTTCAACTTGTTTCGTCCAAACTACCAATGTAAGGAACTTATTCTGTTCATTTTCATTTGTCCATTAATATTATTGCACACAAATTAAGAAAGTCATTAGATAGTCTCGATTATAAGGACAAATAATTATATTTTACAAGATTATTCTTTATTAAAATAGTTACAACATTATTATCGCTCTATTAATCTTATCTCTCACTCATTAATACTAACAATAAAGTTGTAAAGAAATAATTAATAATTCATTGATTTTTTAAATGGACAGAAAAATTGAACAAATGAACATTTTAATATGGATAAGTAAAAGTGGACAAAGGGAGTATTCATTAAGTTATTTTTTTTTCCAATTTCTCATTTCGTCTAACTATTTTTTAATTTTTATATGTTGTATTTTTTAACTTTTTCATTTCTTATTTAATTAATAAATTCATATATATATATATATTAAACATTTTAGTATATTTTAATATATAATTAATAATAAAGTCACACTCTCTTTGTTCATTAAAACAGAATTTAAGTATTCTCTTTATTCATTAAAGTTGGTCTCCACTATTCTCTTTTTTTATTAAATAAACTAATTTGAGCTATTAGATCAAAACAAAATCAAAAGTCAGATTTTGGTGTAAAGTTTAAATGACTGCACTACCAATAAATTTAAGTTGGTTTTAAAAGAAACATATGGGCGTTTTTATCTAAAATAAAATGTGCAAGATGTGAACTTCCTCACGAAAATGTGGAGGTTAGCAATCCCCTAATTTAATGTATAGGGGTAGATTAACTTTGGTTTATTTTTGATTTTTTGTTACAATGGTGACATCGAAGTTTGAAACTATAATCTCATATAAATGTATATCACCACTGGACCAATCCTAGTAGGTTAGTGTGGTTATGATTGTCAAACTTTTATAATGATTTGGCAGTACATAATTATATGACACCGTAAAGAAATTTTATATTGGTATTACATCGAAATTAAATCCTTTAAGATTTTGAATTTTTGTCATTTGTGGAGTTTATTGATTCAATTTTTTAGTGAATTCTATGAATTTCACTTCTTTCTTAGAGTCTATGATTAGTATATTTTGGTGGAGGAGTAGAGAGAGGGAGTGGAGAATTCATTGGGTCCGATGGGAGAGACTTTGTGATGCAAAAAAGGTTGGTGGCATGAGTTTTAGGAGTTTTCATACTTTTAACAGGGCTTTGTTAGAAAAGCAAGTCTGGAGGATTCTCCAAAATTCAAACTCATTAATGGCTCTAGTAATGGCGACTAAATATTTCCCATCCACACTAATTCTATATTATAGATTGCCTCAAAATCCAAGTTATACATGAGGGAGTATTTGGAGTGCAAAATTAGTGATTAAAAAAACGATGTTTTTGGAGAATAGGATATGGGGATATTTTTCAAATTTGGAAGGATGGATGGCTTCCTTCTCAGCTGGGCCATAAATAATAGAGCTTGGTATCCATGTTGAATGAAAACTCCCTTGTTTCGGAATTGTTTCTAGAAGATGGGTTAGCATGAAACAAACCTTTAATTGATTCATTTTTTCTCTCCTTTGAAGCAGCCCAAATTTTATCTTTCCCAATTCCTTTTTTTAAGCAACTTGATCACGTCATTTGGGGGGAAAGGAGAAATGGTAATTACACTGCAAAGTTAGCATATCAGTTGGCTAGAAGTATGGATAATGAAGAACTAAGGACAAGCATTGTAAATCAAGGCGTGATAAAGGTTTGGAATTAGCTATTGTCATATAATATTCCTCCTCAAACAAAAAACTTCATATGGAGGTTACTGCACAATGGGATGGTTATGCGTGAAAACTTAGTTGCTAAGGGCTTTGCATGTCCAAATACTTGCCTAAGGTGTGAGAGTGAAATGGAGACTTTTGAATATGTATTTTAAGATTGTGCATGGGTTTGGCAATTGTGGTAAAGATCAGGATGTGGTGAGTTGTTACAAAACTCTTCTCACTTAAGACTTGTAGATTGGATTAGCAACCATATGATGCACATGGAGACTAGCTTAGTACACTTCTTTCTTGTCACTCTTCATGGCATATGGTTGGTGTGGAATCGTTTATGTTTCAGTGGCGAAATAATACCACAGGAAATAGTTTTATTCAAGACTATTAAGTGTTGTGGAGATTATAAGGCTGCAAACTCATCAAGAATGGTTGTGCAGTCACGCAACAATAGATTAGCTCCAAGTCATGAAGTTTGGGACCTGTCACCACCTTAGATGTACAAGTTAAATAGTGTAATTCTGTAAAGACGGATGGATCTTGTAGAATAGGTGCTATCATGGTTTTAAATTGCGGGTACGGTCGCGGTCGCGGTCACTGCGATTGAGGACATTGCGGTTGTTGCGATGCGAATTGCGGTCGTTGCGATGTGATTTTTTTTTAAGTTTGCACAAAATGTAAAAAAAAATCTATAATTATTATAACTTTTCATTTATCCTTATTTATAATGTTTTATAGGTTTTTACTCATTTTGATAGGATTTTGTACCATCTTAAAAAATAATTAAAATTGAATTCATAACTAAAATAACATAATTATTATTATAATAATTATTAATAGATCTTTTAAATTTTTATTTGGACATATATAAGTATAAGAGAATAATAAACTAAATAATATATAAACTTAAATAAGTTTCAAATAAAATTCATATACTATTCTCAAAATTTTTAATCTTTTCACAGTTTTTTATCCAATTCTCCTCTTCCCCATTTTTTTCCATTCTTTTTCTTAATTTTCTCCAATTTTTCTCAAAATTTTTCCCTATTTTTTCCCCTCCCTTTGCCATAAATCCTTCTCAAGCCCAATTTCCCTTTACCCACCCAGTTATACGCACACCAGTCCCAAATCCCACTTTCCCAATTTTCCCCCTTTCTCTCTCGGCCTGCCCTCTCTCCATCTCCATCTCCATCTCCATCTCTGATTCTCTTCCTTCCTCTTTCAGACTCTTTCTCTTCATTTCTCATTTCTCAACTCAGATCCCCTTCTTCTTCTCAACTCAGATCGCCGCGGAATCGCGCCCCTCCACCCCTCTCTTCCTCTCTGTTTTGTTGGCACAGAAGCGCGCCTCCACCCCCTTCTTCCTCTCTGTTTGGCCGTCGCGAAATAGTGCTTCCACCCCCACCCCTATTCTTCCTTTCTGTTTGGCTGCCGCGATGAGATCTGATGACTTTTTCTGTGACTGTTGCGGCCCATTGCGGCCTGTTGCCATCGCAACACTGTTATGTTATGGCTGATTCGCGTGATTTTGGTTCACAACGCAATTGCGGCATGATATCGTTGTGGCACAGATCGCAACCACAATATTGCGGCTGCATCAGGTAATGCTATCATTCATGATTCTAAATTCAACATAATGGTTGCTGCTACTCGATTGTTGAAGTAACATGTGGAGGTCAATATTGCTGAAGGTTTAGCTAAATGAATAGGTCTCGAATTAGCATAAGACCTATGCTTCTTCAACTTAGTTGTTGAGTTGGATTGCCAAGAATTCTATGAGCTACTTCGTTCTAGTAATTTTGCATTCACATATTTCAAAGCTCTTGCACAATATTGTCTTTTTCTGGCTAATGATTTTAGAAGCATTTCTTTTAGTCAAGTAAAAAGTGTGGGAATAAAGTTGCACATGCATTAACAACTTTGTTTTTTTCATGTACCACTTGGGTAGAGGATGCACCTCAATTAGTCAATGCTTTAACTATGTTGGATGTACTTGTTTTAAGCTTAGTTAAATATTACTACATCTCCCCCGTAAAAAAAAAAGATTAATATTGATTTATTTCTTTATTAAGTGTAATAAGGAGTACTAATTTTAGTTAAATTATAATGGTAATGAATGATATATCACTTTTGCCAATCTTATTTAGAATTTTTTATATTTAGACTTATTATATGTTCTTGTTTGATAATTTTTTAAAAAAATTAAAATTATTTTATTTTAATAATTTTACTTTATCACCTTTATTTTTAATAAATAAAATGATTAAATTAATTAAAATAAAATATCAATTCAAATAATTAAAATTAAAATTGAATCAAATTCACTTGATAATGACTAAATTTAAGCAAATTTCAATATGTAAATAAAGAATTTCAAATTTCAACTTAATTTCACTTTGTTAGCAGCCCAAAAATTTCATATTGCATTGACGACTAAGAAGTAGATGAAACTAACTTACTGGCCTGGTTAGAAGAAAGAGGAGAGTGGCCCAGTGCAAGTCTGGCACCTTTCCACTGGTTGTAGTCCAAAAAATTAAGAAAAAGCTTGTTTTAACCAAGTCTTGAGCAAGGACTACAGTTGGTCAATTAATATAAAGGTGAAGCTTCTTAAATAAGAATAGAAGATCATGATAGTTATCTCCACAATTAAACATTGAGGAAGTGCATACAGAGCTATTTTTTTTTTATAGTTTTTGGAGGTTGGAGGTGAAGTACTTTGTAAACACTTGAATGAATGCCCTACAAACTAATCATCACACGAAGGCACCAAATTAGGGGGAGAAATGATCCCTAAATTCAAGGAACATGACCATTCGGGCAAACTGAGTGCTGAAGTAGCGGTTTTTTGTAGCTTCAAGTCTATAAATAAGTCTCTAAGACACTAAAGAAAGGACCCCAATCATCAACACCAAAATACCTATTCATTTCATCATTTGCTTTTAGTTTTTATCATCTTTCCTACACCTTATAGTTTATTTATCATCTTTTTATTATACTTTTACAACTTCTTTATCGCTTTCCAAATTAGTTTATGCTATTTATCATTTTTGTACTTCGAGGTTCAATTTCAATTTTTTTTTTACTTCAGTTTCATTTATGCACTTTCTTTAAAATCATTTAATGCAACTTTAATTCATTTATAATTGCAAGTATATTTTACTTTAAATTAATAGTTAAGATATTTCTTTAGTTATCTCAACAACTTATACCAAAGGGTATAGCTTTCCCTTTAGGAGTTTCCTATGGCGAAGCTAGTCTATATTGGATATTGGGACAAAAAGTGTTTAGTTTTGCTTTTACTTCATCAACAGAAACTAACTTAATTTTTTCCACACTAACACACTTATGTCATTAATTTTTAAATAAAGATTCTCATTCATAATTAGAATTAGTTTGTAGAAAAAGTCTGCTCTATTTCCATAGCCAATTTTATCAAGTTCATGGCCAGTAAATCTAAAATTCGAATTGAACAAAGAAACTACCCATTGGAAGTAAAATTATACGTTATGAACAAAATTTTTAAGTTTTTTTTTCGTTGAGGAATGCTGGCTACTTAGCTTTAGGATTGAGAGAAAGTTGAGTTAGTTTTGGTGATGGTGATTGTTCAGAACATGGTTCTAAGAGTTACCTAAGAATGTAAGTAATGGTTGATTTCTCCGTGGCATAGCAGCAATTTAAGGAGTGAGGGGTGGATACCAACAAAAGGCGCTCTGACGCTCAAGTCAGTGGCTGCTTGAGGATGATATTATGCAATGAGATTAATGTGTACCTTTGTCCTCTTGTTGAGCCTTTATATAGAGACGTATAAACGTGTAAAAGGTGTAGGGGGTCTGAGCGTATCAATGTGTATTTCGCTCTGCCTCCTTCAGTGTGGAGTGTTGTATCCTCTTTTCTATTGTTGGGGGGGGGGGGACATGTTTAGTGGGCAAATAGCTCTCGATGTATCACAAGTCTGAGGGACAACCTGGCGGGTCGGGTTGCTCCAGTTTTATGGGTTCGTAACCGGTCCAAAACAGTTGCCCCCAGCTTGGTGCTTGGATAAGATAGTCAAGTGTCAAGATACATGTTCAATTGGAGCACACGATACGCAATTGACAAAAGGAATCTGAGTCATAGTGCTCTATGTTAGATCTCACAATGTTCTCTCAAAGGGTCGAGGTCCATAATGTATCACATTGAAAATCCAGGGTACGTGAGTAAGACTGAGATCTGGGTTAGATCACTCTGCTTATGTCATCACACTGGGGTCTGAAGTAGATAATTAGTTGCCCTTATGCTGAATGGGGTCCGCTGTGGTTCACTCTTAGACCAACATCTGGGGTGTCATTTCACTACTAGGTTTGCTGAAGGTTCGGTGTTCGACTTACACGTCTCCTCATGGTGTCACGTGTTGTTTCAGTTTTGAATGTTTAGAGCCTTGTCCTTTCAGTTGCCTTCGTTCATAAGCAATGTGACATGTGGGCAATTTGATTATTAACTCTTACAACAATAACGATTATCTAAGCAATCAAGACTGATAAAGACAATGAAATTTAAAAACAAGAAAACTAAAATAATTAATTAAACAAGCAAATAAACTAAAAGGGGATAAAAATCAACCAAGTTATAAAGGCCTAGGACTATGATTTCACCATAATACCTACTATGATAAATATCAATTCTAACTTTACTAATGATCAATTATGTTCTTGTAGGCAGTTTGTCCTAAATTATTTTAAGCATAATCTCATGACACTAAAAATGTGTTAAGACCTTATTAATCTTATTCTCAAAGCAATTAATTGAGTTATAACTCATTAAGTTTTGTGACAACCGTTTTGCTCCTCGAAGGATTTAAGCCTATCGGTAGGTCTTATTTCCTAAGTTCAATTCTTAGATTCTCAAGCAATTAGATTTCATCTCTTAATCATTCACCTAATGCCTAAGATCATGTAAATATGGCGAGTAACGTACCACAAGAATTAAGAACACTAAGAATGAATCAAGAAAAATAATTTCTCATTAACAAAGAATTAAATCAATAATTCAACATAAAAGAGTAAAGAGTTATATCTCAATCCTAAAAATTAGAAAATTAGTCACACATAGTAATTGTAGCAGAAACAATAGTCAAAGAGACAATCATGATTCTATCTAAAATTAAGAAAACAAAAGGAAGAAGGAGAAGAAGAAAAGATGTCTTCGATGAATGCCTCCTTGAACTCGTGTCAAACCTTGTGCCTCCAAGCCTTGGTGAAAGCTGCCCAACCTCCTTCTCCTTATCTATTAATAAGATATTTAACCTAATAGGAGTGTATCTTGCATAAAATCTCCTTAATTGGTCCTTAAGTAATGTTAATTGGCTCTCAAATAATAAAAAGATATTGATTGGATTTAGGAAACTAAATTTAGGAAACTCAATCTCCTTAATTGTTCCCCAAGTAATGAAAAGATCTTGATTGGGTTTAGGAAACTAATTTTTAGGAAACTTAATATCCTTTTATTGAAGATTGTCATATTTTCATATTTTTCTCTCTTTATTTTTCTCATCCTCAAGATAACAAAATTAGCTTTCAAGGTCAATATAAAAGTTGTATTTTCTGTTATCTTTCCAATGTCGTAAGAATTGCATCGATCCGATATCTGTAACCCAAAATATGGTCTAAGTACAGTAATAAGGTCAGAAAATATATGTTGAATCCGAGATTGTAACAAATTCTCTTATCTTCAAGGATCCTTATCTAATCTTTAATTATCAATATCGTAAAGCTTCTACACTCGATTGAGATTTTGGATGAGACATAAGATTTAAATAATATCTCTTCAAAACTTTATCTTCAGGATGTCTTATTTTATCCAAAATCCTCTAGATTTATCTATAAAATTAGAATATTAATAAAAGATTAAGAGAAGAGACAATTATCTAAAACTCAAATAAAATAATTAAATTAAATAAAATTAAATAAAATTAAATAAAATTCTAATAAATAAACCCAAAGATGTGTGTATTTTTACATGCATCAAATTCTCCCCAAACTTGAACATTGCTTGTCCTCAAACAATAAAAATAATGAAATTAAGCTCTACCAAGATTGAAACTTTTTCTTTTGAGATAAATGCAAATGAAAAGGTTGTTCTCAAAACCTTTCAATAAGTCACAAGCCTTTTCAAAGCTTGAATGATAAATCACTCCCTCATGCATCCATGCCCCACTCAAATATAGATCAATAATTAAGATAATTTTTTTTATCAAAATAGTTCCACAAAATCAACGCTCTCTTGATGATCACAAGTATACTCAACAACTCCTAATCTCCTCCCAAATCACTAGGCAAGACCGCTACCCAATTCTTTACTAATTCAAGTCTACCCCAAGCTAAAGACCAATTATTCCTTCTTTTCTTTCTTTTTTTTTATTTTTCAAAAGTTTGGCGTGACAATATTCGAGTTTATAGCTCATCATCGGCCTTTGTTTAAAGGGGGAACAAAAATAAAGTGCATCAAGTGTCCAGGTTTACGGCTCACCACTAACTCTTGATAAGCTCTTCCCTTTTCCATTGACTTGTTTAACTTTCATTACCCCCCAAACTTATTTTCATTTATAACTTGGGTGGTGAAAACATCTTATGTCAATTTTTATCAATTTCCCTAGCTTAGTGCTACCTAGAACTAATTTCAAAAAGTGTAGAAGAATTGTCCAAGATTATGGGAGATTCCTAGAAAACCACGTCATAACAAGAATCATTTTAAAAGCTAAGAATTTAATGAAACAAACTTTTCAATGCAAGTTTCTCAATTGCCAACATATATTAAGCGGACATGAACAAATTTAGGAACTTTATCTCATTTGCACTCATCAAAGCTAAATTCAAAACATTCATAAATGCCATTTGCATCAATCTCAAAGGGGGTTTATTTACAATTTTTTAGATTTTTCAAAATTTTTCAATTTTTTTGTTAGCCGACACTATTTACATCTATCTACAAATGCTTCGAACTCGGGAATGCACTTAAGTCAACTCAATAAACACTAAGCTATCAAAAAAATTCACAAAATACAAATAGCAAGAATATAAAGAAAACAATGAAAAGAAAACTTAGGTTGCCTCCCAAGAAGCGCTAATTTAAGGTCCTCAGCTTGACTCATGAAAAACATCTTCTTATCTTAGTCAAAAGTATCATGAACTATTCTTATTTTTACTAAGAGAATATCTATATGTGGAAATAAGTTTATCCCAATGGTTTAATATGTTAAGTTTTGATTATAACAAATACAAGTCAAAAAGAATGTTGCTTATGCTACATAGATGTACTTAATAGATTATATTGGATCATGCATAATCATGTACTTCATCTTGTTATATTTCATATAAGAATTATGCATATGAATATATTGAATTATGCGTTTGAACTAACTATATTTTAATTAAGCAATACTTTGAAGGATAGTCTGAGTACCAAGAGTGAGCATTGCAACAAGAAAACAAAAAATCTCAATTATGCTCAACTCAAGGAGAATGTGAATGCCTATTTCATGAAGGTTTTGATAACAAAGCCATGTCAAATACCAAGCCTAAAGGAAGCTTAAATGGTATAGTTTATAGGACTCAAAGTCTTTCTGTAAGAAGCTTTCTGGATATCTCAAATGTTTTATAATATGTTTGAAAAAACTCTAAACTTGTTTTTCAAAGAACCAAAATAACACACATGGTTTCAAGATTTTCTCCTATGTAAAGATAAATGTTTTACAAGAAAAGAGCTCAAATATGTTTTTGAATCTTTATAAATGGTTTTTACATGCTAAAATGCCCAACAAACATGTTTTGAAAAGCTAGTCATGATAGTAGTTCGAAACTATGGAAAATAGTCAAGTTTGAGTTTTGAAAAACTGATCTTTAGTTACTATTTTGATCATAACTTTCAAAATACTTTGAGTTTTGTTCTGAAACTTATTTAATTTGAAAATAGACTCAAATATCTTTCCAATGCATGGTCATTTGCTTTAAATGAAGAAGTTATGACTATTTAAAGTCAAATTTTGAAATTAGAGTGACTTATTCAAATAAGCATGTATTTATTCGAATAAAACACCCCAAAAAATGTTCTAGAACGTATTTTTTAAAGATTTATTTGAATAATTAAAGGGTTACTCAAATAACAAGTTCTAGAAAACATTTCATGGTCTGCTTTAAGTGGATTTATTCGAATAAGACTTTGCTTATTCGAATAAACACGAGCAGAAACACGCAACAACTATTTTCTATGCATTTAATGCTGAAATAAATGATACCCAATGACACTTTTTCAAAGAACTATGTAAATATGTATTTTTTGGTCATCTTTTAAAAAGACCCAACAATCTAAAACCATTCTCTTATGTTTTGATTCATGATTCATTCTTTTTAATCTCTTATGTTCTGTTTTCGCCAAAATTTGAGATATCCTAAAGAGCTTCATAGAACTTCCAAATTATATTATATACTCTTGTGAGAGTTTCTTTTTTCTATACACTCTGATTTGTTGTAAAGAGGGTGAAACATCCCTCAAATAATGTAAGGGTGAGGTATCCTTGGTTGTTGAGGCTCAAGAACAAAGGGTGAGGTATCCCAGAGGTGTGTTGAGTGCTCTTGGTTGAAGGTTTTCAAGTACTTATTCAAGCTTGAAGGTTTAGTAGAAAATCTCGAGTGGTTTACTTTAAGGATTAGACGTAGGCCACAAGTGGTTAGTGACTGAACCTGAATAAATACTGTGTTTGTTTTTCTCAACTCTATCCCTTTTACATTTGTGTTTTAATTATACAAACTTGAGTTGAATTTGATATCAACTTATTTGCTTGATTTATCATATAACCTAAGTTGTATTTAAGTAATCTACAATAGTTGTATCTTTGTTAAACTTATTTCGCTGCATGTGTTGATAGAAAATATCAAAATGCATAATATCTCAAAGTTGTTTTGAAAATTTGTAATCACTTAATTCACCCCCTCTTAGGTGACGGTTGCCATGACTAACACTATCAAATATTTAGCACATGGAAATGCGTACCTGAGAATGGTATAATTTGAAGATTTTAGTTCAAGGAATGCATACTTGAGCATAGGAAGAAGATGTTTGAATTCTACCTTAGGAGGTTCACTCTTAATCACTAAAGGTGGAGTGATTTTGACTTGCTCTTGCTCCTCAAAGTTTGGTCTTTTCCAATAGGGAGTGGGTGGACTCAATTCTAGCAATGGGTTGTAAGCTACAACTTCTTTATCCTCCTTTTCAATTGTGATACTATGCTCTAGACATGAATCAAGAGGTTCCATTGGGTATTCTTCATTCTACACCTCTTAATTAAGCTCATAAGTAACATCATCCTCCAAAAAATGATTTACCATAGCTAGTTGTTTGGGAGCATTGAATAAATTAAACTCGACTTCATCTTCAACCTTTTCCCCATTCTTTTGATTTTCACCACCTTATGAACACTCAAGTTAACCAATTCGATATGCTAGAATCATTTGGTTGTGAGCAATTTGACCTACTAGCATCATGTGGTGTGTACCTAATTGGTTAAGCCTTGATGTGATTTGTTGGAAAGCTTCACCTTGTTCTTGAATTTGTTGTTTAATGACTTGATTTTGTTGTTGAATGGCTTGAGTTTGTTGACTCTGAGTGCTATACATATAGCCTACAAGGTCCAGAAGGTACGTATCTATCATCTAATACCCCACACTGCCTTCTTGGCGCACAGACTGACTTGAGCGTTAGAGTTCCTTTTGCAGGTACCTAAGCCCTCGCACCCCCGCTGTTGCTGTCATGTCACAGAGGTCTTCACCTTCAACAACTTACTCAGGTAACCCTCAGAATCTCATTCTTAATATGATATAACTCTTTACTCTTCTATGCTGAATATTTGACTTGATTCTTTATTAATGAAAATTATTATTTTTGATACATTCTTAGTGTGTTTAATGCTTGTGGTATGTTGCGCGCCAAATTTACATGATCTTAGACATTATGTGAATGATCGAGAGATGAAATCTAATTGTTTGAAAATCTAAGAATTGAACTTATAAATTGAAACCTAGAGATAAGATTGAATCCTTCAAAGAGCAAGTGATTGTCATTAAACTTAATGGGTTTGAACTTAATTAGTTTCTATGAGAATGGGATTAATGAGGGGTTTTAACATGCTTTTAGTGCCGAGAGATTAGATTTTAAATAATTTAAGATAAACTGTCTTCAAGAACATAATAAATCATTAGAAAAAATAGAGTTGATACTCATCATAATGTTTGTTATAGTGATTTCCTAATCTTAGGCCTTTAAAACTTTGTTGAACTTTATCCTTTTCAATTTCTTTGCTTGCTTTATTCGTTAATCATTAATTCTACATCTTTTAGACTCGTTTTCTTTGTTGATTTGTTTCTTATAATGTTTCAAATTTTGTTACCACTTTTAATCACTTAGATAATTAATATTCCTATAAGAGTTAGTAATCATATCGATCATTATGAGAACGATATTATTTTACTACTTGAATAATTTGTGCGCTTGCAGAAAAAGTCACATCATTCTCTACAACTCAAGTTATGCAAATGAAATCATATGCAACAGGAATATGTTTTCTGCATAATTTACTTTAGTTTCAATCAAAAATTGGTATCACTTGAGAAGTCCTTAAAATCTAAAATTTTTACTATAAAAAGCATTGTGTCTTAGCTTTGATATGCCATAAGGATCAGATCAAAAGGACTCCTATAACTCTAGTTATACATCCTTGAATATAGGTTGTCAGGGCTCAAGTTCTACAAAATCCATCCTAACTTCAAACAAAAACTGGTATTGTGTTTGATTTGTAGAAATTTTGAAATTTTAAGCAATGATATTTGTAACATCCTGAATTTAACAACTATAATATATTATCACGGTCATTAGATTCAGACCTGCTACTTCACAACTATGCAATTTCTAATATAACATAACAACATTATATAGAAAATATGAGCCACGAATGAATATATAAATATTACACCACAACTGTATTTCTCAAAAATACAATATGTACATAATATCAAAAGAAACTACCTAGCTACACTAAGCTAAGCACTCCAAGCTCCTGCTTGCACTTCACTTTCCATAAGTCTTCATCCCTGGAATCATCATGGAAACACACACAAGGGGTGAGAATCACAAATTCTCAGTAGATAAATCCATAAAACATGTCATCACAATCATTCCATCCATTTCGGGGAAAAACACGTTTCTAAACTCATGTATCACACATATCAAGCTAGAAAGGTGGAAAAGGCCAAAACCATGTCCTATCTCTTCCCGAAATAGATTCTCATTTTATAAGTTTACATAAAAACTCATTTTTATCACAAATAATTTTCAAGTGATCACCACACCCTCGAAAACATCATATCTATCACAGAGACACAAACAATAACTCTATCTCAGATATACAAGAACAACTATGGCTACTACCACTATCTCACTAGTGGCTACGACCACTGTCTCACCATAACGACTATCAACGATATTATACAATCGCTCATATAATTGTACATATCATTGATTAAGGTAACTGCCCATACAATTACCATGCAAATACAGTGCTTGTTATGTTGCATGTTTCTGCCTGCTATGTCTTAAGACAATGGTTATGCAATAAAGTAAAATAGTGTTAGTGCAATGTCATGAAACTCAACTATTTCCAGGAATTACAATTCCTTTTTACTTCTCTGAGTAGTATGGCTCCAACCATCTAACACTAGTTGACAATGAATGAACTATTCCATCTCATAACAATGAGTGTACTGTTACCATCTCATATATCATTCACAGATACGTGGAAATAGTAAATGTGTGTGAAAACATGCAAAGTGATATTTTAACACACATTTAACACCACATCGGAAACACTCCTACACGAGTTCATAGCTAATGCCCTTAAATATGTATATCCTCCTCCATGAGGTTTTCCAATTATCAACTTAAGAATACTCACATACTCGCACTATGTGCCATTCCCATCACACATCACATCACATCACATCACAAGGTAGTAAGGATATTACTCACCTTCACTACTCAACAAGCATAAAGAAGATATCACTCACCTTAACTATGTTTCACAAACATACCATATCATAAGTGATAATAACCTCAAACACATATGGATCAAGAATCTAGGTGTTAGCCTATAGAATTCCCCAAACCATTGGTTGCTTAAGGTTTCACACTTTCTTCTCATCAATTAGGTAGTAATTTCCTCCTTGAAATACTCCCATAGGTACCTCAACACACTTTAAAAAGCATACATGAAAGATCCCAACACTTAGGAATCCTCAAAACATCAAGAATCAACACTTGATCAACACTGGAAGTCACGCCTAGGTGCCACCCACCCATGCCTAGGCGTGAAGGTGGCAGGGCAACATCCTTGTAACTCCCATGAAACAACGCCTAGGCGCAGCTCTATCACGCCTAGGCGTGACACTCTCTGTCTCACCCATGCCTAAGTGTGGTTCAGTCACGCCTAAGCGTGACCCTGCGACAGAAACTTCTGCAGAATTCTACAAATATAGGGTACTATTCCATTGGAACTTACCCCTCATCCAGTCACTTAAAACTCACTTTTAAGTGATTTCCAACTTTACACAAGGTCCATCTACACAAAGCAACTCATATTTCACATTGATTTCACTCAAAACCATGAATCATGGATTTAATTAACCCATCATCCATCTAAAAACCTAAACCCCCAAATTCAACTCCAATGGGAATCAAGGTGTTCAAGTGATGAATAACTCATCCTTATGTATCCAACAAACCAACAACAAGCCATATTCAAGTTCACCAACAAGAAATATGTCAAGAACACACAAACCAACCCTTCCAACCCCTTTTTCCCATCATGTCAACACATAGAACAAAATGAAGAAAAAAGGGAATAAAGAGTCAAAACAAAGTTTCCCCATACCTCAAGGTCTTTAAGATGAAGCCAAGGATGGATCTAAGCTCTATGATTCTCCCTTGCTCCACTTGCTCCTTCCTCTTTCTCCTTTAGTTCTTCTTTCTTTCCTCTTTCTCTTCTTCCCTTTTCCTTTCTATTTTCTCTTTTCTTTCTTCTATTTTCTGCTTTCTCTCCTCTCTGTCGTGAGTCACTTATAAAAGGGAAGTCAAATTTGGCTTCTCTTAGATAAGCACTAAAATCTTGATCTATTAAGAATAGTCAGATTTCACCAAATCCAATTCGCTCACTTCCAACGGACTTAAAATCAATCCTAAGATTCATTACAAATCTATTTTCACCATCTCCAAACTTTTCCATACTGCTGGCAGTCGATCCGGCATTAAAACACACAACCAGTATGCTTAAAAATACCAAACTAACTCTAATTAATCTCAAACTTTAACTATAGCACAGTTCATACATTTGTGACCTAGAAATAAACTCTCCACATTTATTTCCACTAACTAAGCAGTTTAAGCCACTTCTGGAGCTAAAAACATCTATTTTTCACATATAGCGTTGTAACAAAGTGCCTAAACATGCTCAAACAGTCACAAAACTTAATAGACATGTTAAGCAAGTATTAGGCTACCTCTGTGTCCATATACAAGCCTAACATATTTTTCCAGGGTGTTACAATATCCCTTTTTCCTCTCTTTTTCAAATGAAACAGGTCTCATTAAATTTGAGTTTCATAGGACAAAGATATGTAGTATGGTTTACATGGTATTGGCACAATGAAGCTCCTTAGAATTAAACAGAAATATCATCGAATTTCACAAAAATCTGGTATCAAGTGACTATGTAAAATTCTGAATTTGTTGTGGTTTAAAGACTTTCGTGTTTTTTTTCAAAAAAAACAAACAAGGCATAACTTAGACATCAATATAATACATTCATATAAGCATGAAAGTCATAGATAGCTTACATGACTTTCATAACATATAAATGATTAGGCATCTCACATACTCAAGTATTCTTGGCCGTGTATCTCCATTGATCTCAAGACCAAGTATTTTCTAACACTATATAATAAATTCTTTCACAAACAAATTTACCAACAAGAATGAATTAAAAGAACAACACAACAATAATAAATACAATTGCAACTTATGAAGCACAGTCTTGGACACGGAGACATACCAAATTTAAAAAATTGTAGGACATAGACATGATATATATATATATATATATTAATATCAAAGTAAATTAAAGAACTTGGTTTATATATATATAATTGCAAAATTTAAAAAAAAGATTAATAATTCATTAATATCATTTCTATAAACTTGAAGATTTACAATATCTTAATATATATTATATGTGTCAAGATTTGCTACATAGTAATTCCCTCCTAAAAAAATATAGAGCATCATTTCTATTGACATTTTCTAAAAAATCTCCTAAACTAACTTCTCCTAATAAAACTAACCATGTACAAGTACATGTGTATCAAAAAAAAATTAACTAGAGGGAATATTGGTGAGAGGCAAGCTTCGGTGACGACGAAGTGAACGGCTTGATATGAACAGAGGTAGAAGGAGCATATGAAAATAGTGATGTGTGAAAAGATAAAACTTAAAAGCCTAATAGTGATGTGTGAAAAGATAAAACTTAAAATATTGGTATGTGAAAATAGTGATTTGGGACGTCAGTCATGTGATTGGGGTTGGGTGAGTTACGAGCTTTTTAATTGAACGTTAGTCATGAAAACTAATTTTTTTAAAAAAAGTATTAATGGATCGCGTCCAAGCCATGTCCTAGACATGTCCAAGCGTGTCCGAGATATGTCTAAACTAAAAAAAATATTCTTTTTTAATCAGACACGTAGGACATGTGTGTCATACAGGTGTCTTCATGTGTCCGACACGGATACGTGTCTGACATGCAGACACATTGTGTTTCATAGGTTACAACAAAAAGACAGCAGCAACATCAACAAGACATTAACAACAGCAACATAACAGAATAATACAGTAGCAACAATAGCAAAATAATATAACAACAATAATAACAAAATAATATAGTAGTAACAACAGCAAAACAAAAATAATATAGCAATAATAGCAGCAAAAATGAAATAAAATGAGCATAATTCTTTCATCTACTTCCTGTTTTTTGTCGTGAGTCATTAAAACAATATTTGGCCATGAATTTCATAAAAATAATTTCACAAACTCTATCCAAGATTCAATAGAAAAAAAAGAATCACAAATTGAAAGTAATGAATCTCATTACTATTCATTTGGCCGTGACAACTGTTTAAGAAAGAACATGAATTTTAACTCAAATTCCACAGAAAAGATGAGTGGTATAAAAGCAAAACCCCTATCTCACTCCCTAGCCTTGTCTCCTTGCTTTTGCTTCCTTTTCACCTTGTTTGGTCCTTGTTCTTGTTGCCGCTTTCATTCTTGTTTTCTTATATTTCATTCCTCTTTCCTTTGTGTTTCTACTGGTTTGTTTCTACTGGTCACGTTTGAACAGAAAAATGGATGAGAAAAAAATGAAATTAAGACTTGGATGGAGGTGGAAGATAGAGGATGGAAAAATGGAAATTCAAGTGTACAAGAATGGGAGTCGTATGATGGTTTTCGTTTTCTCCTTTATTTTACGAAGGAAATTTTGGAGAGAAATCTGAACACAAATCATGAAAGTTGTAGAAAAGTCTAGATGTATGAGTGGCGGTAGTGAAAAGAAAATATGACCAAATTTTTCATGTTGAAACTTTTATATTTGTTACTTACACTTTAATCTTTCAAAGTTGAGTTTTCAAGTATCCATAACTGTTAAGAAAAATTTTAGGACTCAACTTAGTCCTTGGATTCATTTTTCCATAACTTTCTGTGTACTACTATTTATCAGTTAAGCTTCATTACTCGGTCCCAAGTTAAATTAAACCGAGGGATTAAGTAATAAGCTTACTGATACTTATTGTAGTTAGTATTTTATACCAAACTATTCTCTGTATCTTACTTGTCACCTCTATTAAATTTCATAATTTTCTGAGTTATTTAGTTGTTTCATAACTGTTCCAGCTATTCATCTTCGGTATCCTTAAAAATACCAAACTTGCTCAATTGATTCTCTAAAATTTACTACAACTCTTATCAATGGTTCTTAGTCAGGAAATAAATTTTTCATATTTATTTCTATCATATCAACTGTTTATGCAGATACTTTAATTATTCTCTTGTATTCAAAGTTATAGAATTACGCTCAATCTAATATAGAAAATTATCTGATTTAACAGATAACTCATATCAGAGTTATTAAGCTTCTATAACCCTAGTTAGGAATATTATGTTTATGGGAGTGTTATAATTCTCCCCTCCTTTTATAAATTTTATCCTCAAAATTTGCTTACTTTATTTAAAAAGCTCTGAATAAATTTGCATCATATTAAAATCAAGTTCCCACTTGGCTTTCTCTAAATCTCTACCTTCTCATAACGCCTTCACTAGAAGAATTTATTTTCTTCTAAACTCTTTCACTACAATACTACCTTTACTTTACTAAGATCTTCTAGAAACTACACCTCTCAACTAATCTATTAAATCATTAATCCTAGGTAATGGATATTTAATTTTAATAGTGACTTCACAAAATCATAAAAAATAAAAGAATGAGATGCTCCTGAATTACATAATACAGTTAAAAGTATACTTTTAACTTTGTACTTACCTTGTATCAGATCAGAAGATTGAGCAACTTTCGTGCCGCTCAAAGTAAAAACTCTCCCTATAGTTTGTGGTCTAGGAGAAGGCAATGCTTCTTGCTTCTAAGAGTAGTTCCTAGCAAAATGTCTAGTTTTGCCACAATTATAACATACAATCTGATCTATTAAGATGGGCTTGCTTCCATGATTACTTCCACATTTAGGGCATTTCAATTCAGAGGATTCCATTTGCACATGTTTTCCTTTATCTTGTGGAATCTTTGGCTGCAAAGTATTCCTTATTCCTCATTGTTGGAAACATATGTAATTAGGTGTAATTAGTAGTACAACTGTTAGTCCCACATCATGTATATTGTGTAATTAGTTATTACTTATTGAGTATATATTCAGCCTCCGTTGTGTAGTTGAAACACACGGTTTCTTCATATGTCTCTCTCTTTTCTCTCTTTCAACATGGTATCTAGAGCCTAAAGAGAGGCAATCCTATTTGAGCCCATTGCTCTCCGGTGAAAATTTTTTCCGGCCAACCGTGTTTCCTTCCGGTTTGCCGACCTTTCTCCCTTGCCGTGACGTCTTTCCGGCCTTTTTTCTCCCCTCGTTCGCCGCTGCCACCGCCGTCCGCCGCCGTCCGCCGCCTCCTTTCCGGCCGCCGACCACACCATCGGAACCGTCTCCCGCCGACCGGCCGGACCCCAGAAGCCCAGCCCCAACGCCGCCGGACGCGCCCCCACGCGCCACCCTTCGCCGCTGCCAAACAGCCACCGCGCGGCCCGTTTTCCGGCGCGTGAGCCACCCCCACCGGCCGCCGTTTGTACCGCCGTGATCGCCTTTCTCTCTTCTGTCTGGATCTGCCCTCGCCTTTTGTGTTCGTGACCATTTGTCGCGACCCCCCTTTTGATTCGGTGCATTCAGGTACTGTTTGGTTGTTGCTTACTGATCTATGGCTAGTTCTACTCCTCAGCTAGCTCTAAGGACGCCCCGAAGGCTGAGTATGCAGATTTTTTACAGTGGTTTGCACAATGTAAGTCCTCTGGTTTCTCTACTCCAACAACTGCCTATGCCGACTTTCTGAAGTGGTTTGAGCAACGTTAGATCTCCAGTTCCACTGCCTCTGTTGCACATATTGATACTTCATTTGCTTGTCTCTCTCGTTCCCCATCCATTGGTACTTGGGTTCTTGATTAGTGCAACCGACCACATTTCGGTAATAAGACTCTTTTCTCTAACCTTTCTCACAATGGTTATTTGCTCGTCACTTTAGCAAATGGTTCCAAGTCTTAATCCCAAGGGATCAAAGCACTACCTATCCCTCCCTTCCCTTTCGTAAACTCTCGTCCTTTATGTTCTGGGTCTCCTTTTAATTTACTTTCCATTAGTCGTTTGACCCGCTCTCTTGATTGTATGATTACTTTTACTTCACGGGACCAGGAGTTCGGAGACGAATACTTAGCACCGAATGTGAGTCCCATGGCCTCTACCAACTCTCTAACCCCTCGGTGTTTTTATTTCAAGGATTCCCTCTCACCATCCATGCTAGCGGTTGGGTCATCCTAGCCTTCCTAAACTCCAAAAATTGGTGCCCAACCTCTCTAAGTTGTCTAGTCTCCCTTGTGAGTCATGTCAACTAGGAAAACACACCCGTATCGAGCGTCTTCTCTTTTTGCTTTAGTACGTTCTGATGTTTGGGGTCCTAGTCGTACTATTTCTACTCTAGAATCCAGATATTTTGTCACCTTCATTGATGATTACTCTTGCTGCACTTGGTTATTTTTGATGCAAAATCGGTCTGAGTTGTTTTCCATATTTCAAAACTTTTATCATGAAATTAAAACTCAATTTGGTGTTCCTATACGTAGTTTGCGTAGTGATAATGCCCGTGAGTATTTGTCTCAATCATTTCAATCCTTTATGGCTTCGCATGGCATTCTTCACCAAACCTCTTGTGCACATACCCCTCAACAAAATGGGGTTGCTGAACGTAAAAACCGACATCTCGTAGAAACAACTCGGACCCTTTTACTTCATGGTAATGTTCCTTTTCGCTTATGCGATTCACCGCCGTTATCGATTAACCGTATGCCCTCTCTCGTGCTTGATTGGTCCCTTACTCTATTTTATATCCCCATCAACCTCTACATTCCCTACCACCTCGTATATTTGAGTCTACTTGTTTTGTTCATAATCTCACTCCCGGTCTTGATAAACTTTCTCGCCCGATCTATTAAGTGTGTTTTTCTTGGTTACCATCGGTCCCAAAAAGGTTATCTTTGTTTTTCCCCCGATCTCGACGTTACCTCATCTCGATGTTACCTTCTTTGAGTCTGTTCCCTTCTTCAGGTCTCCTTCATCGACTCTTGAGCCTATCTCTCGAGGTCTTACCCGTCCCTCTTCCTCTTATCTCTGTTGAGTCCTTGCACCTCCGACCCCCTATGTTGAGCACACCACCACTACTATTCGTCCCTTACAGGTCTATCATCGTCGGCCACCACACGCTCCACCAGAAGTTGCAGAGGTCAATGTGGACTCTCCTCCGGTACCACTTCCTTTACCAGCTCCAGCACTGCCTCCTGACCCTCCCATTGCTCTCCGAAAAGGTATACGGTCTACTCGTAACCCTTCTCCTCATTATGTTAATTTGAGTTATCATCGCCTATCTTCTTCGCATTATGCTTGTCTTTCTTCCTTGTCTTATGTGTCTATTCCTAAAGTGACGCTTTATCTCATCCCGGGTGGAGACAAGCTATGATCGATGAGATGTGTGCCCTTCGAGCAAGAATACTTGGGAACTTGTTCCTCTTCCTCGGGAAGTCTCCGTGGTAGGTCAGTTCGGTGGATTTATACGGTAAAGGTTGGCCCTGATGGCAAGATTGATCGCCTCAAGGCTCGTCTGGTGGCCAAAGGATATACCCAAATTTTTGGCTTGGATTATAGGGATACTTTTTCGCCTGTTTTGTTAGAGTCAATGGCTGCTATTCGCCACTGGCCCCTTCATCGTTGGACATCAAAAATGCTTTTCTCCATGGTGATCTAGAAGAAGAGGTTTACATGGAGCAACCACCGAGTTTGTTGCTCGTGGGGAGTCTTCGGCCTAGTTTGTCGTCTTCACAAATCTTTGTATGGCCTTAAAAGTCTCCTAGGGCTTGGTTTGGCCGATTTAGTACCGTAGTTCATAGAGTTTGGTATGATTAGTGTGATGACCACTCTGTCTTCTATCGCCATTCAGCTCAAGGGTGTATTTATTTGATTGTGCATGTCGACGACATTGTTATCATTGGCAGTGATCACAATGACATAATTAAGGTAAAACAATATCTTAGTCATCACTTTCCAACCAAAGATCTTGGCAAACTTCAATACTTCTTGGGAATTGAGGTGACATAATCTAATGATGGTATAGTAATTTCACAGAAGAAGTATGCCATGGACATTCTTAAGGAAACAGTCTGTTGAATGCAAATGTCGACACTCCTATGGATCCGAATGCTAAACTTTTACCAAATCGGGGAGCTATTCTCGGATCCAGGAAGATACGAAGGTTAGTTGTGAACTACCTCACTGTTACCCGTCCTGACATCTCCTTTGCGGTTAGTGTGGTAAGTCAGTTTCTAAATTCACCTTGTGATGCACATTGGGATGCGTGATTCGCATCTAAAGTATATTAAAGCAGCTCTGGAAAAGGCCTCATCTATGAAGATAAGGGACATACTGGTCGTTGGATACTCGAGATGTCGATTGGGGGGTTCTCCTATTGACAGACGATCCACTTCGGGTATTGTGTACTCATTGGAGGCAACTTAGTTTCTCCGAAAAGTAAGAAGCAAAATGTAGTTGCAAGATCTAGTCCGAAGCGAATACCGAGCTATTACTTGTGAACTCATTTGGTTGAAATAACTCCTCAAAGAACTTCAATTTGATGAGGTTATGAAAATGACACTCATATGTGACAATCAAGCTGCTTTGCATATAGCTTCCAATCCAGTGTTTCATGAAAGGACCAAACATATTGAGGTTTTGTCATTTCATCGGGAAAAGATTCTATGGAGACTTCACCACAAACTTTGTCAACTCAAATGATCATGATGTCTTCACCAAGTCCCTGAGAGGTCCACGAATAAGTTATTTGTGTAACAAGCTTGGTGCATATGATTTATATGCTCCAGCTTGAGGGAGAGTGTTGGAAACATATGTAATTAGGTGTAATTAGTAGTACAACTGTTAGTCCCACATCATGTATATTGTGTAATTAGTTATTACTTATTGAGTATATATTCAGCCTCCGTTGTGTAGTTGAAACACACGGTTTCTTCATATGTCTCTCTCTTTTCTCTCTTTCAACACTCATCTTCCCTTTTTCTTTTCTGGAAGCCTCATTGTCTATACTCTTGTTGTAATCTTAGGTATTTTGCTTCCACAATGCTGCACTTATTTACTAACATAGGAAAATCTATGATTTCTAGTGGCCTTACCATTCTCCTTATGTCATTCCTTAATTCGGTCTCAAATTTAACACATTTCTAGTTTTCATCTGCATTATATCTGAAATATGAAGAAAATTTAGACAACTCCTCAAAATTTGCTTCATATTGGCGCACTATCATATTTCCCTATTTTAACTCCAAAAATTTCATTTCTTTTTCTTCTTGCAACTTCTAGGAAAAATATTTATCCAAAAAGGTTGTCTTGAACACTTTCCAAGTTATCTAGATCCCGACAACTTCCTTTAATCTTCTAGTGCCATCCCACCAAAACTCAGCTTCTCCTTGTAGCATATAAACAACAAATGACACCTTCTACTCATTAGTGCATTTCTCTAATTCCCTTATCCACTTTGTTGCCTTTACTGGATCATATTCCCCTCTAAAGGATGGGGGATTCGCCTTCCTGAACTCTGACAAATTATGGAAGTCTTGATTATCCACCATAACTAGATTATTTACTGGGACCAGTTGCACTGGTGCCAGTTGACTTCAATGTGCATTATTTCTTATCTCTTCTAGTATTCTTGTAGTCATAGCAGTTAATATTTCTCTCTGTTCTCTCATAGCATCAACTATGTTTTTAAATATTTCAGTCATATCTGGTGCATTGTTTCTGTCACCAATGGGAGCTCTCCTACCTTGGCCTCGGGTATGCCTAGTCGATGCCATAGTTTCCTGCACACACATCACATTACATATTGAGTTGATCAGGCTTAATATCATGTAACAATATGATAGTTAACTATAAACATACAAACTCAAGGTTGTTATGCAATTCTACCTATGCATCTCATCATCAAGACAAGACAAATGCATAATAAAGCAAGGCTAGTCCATACCCCAGCTCAACAAGATGAACTGCTCTGATACCATATTGTAACATCCTTAATATAATTACTAGTTACATATCTGGAAGTACGCATTAGTAATTTAAATCAAGCATGTCACATAATAATTAATATAATATATTTAAAAATAAATATAAAACATATACAAAATTTTGGTTCAATCTGGGTAGCATTGCCTTGATTATTAATCATCATTCAAGCTAAAAAATCAAGCACAAATGCATTCAAAATTTAACCACAAAACATGGCAACATTATGCCTTCATTTTCTAACACAATTCAAACCACAATTCCAATCAATAAAGCATCACAAATTCTGCCCTAAAACAGGGCATGTAGTTGTGGCCAACAACCATACATAATTTGACCATAAACTTCATCAACAAAATCACTAAGTCAATATAACAATTATTAAAATATGAAACACAATTTGGAAAGTTCAAAATTAGGCGTGGCCATGTACCTCCATTGATCTCAAGACCAAGTATTTTCTAACACTATATAATAAATCCTTTCATAAACAAATTTACTAGCAACAATGAATTAAAAGAACAACATAGCAGTAATAAATACAACTACAACAAAAAGACAACAGCAACATCAACAAGACAACAACAAGACAACAACAACAACAACAACATAGTACAATAATACAATAGGAACAACAACAAAATAATATAGCAGTAACAATAGCAAAATAATATAGTAGCAAAAGCAGCAAAATAATACAACAACAACAACATCAAAATAACACAACAACAATAATAGCAAAATAATACAAAAGCAACAACAGTAAAACAGAAACAATACAACAATGACAAAAGCAAAAATGAAATAAAATGAGCATAATTCTTCCATCTACTTCCTGTTTTTGGCCGTAAGTCATTAAAACAATATTTGGCCATGAATTTCATGAAAACAATTTCACAAACTCTATCCAAGATTCAATATAAAAAAGGAATCACAAATTGAAAGTAATGAATCTCATTTTTATTCACTTTGGCCGTGACAACTGTTTAAGTAAGAACCAGAATTTTTACTCAAATTCAATGGAAAAAAATGAGTGGTATGAAAGCAAAACCCATACCTCACTCCCTAGCCTTGACTCCTTGCTTTTGCTTCCTTTTCACCTTGTTTGCTCATTGTTCTTGCTGCCTCTTTCCTTCTTGTTTTCTCTTATTTCGTTCCTCTTTCCTTTGTGTTTCTGCTAGTCTGTTTCTGCTGGTCACGTTTGAACAGAAAAATGGATGAGAAAAAGAGTGAAATTGAGACTTGGATGAAGATAGAAGATGGAGGATGGAAAAATTGAAATTCAAGTGTACAAGAATAAAAGCCATATGATGGTTTTGGTTTTCTCCTTTGTTTTATGTAGGAAATTTTGGAGACAAATATGAAGACAAATCAAGAAAGTTGTAGAAAAGTCTAGATGTGTGAGTGGCAGTGGTTAAAAGAAAATATGACCAAAATTTTCATGCTAAAACTTTTATATCTGTTACGTATACTTTAATCTTCCAAAGTTGAGTTTTCAAGTATCCAAATTGTTATGAAAAATTTTAGGACTCAACTTAGTCCTTGGATCCATTTTTCCATAACTTTTTATATACTGCTATTTATCAGTTAAGCTTCATTACTCGGTCCTAAGTTAAATTAAACTGAGAGATTAAGTAATAAGCTTACTGATACTTATTGTAGTTAGTATTTTATACTAAATTATTCTCCATATCTTACTTGTCACCTCCATGAAATTTCATAATTTTTTGAGTTATTTAGCTATTTCATAATTGCTCCAGCTATTCCTCTTCCATATCCTTAAAAATACCAAACTAGCTCAGTTGATTCTCCAAAAGTTACTATAACTCTTATCAATGGTTCTTAGCTAGGAAATAAATTTTTCATATTTATTTCGATCATATCAATTGTTTACGCATATACTTTAATTATTCTCTTGTATTCAAAGTCATAGAATTATGCTCAATCTATTCTAGAAAATTACTTGATTTAACAGATAACTTATACCGGAGTTACTAAGCTTCTATAACCTTAGTTAGAAATATTAGGTTTAAGAGAATGTTACACATCCAGTTTACTTAGCTTACTAACTTTATAGGTTCCATGAAGGTTACCTCGGGCTCAATACCAACCCTTTGATCCTTGCTATTATGACTATAACTTGTTACCTATGCATCAAGGCTCTATATTAACAACTAATAATTATGGAGTTCAAGTATAGATTTAACATCTTTAACTCATAAACTCTTGACCACTCATGGCCACACTCAAATCCTTTGGCCAACTTTGGTCTCAACACTGTGAGCCCAATATTTGTGAGAGAAATAACATTAAGATTGACAATTTAAAATGCAAAAACAAAGCAATACACATTCTTCACCTTCTAGGCCAATTTAGCAATTACACAAAGCTCTTTCATGCATATGGATTTCGGCCACAACATGACAGTGTACATTTCTACCATAATTAATCAAAATTCAACAACAAAACAAGGCTTCTATTTGATTAAAAAAAACTTTGTCTCAACTGTAACATCATCCCTAACCTATTAGTCTTAATCATGATTATAGAAGTTTAGTAACACTTGTTTGAGTTACCTGTTAATTCTGGTAACCTTTTGAGTTAGTTTGGATATATTGCTATAATGCTGAATGTGAAAAATAGCTTATAATAACTCAAAATTTATCATAAACTGCTTAAAGGATGAAAATAAATATGAAAAATTTATTTCTAGGTTATAAATAAATAGAATGAAATGTGATAAATTTTAGAGAATTAACTGAGCTAGCTTGACATTTTTAATAACACATGATGAGTGTTTAAAGGCCAAGTTAAATAGGCAGGTAGTTTGAAAAATTATGAGAATTTGTGAAAATATCAAGTAAGGAATGAAGATTATTCTGGAAATGATTACATGTTAAAGCAGATACATGTAAGCTTATTAGCTTAATTCCTTAGGTTTAACTTAATTTAAGGAAGAGTAATAGAGCTTAAGTGACAATTAATAGTGTATAGCAAGTCATTAAAAAATGAGAGTAAGGACTAAATGAAGTCCTAGAATTTTTTATAACACTTATGAAAGTTAGAAAATTCGTTAATAGAAGATCAAAATATTCCTAAGAGATACAAAACTTCTACATAGTTACAAAAGTCAAATGATCTTATCTTATTTCCTTCCTTCCATCGTCTTTGACCTTCTTACTTCATCATTTCTCACTTTTCTTTCACTCTCACATGTATCCTAGAGCAGTAGAAGGATAAGGAAAAAGGAAAGAAAAGAAAGAAGAGAAAGAAGAAGAAGAGGAAAAAGGAAAAAGAGAAGGAACCAAGGAAAACAAGAAGACAACTAGAATACCATCCACAAGAGAGTTAAGGTAGGGGTTGTTGTGTAGTGTTCCTATGCTTTGCCCATCTTTGTTTTCTTGAAGTTTGCATGGATGGTTTGCATGAAAGTTTCTTATGAAACTCTATAAGGATATGGTTGTGTATTTATGTGTGTGGTTGATGAGATTTGATCATGGATATGTGTGGATATATATACATATGTGAACACTACCATTTGAGTTTAGTATTGATGATTTGTAATGCTTTACTACATGGTTTATAATATGAATAGATATATGTATTAAGTTTGATGTTGTGGTAATAAAGAATGGCAGAATAAACTTTTCCAAAATGCCATATTTTGAGTGCTATTCGAATATACCTGATGTGCTATATGAATAGACTTTTACAGAATGACATGTTACTGTGCACTAATCAAATAGTAGGAAGTGTTATTCGAATAGCAATGCTCTGTTTTCAAGAATTAGAGATTTCATATTGTACAAGATGATGAGATTTAAAGGTTTTCACTAAGTGAAGTGACTTAACCTAGGAATGAGCACTTTGTATACTTTTGCAATGATGATTGTGTGCATTAGTTACTTATGGGGTTGCCCTCTTATACACTTAGAATATGATGTATTGATGATTACCTTATGCACTTAGTTCACTTGAGAAGTGATAGTACTATGTATTTAGTTCATTTATGATATGATGATTTTGTGTACTGAGTTCACTTGAAAAGTGGAACATTATGCACTAGATAAATACATAATGAGATGAATTTGACTTGTATGCTTGTCATGTTCATAAAGTGTACTAGAAACATTAATTGTTCCTTTAATTGCTAAAGTTGAGCCAGTATTGCATGTTTATTGTGATTTACTTATTTACTTTGCTGAAGTTGAGTTGGTACTATATTGATATGATATGTGCTCAAATTAAAGATACATTGGATTTGAACCTTGATTAGAGGTGATCTATATTTGCTTTTCTCTATTAAGGTAGTGTGAGGAGGTAACATTCCCTCCTTATCAAGAGATACAAGGGATTGAGTTCCAGGGAATATGCATAGAAAGATGAAACTAAACGAGCATTGGCCTAATGGCACTAAACGGGCATTAGCATAATGGTACTAAACGGGCATTAGCATAACGACATTACATGAGTATTAGCATATGATATTACATGAGCATTAGCATATGACATTACATGAGTATTAGCATATAACATTATATGAACATTAGCATGAGACTTACACTTGTGTGAGTATTTTTATATCATTACAGAGATGTTAGTTACATATATAGATCATGGATCTGCATTATAAATGTTTACACAAAGAGAGTATGTGATTGTCGAGTAATAATGAGTTGTGACTCATATCTGACTCATATACTTGTGAATTCTATGATCTATTGAAATCGTGATAATTTGATATGAATGGTTGATTATGAGATAATCGAGTCATAGTAATAATTGAATTATATGCCTCGGGAAGAGAAAGGAACAGTTTTTGGCTTATGCCACCTTTCTATATGGTATTTAAATACTGATTTGATTTCCCTGAAGCAGATAGAGTTATTGTGATGACATTACATGTACTAGAACTACCGAGAATTTTAGAATTCTCACTTCTTTGTTTTATTTCCATGATAATTCCAACGCGAGGTCTACCCAAGGAGAAGAAATGAAGTGGATTACATAGAGTAGAGTTATTTACTCTTTTGATCATTGTTTTGTGTTATATAGTTATGCAATGAAAAGTTTAAGTTGTATTGTACACATGTCTTTGAGGCTTAGTCTATATATACTTAAACATGGATGTACTAGTTAGTTGAACTTGTTATATTAGTAAAGGATATTCTTTTCATATGCATATTTTTTCCATGTGCAAGTTATATTTCCCTCTCAAGGCTCTATATAATAATATGTATAGTTATTATTAAAGTAGTACGATGGTTATATATTAGAAGTTACATACCTAATCCTGTTTACTCATATATATTTCGGATATACTGTAGTATTAGTATTGGGGCGATACATCAAGAAGGCAGCCATGACTCATATAATTTCAATCAAGAATGAACAATAACTCATGCATAGAGAGCACTGAGGAATTGGGCAAAACATGATAGCATATAATCTTATCATTGCAATTAAAATTCAATAACAACACAAACATAAGCACACTAGAATTCATATAAGGCATGACAAATGCATCATAAGGTACATTATATAGTTACACCTCCACTTGTTAATTTACATTAGAGTTGCCAATATCACTTTCTTTAGCCATTTCCACACTTATCCTACCACACCTGAGACCAACAATAATTCTAGGCCATAACCAGATTTACTTAAGTAAACATATATTTTATCACATAATACCCATAATTCAATAGAATTGAAATAACTAAATATCAAAATTAGATGTCTTGTTCCCTACATGAAACCTAAGAGCAAAGAAGCAGAGAAGAGCGAAGTGGGTTTTAGATAGAAATTTTCCCCTACTCAAACTTGAACTTGAGGTTAGTCCTCTTCCAAATTCGACATGCAATGCTAGTTTGAAGACAATCTTGATACCAAGAATCATAAAATCAAAATGAAAGGAAAAAATAATAGAAATTGTAAGATAGGATCATGCCCACTAAGGACCCGAGAACAAACCCATCACCATGCTTAAACAAGAATTCAAGAGAACTTTGAAGAAAAACTCCTTACCTAAATATATTATTATGGCTCTACCCCTCTATTCTTATTAAGCAAGGACGAATTGTTGTATTACCATAACTGTGACAACCTACCTGGTACCAAAGCAACAAGGGTAAAACATCACTTTTGGTGTTCTTTCTGGTGTTCTTTCTTATCCAAAAAAATTTAAATAGTCTTAGTGAGTTTTGCGTGGTGTTCTTGCTTCAATTAAGGTTGGGCTATTTCAAACCTTAAAATATCAGGAGTTAATTTAAATATTTAATTTAAGTTGTTATATTTATTCCTTTAATTAACCTTTTTTGGGTCGTAACAAGGGTTGTGTTCATTCAAGATATGGTTTATACCAGTACGAGTAATTTAATTTAAACATATTCCTCAATACTAGTAGCATATAGTAGACACCCTATGTTTTGACTTACTCATCTAAACACTTACAAATCTATAATATATTTACTTGCTTCACAACCTTATAACATAATAATTACATTTGCAACTCTACCTCAAGGAATTATTTAGGTTCTATACAAATAAATTCTAGTAAAACTATTAAAAAAAATAGAAATCTTCCACATCAATGGGTAACTCAATTAATCTTCAGTTTCTGTATCAAAACCATAACAGGTATCCAATAAAGCACCAAAATCATAAAATCTTAAAACACCATGGGAAACAAGGTGAGAATCAGAAAATCCCCAGTAAATAGTGCACAGTTTAAAATTAGTAGTAAACATGGTGTTTCCAGGGGTATCAAGTACCTAAAACATTTTTTCTTTTCCAATTCACATCAAAACAACATATACTTTTCTTACAAAGATGTAATGCTCAAGTAAAACCATGATAAATGCAAATGCCCAATGCAAGTCACAGTTTCTTAATGAACTAATTTCTTTATCTTATGCTTAAACCCCTGAGGAAATAACTTTATCTTTATCTCTTGAGTGATAATCTACTTGATAAACATGAGCTCACTCTCCATGGTCGTACTTTGCCGCACAGAAACTATCCCTGACAAAGTTATTTTCTCATTCTTTACCTTGGCCTAACTTTGGGATAAACACATCTTTTCATTACTTGAAGATCATTTCTCAAAGGCACATAGTCGCGTATGACATGTAGCACAAATATAATTCATAATGCCTTTTTAAACAAGTCACATGTAAATAATCATAGTTTGGCTGAGTGGCCTTGTAAATATCAACTAAGACAATGGCATGCATCGAAACTAGCACTTATGCTTGCATCCTTTACATAGAAAACATATATAGCCAAATAAGAAGTTATACTAGCATTCAAATATGGATACATCAATATAGCTAATGCCACCAAATTTTGTCGAATGGCTACCTTAGACAAACAAGGAATTTAAAAACAACATATTCAAGTGTCACACAAGTGGCCTCAAGTATTCCATCAAATGAGAATTAAAAATCCAAAATTTAAATGTAGAAGGTCAACCCATAGCAACTTACTCTTTGTGGATATTAACGGCTGAAGCCTCCCTTAATATGATAGCTTCATTTGATTTTGGTTTAGCATACCTATTAGTTTCTTAAACTTCATTTTTAAGCACTAAAAATCCTAGGACTAATTCAAAGTGTATATCATGTTTTTAATCACATAGCTATAGACCCACATCACCATTTGACCCAAAAAGGGGGTCTCCTCATCAAGGTCTTTTATGATTCTATCTAATTTCATTTTTAAGTACTTAATTTATCATAATATTACAAAACAGGAACAACCTACTAGTAACAAAAACAAGGCAGTAAGAATAGGATTCTTGCACTCATGGTATAATTTGTAAATCTTGGAATTTTAGTTAGGAATTAGGAATAAAACCACTAATCCTTAATCTAATTACTATGCTAAACTCATACCACCTTCTTCCTATGGACAAGGGACCTTCAACCCGCAACTTTCTTTTCTTCCATGACCACCTACAAGCCATTTTAACATATAAGTCTTCACTTGAAGTAATACAACCTTACATAAATAGGAGTTTGGAAAAGATTTCAAAGAAGAAAACCCCTTTAGCTCTCTCCATGTTGCTACGATTGAAGATGAAAAAGAGAAAGGATGAAGTTGTTCTTGGGCTGGATGGGTAGAGCTTGATCTTCTCTCCATTTTTTCCTTGTTCATCACCTTAATCAAAAGAACCTAGCTTAGACATGTAGGGCCTTAAAACTCCACTCTAGCGGTCTTTTCCTGCCCCTCCTCTCTTGTTCTCTTTTATTTCTTTCCTTTACTATCTCTCTCTCTCTCTCTCTCTCTCTCTCTCTCTCTCGTGTTATCTTAAACAACTTAGAAGTTAAGTTGTTAGGAGAATGTGTGGGGTGGTTTTAGGAGTTAAAGGGTGGGTAGTTTGGTTTGGTTAAGAGAAATTATATCACTTAATTTTCATAAGTGGCACTATTCACACATGCATTAGGACATAATTGAGATTACCTAAATTTTAAAGGAAGTGTCCTAATTATTAGTTCTAGTTTTAACCAATGAAAATCTAATTAAGTGTACATCACTTTTAGGTATGGAACCTTATTGGTATAACTAAAATCATGATCTTAATTAATTAAATTAAGAAAACACTTACTCTTACTTTTAAACAAAAAGAAATTAACACAGGTGGTAATACTAAGTTGCACGTAGCCTAATTCATTACAACAAAATTGGTCTATGGACACATTTTTTTAAGCTACACTTAAAAAGTTTATTCTTAAGTCTTAATAAGGAACACTTTTATAAGGGTAGCCTTCTTTGAGAGGTTTTGGTAACGAGTTTTTGACAACACTTGAAAAGCATACCTTTAAAGTGTAAATGGTACACTTTTTATACATTATCATACCGTACTATATTTGGGCATGCTTGTGATAAAATACTATGCTTAATAAGTGTTGCTCATTTAACAATCAAATGCAACATTTTCAAAGCGTACTCTAAATTATTTCTAATACGCGCCAACTTATATATGTTTAGGCCATGCTTATAAAGCATGCTAGTAGAGTGAAAAAAGGAACACTTTACAAGTGTGTCATATTTATAACTTAAATAGATATGCTTATATAAAGGTATAGCCCACATTTAATAAGTGTAGCCATTACTTTTATTTTAAGCCACCCCTAAAAACGTAGTCTATATTTTTTACTGTTCTGAACTGGATTCAGATAGTACCTGAGATAGGCATGTAACGATAGTTTCCTCCTTGAGCAACAACAAAATATGTTGCAACGGGGGTGGTTGGTACCTACAAAGGGACTCTAACGCCCAAGTCAGGCAATGCACAAGTAGAGTTTATGCAATAAGATACTAATACTTATTTAAGGTGACTTAGCTTGGTATTTATAGAGCATGAATGAAATCGTAATGTAATTAGTATTAAATGCAAGTATTTCATTGTTGGAGAGGATCCTTCTAATATAGGAACATAGATATTGTAGTTATCAGCAATTGAAGATAGTTATAGGTCCTATAATTTTGTAAGATTATGATTGACAATTATAGATATTTTAGGATATATCTACTGCGCAGATCTAGTGATCTTGGTATTATGGCTCAATGTCGTGGTCTGTCATTCTTGGTTGCGGGGTCCTGACAATTTATCACCAAGGCTTGGCTAGAATGTTCATGGCGGATCCCGATGGTATGCGTGTCGAGTTAATCCATCAGACATGGTCTCAGATTACGATCCGGAACAGTTGACCCCAGTTTGGCTCTTAGATGAGACAATGAAGTGTCAAGATATATAAGTCTCAAAAGGAGCACAAGGCATACGATGAACAAAGGAGTCCTAGCGTTAATGCCGGGTCTCGAGATGTTGTATGCAAAGGGCCAAGATCTGTGTTGCGTAGTTTCATTTCTCAGAGTTGATGGGTTTGTCTGGTATCCGAGTAAGAGTACTTAGTCGCAGTTTCATTACCCGTGGTATACACCAAGTTGCCCCCACGCGTAGCTCACGGGACTCACTGAATGTCTTTGTCGTAATCTTTGAATTTGTAGTTAGTTGCAGTTTGTGTTGTCCTAGGAAACTGCTACTTTGAATTTTTTGGGACTTTAAAATCGCATTTAAGGGGATTGTTGTTTCATGTTGTTGCCCAACTGTTAGTTGTCTTTGTAGCCAATGACAAAGTAAGAGCATTAAAAAATAGCTTTAAACACGCGACCAATTTACCTTTTGGATGACCAATCACTATATTTTATTCCCTCTATAAATAGGGAATTTTTGCTGGAGAATCATCGTCTGCTTTTGTAATTCTTCACTTATATTTTGATAGCCTTTTCTAGAGAATGATCTTATGTTTATCAGTCATAAACACGCGAAAACTTCACCTGCCTCTTAAACCATTCTCCTTTTCTTTTAAAAATCTTTAAAGATATTTTGTTTTCCATATTCAATGCTTTTAACAGGAGCTTTTCTTTCTCGGCGTAATGGTTTGATGAGGACCAAGTAACTGCCCTACCTAACTGGGTCAACATGCATCTATGTGATAGGAGCCTTTCTCTCATGGCATACATGGGAGTGTTTGATCTACTCGCTTTTTCCAAGAAAGTCCACCGTATCTGCCATGATGCATGAAGACACTCAGAGACGCTCTACCCTTGCCCCTCCTCATTTCTGAGTGCTTTGGAAGCATTTAGCCCGATCTTTTGGTAGGTCCTCTAAGTGTAGTTGGATGTGTAGGAGGGTCCTTCTGGGGAAAGCACTCTTAGAGCTATCTAGGGCAGAGCATCATGTTCAACAAGGAAAAGACGAATGCTAGTTTTGGAGGGACTATGGAGGTGGCAGCAACTTGATAAGCCATCATCGTCAACGACTGTGATGTTGACTTCTTTCTTGGGTTCTCCAATGGGCATTCTTGATAGTACACTATTTGATGTATTTTTCCTTCCCTTTTTGTTAAAGTTGATGATGTATGGAATGAGAACAATCAATAAAATTCTTTTTTTTTTGAAGTCTCTGTCTTGTATCTTCTTTTCTCTGTTATCTACTATCCATACTAAGTCCAACACTCAACTTGTAATGATGTACTCGACCTTGTCATGTTCCCCCCAGTTTAGTACTTAACTTGTCATAGCTAAGTGTCAAGGTAGATCTCAATGCCCCCGGTTTAGGGGATCCGTGCTTTGTGTGAAGCCGGAGTCCGCCATGCCCGTAAGGGATCAAGTTTTAACTTAGTGGTATTTCGATAAGGTAGAGTCACCTGAAAATTGCGATCATACTATAGTCTGGTATTTGCCAACATGTGGAAGTTCCATTTTATAACCGAGGTCCACCATCTAGTTAAGAGTTAAAGGGTCTTTGTTGGATGACCTGGTGTTCCACCGGGGTCTGTGCAAAAAATCTGGACTTAATTAGTAGAGTTTTCATGATAGTTTGCTTTCCTGAGCAAACTGTCGCTTCAACTGCTTAAATAATTATGGTGTCCACGTAGCACATTCTGATGGGGGCCATTAATAGGGTTTTGCGCGCTATGATGAAAGACTTTTTAAAAAATAGAATGGCTGGACACCAATTGTCCTACCTCTATAAATAAGGGTTATGAGCGCCTTATCCACACTTTACAGTTTCTGAACTTTTGTGGTGGTCTGAGAGAAATTCCGACGAACTTATACGGCCAAGGGGTGTGATTTCGAGCGGTTCGCAACAGTTGTTAGTGACCTTCGCTTCAAACCATCAACTTCAAGTCACTTTTTTCTTCCACTTTTAAGGGTATACCTCTCCCTAACTTCTATTTTTGTTCTTTTTGACGCCACAGAAAAAAAAGGGTTTTGTCTCCTCAGTCCAAATGTATTCCCTTTCTTTTCTTAGTGAAGAGGGTGAGGCTACCTGTAACACCTACCGTAGGGTGCCACATTTATGTTACTTAATTACCCAAATACCCTCAAGATCATAAAAAGTGATGTTATGATAAAAATACGAATTGTAAAATTTTTTTTTCTTCTTTGATGACAATAAAATAAACTTAGCGGAAAATAAAAATATAATACATCATCACACATAATTTACATCATTATACATTACACACGTACTGTCAAGATTATTTATATTACAGACCATGTTCTCAAAGTAATTAAACATAATTTAAGACTCAACATATTGCCCAAGTCTGACTAAACAGCAGAACCCTCAGATGGGTCCTCCTCAGATTCCTCAGCAGATAGGAATCCGTTATTACGTGAAGCTCTATGGACAGGTGTCTGCGCAGACGACACGATACTTATCGCACTATGAGTACGGTAGTAAGCTCCCCAGTACTGCCTAATGGATAGTGGAAACTCCAACTGTACATAAATATTGACACTAAAGTAGGAGTTCCCTTGATAAAGCCTATTATAAGTAATGTTCAGGTCCCTTATATAAAATATACACTGTCGATCCAAATGAACATGCCACGCCTTCGAACCTCCACGAAACTGTAATGTCACGTATCCTAAAAAGCTGGGCATCTCCATCTTCTCAAAATTCTGCGTCCCCAGACGTGAGAAGTAGTTCTTCTTCTCCTTCTTATACTGTTTCTTTCTCAATGTCTTCAGCCAATTATAAATACAATATACAAATATACATACAAAGAGGTGAGATCACCTACTCCAATACCAACATGATAGCATAGAAATAACATAATAGCATGCCATATAAACATATCATATTACAAATATGGCATCAACATATTATCAATCAAAATTAACATTTAATAATTACAGGAAAATGCCATCTACACTAAGCAGATATTTTAAAAAAGTATAATTGTCATAATCAATATTTCAGAACTATTATATCTCACAGATGTAAGCATTTATATTAATGCATGAACACATAGACTCGATTTCCTACTCCATGGAGCTAAACTCAAGTCGGAGAAATTGATCGAAAAGATCTGCCGGTACCACGTGCCTCAGACCAAGTGCTATAATTATATCTTGCACATCTAGCACATACACGACAGTCTTTATCAGATCTCGATTAAGAATAGTGTCTCGGTCCGGATCATCGGTGTGTTGCATCGGTCTAACCCACGGTACAAAAGAGCTACCAACTGCCCATTGTGAGCAACCCGCACCCCGATGCCCCCAAGGTCAACGAGTGACCTACACTACGCGTATCGCACCCACTCAAGAGGTGTACGTTTCTCCTAAGCAATTAGCCATATACAGTCCATTGGACCATTTTCAATGCATATGTAATGCACCAATTACCAACCAAAGGTAAATCACATAATTTCTCATATCAGGTTCAAATACTGTTTTACGTTCGTATATTAACGCCAATTGCAGGCAAACTTTTCAATTTTTTGTACAGTATTCATATACTGATTTTTAACTGTAAAGTTTACTGTATATTAATAGTGAAATCACATAAACATGTTTTTCTCATTCGCAAAATATTTTTTTCACGTTTTTTTATAGTCACGTAATATTTTATTACGTAAACAATGATTTGTAATATTTCTGTTACGTTTAAAAATCACGTAACAATTTTCTACTGTATTAAAATGCGTAAAAATATTCTTTCAATTTTAAATCGCCTATCGATATTTTCTACAACATTTCGATCGTGTAAAATATTTAAACGCTTTAAAAAAATCGCGTAGAAACATTTTAACGTTTTTCAAATCGCGTAACTTAAAAATTATGTTTTTGAGTTACGTAAATCGTTTTTCACCATTTTTACCCTTCGTAAAATATTTCTTAACTTTAAAATATTATTTTGGACTTTTCTTACAATAATATAATTTCTTATTTTATTTTCTTCCTATTCTTAGTCAAAAATTCTTTTCCGTAATATATTTTCTCAAAATCACTTTTTATTGATTTAATTTTACAAAATCACATTTAGTTGATTTAATTATTGTTTCTAATTTTAAATTTCCTAACGTTTTCTAAAACCCAATAAATAAATTCTACGTTAGTAAATTTAAGTTACAAACGTTTTCTTTTATATTTCTAAATCACTACTAAAAATTAATTCTCTTTAAAATAATTTGAAGTTCAACACTTTCAATCTCCTTTTCTTTTATTTATGAAAATTCCACTTGATAACAATTTAGTTCCCTTTCCAATATCCTTATTTGAAAATTCTTATATTTTATAACATCAAAACATTTTTCTAAAATTATCAAAACCTTATAGATGGCCATTGGAACCATGAAATATTTTTCTGCTAACTTAAATAAATTCCATTCTTGTTTCTACACAAAATAAATTCATGAAAACACAACTCCTAAAACCGTGTGCATTCTTTTTACAAAACAAACCCTTTTGTTTATTTTCTTTACTTATCTAATCATTCAATTTTTATCATTCATGAAAATATAATTTTGTGAACACCAAATTGGTTGATGTCTTAACTGAAATTTACTTTAGTTCAAGGACTAAAAATTAACTCCATAGTTCTTAAAAAATTTCAATAATAACTTTAGTCTTGGAAGTTCAAAACCGTGACCTCCTCCATGGCCTTTGGAGCCAAAATTTTGCTTATTTCAACATGCATCCATCACAATATATTCAACATATATCATCATGCATATTATAAGCATACCATATAAACAAATAAAAATCATACTAAGCATGCATACACAAGTAAATCATACAAAGCATATCAAGCATAGGCAAAAATAATCAAAGCACATAACACACATAAATTATTACATGACCATGGATAGGAATCCTCACATGGATTCACCATCCATCAAATATAAAACCATCTCTCACCACCATGCTTGGTTGGTGAGATGAATCTCCCTCTTACCTCTTGAAGAACCACCAAAAAGCTTGTTGCTTTGTATTTTGAACAAGATCTCCACCAACACAAGTTCTTAAACATGAAACAAATACAAGAAAATTAGTATATCAAGCTTGAATAAGAAGAACCATGGATCAAACATGGTTTAGAACATGAAAAAGAAAAGAATAAATGAAGTTTCCTTACACTTCACTAACAAAAACTCTAGAACTTGATCTTAGTAAAAGTCCTTCAAGATGGAAGATTTAGAGAAAGTCTTCAACATGAAAGTTGTTTAGAATAAGGTAAGGATTCAAGAAACTAGGTTGTATGAAATTAAAGAGTGATGGAGGAGAGAATTAGGGTGCTTGGCCGAATGGTCTCTTAGGGAGAGAAAAATGAAATTTTCTTTGGTTGGTTTCTTGAAACTAAGTGAAATAGGTGAAGAAGTGATAATGTGAAGTGTAAAAAAATGAATTATTTGGCCTTTAGGACTATGCATGGCTGTAGCATGCATTGGAGAGAATGGAAAGTGAAGTTTGAAAAACATGATCATTAATGATCAATAGGAAAAATAATAAATGGTCTTGACGCTTGGCTATTGTCTTCATTTTTTTATTTGGCCTAAAAAGCCTATACTAAGTTGTCTCCCCTCTTCCTTGCTTTTCCAAACCGTCCCCCCCTCTTCATGCACTCCAAATGTGACAAATTTCATAACCATCACTTTAAGCCATCCTAACCATTGATTAAAAGAATGGTTTGGATTAAAAATAGTTACTAGGTTTAGGTTATAGATAGAAGACTTCATTTGAGCCATTGGATCATTTTTGCTTGTAATCCTAACCATTGAATGTGTCTCCAAAATGAAGGGTCAAGATTACACCTTCAAACTTTACATCCAAGGGTCCAAAATGGTTGTAGTCATTTTTGATGAGCAATTCTCCACCATTGATCTAAATCCAAATCCAATGGTCATTAATGATCCATCTCCACCATTGATTAATTTTACATCCAAGGGTTGATAATGGTCATAGTCATTTCTAAGACTAAATCTATACCCTTGATTTAATTTCCATCCAACGGTTATAATTGATCCTATTCACTTTTAAGATCAAATCTCCACCGTTAATTAAATTAAGATTAAATTTCCAACGGTGATTAAATCGATAGTGGATATCCAAACCACTAATGTTGACTTAACAGTATAGAATTTTATTTTTTTATCTGTTATAACCCTACGAAAGAATATATTTATTGTACTTTTATCGTTTGATAATTAAATACAGTACAAAATACAGTAAAAGAAATTTTCTAAAACTGTTTCCAGATTCAGGTTTAGTAAGATCCCCTGTCTCCGTCTAAACAGTACAAATTTTTCTATGCGTAAAAAAATTTTCACTTTGCGGGACCCACCTGGGCCCACGTATGGCCACCTGGCCCCACATACAGCCCATGGGGCCCACAAACAGTAAAAAAAATCTATAATCATACATAAAATCACAAAAATTAGAAAACTCACAAATATCACATCAGATTACGTAAAATAATTAAGACTTTTCAGTAATAATTAAATTACGTAAAATTTTTCCAAATTTAGAAAATTATTATTTTCCGACGACCGAGCAAATTACTCAAAACGATCAAATATACAGATGAAATATTCAAAATAATTTTACAGTACATAGAAATCACTAAACAGTAGAATTCTGTTAACTGTCAAAATTACTATTTAATAAATAGAAAGTTTGGGGTGTTACAACTCTCCCCCTCCAACAAAAGTTTCGTCCTCGAAACTTGATGAACTTGATTTCACATCCTCAGAATAAATAGGGATACTGTTCTTTTATCTTTTCTTCTAGTTCCCATGTAGCTTCCCCACTGACATCATTCCAAATGATTTTAACCAATGAAATTTGTAACACCCCTTTGGAGGATGTCACACATAAAAGAAAATAAAAGAAATAGAAATAAAATCTACCCAAGTTGTGAAACATTTGTTAAATATTATTACGGGTTGTAAAATAATTCCTGATAGACAGAAATATGATATAAAAAGATAATGCGAAAAATACGAAATAAAAAAAAACATCATCACTAATAATATACATATGATTAAGTTATAAATTTGTACAAATAATTTACAACAAAGACTACAAATATTTAAACAAAAACAAGAAAGAAAGCAATAAAAGAGTTAATATATATACGACATACGCAGACGCGCCAAAAAAACATCATGGTTATCTAATCCTCCGATGGATCACTCTCACCGAAAATGATCATCGGAGACAAATATCCGGATGTCTCGACACACGGCGATAACGGGATCGCGCGATCGATACGATGCTTATCTCACTAGGCTCGGGGTTTTCAAAGACTCGGTGACGCCTAATGGATAAGGGTAACTCTAAATGCAGAAAAAGTGTTGTAGTCATGACGACAGCTCTCCATCAAAACGTTGACGTAGAATCACGGTCACACGTCCTGCATACGTCACAGATTCACGATCGCCTCGTAGATGCCAAGCTAGCGAACTCCCATGAAATACTAGCTCTACGAACCCCAAAAATCCTGGCACTGCCATCCCTCACAATCAATCCAGAGGATATGGATGATCGGATGGTTCTTGATCGTCAAACTGATCGTCCGCTTGCTGATCTTCCTCCTCCTCGGGATACAAGATCTCAAGGGGCTGATCCTCTTCCTCGAAGTCTTTACCGCGTAAAATAAATAAACAGAAAATACATATAACAAAGAGGTAAGACAACATAAAATCATCACAACATGGCCAATAAGAAGACGACAAACAACATATATACAGTTCATGCAATACAAAATACTATAACAGAAAGAATAACAGATTAGAGTAAGATTTAGATATCATAAAAATATATCACATCACAGATAAAACATCACGAGATAAAATAAGAAAGATAAGAATAAACAGATAAGATATAATAACCAAATATAGTAACGAAGTAACTAGATAAAATAAACAAATAAAATACCGATAAACAATAAATAGATAAGATGGAAATAAATAGACATAGAGATAAATAAATAATATGACAAACAATAAATAGATAAGATGGAAATAAATAGACATAGAGATAAATAAACAATATGACAAAACCCTACTCCATGGAGCTAAAGAAAACACAAGTATCAGAGAGCGGAATGACTCGTAAAATCTATTAGTACCACGGCTGCCCAACCAACTATTGCGCGGTCACACGTTGCGTCTATAGCCCCACGACACAGAATCCATCATCCAGGCGTGGTGTAGTTCACGGTCTCACGTTGTGGCACTACAGGCAAATGTACTACTAGATTTCACAAATCTCGATTAAATATAGTGCGTGTCGAGTACCATAGTGTGCTATCGGTTTACCACGGCCCAGCGGAGCTACCAACTGTCCACATGTGGGATCCCGTACACTAAAGTCTCCAAGTTCATTAGAACAATGAACCACACTACGTTTATCGCATTGACAACACGATGTGATTCGTCTCGTCATCCAATCCACCAAAAACTCGGCACACATAAATAGAAAGCCTGTACGGGTTCACATTTTCCCGACAGCAGATAACCTCTCAAAAGCCTGTACGGGTTCACATTTTCCCGACAGCGAAAGATCCTCAAAATAATCAGACGGGTTCACATTTTCCCGACAAATGAAAGATTCTCAAAAATAATCATGACGGGTTCACATTTTCCGACAAAGATAAAATAAATATAGTAACGGTCAATCGCGTAGAAATTTTATCGCGTTTTCATAATTCTGTCGTTTTTACAAACGTTTAAAAATTGGGTAAAGATATTTTTCTGTTTTTAAAATCGCGTAGCATTTTAATACGTTTTCTCAATCGCGTAGGATTTTCAAATCATTTTCTTATTCGAATGCCTTTAAAATTACTGTTTAAACAAACAGAAATAGTACTTAGTACATTTAAACTACGTAGAATAATTTTTCATACCGCATACTGTCTTTTGGATATTTTTGCTATCTTATTGGATCATTTTTACTAAAAATTGACAGTATTTTGTTTAGAATATCATAATAATGGTTTCCTAAATTATCCACAAAATTTCTGTTTACCTAAAACTTCAATCATATAACTTTAATTCTTTTTGAAAACTTTCTAACATGCTTCAAAACCTAGAGTGAGCTATATGTTAGAAAACTCTCAAAATACTGTATTTTTTTTCCTAATGATAAAATTATTAGTTTTAATCCTTTAAGCTTAATTCTACTCAATTTGTTTCTTCAAAAACCATTATAGAAAATTTCTTCTTAACTTGTATTGTCTCTTTTTGATTGAAAAAGGTTTGGAATCAAGTTTTAGAAATCATGATTACCTATAGTGGCATGTTGGCCAAATTTCGTAAAACCCTTGCATTTGATTTCTAAATTGTTTTTCACCTTCCAAATCATATCAAATATATTATATTGTCTAAGTTCACTAAATCATATTAGAAATAATTGATAGGAATCAAATTAATCTTTTAGGCATGTTGGCCCAAAAATACTAAATCTTTACCATTTGATTTCTAAGTTCATTTTCTTTGATCAAATCAATTTGAAACCTTCCTGATTCTCCTAGGTTAATTAAGTTACACTTTAGGAAAAATCAAGAGAACATTTTGGTCCTCCAAATTTGTCATTGCCGTGAGCTATTGGATTGTGCTCTTTGGAACACTCATGCAATTTTTGAACATGTTATTCACATCCTATACATTATCATACAATTCTAACACATGCATTGTATTTCTAACACATGCAATATATTTTCTAACACATATAACCTAAATTAAAGCTTGTAGACATACACCTAAAAACTAATAGACATGCAAAATTATTACAATCATCAAACAAGAAAGCTACTAACAATTACCACATAAACTACTAGCAAACATAAAAATTAACACATACACACCAAACAAAGACAACACCACCGAATCCTTATGGATTCTTCAAACATTACAAATCATTCCATCTTCTTACCACCACCAAGGGATGATAAGAATTGTCTTCCTCTTACCTTAAATGAAGACAAAAGGTTTGCTTTCACACCTCCTAGGGTTTGGTTTTCACCTTCAAAAATACCTAGAAATCTCAAACAAAATTTACATGTTACTAACCATGAAAAAGAAGCTAAACCATGGAGAAATCATGGCTTAGAACTTTGAAAAAGAAGAGAGAAAGGAAAAACATGATATTTCACCTTCTAGGTAAAACTTTCAAGGTTGATTTCCAAGCCCTAAATGGAAGATTTTGAAGAAACTCCCAACTAGAAAGGTTCTTAGAATAGTGTTTAGGTTAAGAAAACTTGGTTAGAAAAATTTTTGGATGGTTGGATGGTGTAGGATAGGTCTTGGCCGAATGGTAGGAAAAAAGAACAACAATGGTGGCTAGGGTTCTTGGAAGAGAGAGAAGAGAGAAAAGTGATGAAGATGAAGTGTTATTTTGGCCTTCCTTCTCCTAATGGCCGTAGCCTTCAAGTGGTCAAGGATGTGCATGGATTTGGCTTCATCCAAGCCATTGAATACATCAAAGGTTAGGATTAAATCTTGCTTAACAAGCTTGATTGCTATTGGTTGGTTCATGATGACTCACATGCTTTGAGTCACCTGACTCATTTAATTCTCTCAATTGAGTCACTGTTCCGGAAAGTTTCTACCGCTAACGGTGATTAATTAAGCTACCGATCTAACCGTTTTGCTAATTGTGGGGTCTCGCAAAATATTTCGGGTCCATTGTCACTAAATTATCTTGACTAATAAAATAATATTATAATAATATAAAATCATTTTATTTGACAGTTAAATCCTAAAAATTAAAAGATTATTTTTAGTCTCATTCAGAATCGGGTTAAGTAAGATCCCCCAATTCTAAATAATAAAATAAGATTTCCCCGGCCCGAAAAAATATTATTTTCCTGCCTCGAAGCAAATCACACAAAAAGTCCATATAAAATCACAGACAATATTATCGGGCGTTAAATCAAGTAGAAAATAATTAAAAACAGCAAAAACAGCAAAAACAGTACGTTCGGGACGTAACGGTCATTTTCCTATTTTTTCCCACAACGTAGGTAATCGTCCAAAACGTTCAAATAAAATATCTAGCAGTATTATATAGCTGTATATCTTTCAGAAAAATTAAAACAGTAGCTCAGAAAAATTTTTATTTTACCGTCTCGAAGCAAATTACGTAAAACGATCAAATAAAATTTGAGCCTGTATTATCGTAATTGTTTTCATACAGAAATCGAGAACAGTAAAATAGGGACACAACGGTCATTCACACAAAAGCATGAAAAACAACAAACAGTACATTCAGGAAAATGCCATCTACACTAAGTAGATATTTTAAAAAAGTATAATTGTCATAATCAATATTTCAGAACTATTATATCTCACAGATGTAAGCATTTATATTAATGCATGAACACATAGACTCGATTTCCTACTCCATGGAGCTAAACTCAGGTCGGAGAAATTGATCGAAAAGATCTGCCGGTACCACGTGTCTCAGACCAAGTGCTATAATTATATCTTGCACATCTAGCACATACACGACAGTCTTTATCAGATCTCGATTAAGAATAGTGTCTCGGTCCGGATCATCGGTGTGTTGCATCGGTCTAACCCACGGTACAGAAGAGCTACCAACTGCCCATTGTGAGCAACCCGCACCCCGATGCCCCCAAGGTCAACGAGTGACCTACACTACGCGTATCACACCCACTCAAGAGGTGTACGTTTCTCCTAAGCAATTTGCCATATACAGTGCATCATACCATTTTCAATGCATATGTAATGCACCAATTACCAACCAAAGGTAAATCACATAATTTCTCATACCAGGTTCAAATACTGTTTTACGTTCGTATATTAACGCCAATTACAGGCAAACTTTTCAATTTTTTGTACAGTATTCATATACTGATTTTTAACTGTAAAGTTTACTGTATATTAATAGTGAAATCACATTACCATGTTTTTCTCATTTGCAAAATATTTTTGTCATGTTTTTTTATAGTCACGTAATATTTTATTACATAAACAATGATTTGTAATATTTCTGTTACGTTTAAAAATCGCGTAACAATTTTTTACTGTATTAAAACGCGTAAAAATATTCTTTCATTTTTAAATCGCCTATCGATATTTTCTACAACATTTCGATCGTGTAAAATATTTAAACGCTTTAAAAAAATCGCATAAAAATATTTTAACGTTTTTCAAATCGCGTAACTTAAAAATTATGTTTAGAGTTACGTAAATTGTTTTTCACCATTTTTACCCTTCGTAAAATATTTCTTAACTTTAAAAATATTATGTTGGACTTTTCTTACAATAATATAATTTCTTATTTTATTTTCTTCCTATTCTTAGTCAAAAATTCTTTTCCGTAATATATTTTCTCAAAATCACTTTTTATTGATTTAATTTTACAAAATCACATTTAGTTGATTTAATTATTGTTTCTAATTTTAAATTTCCTAACGTTTTCTAAAACCCAATAAATAAATTCTACGTTAGTAAATTTAAGTTACAAACGTTTTCTTTTATATTTCTAAATCACTTCTAAAAATTAATTCTCTTTAAAATAATTTGAAGTTCAACACTTTCAATCTCCCTTTTCTTTTATTTATGAAAATTCCACTTGATAACACTTTAGTTCCCTTTCCAATATCCTTATTTGAAAATTCTTATATTTTATAACATCAAAACATTTTTCTAAAATTATCAAAACCTTATAGATGACCATTGGAACCATGAAATATTTTTCTGCTAACTTAAATAAATTCCATTCTTGTTTCTACACAACATAAATTCATGAAAACACAACTCTTAAAACCGTGTGCATTCTCTTTACAAAACAAACCCTTTTGTTTATTTTCTTTACTTCTCTAATCATTCAATTTTTATCATTCATGAAAATATAATTTTGTGAACACCAAACTGGTTGATGTCTTAACTGAAATTTACTTTAGTTCAAGGACTAAAAATTAACTCCATAGTTCTTAAAAAATTTCAATAATAACTTTAGTCTTGGAAGTTCAAAACCGTGACCTCCTCCATGGCCTTTGGAGCCAAAATTTTGCTTATTTCAACATACATCCATCACAATATATTCAACATATATCATCATGCATATTATAAGCATACCATATAAACAAATAAAAATTATACTAAGCATGCATACACAAGTAAATCATGCAAAGCATATCAAGCATAGGCAAAAATAATCAAAGCACATAACACACATAAATTATTACATGACCATGGATAGGAATCCTCACATGGATTCACCATCCATCAAATATAAAACCATCTCTCACCACCATGCTTGGTTGGTGAGATGAATCTCCCTCTTACCTCTTGAAGAACCACCAAAAAGCTTGTTGCTTTGTATTTTGAACAAGATCTCCACCAACACAAGTTCTTAAACATGAAACAAATACAAGAAAATTAGTATATCAAGCTTGAATAAGAAGAACCATGGATCAAACATGGTTTAGAACATGAAAAAGAAAAGAATAAATGAAGTTTCCTTACACTTCACCAACAAAAACTCTAGAACTTGATCTTAGTAAAAGTCTTTCAAGATGGAAGATTTAGAGAAAGTCTTCAACATGAAAGTTATTTAGAATAAGGTAAGGATTCAAGAAACTAGGTTGTATGAAATTAAAGAGTGATGGAGGAGAGAATTAGGATGCTTGGCCGAATGGTCTCTTAGGGAGAGAAAAATGAAATTTTCTTTGGTTGGTTTCTTGAAACTAAGTGAAATAGGTGAAGAAGTGATAATGTGAGGTGTAAAAAAATGAATTATTTGGCCTTTAGGACTATGCATGGCCGTAGCATGCATTGGAGAGAATGGAAAGTGAAGTTTGAAAAACATGATCATTAATGATCAATAGGAAAAATAATAAATGGTCTTGACGCTTGGCTATTGTCTTCATTTTTTTATTTGGCCTAAAAAGCCTATACTAAGTTGTCTCCCTTCTTCCTTGCTTCTCCAAACCGTCCCCCCTCTTCATGCACTCCAAATGTGACAAATTTCATAACCATCACTTTAAGCCATCCTAACCATTGATTAAAAGAATGGTTTGGATTAAAAATAGTTACTAGGTTTAGGTTATAGATAGAAGACTTCATTTGAGCCATTGGATCATTTTTGCTTGTAATCCGAACCATTGAATGTGTCTCCAAAATGAAGGGTCAAGATTACACCTTCAAACTTTACATCCAAGGGTCCAAAATGGTTGTAATCATTTTTGATGACCAATTCTCCACCATTGATCTAAATCCAAATCCAATGGTCGTTAATGATCCATCTCCACCATTGATTAATTTTACATCCAAGGGTTGATAATGGTCATAGTCATTTCTAAGACTAAATCTATACCCTTGATTTAATTTCCATCCAACGGTTATAATTGATCCTATTCACTTTTAAGATCAAATCTCCACCGTTAATTAAATTAAGATTAAATTTCCAACGGTGATTAAATCGATAGTGGATATCCAAACCACTAATGTTGACTTAACAGTATAGAATTTTATTTTTTTATCTGTTATAACCCTACGAAAGAATATATTTATTGTACTTTTATCGTTTGATAATTACATACAGTACAAAATACAGTAAAGGAAATTTTCTAAAACTGTTTCTAGATTCAGGTTTAGTAAGATCCCCTGTCTCAGTCTAAACAGTACAAATTTTTCTATGCATAAAAAAATTTTCACTTTGCGGGACCCACCTGGGCCCACGTATGGCCACCTGGCCCCGCATACACCCCATGAGGCCCACAAACAGTAAAAAAATTTTATAATCACACATAAAATCACAAAAATTAGAAAACTCACAAATATCACATCAGATTACGTAAAATAATTAAGACTTTTCAGTAATAATTAAATTACGTAAAATTTTTCCAGCCCGAAAATTATTATTTTCCTGATACGGAGCAAATTACTCAAAACGATCAAATATACAGATGGAATATTCAAAATAATTTTACAGTACACAGAAATCACTAAACAGTAGAAATTATTAACTGTCAAAATTACTATTTAATAAATAGAAAGTTTGGGGTGTTACACTACCCCTATTTTTGGGTCTGTTCTAATGGTGTTACTCTGTGGAAAACCCTATCTATCGTGCCATGAGCAGCGGAGGAGTCTTATTGAGGTTTAAACATTCGTGGGCTTCGAGGCCGTAATTCTAAGGTTTGAGGACAGATGCGAATCCTCCGCGATGTGCCCCCTTCCTTGTCTGAATCTATAGGCCGAAATTCTTGATTCTGACATTAGCTTAATGGCCTCAATAGGTGTTTTCTAGGAGTCCAAAGGTGAGGAGAAGAGTGACGAGGCAAAAGAGACCAGTCGTGGGGGAGCCTCTAGTACTCGCCCCTATAAGACCCATTTATGCTTGAATCAGTGATGACGTTGGGAAGCACACGTCTATATATTCCATTGAGGCGATGCTTAGAGGCCTTTTGGGATATTTGGAACTAACAGAAGTGGTCATAGGGATCGGGAGTTTCAAGTTTTATGTCCGGAGTGAGATGACTGGGTGTGTATGGAACGGGAAGAAGGCCAACACTCCATGTTTCTATACGAAGGTCTATTCTTTGACTTTGGTCTCCTGCTTTCGTTTATCAACTTTTAGATCGCAGTTCTCCAGACTCTCAATGTTGCTCTGTCCCAAAGTCATCCCAACGACTGGGGTAACATCCTAGCATTTGAAAGGTTCTACCGGGTAATCGGACTTCGGTACTTGGAGAGAGCCTTTTTTTTATTTTTACACTTGATGGAGTCTCCAGGGGCAATGTGTTGCAGAAGTCTTAGGTGTCACTTAAGGCGAGGTCTAGATGGAAAGTCTTTGAAGTTTTCCAAGACTGCTATAAAGATTTTAAGGCCAGATTTTTTAAGCTGACGACGACAATAAATACCCAGCCATTTTATCTAAATGCTGGAGGGGAATCGGTGTTCTGCTTAAACTGGTCTCAGCAAGCGTGGAACACTGTTGTAGACTTTCTGCAAGTGCACAAATAGTACAAGTAGTAAAATAAAGATCGTTCGTATAATGATCGGTTGAGTACTAACTCTTACGACGACTTTGATTCTTTAAGCAAGTAAATCGATAGTAAAACTCAGTTAAAATTAAAACGAAAAGTAAAGCAATAAAGTAAACAAATAAAACTAGAAAAGATGAGGTTCAACAAAGATTTAAAGGCCTAGGATTAGGAATTCACAACACTATCCCTATGATAAATTGTAATCCTATCTTTGCTAATATTCAATTATGTTTTTTAAGGCGATTTGTCCTAAATTATCTAAAGCTCAATTTCTTGGCACTAAAAACGTGCTAAAATTTCATCAATCTCATTCTCATGGCAATTAATCCAAGTTCCAACTTATTAAGTTTCATGACAATAATTTACCCCTCGAAGGATTTAAGCCTATGTCTAGGTCTTAATTCCTAAGTTCAATTCTTATATTATCTAACAATTAGGTTTCATCTTTCGATCATTCATCTAAAGGCTAAGATTATATAAATATAGCGCGCAACATACCACAAGCATTAAGCATACTAAGAATGAATCAAGAATAATAATTTCCATTAACAAAGAATCAAATTAACAATTCAACATAGAGAAATAGAGAATTTCATCCTAATCCTAGAAAAAAAGATTTAGCCACTCATGGAAACTGTAGCATAAACAAGAACAAAAGTTAAAGAAACAAGCATAATTCCAAAATAAAAAGAGAAGATGGAGAAGATGAAAATGGAGAAGATGTCTTCAATAGTTGAAATTCAATGACTTTTGCTCTTCCCTTCGAAGCCTTCGTCTCTAATCCTTGCCTCTACCTCTGAAAACATGCCATCACACAAGTCTTTCACCAAAAGTCCCTTTAAGTTTAAGGATTTGTTCAATTTATAATGATTTAGGGGTAAAACAACCTCTTTTTCACGTTAGGAAGGCTCACACGACCCTGTTTCCCTTCAACACGGTCGTGTCCTTTAAAAATCATGTATCTGCACTTTAAGCGAGACACAGCCGTGTGACCAAGAGACGCGGCCGTGTCTCCTAGTCAGAAGCTTTAATTGAGTTAGATAGGGTCGTGTCTCTTGGAAAAATAGTGTTACTTCAACGTTGGAAGAGACACGGTCACGTGACTAAGAGATACAACCGTGTCTCCTAGTCAGAAGTTATCTTCAAGTTAGATAAGGTCGTGTCTAACTCCTTAATCGCTTCTGAGTTGACACAAGGTCCTGTCTAAGCCAAAATGGTTCTCTTTTGTTTTGAAAACGAGATATTTTCGCCTGCTTTCACTCTAAATATGTTAAATCTCTCTTAATATGCAAAAACAAAGATAATTGATAAGGATCCATTTAAAATTCATCAATAATCATAAGCAAATCACCATAATTTATCTATTTTATGGCTATAAAATACAGACTTATCAAATTCTCTCACACTTAAACTTTGCTTGTCCTCAACAAAAAAATATGAATCAAAATCAAGATTAAACTGAACATCAAGAAACATGAATCAAGGAAAATTCTTCAGTTTAAAAATTGAATTAAGCTTAGCAATCAAATCCAATCAAGCAAGATAGTCTAACACTTAATTCAATTAGAAGCTTGAGTCTAGCTTGCACCTCTTCTCTTTACCAACCTATTAAAGTCACTCATCTTTCTATCTCTCAAGTGATTAAGGACAAAGAGATTACTCAAATTTCTCTTAACAAATGCATGACCATAACCTTGATTATCAATCTCATATCCACTTCTAAGTTCACATAGATAACAAGAATCAAAAGGACTTTCTCTGGTTATAACGAGGTCAAGGGTATAATGAAGGGTAGGAAATAGATGAATAAAGGTAAAGAATGCTTATGGACAAAATGATAGTTAATAGAATCAGGTTGTAAAGATTATAAATAGAACTTAATGCACAAGGGTATGACTAATTCTCATTTTTAACTAAATATTCTCAATATTCTTCACCAATAATCTCTTTATTTGTTCTTCCTTTTCATCATCATTTTTTTTTCAACCCTTGAAAACAAAAAGCAATCCTTAATGACTTTTTAATCAACACACCAGTTGCTCTAACGAATCCAACCTGATTATTCAATTGGGTATTCAAAGAAATCAATTTCAAGCTCAAAAAGGACAACTAATGGATTTTTTTCTCAATGCAAATCTAGAAGTCAAGAAAGAATTAAGCCTAATTGCTTTAATTATGTTCAAGTGTGTATGTGAATCATTAAAGTCTCAACAAAATATCAAAACAAGTTCTAGCGCACATCAATCAAGAGAAATATCACTCCAGAAGAAAAATAAGATTTTGTTTATGAAAAATTCAATTAATAAAGGCTCAAAACTTACTTTATGGCTAAGTTAATAAAGAGAAGACATGTAAGCAGACATGACTAATTTCCAAATAAAATGCTAAATGTCTTAATACTCAATTGAAAAAGATTGCCTAACACAAAATCAGTTCATGAGTAGTGGATTCCCCTTTTCAAACATAATTTCTATCAATTCAAAAATAATGAAGAAATCAACACACAATTCCTGTTTGATTCGATGTAATACTCAAGTGTTCATTGACTCAAAGTAATCAAAAGGATACCTCCCCACACTTAAAATCAACATTGTCCTCAATGTTGAAAAAATGATAAAAATAACATAAAAAAGGACAATGAAACTTCCCTGAAAATGGAAACGCAAGATCACGAAGGTAATGGGAGAGGTGGAGCTAGAGGAAAGGCGTGTACCCATGAGCTCGAACATCTGGAAAACAAGAAAAACAAAAGCAAAAACTAAAAAACTAAATGCAAGAACTAAAAGTACAAAAGAAACACATATTGCCTCATGTGAAACGCTTGTTTAAGGTCCTTAGCTTGACCATGGGTTGGTTCTATGTTAGGTGATGCCAATGGAGTAGTGCTCAGTCCCCACTCCTTCTTCATAATGTTTCACTCTCTGACCATTTATCAAGAATATCTTGTGGCCTTCTTTCTTCACCTCAAGCACCACGTACGATAAGACGCGAACAGTCTCATATGATCCTGACTATTTTGACCACAACTTGCCAGGACAGAAACGTAAAAATGAGTTATCGACAAGAACTTTATCTCCAATCTTAAACTCATACTGCTTGATACACTTGTCGTTTCGCTTCTTTGGTCCCTTCTTATTGGGCTTGACAATCTCAAAGTTGGTAGCAGCATTGGGTAAGGTCTTCTCTGGCAAATCATCAGTTAAAGATTCTTGCATATCTAAAAGCACAACATTATCCATAAGATCATTAGCATCTATGTGATTACATGAATTAAAGGAACTAGAATTTTTTTCAGAATTAAAAACATTAAACATTACTTCCTCATTATTCAATCGCAAAGTTAATTTCCCTTAGTGGACATCAATTATTGCCTTTCCAGTAATGAGGAATAGATGCCCAAGTATGATAGGAATTTGAACATCTATCTCCATGTCAAGTACAACAAAATCAACCGTTATGTAAAACTTTCCCACCTTCAATGGTACATTCTCTAATATGCCAATAGGATGTTTAATGGACCTATCTACTAATTGAAGATAGATGGTGGCCGGTTTGAGCTTCCCAATATTAAGCATTTCATAAATAGAAAGTGGCATCAAACTCACACTTGCCCCAAGATTGCACAAAGCCTTATTAATGTTCATGTTCCCAATTGAGCACGGAATTGAGAAGCTACCCAGATCCTTAAGCTTAGGTGGAAGCTTGTTTTGAATGATTGCACTACATTCTTCCGTTAATACAATTGTTTCATAGTCCTCAAGCTTCCTCTTATTAGAGAGAATATTTTTCAAGAACTTAGCATAAGAGGGCATTTGGGAGAGAGCTTCTATAAAAGGCATGTTAATGTAAAGCTTCTTAAGTACCTCTAAAAATTTTTCAAATTAATGATCAAGTTTTTTCTGTTGATACCTTTGAGGGAAGGGCAAAGTGGAACATATGCTGGTGGAGGAACATATTTTTTTATTGTTTTATTGCTTACTTCCTCTCCTGTTTTATCCTTGCTCTTCTCTTGCTTCTCCTCTTTTTCATAGGTATCCTTTTCTTCAAGCTTTTCTTCCCTTGTGGGGCTTTCAAATTGTTTACCACTTCTCAATGAAATTGCTAGAACTTGCTCCCTTGGGTTAGTCTCCAGTTGACTTAGTATTCGCCCTTGAATCATGTTGAACGAGCTTTCTTGTTGGGCTATTTGAGTTTCAAGCATCTTGGAGTGAGTGGCCATTTGATCTATGCGAGTATTGATTTGCTTGATGGACTTCCCATGTTGTTGCACCTATGATTGAATGGCTTGATTTTTCTCCATTTTAGTAACTATGAAATTCTCCATGAGAGCTTCTAAATTGGACTTCACACATTGAGAAGATTGTTGAGGTTGTTGAAATCCAGGTGGAAGTCTATTGTTGGATGGAGCCCCTTGGTTTTATTAGTTACCATATAAGAAATTGAGGTGGATTCTCTATCTGGGGTTATATGTGTTGGAGAAGGGATTTCCTTGAGCCTTAAAATTGTCATTTTGCATATAATTCACTTGCTCGAAAAATGGGTCTTGAGAATATGTTTTTACTGCATTGCATTCTGATGTCAAATGTCCTCCTCTACATGTTTCACAAGTTATGCAAGGAGTAGCGACAACATTGATATTCAGCTTCTCAAGTGACTTAGTCAAAGCATTAAACTTAGCATTCAACATAGTTATAGCATCCAGCTCTATCATTCCGGCTTGCTTCTTTGAAGATGATCTCTCACTTAGCTATAAGTAAATGTTCGAAGCAACCTCATTAATCAAAGCCCTTACCTCTATTGAAGTCTTTGCCATCAAAGCACCGTTAGCTGCAACATCAAGAGTTGCCTTTGTAGAGAAAGTCAACCCAGCATAAAATGTTTGTATAACAACAAAATCTTGTAAGCCATGATGTGGACACTGACAAATGAGATCATTGTACCTTTCCCATGCTTCATAAAATGATTCATCTTCCTTTTGAGAGAAGGTAGTGATGTCTTGATGAAGCTTGATTGTTTTTCCAATCGGATAGTATTTGTCTAAGAAAGCTTGCTCCATCAAGTCCCATGTGGTAAGTGAATTTAGGGCTTCTGAGTGAATCCACTTCTTTGCCTTCCCCCTAACAGAAAAGGGGAAAAGTCTGATCTGAATAGCATCAGTTAAAACCCCATTTATCTTTATTATATCATATAGCTCCAAGAATTAATCCAAATGTTAATTTGGGTCCTTAGTTGTTGACCCACTAAATTATAATTGTTGGACCATTTGGATTAGTGACGTTTTTATCTCAAAATTGTTGGCCTCTACCCGTGGCCGGACAATGGAAGACTGATGAGCATTAGCGTTCGGGGTTCCATAATCCCTTAGTCTTTGCTCTTGATTGGCAATTTGGTTAATGTTCTCCACCTTGTGGTTCTCCTCAATTCTCCATGTTCTTCTTTCTCTTCTAATATCACGAAGTGTCCTATCGATCACAAGATTAATGGGGATAATAAGATCTCTTTGACTCCTCATCCTACGCATAGGAAAGAAATAACACCTAAAAATTCAAAGAAAAAGAAAATTAAATTTAAAATAAAAAAAGTGCTTAAATCAACTAAATTGCAGCTTGTGTTAATATCAACACGATCCCCAGCAATGACATCGAAAACTTATTGTGGACTTTCCGCAAGCGCACTAATTGTGCAAGTAGTAAAATAAAGATCGTTCCCACAAGAATCAATTGATTACTAACTTTTACAATGACTTTGATTATTTAAGCAAGTAAATCGATAGTAAAACTCAATTAAAATTAAAAAGAAAAGCAAAATAATAAAGTAAACAAATAAAACTAGAAAAGATTAGGTTCAACAAAGATTTAAAGGCTTAGGATTAGGAATTCACTACATTATCCCCTATAATAAATTATAATCCTATCTTTGCTAATATTCAATTATGTTCTTGAAGGCGATTTGTTCTAAATTATTTAAAGCCCAATTTCTTGGCACTAAAAACGTGTTCAAACTTCATTAATCCCTTTCTCATGGCAATTAATCCAAGTTCCAACCCATTAAGTTTCATGACAATTGTTTACCCCTCAAAAGATTTAAGCCTATGTCTAGGTCTCAATTCCTAAGTTCAATTCTTAGATTTTCTAGTAATTATGTTTCATCTTTCGATCATTCACCTAAAGCCTAAGGTCATGTAAATAAGGCGCGCAACATGCCACAAGCGTTAAGCATACTAAGAATGAATCAAGAACAATAATTTCCATTAACAAAGAATCAAATTAATAATTCAATATAGAGAAATAAAGAGTTTCATCCTAATCCTAGAAAACAAGATTTAGCCACTCGTGGCAATTGTAACACAAACAAGAATAAAATTTAAAAAAAAACCATGATTCCAAAATAAAAAGAGAAGATAGAGAAGATGAAAATGGAGAAGATGTCTTTAATGGTTGAACTTTAATGACTTTTGCTCTTCCCTTCCAAGCCTTCACCTCCAATCCTTGCCTCTGCCTCTGAAAGCCTGCCGTCACACAAGTCTTTCACCAAAAAGTCCCTTTAGGTTTAGGGATTTGCTTAATTTATAATGATTTGGGGGGGTAAAACAACCTATTTTTCACGCCAGGAAGGCTCACACGACTGTGTCTCCCTTCGACACGGCCATGTCCTTTAAAAATCACATATCTGCACTTTAAGTGAGACACAACCGTGTGACCAAGAGACACGACCGTGTCTCCTAGTCAGAAGCTTCAATTGAGTTATACAAGGTCGTGTCTCATGGAAGAATAACATAACTTCAACGTTGGAAGAGACACGGGTGTGTGACCAAGAGACATAGTTGTGTCCCCTAGTCAGAAGCTATCTTCAAGTTAGACAGGGTCGTGTCTAACTCCTTAATCATTTCTGAGTTGACACAAGGCCTTGTCTAAGCCAAAATGGTCCTCTTTTGCTTTGAAAATGAGATATATTCGCCTGTTTTCACTCTAAATATGTTAAATCTATCTTAATTTGTAAAAATGAAGATACTTGATAATAATCCATCTAAAATTCATCAATAATCATAAGCAAATCACCATAATTTATCCATTTTATGGCTATAAAATATAGACTTATCAAACACCCCCATCGAATTTATTGAAAAATAAAGGATCCATCTTGACGAGGGTGACGTTGAGTGCATTAATTTTATAATCAAATGGGAAGCATAAGTCGGCCAGATCAAATGCAAGGATATCTTAGGCATTTTCTAGTGATGATTACCTCTGGGCTATTCTTGGTGTAGAATTTGACTGTTATACGGTGTTCGTCTTGTTTCTCTTCCCTCTTAGTATTTGACTTTGCATGGTTTCCGATCTATTTCCTTTTCTTGTCGTGTTGCAGATAACATGGCTGCTAAGAAGGGTGTCGCGTCTTCTATTGAGGCACTTCAAACTTTGAAAGCAAAGAAGGAAAGAGTTGGACCTTCTCATCCTTTGGCCATTGTTGCTCTGCCTTCTGTTAACCGATAGTTGGATTCGGATTCCCCTACACAACCTTTCTAGGGGAGGAAAAGGAAAGCCATTGAGGGTACTAGGGCAAAAGATCACGGTAAGAAGGCTACTGTGGAGGGAGATGCTGGGCAAAGGATAGATCATCTACCTCTAATTATTGAGGAGAGGTTGCCTGGGGACTTCATTGATAACGTCTTTTTGAGTGAGAATATTGTTAAACTCATCACTTGGAATAGGGTGCTCGAGGCTATATCATTATTTCAGACTTTCACCCTTCGAACTACTGCCGAAGCCCGACTTCTTGATAAGACTGTGGTGGCATTTGAGAAGAAGGTGGAGGACTAGCTGAGAGTGGTGGAGGTCGAAGGAAAATGATAACTGGATTTGGCCCTCAAAGGCAAAAAGGAAGTGGAAGCCAAAGCTACTGGGCTAGAAAAGGAGCTTGTTGACTTCAAGCTTTTACTCGCCAGTGAGAAGGCCTAATCTGATAAGGCCAACACCGCCAACGTCACCTTTCAGGAAAAGGTAGTAGAACTAGAGGAGGAGAGTGCTAAGCTGCTAGCCATCAACGCCAATATTGGTGTTGAACAGTTCAATAATGCAGTCATCCAAATCCAGTACTTCAACCTTGAGATTAAGCTAGCCCTGCAGGATCTGAGTCTTGATAAAATATTTTGGGATGGACGCCTGGTTATGGCGGGGGTCAGTTAATAAGCCGGCTACCGAGGTCCATACTAACGAGGCTTCCATTACCGTGCTGGATTTGACGGAAAGGGGCTCGAATGAGGAGTGATGAAGCCTGGATAGAGATGAAGTCGAGGAATAACTTTTCCCTTCTCTTCCCTTTTATTACATTTTGTTGCCTCATATGTGGGCCTTTTTATCTTTATTAAGATAATTCCCCCAATTTTCTGGGGTGTTTTTAAATGTTTCTCCTTGCCATTTGCTTATTGTTGTATGCTTGCTTGTTTTCCACGGTCCATTTTGGGTCCAATGCCCATTATGGTGCTTTTTACAACCATTTAATAGACTTAAGAATATTTCCAATCGAGGTAAAACCATGGTTCGGGGGTCCAACGCCCATTATGTTTGAGCACTTGGAATTCCGCTTAGGACTTAGGCATAATTAGCCCTTAACTTGGGTCTTTAATGTTTATGGTTAAACATATGAATTTTCCTGACACTTAAGAATTTTCAACTTTGCAACATGTCTAACATGAAATGCTCACTGTAGGTACCTTAATGGCGGGGCACAGATGTTGTTACCCATACTGCTAATAACCACGTAATGGTTATAGCCAAGTGTTGAAGATTTGGGTATAGACCCTACTTGGGTATGGACCCTACAACTCATAACAAAACTATAGAAAAGGGTTTCGTGGGTTATGTCTCCTAACCTAGAATCTAAGGCACTCCTTGATCCTATTAGGATTGGACTCCTAAGGCCGCTCAAGCGAAGTTTGGCTTGAGGGCCTTTTATTTTCAAAAGAAATCTAGATCCCATCAGGAGCGAGCTCAATAGACATTCTCAAGGTCAATTATAACTTTAAGGGTCCTTTGAGACTATTTAAGAACAAGTAGATGTATAAAAATTTCTTTGCTTTATTGATTGAGTAAAGGACTAAGGTCCATGCAATATGTGCCCATAAAAACTAGGGCAGATCAAACATGAAATAAACTAAGAGTCTAGACCTTAAGTGGCACTTAACTATAGTACTTTCTAAGTTTATCTGCATTCCAATAATTTTTTACTAGTTTTCCTATCAACGTCTCCAAGGTATAAGCTCCTTTTTCAGTGCTGATTACAATGCGGTAGGGGCCTTCCTAATTAGGGGCTAATTTCCCTTGGAAGGCATTCCTACCTCCGATGTCAGCTCTGTAGAGAATTAAGTCGCCTAACTGGAATTTTCTAAGGACGACCTTTAGGTTATATCATGGTTTGAGTGTCATTGACATTTGTCACAAACTCAGACATGCACAAGAGAGTCGACTTCCATCGTTAGCCAATAGTATCCAACCCTGAGTGCTTTTAAAGCTAAGACTTTGCCTCCCAAGTGGTGTCCACAACACCCTTCATGGACCCCAACCAACATATATTCTACTTCTTTTGGCGTGAGGCATTTAAGGAGAGGTGATGAGAATCCATACTAGTATAATTGCCCATCATAAATGGTGTATCAAACTATGATTTTGATTAACTTGGAGTCTTCCTTTGGTTTTTTAGGACAGATACCAAACTATAAATATTCCATAATCGGGGTGATTCAAGTACGCTTTTGTTCTTGTACCTAAAAAATAGATGTGTTCGTGATGGAAAGTTGTGAAAGGGTCTCTTGTATGACTGAGCAATTGTTGCCCAGACTCTTTGTACTGGCCAATTTGGACAGGAGGTCCGCCCTGGAATTCTATTCCCTGGGTATGTGTTTCACCTTAACCATCTGAAAATGCTTGAGGAGCCCTTGTATTTTGGCCAAGTATTTCTGAAGGAGGGGTTTTTTATCTTGGTAGTCACCTTAAATCTGGGAAGTCACGACACTACTAGAAATTCGGGTTTTAGAGATCAAAAAATCAGTCTCTAAATCATAAAAATCGGTCTCTAAAATAGTTAGAGACCGATTTAAATCGGTCTCTAAAACCCTCGTTGCTAAATATTAGCAACTAATATTGGTTGGTCATTAAATTTAGAGACCGAGTTAGAAACTGTTTTTTTTTAAATAATTGGTCTCTAATGTGGGTCAAATATTGGTTGATGATTTTTCAAAAAAAGTATATTAGAGACTAATTTAGAGACCGATTTACTAGAGACTAATTTTTTCGTCTCTAAATCAGTCTCTAAATCAGTCTCTAAAATCATGAATATATTATATATTTTATAAAATCGGTCACTAAATCGGTCTCTAAAAATCGATCTTTAAATCAGTCTCTAAAGGACTGAATATATTTATATATTTTATAAAATCGGTCTCTAAACTAGAGATCGATTTATCAGTCTCTAAATCGATCTCTAAAAGGCTATAAGACTGATTTAAAAACTAGAATGTCATAATACAGATTATATTTTCAAATTAACAATTAATTAACCTAACAAACAAACAACCAAAGATAAAGGAGAAAAGGCTAAAAAACAGGAACAGAAAAGTTCAGAGTCCTAACACAAAAAATCCCAACTTTTAATCCTTATCACTAGAACCAAAGTCATAGCCTAATCTCATACTTATGGGGTAACACATTCAGCGATAACATACCAATAACATAAAGAACACCCAGCATATTTAACAGCACAGACAAGAAAAGAAAAGAGCTTTCTATCATTTCTTCAATCCACTTGGGTTTGTAATGATAAAATGAAATCACTTGTTGTTAGAGAAGTTCTAAAACATTTTCATGGTGCTTCAAAACTAACAACCTTCTTCTTCCTTTTTTTTTCAAAGACTATAAGCTCAAGGTCAAATGCTTAACAAGCTCTTTTTTTTTTTTTTTTGTCATATGGCAACATAAAATGATGAAAAGGAATAGAAAAAGTTGAAGAATGCCGAGTGAGATAAGCAACTTGAAAAGTACAGAGAGAAACACACAAGCTCATTTTGTATATGTGTGGATAATGATAAGAGAGAAACACAAATGAGAGAAATAGAGAAAGAGCATACCCCATGGAGGATTAGAGTCTAAGCAGTACTCAAGGTCCTAAAGTTGTTCCATAGGTAGATGGGTAATGTCTGCCATTGTTACATATGATAAGGAAATAAAGTGATGAGAACTTTGAAGTTAAGAAAACCCTTAGGGCCTTTAAATAACCAAAGCTAAGCAGGCAGCTAACTAATATGATCATCAGGATTAGTTAACTAATAGCAATATGCCAATCCATTCAAGGAAGGGAAGGGGCAAAGGCTTACCTAACTTTGTTCCAACTAGAATTATTGGAACACCAGGGGCATAATGCCTTAGTTCAGGGATCCGCTGAAATGAAAAGCAAAAAGAACAATAACTTTATCTGTTATATGAAGTGCAAAAATCGATTTAAATGACCACTTTCCTAATTAAATTCTTTATATTCAAGGAATAAACCTTCTTTGCAATATTTTCATAGCTAGCCTTGCTTGTAAGAGTAAAGGCTAGTATAAAGACATCAGCTCCTCGATAGCTCAAGGGTCTTAGTCTATTATAATTCTCCTGACCTGTCAGTCAAAAAATAAGTTAAACCACCAGAAACAAACAATATGCTGAAAATGATAACCAATTTTATATAATTGAATTTAATGATTGCAGGTGATCATTTAAATCGATTGTAGGTCTACCCGTGTAGGCATCACAATCCTTGGAATCACCCAAGATTATTCCCTAGTCAACATACCAAAACTCTGTATCATGAAAGCCATCAAGCATGCCAAGCAGTATCCCATCGAGCTGGAAGATTGATGTACAAATCGGAGTAAGGATGTGTAGCCATGACTTCATATGTTCCACCTCCAGGAAACTGCTGCATAGATGGCACAAGCTCCATAATAGAATCACTCACGCACAAGAACCATTCCATTTCCCTACGCCACATAGCCTTCTTCTGTGGTGCCAGTGGCTTTAACCTTCATAGCTCTCCAAACACAGTAGCTGCCATTTTTAGTTTTCAATCCAAGTCACATTTTTTAAACACATAACAAAATTTTATGGAAATTAACAAAAAATGCATGACATGAAGCAGAGAAAAAGACTAACCAGAGAGATTGGTTATTGCGTTTGAGATTGCAAGCACAATGCAGACCCCTTTCCCTCCACCAGACATGTCTTCCCCAAGAAGCAGCTTAGCGAACCTCTCCTTCATCATTTCCACTTCTGGAAAATGCAAATGCAACTAGTTTCAGCAATTCACTTGACAAATTGAACAAGGGCTCAACATTCATTACCCATTTCACTCTCACTCAAAGAATCTGCATCTACACTATAATACATTAAAAAACTACTTCACTCAATAGTATCCCATAATCCCAGGTTTACGGTGCTTCCATCCACAACAACATTGGCACTGAAATTGTCAAAGACGGTGGGCACATAGTCCTGTTATTTATGATGATAAACAGAAATAGAGAAGGGTGAAACTGTGAAGCTATAACTTGTTGAAGAAAGAACAAAATCAAAATATGTTGGAAAGGTGACAAAAAGAATAAAGTAATAACGTGGTGGAGGGTGGCACGTACGGTGGATGAGTTGCAGATCCTGGTGTTGAGTCACGGTGGCTGACTAGTGGCGCACGACTAGGTGGCACTGAGTTACAGATCTGATGTGTTAAGGGTCGTGGTTGAACTCAGTTTGGTGGTTCACAACACTGCTATGGTGGCAGGGAGAAGCTGCCGTTGGTGGACCACTGGCTGGGTCTAAGGCGTGGAGGTTCACGGTGGCCTGCACGTGGTGGTGAAGATGGTTTTGCATGGAGCTGTTTCACAAATCTGGGTTTCTGGGTAGACAGCGCAAGGTGGGTGGATGACGAGGCTATGGCGTTGCCGATGGCTGTTGTTTGGGTCCGACGCGGTCAGATCTGGGCCGAGGTGGGACTTTACACTGTGGATTAGGAAGGAAAATTTGAAATAAGGTGGACTTTATGGCGCGATTATGGTTTCTGGTTCGAATGAATTGGGAAGGAGAAGTGAAATAAGGTGAATTTTGTTTTAGCGACCGAAAATTTGGTCTCTAAGTATTTTTTTAAATTTTTTATTTAGAAATCGAAATTTCGGTCTCTAACACCTCTTTGTTTTATTTTTTTATTTTTTAGAGCGAAAATTCGGTCTCTAACACTTCCTTTTTTATTTTGTTAGAGATCGAAAATTGAGTCTCTAATACCTCCCATATTTTTTATTTTAATTTTTTTAGATACAAAAAATTTGGTCTCTAATTATTATTATTTATTTAGAGACCGAAATATTGGTCTTTAATAATAAAACACATTTTTATTTTTTTAATTTCTTTGATAATATAATTTATGTCTCTAATTCGGTCTCTAATTTTTTAGTGACCGAATTAGAGACCGATTTTGTTTTGGTAGCAAATTAGATTTTTTTTTTCTTAATCAGTCTCTATTTCGGTCTCTATAGAGACGGAAATAAATCAGTCTCTAAACTCAAATTTCTAGTAGTGCGAGCTAAGAGTCATTGCAAAGTGTAATCTTTGTTGCTCCCAAGTCTCTTGTCATTACCAGTTCGGCGATGCATGCTTTGTATTATGCTTGATTGTTTGAAGTAGGGAATTCAAACTTCAGGGAGTTCTCAATAGTTACTCCTTCAAAAATTTTCAAAATTACCTTGGCACTGCTCCCTTTAGGGTTTGAGGAACCATCAACGAATACGATCCACGACATTCCCTCAGGATCACTAGGGTCTGAGGTAAGCTCAACAAGGAAGTCTGAGAGTGATTGTGCCTTAATTGCTAGCCTAGGCTTGTAAGCAATCCTAAACTCAGAGAGCTTGATGGACCAAGCAATCATCCTTCCTACTAAGTCTGGTTTATGCAATATTTGGCGGATAAGATGATCCGTCCTCACTACCATCGGATGACATTGAAAGTATTGTCTAAGTCTTCTGACTGTGATGATGAGGGCAAAAACAACCTTCTCAATTTTCTGATAGCAGAGCTCGGGACCTTACAGTACTTTGCTCACAACATAAACGGATTTTTGTCCCTTAGTTGTCTCCCGGATAAGCACTAAACTCACGATCTCCTTGTGGACTGAGAGGTACATGTACAATGTCTCACAGGGTTCTGGTCTTGTCAATATGGGGGGAGTGGACAAGAGGTTTTTCAAATATGTGAAGGCATTCTCACACTATTGGGTCCACTCAAAACATGTTCCCTTTTTTTAGCAACTTGAAGAGGGGGAAAGATTTGTAAGCAACTTTAGTGAGGAACTATGTGAGGGCTATAATTCGTTCTGTCAGTTGCAGCACTTCCTTGTCATTCTAAGGGCTACGCATGTCGAGTACGACCTGACATTTGTCCGGGTTCACCTCAATTCTGTGGTAAGTTAGCATGAAGCCCAAGAATTTACCAGCCTAGACCTTGAAGGTGCGTTTATCTAGATTGAGCCTAATGTTGTGCGTTCTGAGTTGCGTGAATACTTCCTCGAGGTTCGAAGTGTGTGATTCAGACTGTGGGGTCTTGATTATTATATCATCGATGTAGACTTCAAGCATTCTTCCCGCTTGATCTTCAAAAGCCCTATTCATCATTCTTTGGTAGGTGGCTCATGAATTCTTCAAACCAAAGGGCATAACCCTGTAGCAGTAGCTTGCTCTCTCAGTGATGAAAGTAGTTTTGTCTTTATCTCCAAGGTACATAAGGATCTGATTGTACCCAGAGTATATGTCCATGAAAGACAACAGCCAGAAGTCGGAGGAGCCGTCTACCAGTTTGTCCATATTGGGAAGCAGATACAGATCCTTGGGGAAGGCTTTGTTTAAGTCTGTGTAGTCCACACACATCATCCACTTCCTATTTGATTTCTTTACCAGGACCACATTGGAGAGTCACGTGATATAAGAAATCTCCCTAATGAAGCCAACATCGAGCAACTCCTTCACTTGCTCTTCGATCACTTGTTGTCTTTCTGGGCTAACTTTTCTCCTTTTCTGAGAGACCGACCTCATATCCTCCCTAATAGACAGGTGATGGGAGATGAAGGCGGGGTCAAGCAAAGGTATATTAGAGGATGTATAGGCAAAGATGTCTTTATTTTTCTGCAAGAGCTCTATTGGCTGACGTTTCTCTTCCTCTTCCAAGTTTGCCCTAATTTTAGTGACTTGATCAGACCTGTCACCTAATTAGAGTGGTAGCAATTATCCCTCTAGCTGGGGTCAGGTACCTTGGATTTCTTCAAGTACATCTAGCTCAGTTATAAGGATGTTAACTTGATCCAGAGCCGAGCTAGATGTGTGCATTTTTACTCTCTTGAGGGTCATATAGATTTTAAGACTTTCGTTGTAACATTTATGTGCTGCGTTATGATTGCCCTTAACTGTGACCACCTTATTGTTTTTATTGAGGAATTTCATAGCTTGGTGGGCGGTAGACACCACAACTGCAATGTCATTCAGCATAAGGCGACTCAAGATAATATTGTATGTTGAGGAGTAATCCACAACTAGAAACTTGACCTTGACGGTTCTTTAGTGGTCGTTGTCACCTAAGGTTAAAATGTCTCAAAGTATCCTACCAGAGTAATCTTTTCTCTAGAGAAACCAGTGAGCTCGACTTCATAAGGGGTTAATGTTGAAAGTGAGAATTCTAATCTCTCAAATGCGTCTATGAACATAATATTTGTTGACCTTCCTTGATCGACAAAGATGCGCCAGACTTCAGCATTAGATATTATTCCAGAGATGACCAATAAGTCATCGTGATCCTAGATGATGTCACTATAGTCCTTACCTGAAAAGGAGATTAATGGCATTTCTAGTTCTCTATCTTGTGATTTGGGCATGGAGCTAGAAACGCTTAACATCGCCTTACGAAGTGCCTTCTTCCAGGAATTGTTAGATGATCCCCCGCCTACAAAACCTCCAAAGATAGTGTTAACAAGTTATTTCCTTTGGTTTCTATTACCTCCACCTTGGGTGTCCTAGTTCGTATCCTATCGGTTTTCAGTATCATGGCGAGGTGGACTCCGGGATTTTCTAGTGGGGCTGCAGGTTCTTCTCCTCTGTTGTAGAGTCGGACTACAGCTATGACTATCATTGTTTTAGACACTGTTGATATACTATTGCAGCCATCCTGCCCTTATTAGGGATTCAATAAAATCACAGAGTTGGTAACAATCTTCTATTTTATGGTCATAGCTCTTGTGCTATATATAGTGTTTAGTGTAATCCTTCTAAGCCTGTTTCTTCAAAAAAGGCAACCTTTTAATATCCTAGAACTCGATCTGAAGCATCTCCCTCAGAATTGTCTCCCGTGGGGTGTTCAGAGGAGTATAATTAGAAAATTTAGGCCGAGATGAGTTACCTTTAGAAGAGTTCCAAGGCTGGTTGGAGTTTTGGTTACCTTTCTGGTGAGTGGGCTCACCTTTTTCTGGACTCCGCTTAGCTTTGGTAACTTCTTCCAGATTGATGTATTTCTAGGAGCACAAGTGAAACTTGTCCAAGTTCTCTGGCTTTCTTTTTGCCAAAGATTGGAAAAATTGTGAGTTAGTTCGGAGGCCGCTCCTGGCATAGTGGAGAACAACCCTATCGTCTAGATTCTCCACATAAACACAGGTAGTACTAAATCGCTTAATGTATTCATGAGGGGATTTGTCGAGCCCTTGGTGAATCTCAGAAAGAGAATCAATGGATTTGGGCTGTTTCTTACTAATGGTGTAGTGTAGCAAGAAGCATTGTTTGAGGTCCTACCATCCTATGACGGATTTTGCTCGTAGGGTGACGAACCACCTGAGGGCGCCCTTCTTTAAAGAGAGGGGGAAGACGTGACATAGTAACTGTAGGGATCCCTCTTAGAATCGCATAGATTGGGTATAAACGTTTGTGTTCCTGAGGGTCCATTGTCCCGTCATAGAGCTCCATATTGGTTGGAAGCTTGAAGTTTCTTGGAACTCTGAACTCCATCAATTGATCAGAGAAGGGCTACTCTTGATCGTTGAGGCCCGGGATGTTGTTTTCGACAACATTGGACACTTCAACATCGTCATGTGGCGCTCTTCTCCGGTTGTTGCCTGCATTCCGCCTTTTGCCACCATTTTCCTTGTGTACGGACCTCTCCAGATTTTCTAGCCGACGATGTTGCTTGTTGATCTACGTCGTTTGTTGACGCACCAATTCTTGGAGGCGGTTTCTGGTCTTCTCAGATTAAACAATGTCTTCTTGGTGGGACATATGATCTGCATCATTATTCAGGGGTCCTAGGTGATCATGTACGGGAATCCTAGACCCTTGAACAATATTACTAGCTTTTTCCCTGAGGGGACCAAGTTTATCTCTAACGGAGATCCTCCGTGATGGGTGAGGGCTCTTAGCAGAAAGCGAAGTCTCATGCCCTTCACTAAGAGTCTTGAAGAGAGGTGCCCGGTTCCTTGCGGCGAGGTTTCAGCATGTGGTGGTGGTGCGACAAGCTAAGGATCGTGTTGCGCTGCTGAACCCTATCCTTGTTCAGGGGCAGCAAGCATAACACCTCCTCTTCTTGAATTCTGCCTTGTGCTCACCATGGTTGAATAGGAATAAAGTTTATCAGTTTCTCACAAACAACGCCAATGTTCTGAACTGGATTCAGAGAGTACCTGAGATAGGCACGTAACGGTGGTTTCCTCCTTGAGCAGCAGTAGAATGTGTTGCAACGGGGGTGATTGATACCTGCAAAGGGATTCTAACGCTCAAGTCAGACAGTGCACAAGTAGGGTTTATGCAATAAGATACTGATACCTATTTAAGGTGACTTAACTTAGTATTTATAGAGCATGAATAGAATTGTAATGCATGTATTTATGATTTGTATCCTATTAGAGATCGTCCTCCTTTTATTGTTAGAGATGATCCTTATAATAAAAGAACGTAAATATTATAATTATTAACAGTTAAAGGTAATTTCATAAGATCATAATTGACAATTATAAATATTTTAAGATATATCTAATTAGCAGATCTAATAATCTTGATTATGACCTAATGTTATAGTTTGTCATTTTTGGTTTTTGAATCTTGAAAATGTGTCACCATCGCTTGGCTAAAATATTCACGGCAAATTCCAATGATACACGTGCCGAGTTGATGCACATGATCTCGAATTACGATGTAAAAGATTTACATCCCACATATTTTTTTATACTTTCCCTCCCATTCTTATAGTTATTTCCCTACGGTGAGTATAATTAAACAAAAACAAATTTACAAACTCTCATCGCTCATTCAAACCCTCTAACCCACAGTCGTGGAGCAACCCATGCAACCTACAGCTGCGAAACAAATTTGCAAACAAATATCGTGGGTTGTCAGATTACATCTCATGTTGCTGCTCCTGTCCTAACCCAATTTCTCTTCCTCGTATTGCTGCTGCTTCGCGATCGAGGCTGTGGTTTTCAAAGGTATGCAAATCTCATTTCACATTCTTTCACTTAATCTTTTTGGGGTTGTGGGTTCGGGTTCCATAAGAGCGATGGGTGGCTGGTGGCGCAATGGCGAGTGGTTTTGGGGCCGGGCAGGCGGGTGCGGTGGTTTTGGGGTCGAGTTGGAGGTGCAGTGGTTTTGGGGCTGGGAGGAGGAGGCTGCATCTTGGATGGTGGTTGGCGGAGTGGCGAGTCTGGGCGGAGTAGGCTGCGTCTTGGTTGGCGGAGTGGCGAAGTGGTTTGAAGATGGGGTCGCGAGTTGATGGACATGGCGGAGCTGACGGCTTGGTCACAGGGGAACTTGATGGTGAGAATGGTGCCGTGGTGGCTTTGAGTGGAGATTCGTTTGAGGAAGGCATGGTGGTTACATGGTGGACCTTGGAATGCGGTGGTGGTGAGACAAGGCAAGTGGCGGCGGTTCGGGGTGTTGTCGGATGGCGGTGGTTCGACGAGCGAAGATGGGGTATGCTTTGAGAAGGCTTATTGCAAAACCAATAATGATGTGTTCATGTTGGGTAAAATATATAACATTATGACTACCTCTTCAATGGCAGTCATTAGTTTGATCCATGTAATCTGTCGCCACCCGACCACACCTAGTGGGAAAAGGCTTCTCTTTCGTTTCGTTTATTCATCTCCTTTATTTTTGTCTGTTGGTTGTTGTTGATGTTTACTGTTGATTTGAATGGCTTTAATGGAAAAAATAGTTTCCAAAAAAATAAGATTTTCCAAAGTCAAGTCATTTTCTACAACAAGCTTAGAAGGCAACCAATATGATGTGTTCATGTTGGGTAAAATATATAACATTATGCCCTCTTCAATGGCATGCTTTTGTACATGAAAAATGATATTTGATGCCTTCAATGGAAAAATAAAAAAATGACTAACTTAGTCATTGCTTTTGTGCATGAAAAATGTTAGTTAACAGGTTAGTTAAGGTTGCTATGAAAAAGTGTGAGAAATGCTTCATGTTCACTGAAAGCTTATGTGCAAATATATATTGAGTGTCAACAGATGTCAAGAATTAAAAGACTAATTTAATTTAAAAGCTACCTAGAAGTATAAGTAACTAAGAGAAACTTGAACAAAACAACTATATAGTCAGGTCAGTATGGTAACTCAAATACAGTAGCAAGTAGGAATTTACATATTAATCAATGACTAAGACAATTAGTGAAGAGGGTAAATTAGGCACAGCTCTCTTTAACTTCTACATTTGTATCAGAATTGGAAGGTTTCTCACTAGTTGGACTGTTATAATTAATTGGTTTAAATTACTATAGAAGTCCATTATATCCATTAGGACACACATGATCTGTTTGATGGAAGTCTAGAGTGATAGATATTTTGGTTTTTTGTTGTAATGTGATTGAATTCATTTTTCTTTCAAACTAATCATGGGCATTTTATCTTGTTATTATTAAAAGTTGGTCTGTGAAGTTAAGCTAATCTGATTTTGTGAAGTTAAGCTGGTCTGTGCTAAAGTTGTAGGATAATTCACTGTTCTAGCTTTCTTGATTGAATAATTAACTTGTTAAGTGCCACTTTTAGTTGCAGCCACTTTGTAATGTTTCATGTGATAATTTCATCAGGTGCTTGTGTTTTGCTTCTTTAAAGTTATTTTGGGAATATGGTAGCTTCAGATTAAGGTTGAAGAAAGTGTTACTGTGTGCTTAGATAAGATATTTTGTGCTGCTTAGTGCTTTGAGAAAATTGTTGGCCCATGATGACTTACCAGGATTTGGATTTTTGTTTTTTTTTATTTTTCTCTCTTGATGGTATATTTATACTAAATCTGTGTAGATAAGAAGGAAAACTATGCTGTGAAGGTGTCTGGAATTGAAATATCACCAAACCTGTGGTGAGTGGGAACCTGGCTACCTTTAAGATCTCAGCTTCTTCAGGAAATCTCTCTCTTTTTCTTCATATATCTAGTTTTTCTGTTTCTTCATATATCACAAAACTATGCTGTCCTGTTTTTTTTTCTTTTTCCTGATTGAATCCCTGCAGTTCTGCTTTTCCACATGCTTATTTGATCTCAAATGATGGAGGTGCATGCTTGAATTATTTTTTGCCATATTGACCTATTTGAGGTGTTGGATCACATTAAGGTTATGGAATAGACTTAGGGAATGGCTAGTTTCTATTTCTTTTCCCTCATATGCTGTGGTGTTGTTTCGGTCAATCTATCTGGCTTTTGGTTTTAAATCTGAACTACAAAGCTTACTTTTTCTGATTTTTGTTACCCTATAGTTGTTGGAACCTTCTTTCTATGTTGTTTTATTAGTAAATAAGTTCCTATTTTTAATGTGATTATGTCAGTCTTTGTTAAGTTCTTTCTATGTCTGTCTTTCAGTGTTCTTTGTATATCATTAGTTGCTTTTGCACTTGGCTTTTTGACTGTTCAGGAATGGTCTTAGAAATGTTTAGTTATGTTAGATGTCTCAGGTCACAAAAAGGGGAATATCTTTTCTTTTGGGTTATTGGTAATGATGGCTCTATTTTTAGCCACCGTTATTGGTAACTCTTTTGGCATATACCCTATGAACTTGAATTTCAAATACTAAGGGTAAAAGTACCAATCTTGCTGTTATTGAGTTATTCTTGTGTTCCTTCACAAACTACCAATGACTTTTTCATTTTTTTTATATTCCTCGTAACTTGTGAAAAATTGAAAATTTTCCTTGTGAAAAAAAATGGTGGATGCTTTTGTCATAGATTAATATTGTTTTGAAATCATCATGAAGGATGTGCTAGTGATGCATGGTATAATCTTGAATCACATTTCTTACATAATTACAATCCAGTCTGATTCTAGTTTGACGCTTGATAGTCCAAAATGTATAATTATAGGCCTGACCTTAATTGCTTTTTGTGACTTGAAGGGTAAATTATCCACTTCTGCCTGGATGTTTAAGATTACTTTGTTATTCCTTTGACAGAAAGAAGGCAAATACAAGGGAATTCAATGCCATTTGCCACTAAAGGGTAGAGAGGTTTTTCCACCATAATGGTGCTCCAACCAATTCCATTGAATTCTTGCACATTCTCTCACTCCTCTTCTCTGCATTTCCTTCTTTTCCAACCCCAAAGCCACACCATTCTCAAATTCCAAGTTTCTTGTTTGAATCAGACAGCTTAAGTTGACACTCAACCAGTGAAGATAACTTTAGAAGCAGCAACAAAGGAAACGAAGAAGAAGAAGAACAGCCCCAGACCAAGCTTCTATGACCAAATTCGAGATAAATGGTCCCTCAAATTGGGTTCCCAAAGAGAAAAATTCCCCTGGCAAGAACCAGAACAGGAGGAGGAACAAGCACAAGAACAAGAAGAAGAAAAAGAAGAAGAGTGTGAGCAGAAGTGTTAAGTGAGTTACCCTTTGAATTTTCGGTTTCCAAAGCGTTTATCTCCTTGGCCCCAGGCACCCCACCCCACCAATCCACAGTTTGTTTCTGAATCTGATGCTGCTGAGGACAATGGCAAACCATTACAACACAGTTTTGGTGGTTGTGTTATTGAAAGAGAGGGAATTGTCGAAGATACTAGTGAGATTTTAGGTGGGATCAAAGTATCAGCAAGTTCAAGTTCTAGAGAAGAAAAGAAGGTTCTTTTGAATGGTTTGGTTGTGGATAAATGACTCTAGTATATTTTGATTAATGACTAAACTTAACATGATTATTACTTTGATTCACTAACTACTTGCCAAGCTTTATTTTTTTCAATGAGATTTAATAAAGCAAGAACAATGGATGCAAAGGATCAAGGATCATGAAGGAAAACTGAAAGAAGGAGCTTCATGAAGAAGGAATTCAAGGAAGATCATTAGGAATCTTTCTGTAAAGAAAAATTTTTGTTTAATTCTTTGATTAAGCTCTCACAATAAGTAAAAATGGTTTTCAAAAATAAAAATGGATTAAGAATGAAAAATGTTAATTAATAAGTCTGTACATCTATGTGCACATCAATGTACTTTCAGTTAATTAACTAACTTTTAATAAAAACCTCAGTGTACATCTATGTATAAATGGTATACATCTATGTATACATCAATTGATTAAGAACTTAATGAAAATCTAAGTGTACATCCATGTATAAGTGTTATACATCTATATATACATCGATTGATTCTGGACTTGATCAGTATGCAATTTTGCATCTGTACATCGATTGATACATCTATGTATAAATCATAACAGAAGCAAGAACTTTTTGATATAGTTATACAATCGATTAGGTAATCGATGTATAATCTTCTGGGCTAAAAATATGAATATGTTTCAAGAACAACATCGATGTACTCATATGTGTATTAATCAAGATCAAGAACTTCCAAGAATACAATCGATTAGGCAATCGATGTACACATGTTATAAAAGTAAAATTTTGTTTAATACATCTGTATACTAATCGATTGACTGATAACAGAATTTTTCAGATGAATCTGTTTTGATCTTAACTGATTTATAAAGTGTGTCCAACGGATCTATTTTGTTATATACCTATATAAGGACATTGGCAAACACTTTCAAAATAACAATCAATTCGAAATTTGAGATCAACACACAAATACTGTGAGAGCTTTTCATTGAAAGAAAACAAAGTATTCTTTTCTGTAGAACTTCAAATTGTTGTGTCTGATTTCTTAGAATCTGAATCAATCTTTTCATTTTTCTGTAAAAGAGAGATAAGAGAGAAGGTTCTCTCGCTGATGAAATCAAGAGTAGAAGGGACTCTTAGTGCTGTGCAAGAATAGAAGAAATTCTTGTGGGAATTGCAAGATTGCTTTGGCTTGAAAAGCTATCATTTGGATAGAAGGAATCCAGAATTGAAGCTTATGTAAAGAATCTTGTATATTGATTTTTCAATAGTGGATAAAACTCATAGTGATGTGGGGACTGGATGTAGGTTACTAGAGGAGGTAGCTGAACTAGGATAAACTCGGTTTGCAAGTTTCTCTATCCCTTAACTCTTTATATGCTTTATTGTTGATTGTATGAATAAAACAATATGTTAGGGATGTTTACATAATTTGATTAGTTTATAATCTTGTTCATATCTGAAATCATAATTACTGTTAATAATTCTTTTTAAGTTTCAAGTCTTGATTGCAATATATCTTGCAAAAACACATTTTGGTTTGTTGGTTGACAAAATCTTTTTTTTAGTTAAAGAAAAGAATTAAGTTTTTACAAAAAGGGGAATGAGTTTCGAAAAGTTTTATTACTCAATTCAACTCCCCCTTCTTGAGTGTTCAGAAGCCACAACTAACATGGTTTGGCATTCGGAAAGTGTGAAAGGAGAGAGGAAAAGGAGAAGCAACATGGAATTGGCGGAGAGGTTGATTCTTGAACATGAATTGCGAAGGCTCAGAAATATTGCATTGAGGATGGTGGAGAGGTTCAAAGTTGGAGTGGCCGGCATCATGCAGGAATTGGTGGCTGTTAGGAACCAGAATTCCTCAACTCAATAAAACAGTAACAGAGACAATTACGAAATGGAGAATGTATGTATTATTCATCAAAAAAGGGAATTACAGTGGGAGGATATTCCTACTGCCACAGAGCTAGGCTCCTATAGAGAGCTAATGCTCTCTATCCATAACTAACATTCTAGGTTTGAGAGAAAAATATTTTATTTCTCAATATCACATTAGCGTATGTACATAGGGTATTTATACAGAATTGGATAACCAATTCTGCTACAAATAAGGAAACAAACAGAAAAACAAATCTCCTACAAATCAGGAGATAAAACAGGAAACAAATGATAAAGATAAAAAACTTCCTAAAACAAATCTGAATTGATTTGATTCAGATTTATTTCTCGTAAAACTGGTACCTATGAATCTGGACAGATTCTACTATGAATCTGGATAGATTCCACTACTAGATTCAACACCCCTCTCAAGTTGGTGCATAGATGTCTGTCATGCCCAACTTGCTCACAAGAAGTTCATACTTAGGTCGAGAGATCCCTTTGGTGAGAATATCAGCCACTTGTTGTGCAGTTGGAACGAAAGGCATGCAAATAACTATCTCATCAACTTTTTCTTTAATGAAATGTCTATCAATCTCCACATGCTTAGTATGGTCATGCTGTATTGGGTTTTGTGCTATGCTTATAGCTGCCTTGTTGTCGCAGTATAATTTCAATGATAGACTAACAGGGGTTCCCAATTCTTCAAGGATTCTCTTCAGCTATAACATTTCACAAACTCCTTGAGCCATGGCTCTATATTCAGCTTCAGCACTACTCCTTGCCACAACATTTTACTTTTTGCTATGCCATGTAACTAATTTACCCCAAACAAATGTGCAATAGCCTGATGTTGATCTCCTATCCGTGACTAATCCTGCCCAATCAGCATCAGTATAGGCCTCTACGGTCTGCTGTGTAGTCTTCTTAAAGAATAGACCTTTGCTAGGAGCACTCTTCAAGTATCTTAGGATCCGATAGACAGCTTCAAGGTGTTCCTTATAGGGTGAATGCATGAATTGGCTTACAAGGCTAACTGCAAATGTAATGTCTAGCCGTGTATGTGATAGATAAATCAATTTCCCTACTAACCTTTGATACCGGGAAGTGTCAACTGGTGTTCCCTCTTTGCTGTCCCTAAGTTTCTGGTTTGGGTCAATGGGAGTATCTACTGGTCTACATTCACTCATACCTGTCTTTTTAAGAAGATCAAGAACATACTTCCTTTGTGAGAGGACAATCCCCCTTTTTGAGTGTGTTATTTCCATTCTCAGGAAGTATCTTAAGGACCCGAGATCCTTAATTTCAAATTCTGAAGCTAGTGCCTCTTTCAACCTGTTTATTTCTGTCCAGTCATCTCCTGTGACAATTATGTCATCCACATATACAATCACAATAGCAATGTTACCAATTACTGACCTCCTTATAAACATAGTATGCTCGGCTTAACTTTGTATATACTTTTGTCCCTTTGCAAACTGTGTGAATCTATCAAACCATGCTCGTGGTGATTGCTTTAGATCACATAGGGACTTCTTTAGCTTGTAGACTTTTGAATCAAATTTCTCTCCAAATCTCGGGGGTGCATCCATATACACTTCCTCCTCCAAATCCCCATTTAAGAATGCATTTTTCACATCCAATTGCTGCAAAGGCCAATCTAGATTAGTTGCAAGGGATAAAAGGACTCTCACCGTGTTCAGTTTTGCAACTGGAGCAAAGGTCTCAGAATAATCAATTCCGTAAGTTTGAGTGAAGCCTTTGGCAACCAACCTAGCCTTGTACCTTTTGATAGAGCCATCAGATCTGTACTTTATAATAAATATCCATTTACATCCCACAGTATTTTTCCCTTTGGGCAGCTCCACCATTTGCCATATCTGATTTTTTTCAAGAGCCTTCATCTCTTCTAGGATAGCTTCCTTCCACTCTGGAATTTCTAAGGCATCCTGTACATTTTTTAGGATCTCCATACATGACAATTGGGAGGTAAATGCATGAAAATTTGGTGATAGTTTTTCATAAGACACAAAATTAGATAGAGAGTGTTGGGTACATGATCTAACACCTTTCGGAACAGCTATAGGAAGGTCACAATCAATCAACTTAGTGGGTTTAGAATTGGAAACAGGTTCAGAATTAGTTTCAACTAGCTGATTAATTTCAGGATAAGAATTACCTGGTGGGTCCTCGGATTCATGGTGGTGCAAAGGATCACAATTCTCTACTCTTTGAGTATGGTTCCTTCTTATATAGAAGTGCTCAAAGGGTTCCATACCTTTGTATCTTTTCTTGGTTTCAATTCCCTTTATGGATCCAGGTTCATTGCTTTTACTAGTATTCTCACAACCTAGTACCAAGTCATGACTGGTAGGATTTTCATTACTTGGTATAAGGCAAATACCAGAATTTTCATTATTCACAGGACTTGTTCCATTATTTACCACATTTGACTCATCAATTGACATGTTTGACTCATCTATAGTAAGATATTTTGTCGAGTCTTCCACTGTTTCCCCCCTGAAGATGAGACTAAAAAAACGATTTTGACTCAAAAAAAGTAACATCCATAGTCACAAAAAACTTCTTAGTGATCGGATCAAAACATTTATACCCCTTTTGAAAAGGAGTATACCCAACAAACACACTTTTTTGCCCGATGATCAAGTTTACTTAGATTAGGTGTATTAACATGTATGAAGGCTGTGCATCCAAATATTTTTAGAGGTAAGTTAGAGGATAGTCTGTTTGTTGGAAAATGGTTGAAAAGCATACCTAGGGGGTATTAAATTTTAAGACTTTACTAGGCATTCTATTAACCAAATAGGTTGCTGTTAAAATAGCTTCCCCCCTAAAGATATGTAGGAACCATAGCCTGAAACAGTAAGGCTCTAGCTACCTCTAACAAATGTTTATTTTTCCTTTCAGCTACCTCATTTTGTTGAGGGGTATCAACACATGAACTTTGATGCACAATACCCTTTTCTACAAAAAATTGTTTGAGATACTTATTGAAGTATTCTCTTCTATTATCGCTTCTAAAAATCTGAATTGTTTGTTGACATTGAGTTTGAACCATAGTGAAAAAGGTTTTAAAAATGTTTTCAACTTCAGATTTTTCTTTCATTAAATACACCCAAGATAGCCTAGTGTGATCATCAATAAAACTTATAAACCATTGTTTACCCGTAAGGATAGTTACACGACTTGGTCCCTAAACATCACTATGAATGATGGTGAAAGGAGTAGATGGTTTATATGCTTGGCCAGGATAGATAGTGCGGTGATGTTTAGCCAATTGACAAGTCTCACAAGTAAAGAAAGATGGATTTTTATTTCTAAAAAATTTAGGGAACAAGTGCTGCAAATAATTAAAATTGGGATGGCCTAACATATAGTGTCATAACATTATTTCATTTTCCTTAGATCCAGAAACAGAATTAAAACAAGTACTTTGAGAGTGCCCACTCAAATTAGATCCATCTTCAAAGATGTAGAGACCATCAACTTCCTTAGCACTGCCAATCATCTTCCCCGATGTCAATTCCTGAAATTTACAACTAGGGGAATAAAAAATAACACGACAATTCATGTCAAGAGTTAACTTACTAATGGACAGAAGGTTACAAGACAAATTAAGAACATGAAGAACATTATGGAGAGTTATTAAGGGTGAGAGAGGGATAGATCCAATCCCAGCTATGGCAGCGAGAGTTCCATTAGCAATTCTGATTTTTTTATTCCCTGCAGTAGGACTATAGGAGGAAAACAGTTTTGAGCAATCAGTCATGTGATCAGTTGTTTCGGAGTCAATAACCCAAGGATTTTGAGGTTTTTTGGAAAACAAAGCAGTAGTAAGATAAGTACCTTTTTGGGCCAAAGAACAAGAAGGATTGGTTGTCATGTTTTAAGAAGAAAAAAGTTTGTACAAGTGCTTTAGTTGTTCCTTTGTGAATAGGTTTGTCTCTGAAGTAGATGGAGGCTCTTGACTCTCCTCAACAGTGGTCTGGTAGGCACGCCCACACTGTTGGATTTTTTCTTCCAATTAGGTGGCTTTCCATGGATTAGCCAGCAAGTCTCCCTAGTGTGCCATGGTTTTTTGCAATGATCACACCAGGGTTTCTTCCCTTTATTATCTTCTGTATTAATTCCTCTAGTCACAAGTGCTGAACTTTCATGTTCCTGAGTTGTGGATGGTTCATGAGTATTTAGCATTATCCTCCTCCTTGATTCTTCCCGTCATACTTCAGAAAAGACCTCCCTAATAGAAGGTAAGGGCTTTCTGCCCAGTATTCTTCCTCTTACTTCATCTAAACTTCGGTTAAGTCTAGCAAGAAACATGTACACACGATTATTCTCTTCTCTCTTCTTGAACTGAGCAGCATCTTTGGGATTTTTCCATTCGTCTTCATAGTACTGGTCTAACTCCTGCCAAAGAGTCATCATCAAGTTGTAATATGATGTGACATCTTGATCACCCTGTTTGAATTGCTAGAGTTGTGTCTTTAAGTCAAAAATCTGAGAGGAATTCTCCAAATCTGAGTAGCAATCACGAACTGCATCCCAAACATCTTTGGTTGTAGGCAGAAACAAATAGGGCTTTCTTATTGCTGGTTCCATGGAGTTGATTAAGCATGCAGTGATGAGAGAATTTTTTGACTTCCACTTTGTAAAAGAAGGATCATCCTTGGAGGGCTGCTGGATCTCTCCAGTAAAGTACCCTATTTTTCCTTTCCCTTCTATGGCTAACTTCACAGATTGAGTCCACTCAATGTAATTTTTTCCATTGAGTCGGTGCACAGTGAGTTGTAGGCTTGGGTTTTGTGAGAAAGCATCAAAAAGGGTTGAGGACGATCCTGATTGAGTAGTCCTCGAAGCCTCTGTTGAGGTGCTAGACGCATTTGTGAAAGCTCTAGTCATCGTCGTCTTCACCATGGTTGAAAGAGGTTAGAGTCGAAGCTCTAATACCATCTAGGTTTGAGAGAAAAATATTTTATTTCTCAATATCACATCAGCGTATGTACATAGGGTATTTATGCAGAATTGGATAACCAATGTTGCTACAAATAAGGAAACAAACAGAAAAACAAATCTCCTACAAATCAGGAGATAAAACAGGAAACAAATGATAAAGATCAAAAGCTTCCTAAAACAAATCAGAATTGATTTGATTCAGATTTATTTCTCCTAAAACTGGTACTTATGAATCTGGATAGATTCCACTATGAATTTGGACAGATTCCACTACGAGATTCGACAAACATAATGATTCATCCATGATACCATCCTCACACACCCTTAGCCTATTTGTTATGTCATTCCTAACAATCCGTTACTACTCTCCCTATTGCTTTTCTCTCTCTGCCAGCTCCTTACGTTTTCTTGGCTCTCCCTTTTTTTCTCCTTTTGTAAACCTTCCAGTCCTTGGGCCCATGTGACAATTGTTGAACCAGTTGTCCTTGTGGGCCTGCTAAATTGTTTTGGGCTCTATCAGTGGCTGACATTCACAAGTGGAGGGATAATGAAGTTGTCAAGTTGAAGTTTCAAAGTCCTCTTGCTTCTAAGTTCTAATATGAAAAGGGCTCATCACATTCTAGAGGTTAGTTACTCTTCACTCATTCTCTCCCTTCAATTTTCATCACTGTTTACTTCCTTTACTTATCCATGATTTAATTAATAGATGATCAAACTGATAGTTTGAAGATGGAGATGAAGCCTTGATTTCCATTGTAGTGATTGCTTATGACCTACGTTGCATAGGTACGAGTACGAGTACGGGTACGGGGTATGAAAATTTTTAAAAAACTAGGGTACGGGTGCGTATATATATATATATATATATATATATATATATATCTACGAAGCATGGGTACGCACTGATAGCCACACGTATTTGTACTTGTTTAGTACGTTTTGGGTATGGGTACGCCTTGGGTTTGACTAGATACGTGCAGTACGTAGCAACGTTTTTTTTTTTTGAATTTTATCTATGTACGGCTCGGTATAAAAAGATACAACTCGAGTATGGCTCACCCATTTTTTTTGCTCCAAAAGTGCGTTTCGTAGCCCTAAAACTACCCATTTGCATTTCTTTTCTCCATTCCAACTCAGCCCCATCTCTGCTCTGTTCTGGATGCAACTCAGCCAACAGTGGCGACAACTCTTCTCTCCGGCGATTGTAGGCTCTGGCGAAGGCATTGACGCGGTGGCAGACTCTTCGGCAACAGGTGTTGACGCGGCGGCTGTTCTGTTCTTCACCTTTTCCATTTTCCCTCTTTCTCGACACAACTCCGTAAGTGGCGGCAACTCTTCTCTCCAGTGAAGACGTTGACGCTGCGGCAAACTCTCTAGTGACCGGCGTTGACGGGGTGGCAAACTCTCCATCCTTTGCCTTGTTGGCCACCTCCACATCCTAACCAAGCTTTGGTGATGGTCCCGCACCCGCATTCAGGTCTAAAAAAGGGATTTTAGTGATGAGGTCACGTGGATGCGGAGAGGAGAGGGTGATAGAGAAGAGATGGTGGGGTTGGGCATGGTGGAATGTGGCGAGATAGAAAGTGAAAACAAAGTTCAAAGAAAAAAAGGTCACGTGTCCTGTTTAGTGTGATGATTATGATTTGCACCATTGGATGAAATCAATGGTTAAAAGTGAGTGTAGGAAGGATAGAATAATTTAAGATTCTTTCTATGTTTTATGTTAAAATTTGTGTTTTAATTTTTATATTATGTTGTCATATGTTATTATGTAAGATTTTTTTAGTTTATTATATATATATATGATGTATCCGTACCCTAGTTTTTTAAAAATTTTCTTACTCCGTACTCATATCCGTATCGGATTATCAGATCTTGTACCATACATGTGCAACGTAGATATATATATATATATATATATATATATATATATATAAACTAAAATCTCACACAATAAAATACGACAACATAACATAAAAATTAAAACACATAAATTTCAACATAAAACATAGAAAAGAACTTAAATTGTTCAATCAAGACAACATTCACAATAAGAAATTACAATACTTAAGTTATTTAACATGATAACTTCTAAAGATGATTATAAAAATAAAACTCTAACAATCTAAATGTTAATTATTAATGAAAAATAATAATTTGTTATTAGTAAATGATTGTTTAAAACTCCAAAATAATTTATTACGATTTCTCATGTATCCAATTTATTATGTTTTCTATTATCGAAACTATTACTATTACATCTTGGGCTTTTTATAGATAGTGTATTTTTTCTTTCTTTGGGCTTAGGGTTAGGCCCCTTTGTTTCCAAAAACTAAAAAATGAGTGTCCATCACCATCATCCTGATGGAGACGAACAGAGCGTCGTGGGAGTGGAAAGATTCAATACATGACAGAGAGGAGAGCAGCCGCCGGTCGACGGTCATTGGAGCGCCGCTTGGGAGAGACTGGTCGTCTGGTGCCGATGAGTCACGCAAGGTTGCCCGAGCTGGGCCATGCGAGGTCGCCGGTCGTGGCCACGTGAGGTCGCCGGTCGTGGAGCTGCAGTCCCTGGTCTTGGCAGCTCCACACCAAGGTAGAGAAACAGAGAGAAGAGTGAGTGGTCGATGGTCGTCTCTTCGGGTTAGGGGTGAAAACAAAATACCAATTTTGGTTGAAACGACCGTGTTTTGGGATAAATTTGGCCCAGCCGTACCCAGCCGTTGGTGGAGCCGTACCCAGCCGCACCCCAGCCGTACCCAGAACTTAAAAAAAAATAATAAAAATTTGGGTACGTACATCGCGTAACTAGCACATACCCGTACCTGGTACGTACTGGGTACCGGTACGTACCGGGTACCTGAGAGGAGTACCCATGCTTCAGAGCTTATGACTTGTGTTTTGTCATGCATAATCTACCTCTGACTCTATGTGGTATATATATATATCATAGGTTTTCAGAACTGTTTAGAGTTTTATTCATAATATTGTCTTCATGCTTAATCAGAGTAAATCTGGAGGTTTAGTGGTATGGCGATCAGGCAGTTCGATAGTGTTATATAGAGGAATGACCTACCAGCTTCCTTGTGTAGAATTGTATACGGAAATGAATCATGCTAAGGAGAATACTGTGCACCACTCAGTGCATGTTGGAAGTGATGGTGAAGTAAGTGTGAAAGAACCAGTTAGAACTACATAGTCATTTATCCAAGACTCTTCAAAGTATTTGAAGGATATGACTGAAGAAGAATTGATGGAATTGAGTGACCTCAACCATTTGTTGGATGAATTGGTCCACGCTTTAAAGATTGGACAGGCCGCGAGCCATTGCCTGTTGATGGAGACTTATTACCTGCTGTGGTTCCAGGATATAGAACCCCATTCAGACTTCTTCCTTATGGGGTAAGACATTGTTTAAGCAACAAGGAAATGACTATCTTCCGTAGGCTTGCAAGAACAACGGCTCCACACTTTGCCCTTGGTATGTATAAAGCTATCTAGTTACATCCATAAATCCTGCAAATATCTCTTTCCAAAAGATACTATTTGTTTACTATTGCAGGTAGAAACAGAGAATTGCAAGGTCTGGCTAGTGCTATGGTGAAGCTGTGGTAAACAAGTGCTATTGCAAAAATAGCTATCAAACGAGGTGTTACCCATACATGTAATGAGAGGATGGTTTAAGAACTCGGTATTTCTCATAAACAGAGCTGTAATTTCGGTAACTTTACTGTTTAATTTATTTAGTTGTATTGAAATTTTACCATGCTATAAATCTACTGGTGTGGTGTGGAATATGATTAAAAATTAATATTAAAAATAGTTGCCAAGTTCCACCAAAATTATAAAAACCTTGCAACCAGTTGTAGTGAGCAAGGGTCGATCCACAGAGAACCAATTCAATTAACACTATCAATCTAATCCCTAAATTAATCTCTGATGAAAAATAAACAGTGAAAGTAAAAAGGGGGGTTTTGTTAATTTAAAACTAAAATGCAAAAATAAACTTAAATCAAAACAGTAAACACAAATTGAATTATCAAGTTAAAAACATTGGTTAAGAGATATAATCCACCACTAGATTTATATGATTATGCCAACTTACATACCCTTTATACCAACATGATCAATTATGTTTTTATGTGATTGTGAGATAAATCTCAAGTCTTCCTTAAGTTTAGCTTAATTCAGCAACCGCTCAAATCAAACCCTAACCATTAGTTATTTGTAAAGCAACCGCTATTACACCTCCCTAATGATTGCATTAATAATTAGAAAACCAATCACACTAAGGTCTAATCACACACCGGGATTAAATTACTTAGATCATATGTTTCACGAGTTTTACCACCGCAACCGCGCATAGCAATCCTAGTTTTACCACTTTCGAAATTTGGCAAAGAATATAAAAACCTTTATATCGATTTAAGATCAGAAACATATGAATAAAAACATAATTGAGTTGATATAAAGAAAGTATGCAAGATTCACATAATCAAAACTAGGGTTTCATCCTCCCTTAACCAATCAAAGAGTTTAGCCACACATGGCAAATTCAAAATCACAATAAAAGTTAAAGGAAAACATTGTTCAAATTTGAAGAAGAAAAGAAAAACTAAAAATCAAACTAGTTTCCAAGGCTTGAGAATGATTGATCTTTGATCGCTCGAATCCGAGTCTCCAATCCTCAATCGAATCCTTCCCCTTCTTGGTCTTCGTGTTCTCTCAGTTTTCTTGACGGCTCTCTCTGTCCAGACCGGATTTAAGGGCTCTAAGCAACCCTATTTATAGGTTTGGGAACCTATTTTAGCATTAAATCACGAAATCAAAATCCTGATCTGATGACATGGGCCGTGTCATGTTACACGACCCAACCCGTGTCTGATTCTGGAGGCCAATTTCCAAGTTTTCCAAAGTCAGAGAGGAACACGGCCCACCCCGTGTCATTTGACACGGGCCGTGTTCTCGGGCAAGCTTGATACTGGTTCTTCCTCGTGAAGTCAGAGGATTACACGGCCTACCCCGTGTCATTTGACACGGGCCGTGTTGTTCAAAATCATCCAAATCAGCCTTGATTCTTCATGCATGCTCTCTTCCTTTGCTTCTAGGAGTTTGATACTGATTCCTTTAAATCCTTCAACTCTCTCCTCGATAGTTCAAAACCAATGGACTCCATCACTCATGAATCTCCTGAAAATCACAACACGTTTATGAGTGTTTATAATCACATTTTAGCAAAGTTTCACAATAAACATCCAAAGATAATTCTAAATCAGAAACTTAGCTAAATGTTAACAATTAAACCCATATGGAATCCAATTAGATCAAACAAAAGAACATTTAAGAGCTGAAATTATTAACAGATCAAATACCCCCACACTTATCCTTTTGCACTCCGGGCAAAAACATAAAATCAAGCACATGCTTCCCAAAAAGTAATGAAAGTACTGAACAAATGAGCAAAGATCTACACACATCAATCCTTTCAAGGTATTTAAGCATTCAGGAATTTCCTCTCTCAACAATCCAAATCAACAATGAGGTCAATCCAACATCGGGTTAAGTCAACATGATAAATCCTCACTGATGTACTCTCTTTCACTCAAGTATTTTGGGCTTGTATTTACTCTCAACCAACTCATGAAAACATGCCTATCATAGGCTTGACAAGCCTCTACTTCTCCACCACCTAAATCACATGCACACAAAGATCAAAAGGTCTTTAATCAGGTTGTAATGGGGTCAAGGTCAAGGTAAGATATATCAAGGATAAACCAAGTTAGACCATCGGAAATAGAAGAGCAAAGGGAAATATAAAAATCAAACACTTTTGCACAATTACCCCAGCACTTTTCAATCCATCTTCATCTTTCACTTGACTTTCTCTTTTCAACAACCAATCTTTTCTTCTCCCTCTTTTTTTTTATGAATAAACATTTCTTCCTTTTCTCATTTGAGAGCTTTTTTTTTTCAGACAAAACAGTGTAATCACCCCCACACTTATTCAAACACAATTCCCAACATAATTATTAAGCTCTTCTACTCCCTAAGGTAGGGTAGCAATGGTTTTTCACTATTAAGCTTGTATTGAGCTATAATAAAAAGAAAGGATAGCATTCAAGCTCAAAGGGGTGAACAATGGATCAAAATACCAGGATAGCTATTTGGCTAGTGGCTGAAAGAAAGAAATGTCTTTATCATCTCAAAAATGTGCAGTGATCATTTGCAGCTTAAAAGAGAGTCAAATCAAGTTAGAAAAACATATAATCACAAGTGGAGTCACACACAACAGAAACGAGAAATGACTTAAAATTGGTCATTCACATTAAGGCCCAAAACTCACTAGGTCCAAATTTTATCAAATTCTCAAAACCCTTTCAATTTTCAAAACCTCTCAGTGTAAATTTAGAAGCAAGAAAGTCAATTCCTTTGAGCTTAAAAACCTGTCAATAAAAATCAATCACTTGCTCATTGCTCAACATACTCTCAAAACTAATTAGAAAGACATGCACCAGATATGCAATTAAGAACAGAATGTGCAATTTAGGATCAAACCCAAACGTGAAATATTCCCCCCCCCACACTTAAAATAGACAGTGTCCTCAATGTCAAAGCATACACAACAGATAAAAGGAATCTGAATAATGAAGCAAAGTATATGCGAAGAAATTAAGTCTATCATCATGAAACTCAGTTCGATACAAAAGAGGAACCAAAAGGAGTCAGAATAAGGCCCATTAAACCATCAAAATGAAGGACACAGCCTCAAAAGAAAATGAAAATACATCAAGATGGGGGAGGGGGAAATGAAAAACGCTGAAGCAAAAGATCAAGTTTGTCATCAATGGCATCCAGCCGCTGATCGCGTGCAACCTCCAGAGCCTGAAAGCGATCCTCTAAGCGCTGGAAGCGAGCAGCATGGTCCATCTCTAAACAGTCAATACGAGCCAAAACAGCAGTATAGGAAGATGTGCCATGCTGAGTGGAGGGACCCGCATTATCAGCAAACTCAGCAGGAGGGGAGACAGCAATATCCTCATGTGGTTCAGGGGCCGGATCAGCTCTAGGCAAGGTAGCTCCATCAGCGCCAAGCAAGACAAGAGCACCATTGAGACGAGTGCATAGCTTCATGGACACCAAAATGGCCCCATCAATAGCACTGGGACCCTGAACCGGGGCCTCCTCCAACAGATCCAGATAATCAAAGTGATCAGCAATGGCGGTCACATACCCCCCAATCACTATGCGACCAGCTGTAGTGGTCCCTACATGGTGAAACAGGTTACAGAGCCAATACCCTCCATTGACAGGGACACCCTCCAGCATGCAATGTAAGAAAAATAACTCAGAACGGCTAATTGTCCCTTGACTTTCCCCCCTACCACAAAGAGTATTAGCTAACCATTTTTGAATATAGCGATGGGCAGGAGACCTAAGCTGAGAAGCTTTAGACACTTTAGGATCATAACTATCAGACTCAGGCACAGTGAGGGCAGACCACACACGATCAGCATTAAAATCACGGGGTAACATATTGTGCCCCTCAGGAAAACCAAAAATAACTCTAAACATATGAATATCAATCGAATGGGAGTTACCTAGCAATCTAAAGGTAATTTCACCAGGTTGTGTTCTGTCTGTTGATCGAGACGAGAGGATAGAGTTTACGATTAAAACTAGCAACAAACTCCCTAGTTAATGCAGCATAAGTAGGCTTCTGTAGCAATGCAAAATCAACCCATCCAATTCTACCTAATAAAGTAAACACCTCATCATAAAGTCCTATGGCCCTAAGGGTATCTATATCTAAAAAGCGAGTGGGAACCACTACCTTTCTATCAATAGGGTGGCGGCACTGCAGGAGGAGGTGAGGGCTCATGCGGGGGTGATGGAGGCCGAGCACGTCTAGAGCCGAGAATGATGGGGATGGAGCGAACGGGCGCGGCAGAAGTGGTCTTGACGCGCTTCTTAGGACCCATCCTTTGGAAGAAAGAAGAAATGAAGAACAATGAGCATGGGGAGAGGATAATGGTGGAATACGACGAAAAAGGGTGGAAATGTTGATGAATGGAGGTGAATGGTGGAGGATAACGGTGAAGATTGGAGGAGAATGGTGGGTATTGGTGGATATTGGTGGAGATTGGAGGGGAAAGTGGGAGGGCTGCGCAGAGAAGGAGAATAGAAGAAGGGAGAATTAGGTAAATTAGGGCAGAAAAACCCCAAATCAGGGATTAAATGGGCGCTGGCACGAGTACACGGGCCGTGTCATATGACACGGCCCACCCCGTGTACTCCTCTGACTTAAGGATGAGCTGCGCAGGATGACACGGGCCGTGTCATAGGACACGGCAATACCCGTGTATCTCTCTGGAAAACATGGGGTGCAGATGGACTTGACAACACGGGCCGTGTCATAAGACACGGCCACACCCGTGTATCTCTCTGGAAAATCATTCAAATGTGCCATCCTCGTAAACACGGGTCGTGTCATAGGACACGGCCCACCCCGTGTCATTTTCTGCATGAATTGGGGCACTGTCATGAGGACACGGGCCGTGTCATATGACACGGCCCACCCCGTGTGGTCTGCTGACTTACAAGAAATACTTTAAACTGCTCCCCAGGATTGCATACACTCAACAAACCATGAACTCAAGCAATCAAATAAGAACTGAGCAAGTCAAAACACAAATACTAGCAAGGATACAAGTATCATCAAGCAAGAAATACATAAAAAGAAGCTAAACTAAGAAACTAAACAACGCAAAATAGGAAGGGAAGAGAAAGCAAATCTGATTGGGTTGCCTCCCAATAAGTGCTTGGTTTATTGTCCTCAGCCAGACATTGCGATGCTCCTCATTATTCTTCATAAGAAGGATGGAGAAGAGGCATGTCTTCTACTTCTGCATTCTCCGGAAGTTCATGGTAAGGCTTGAGACGGTGCCCATTAACCTTGAATGCCTTTCCAGAGGCCTCGTTCATGATCTCCACTGCACCAGAAGGAAAAACAGTAGTTACTACAAATGGGCCAATCCATTTAGAACGTAACTTTCCTGAAAATAGCTTGAGTCTGGATTAGTAAAGCAACACTTTTTGGCCTTGGTAGAAACTTTTTCTCGAGATCATTTGATCATGAAATGCTTTGGTTTTGGCCTTGTAAATGAGGGCACTCTCAAAGGCCTCATTCCTCAATTCTTCTAACTCTTGAATTTGGAGTTTCCTCTGCTTGCCAGCATCTTCCAAATCCAAGTTAACTTGCTTGATAGCCCAGTAAGACCGATGTTCCAACTCCACTGGCAAGTGACAGGGCTTCCCATAAACCAATCGGAATGGGGACATGCCTATAGGGGTCTTGTATGCAGTCAGGCATCAGCAAGTCGAGTACTCCAATCCTTCTGCGTTGGATTCACGGTTTTTTCAAGGATAGACTTGATCTCCCGATTGGATACCTCAGTCTGGCCATTCGTCTGAGGATGATAAGGAGTGGAGATCCGGTGCACCACACTATATTTCTTCAAAAGAGCTTCAAAAATTCTGTTGCAGAAGTGTGTTCCCTGATCACTAATGATAGCTCTTGGAGTACCAAACCTGGAAAAAATAAAGGACTTCACAAAATCTACAATAGTTTTAGAGTCATCAGATCTAGTGGCTTTCGCTTCCACCCATTTTGAAACATAATCCACAGCTAACAGAATATAAGAAAAACCAAAAGAAGGAGGAAATGGTCCCATGAAGTCAATGCCCCAAACATCAAAGACTTCCACAAAGATTATTGGAGTTTGAGGCATTTGATTTCGCGGACCAATATTACCTGTTCTTTGACAGCGGTCACATGTCTTACAAAAATTATAAGCATCCTTAAAGATGGTAGGCCAGTAGAAACCACTGTCAAGTACTTTATTGGCTGTCCTCTTCATGCCAAAATGTCCTCCACAGGCATAGGTATGGCAAAAAGAGAGAATGGAGTGAATCTCTGAATCTGGGATACATCTCTGAATTACTTGATCCGCGCAATGCTTCCAAAGATAAGGATCATCCCAAATGTAGTACTTGCAATCACTCCTCAGCTTATCTCGCTGTGCTTTGTTCAGACCTGCCGGAAAGTCTTTGGTGGCCAAGTAATTGGCAATATCAGCATACCATGGAGTAGTGGTCGTGATAACCATTAAATGCTCATCCGGAAAGCTCTCCGGAATAGGTATGTCCTCCTCTTCAGTCACCAATCTGCTCAAATGGTCTGCCACCAAGTTTTCACTCCCTTTTTTATCTTTAATTTCCAAGTCAAATTCTTGGAGCAACAGAATCCATCGGAGCAATCTTGGCTTCGCCTCCTTCTTTGCTAGTAGGTACTTCAATGCTGCATGATCAGAAAAAACAATTACTTTAGAGCCAATTAAATATGATCTAAATTTCTCTAAAGCAAAAACAACAAGAAGAAGTTCTTTCTCAGTTGTAGAATAATTCATTGAGCATCATTTTAGGGTCCTTGATGCATAGTAAATAGCATAAGGAACCCTATCAACTCACTGTCCTAAGACGCCCCTACCGCAAAGTCACTAGCATCACACATTAATTCGAAAGGAAGCTCCCAATTTGGTGGCCTAATGATAGGTGCCTCAGTCATCAACTCCTTAAGTGTGGTGAAAGCCTTCATACACTTCTCATTAAACTGAAAGGGCACATCTTTTTGGAGAAGTGTGCAGAGGGGTGCTGATATCTTGGAAAAGTCCTTGATGAAGCGCCGATAGAAACCTGCATAACCAAGAAAAGAATGAATATCCCGCACACTAGTGGGCGGGGGTAATGAACGTACAAGTTCTACCTTAGCTTTATCAACCTCAATGCCCCTGGCAGAAATTACATGACCTAACACAATACCTTCATCTACCATGAAATGACATTTTTTCCAATTCAAAACAAGGTTAGTGTCAATGCATCTCTTTAAAACCAAAGCCAAATGTTCCAAGCATTTATCAAAGCCATCCCCAAATACACTAAAATCATCCATGAAGACCTCAATGATGTTCTCAATGTAATCTGAAAATAGACTTACCATACATCTCTGAAAGGTTCCTGGCGCATTGCAAAGACCAAAAGACATGCGCTTATAAGCAAAGGTGCCAAAAGGACAAGTGAAAGTGGTCTTGTCCTGATCTTCCGGAGCAATAGCAATCTGGTTATAACCTGAAAATCCATCTAAGAAACAATAATGAGAATGACCAGCTAACCTTTCTAACATTTGATCAATAAAAGGTAAAGGGAAGTGGTCTTTTCTGGTGGCAGCATTCAATTTTCTATAGTCTATACAAACACGCCACCCTGTCTGTAATCTAGTGGGAATAAGCTCATTCTCAGCATTTCTTACCACAGTAATGCCAGATTTCTTTGGTACTACCTGGACCGGGCTTACCCACTTGCTGTCAGAAATGGGGTAGATGACCCCCACACTTAGGAGCTTCAGTATCTCCTTCTTCACAACATCCATCATCAGGGGATTCAACCTCCTCTGTGATTCTCTCACTGGCTTAGCCCCCTCCTCCATTAAAATTCGATGCATGCAGATGGAGGGGCTAATACCTTTGATATCCGCAATAGTCCACCCAATGGCTGTCTTGTGTTCTTTCAACACAGAAATCAAGCTCTCCTCTTGCTCTTTGGTGAGGGATTTGGCAATTATTACCGGAAGTGTCTCCTTCTCACCCAAGAAAATGTATTTCAAATGGGATGGCAGTTCTTTCAATTCACTGTGCTCTGGTGCACACTGTGAAGAAGGTTTAGGTATATCAGTAGTAAAAGGTAACTCAACATACGATACCTCATGCCCTTCTAAGGTGGGAGAGAGTGTATGCAAGGCTGCCACCACTTCTTTTGAATCCTGAAAATCTAAACTGCGAGTCATAACTGTATCAATGGCATCAAATTGATTAGACTCAAGAACAGTAGAAATTAAAGATTCAAAAACATCAAAAGAATCAATAACATAAGCAGAGTGCACATCACTCGGGTATCTCATGGCCTCAAAGATGTTGAATCTAATCAACTCTCCATCAAATTCCATAGTCAATGTTCCCGAATGCACATCAATTTTAGTTCGGGCAGTCTTGAGGAAAGGCCTCCCCAACAGAATGGGGCGAGTTGGGAGATTTGTCCTCCTCCATGTCCAGCACATAGAAATCGCCGGAAACACCAGTTCATTGACTTGCACCAAAACATCCTCAACAACCCCCTTAGGGTATGCATTAGACCTGTCCGCCAGTTGAATGATAACTCCAGTAGGTTCTAAAGGTCCTAGATGTAAAGATGCATAAATAGAGAAGGGCATAACATTAATGGATGCACCTAAGTCTAGCATGGCCCTCTCAAACCTGGCATTACCAATAGTGCATGGTATAGTAAATGTGCCAGGATCTTTACATTTAGTTGGGAGTTTCTTATTAAACACAATGTACTTTGAAACATTTGCTCCCACTTGAACTCGTTCATTACCTTTCAATTTCCTTTTGTTAGTGCATGACTCTTTTAAGAATTTAGCATATCTAGGCACTTGCTTTATGGCATCTAACGGAGGAATGTTAACTTTAACATTCCTAAAAGTCTCTAAGATCTCTTTATCCGCTTCTTCTTTCTTATTTTTAACCAACCTTGCTTGGAAAAGGGCCTTAGTGACATATTTAGGACATAGGGTCGAAACACTTACCTTAGGGGTCTTAGAATTGAGCCCCTCCTCATCTACCTCCTTAGAATTTTGAGCTTTATCTTGGTGGTGGGAAGATGTGGGTCCGTCAAGTGTCTTCCCATCGCGCGGAAAAGTGATGACAACACTAGCATTCTCTCTTGGGTTCACCTTGGCATGCGAGGAAGTTTCCCGAAATCGACTCGCACCTTGTTTATCTCGGTAGCCAACCGACCCACTTGGTTACGCAAAGTGCGATAGTGGCCCTTGTTTCTTCTTTGAAACCGAATATTCTTTGGTGGCCATTTGCCTCATTAGATCTTCCAACGAAGGCTCGGGTTGCCTAGGGGCACGAACTTGTGGTTGCCTTGGAGGAAAGGGTGCTTGCCTTTGCTTGAAACCCGGGAGGACCATAGGCTTGGGGTTGCGCTTGAGCTTGAGGCTGCTTTGCATAGCTAAAGTTAGGATGATCTCTCCACCCCGGATTATATGTGTTGGAGTAGGGGTTGTAATTCTTGGATGGAGCAGAAAATCCCCCCACTGCCTTGGCTTCTTCATTTGTGTCTTCTTGTAAAGTGGGACACATATCAGTGGGATGTCCTGAAGAGCAACAAATCCCACATGCCTGTACTGGTGCTTTCCCAGTGTCCATCAGCTTCTGAATCATAGCAGTCAACTGTGTCATTTGATTCTGCAGACTAGTAGTGTCAGCCTCTTTAACTGCTCTCACACCTGTATCATTCCGAGTAAAGAATTGTTGAGTGTTTGCAGCCATTCTAGATATCAGATTCCTGGCTTCTCGAGGAGTCTTATCAACCAAGGCTCCTCCACTGGCAGCATCAATCATGTTGCGGTCCATTCCTAGCAAACCTTCATAGAAATACTTATCAGAAGTTGTTCACTAATTTGGTCTTTGAGGCGGCTAGCACACAATCTCTTGAAAGGAAAAAGTACTCATGAAGTGATTCCCCATGTCTTTGTTGGATCCCGCAAATTTCTTTTCTGATTGTTGCGGCCTTTGATGTAGGGAAATATCTGTCTAGGAAAGCCCGAGCCATATCCTGCCATGTCTGAATTGATCCGGGTGGCAAGTAGTACAACCACTCCTTTGCAGAGTCCTTTAGGGAAAACGGAAAAGCTCTCAGCTTGACTTGCTCAACTGAAATTCCCGCGGGCTTCATGCTAGAACACACAACATGAATTTCCTTCAGATGCTTGTTAGGGTCCTCTCCGGCTAGTCCATTGAAAGATGGCAACAGATGAATCAGTCCAGATTTCAATTCAAATGCCTCTTCATTCTCAGGAATTTCTATGCACAGAGGTTGTTGGTCTAAGTCCGGAGCACCCAACATCCTTAATGTATTTTCTGCCATCACTTCTTCTTCAGGTGGCTCAGATATCTCAGATCGCAGAAAGTGGAGAGATCTACGTGACGGGCAGCTTCAACGTCAGCAGGTGTGAATTGCGAGCTGATTTGTTCAAAGTAATGCCTTAAGTTTCTCAATTGCTCGTTCACCTCTTCACCGGACATGAACTCCTGCAAGATAGTTGAAGAGAACAACCAGAACTATTAAAATTAAAATAAAAACAGAGAGAAAAATAGGAAACAAATTAACAACGCAATTGAAAAATTAGTTCCCCGGCAACGGCGCCAAAATTTGGTGTGGTGTGGAATATGATTAAAAATTAATATTAAAAATAGTTGCCAAGTTCCACCAAAATTATAAAAATCTTGCAACCAGTTGTAGTGAGCAAGGGTCGATCCACAGAGAACCAATTCAATTAACACTATCAATCTAATCCCTAAATTAATCTCGATGAAAAATAAAAAGTGAAAGTAAAAAGGGGTTTTGTTAATTTAAAACTAAAATGCAAAAATAAACTTAAATCAAAACAAGTAAACACAAATTGAATTATCAAGTTAAAAACATTGGTTAAGAGATAGAATCCACCACTAGATTTATATGATTATGCCAACTTACATACCCTTTATACCAACATGATCAATTATGTTTTTATGTGAATGTGAGATAAATCTCAAGTCTTCCTTAAGTTTAGCTTAATTCAGCAACCACTCAAATCAAACCCTAACCATTAGTTATTTGTAAAGCAACCGCTATTACACCTCCCTAATGATTGCATTAATAATTAGAAAACTAATCACACTAAGGTATAATCACACACCGGGATTAAATTACTTAGATCATATGTTTCACGAGTTTTACCACCGCAACCGCGCATAGCAATCCTAGTTTTACCACTTTCGAAATTTGGCAAAGAATATAAAAACCTTTATATCGATTTAAGATCAGAAACATATGAATAAAAACATAATTGAGTTGATATAAAGAAAGTATGCAAGATTCACATAATCAAAACTAGGGTTTCATCCTCCCTTAACCAATCAAAGAGTTTAGCCACATATGGCGAATTCAAAATCACAATAAAAGTTAAAGGAAAACATTGTTCAAAACAGAAGAAGAAAAGAAAAACTAAAAATCAAACTAGTTTCCAAGGCTTGAGAATGATTGATCTTTGATCGCTCGAATCCGAGTCTCCAGTCCTCAATCGAATCCTTCCCCTTCTTGGTCTTCGTGTTCTCTCAGTTTTCTTGACGGCTCTCTCTGTCCAGACTGGATTTAAGGGCTCTAAGCAACCCTATTTATAGGTTTGGGAACCTATTTTAGCATTAAATCACGAAATCAAAATCGATCGATGACACGGTAGCGTGTCATGTTACACGGCCCAACCCGTGTTTGATTCTGGAGGCTAATTTCCAAGTTTTCCAAAGTCAGAGAGGAACACGGCCCACCCCGTGTCATTTGACACGGGCCGTGTTCTCGGGCAAGCTTGATACTGGTTCTTCCTCATGAAGTCAGAGGATTACACGGCCTACCCCGTGTCATTTGACACGGGCCGTGTTGTTCAAAATCATCCAAATCAGCCTTGATTCTTCATGCATGCTCTCTTCCTTTGCTTCTAGGAGTTTGATACTGATTCCTTTAAATCCTTCAACTCTCTCCTCGATAGTTCAAAACCAATGGACTCCATCACTCATGAATCTCCTGAAAATCACAACACGTTTATGAGTGTTTATAATCACATTTTAGCAAAGTTTCACAATAAACATCCAAAGATAATTCTAAATCAGAAACTTAGCTAAATGTTAACAATTAAACCCATATGGAATCCAATTAGATCAAACAAAAGAACATTTAAGAGCTGAAATTATTAACAGATCATCTACCCATCTGCTTGGCCTTTGAGTCTAATGAACTGTGAGCAAGTGTAACTGTAATGGCATTTGTTTTGAATCACAGATACGTTGAAATTATTGTGTTTTTTCATACCATTATTAGTCTACATTTCTTTTAATGATTTTGGGTTCTAGAATAAAATTTCATTTACTTAATACCCTAAAGACTGCCTGCATTTAGACCTTTGTAATGCTCATGGCTTACACTTTTCGGAGGAAGACTACCATATTTGTTTCAGTCTTGTAAGATTATTAGGATTGTTGGCACTGAACACTTATGCTTTGACAGCTGTTCTGGTACCTAATTTTCCCTGTGACATATAGAAGCGAATAAATTATTCCTTTCTTCAGACTTATGATGGTTGCATTTCTTGCATGCAGAAATTGACTGGGGGTACTCTACTTTGTAGAAATAAGGAATATATTGTATTTTACAGGGGCAATGACTTCTTGCCTCCTGTTGTCACTGATGTACTGACTGAGAGACAGAAACTACCCCTCCTCCAACAAGATGAGGAAGAGAAAGCACGACAAATTGTGTCATCTATTACTGGATCAAATAGCAATGCATCTCAAGTGCCATTTTTTGCTGGCACCCTAGCTGAGACAAGGGCAGTAACCACCAACTGGGGACACCAACCAAATAGAGAAGTTGAGAAAATGATGAGAGATTCTGCCTTGAATAGACTTACTTCTATAATCAGAAACTTTGAGAAGAAACTAGCTCTAGTAAGTTACAAAGGGACCAAGTCAAATAACTTCCCAAAAATTATCAATTTTTACCACTTCTATCTAACTTTTGATGGTCATAGGCAAAAGCAAAGTTCAGGAAGGCTGAGAAGGCTTTAGCAAAAGTGCAGGGTGATCTGGAACCAGCAGATCTTCCAACTGATTTGGAAACGCTAACTAATGAAGAGAGATTTTTGTTTCGGAAGATGGGTCTGAGTATGAAGCCATACTTTTTTCTAGGTAAGAATAGCAAATTTATTATAGCTTTATGAATAGCTGCTTTTGTATAGGGCTTAATGGCTTATACCAGAAATGTTAGAAGCTTGAGATTTTTGTTTCAGGGAGGCGAGATGTTTATGCTGGCACCATAGAAAACATGCATCTACACTGGAAGTATCGTGAGTTGGTAAAGATAATCGTAAAAGGGAGAAATTTTGCCCAAGTTAAGCATATTGCAATATCTTTGGAAGCTGAGAGTAGTGGGGTGCTAGTGTCTCTAGATAAGGATACCAAAGGCTATATAATCATTGTTTATCGTGGGAAGAACTATTTCCATCCGCATGCTGAGACCCAAGAATTTATTGACACGACAAGCATTGGCTCGATCTATTGAGCTTCAACGACGAGAGGTAATAAAGCAATGACTTGGGGATAACTGTGATCTTGTTCTTTTATCTCATGAAGTTTTTAATTTTTTCCAGGCACTAAAACATCATATCTCAGACTTGGAGAGAATTGATTTGCTGAAATCTGAGCTATTATGATGTTTTATCCCTTTTATATGATTCTGCTGTTAAATATTTTGGATAGTTTACAAATTCTTTCAAAAGTTTTTGTTATGATTTCAGGAGGATATGAGAAATGGAATGGAGATTGATGGTGACAAAACTCTGTAATCAACACTGTGTAGCCCTGTTTTTTCTGATGATGACTTGGAAGAGGTAAATACTTTCTTTCCGTAAACAAATACCAAATGCTTGTAATTTAAATGATAACTTTGCCAATAATAATATACAATAGCAATTTTAAAAGTGCTTTCAGGAAGTGATTGTTAACAGAACTCTCCTTTTTCCTTTTATTTTTGCCAGATTATTTTCTTTGGTGAACTAGAATGAAGGGACCGAGATTTATTTTGACAAAGATGACAGTGGCCGTGAGGATAAGAAAAACCAAAACAAGCTGCTTGACTTGGTATAGTAACGCATTGCAATTGATTTAGCTGCGTAGGTTGAGCATCGCGGGTGACTTGAGCCATGAAGATGATGCATCCCAGAGGAAGCTTTTTCAAGATTGTGGGTCAACAGAGATTATTATTGTTACTTCCCTTGCGGGCATCATTTATGGTATTACTATTATCAGTTTTGTTGTCCGAACTGCTGTCCTTACATTACATGTGTATATTGCTGTAAATAATTTTTTTTTGTCAAAGAGAATATATTTATAATATTTACTTTCGGTCGTCTTATCTATTATTAAGGATGAGGATCTTCTCCTGTTAGCCAAAACAAGAGAGGATCCTGTTTTTCCAAAAATAGAAAAAAAATGGAGGTTAAAGGATGGGATGAGAGGGAGATGATCCTGTTTCTCTCCATTTTTCTTGTTTTTGTTGGATCTTTTGTTGTTTTGGCCAACAAGAGAGGATTCTCTCCTGTATTGCCCAACATTGATTAATTAATAATAATTAATCAATGTTGGTAGGACACATGATTTGTATTCTTTGTTGCATTATTCTCTTCTACGTGTCAACTAGTGCTATTAAAAGAAGGGAGGAAGAAAATACCATCGGACATCATTCTTTGCAATTCTACTTTGTTCCTTTGTTAAGGAGGATTTATCCTTACTCATCCATACCATTATACTATTTTCTTCTTGGTTTTGGCTATTCTAAAATGCGTGGTACACTTTAAAGATTAAAATGCGAAATTTTAACTATTGATGAAAAAATCAAGAGTTTAGAATTTTATAAGATACATGTATTTGCATAAGAGAATATACATGTACTATAATATATTCTTTTGATTTTTTTTTATCAATAGTTAAGATCCCCAATTTTTACCCTCTAAAGTGCAACCTGCATTTTCCAAGAGTCAATTCCTTTCTTCTTACCTTGATTAATATTTATTCTTTTATTCAAAAAAATAAATATATAAATTAATAAATCTAGAAAGCTATATAATGAAAATAGGCATGAGGATTTTCACAATTAGGTTATTGTCACAAATGATCATTATTACTATAATACTTCCTATAATACATTATTGAAGGCAAATAAACTAAGCAGATATAAATATTGTTGTCCCGGTTCACCATAGTACTCTCTCATTCAATACAATAAAGGAGGATTCCTCCAGCACATGAGCAGAGTTCTCTAGTGTACCACACTGCAATATTGCATCATGGGCAGGTTTCATCAGGGACCTGCAAAAAGCAAGTTTGTCACCAGTAGCACTTTCAAATTTCAATTGACTCAAAACAGCAAGATGGACTATCACCGCTATAATTTTAGAAACGCTAATAATTTTAAAAATTGTAAGTTCATATGCCGGCCAAGATAGATACCTAACTAGTAGTACACTAATCCACTTGTAAGGTTTCCTTTATAAAACTCGCTACAACTGACGTTAACTCAGCTTGATGATCAGATCAGCTCCTTCTATGATATGTAACTTGTGATTAGGTAGGATCTTGGCAAACTCAAATGCATCTCCAACAGGGATTGTGGTGTCTGCAGAACCATGAATTGTAAAGACCCTGTCATGCATTATGTGAGCTTTACATCATACACCCGTGCATTATGGAAATTTCATAACTTTATTAAAAACAATCGATTTTCATCAACAAATTACAATAACTCTTAAGTTGTAGCTCTTTAAATCTCCATCCTGAATACCTTCTCTATTCCAAAAAACTAGTCCATACATACATACACATAACATCTTGCATCTTTCAAAGCACGAGCCAAGCACAAATTTACATATAAGGATGATCTCATACGCTAGCTAAGAGAATAAATCAATTAATAAACCCTACCATAAATTATCAACAATACTAGTTCTTCAGTCTCCTAATATCCCCTCCCTGTTTCATAGTAATTGAAAAGTTTTAAATACAAATTTTCAAACTGAAATTGGTGGAAGGTTTTGCCTTTCAATTTTTAGGTGCCAATTTACCATGGATTATGGAAGTAATAAAAACTGCTACTTTTGAAAGCCAAACTAGAATAATTTTTTAAGAAATGGAAAATTACAAAATTAAGCATGAAAATAATACAAGTTATAAATGCCATTTCATATTTTCTTTAATTTCTTGCTTGTAGAAAATTTTGAAGTTTGAATTAACAGAAAGAAATTGGAGGTGTCATAGAAAGTTTAGTGACTTTCATTCTCACAAAAAAGTATTTCATATTTATTTTTAAGCTTTAACGTACAAAAAATCTATGGCTGTTTATATCAAAATCAAATTTTTTGATATGATCAATTAATAAGGATTTTCTTTTTTTTATTTTTTATTTTTTTGGTATTGAATTTTCTTTTATTTTAAAACTTGGCTTGAGGGGAAAACAAAAGTCACATTTATTAAATATTAAAGAAAAAATTGGATTTAAAATGTTATCTGCTGTATACCGTACCCAAAACACCCTCCCCCCTTCACTGATTCTGCAGTATATATTATTATAATGTAACTCTGTAACTACTGAGTTTAAATGCAGACGTACACAGTCCATGGGGAAATGAAACGAGATAAAAGGGTCAAAAGAGAGGGGGCAGGGAACTATCAGACAATTTTTCCCTCACCTGTATTCTTTGTCAATCTGCAGGCATGCTTCATGCATATTTATGTTTAACCGATCCTTCAAACTTTCCTCAGTTACACGATAATCAACACTTCCTACAAAAGTAGATGTGATGTTCATCCAGTGGTCATATAATCATAATTTAATAAGTGTGTGCGCGTGCAATAGAAAGAAGCTACTGTGTTATACTTATTATATACTGATTAACTGTTTTCCCATCATTTGCTACGCTGTCTATCTAAACTCAAGGAAATCCTTAAGAACTGAAGACAACTGGTGATATTAATTACATTTTGTTGTGTATTTGTTATTTAACATTCAAAAGAAAAGTTATGGCAAAGTAAGATAGCCAGACTGATGCTGCTGGAGCATTGCATCAATGATTAACCAATAAAAAAAAAAAAGAATTCCAAATTGTCTAAAAGAGAGTTTAGGACCTTTAGAAAAAGACTGTAGAGGAAAACAAATCGAGGTAAGGTTCTGGACTTGCTGATTTCAGGAAATGCAATAAATAGCAAGTTCAAAGTAGAGAAACAAGTAATCATGGACCATGAATTTCTTAAAGCATCTCTTAGAACATGCTTGCACACCAATTTAGGCATTCAAACACATGGCTGATTAAATGGCCGGTTACCTGACTTTTTCTTCAACTCAATAAAACCTTCCTTCCTGATTCTTTCCATAAAATCTTTTCCAAGACGCTCTTCGAGGCCTCCCTTCAGATCATCGCGACCAGAGAGGTTGACAACTGTTTTAATATCATGATACTTTGAAGCATAAAGAAGTACCACATTAGCTCCTGCATCAAGATACAGAAACTATTCAAAACAATTTCAACATGCCTACAAACTTTCTAATTAACATAGTGACAGAGAATTCTTTGACTTGTCACTTACATGCTTTAATCCCTCCTTCTCATTCTATAGTGAAGCCCGAAAAGCATACATTATTAGAAGATCTTACAAGTTCTACAAAGGGGAGAAATAATGTTTTAAGTCCTACTCCTAACACAAATATACAGCAACTTAACAAGTATACCTTCTCTTCCAGTGGATATACCTTCACACAGACATCTATACAGTAGACTCTACAACAGGTGATAAAATTTTTAATAAATCCTCTTTATATTTACTGTTTTATATAAAAAATGTTCACAGTATGACAGACAAAGTAAAAAGACTACAGTTTCATTTTAGTATTTTTGCTGAGTAGCTCAGTAGATTAAGCAAAAGTTTTTTTTATTTAGAGTATGGACTAAGCAGTAAGCACATGCATGACGTTTCAGTTAATAATTATCTATAACTAGGCAAAAAGCCAATCTCAGTTTTACGTAAGAAATTGCACCCTTCTCATCATATCGCTTCATTCAAGATTTATGCCTTACATCCAAATAATTATTGACCAGAAATTACTTACCATCAGTTATGTATTGGAAAAAATTTGATGATACAAATCAATAATCTAAATGTATCTAGATTTCTTCACCTTTTCTCATCTGTAGAAATTACATATGCATATACGGATATCAATGTAACACAACACACCTTTACTGTGCCCAATAATTGCACTAACTACATGGTTTGCTTCATGGAAATGTTGAGCTACAGCATGTAGATCATCAACCTCCCTCCAAAAGTTACCAAACTCAAATGAACCTTCACTTTCCCTAGAAGGAAAACTCAACAGCTAAATCAAAATGAAACAGTGAAACAATACTTGTGGTCAAGATTTGATAGCAGAAGTTTCATATGCAGAACATGGCATAAATGGAGGAGCTATCCTGTATTTGTATCATTAGGACAAGAGATCCCATGTCAGATGGTTTTAACTTTTCTATTGTCAAAGGAAATAATCACTTTGTTAAAAGTACAAAGTACCAAAGTATCTACTTGTCTACATTCCCTTGTCAATTAGAACTCAAGTTTTGCATCAAATATGTATCGCCATTGACTTCTAATGTGTTATTTTCCGGGAAAAAATTATAATCTTGAATCTTGTATCTTGATAAACTATATGTTTCAACAAGAAGCAAAATAGCTCAGAGTAATAATTAACATAATGTTCAGTGGCATTGCATAATACTGTGTTAATCAATGTTTGAATATAAAAATATTTAGCATCTGCTTCTTTGAATAGAAAATCATATGCTTGACAGTTTTACCAACTTATGCTAGCAACCCCATAAAAAATCTAAGTATAAGCTTCAAAAGTCTTGCATTGTAGAAGAATCCCCCGAGGGTTTTTAGCTTAGTTCTGAATCTAATAACACAAATATTCATGAAAGTGAAGCCGGTTGCATATTTTGAAGGTCAAGATGTAAAAACATAAATATTTGCAGAATTCATGGTTTTGTTCTGTAATACAAGAAATTTACCCATTTCCAGTAAAGTCAAAGCGGAAAGAACTGATTCCTGCGTTCTCTAGTGCAGCAGCAAGGTTCATAATGATATTATCTTCCTGGAGATAGGAAAACTTAATTAAATAATGAGAATAATGGAATCAAGGTATTTAGATGTGTATGCGATCAGACGCCATATTAATTTCTAATAACATTTGCACAATAATAAAAAATAGCAGGTTCATAATTTATATGTCAGGAAAAGTAACCTTGGAGGCTCGAAGACCATGGCATAGGATAACAATCTCTCTGGTTCCAGATTCATGTAATATGCCCACTAGTTTATTGCCATGCTTGTTGGGTATTATGACTTTCAGGAGATCTTTGAGTGTTTGAGTCCATTAGCTTCAAACCAAGCTCGCTATCTACTTGAGAAGAGAGTTAAAGATTCAAGGAGATCAATATTTCCCCTAGAAGTAAAGATAAAAGAATATACGTGAAGAATCAAGACTGAATATGAAGAAGTTAAGTGACCCGGCCCGTGTCCCAAGACACCAGGGTGGCCGTGTCCTTCTCTAGTATTGCAAACTGGATCAGATCTGAGCGTACTCTAGGACATAACTCGTGTCCTCAGACACGGGGTAGGCCGTGCTCCTCTTTGGCTTCCAATCCACTTGAAATTGTGGTGACAAACTCAAACACAGGGGGGAGGGGGATCAGACATGACCCGTGTCTGCGAATCAGGAAATCAGTTTCGAATTTTAATGAAGAGTTAGGTTTCCAAAGGTATGAATAGAAGATTGGAACTGAGAGAGGAAGGTTCGATCAAAGATTGGAGATTTGGGTTTAAATTATTGGAGATCAACCAACCTCGATCATTGGAAACCAGTTTGATTTTCAGTTTTCTTTTGCACTTGTGTTCTTGATGGTGACTTTCTTTAGTTTTTCTTTTGAATTTGAATTTGCCATGTGTGGCTAAGTCTCTTATTTAGTTAAGGGAAGATGAAACCCTAGTTTTGATTATGTGAATCTTCGATATTCCTTTATATTCACTATAGTTATGTTCTTATTCATATGTTTCTGCTCTTAATTCAGTATAAAGGTTTTTATACTCTTCACTATTTTTGAAAGTAGTAAAACTAGGATTGCTATGCGCGGTTGTAGTGGTATGATTAGTGAAACATATGATCTGAGTAATTCAATTCCGATGTGTGATTGGCTCTTAGTGTGATTGATTTTCTGAATCTTAATGCAATCATTAATTAGATGTAAGAGCGGTTGCTTTACAATTAACTAATAATTAGGGCTTGATTTGAGCGGTTGCTAAGTTAACCAAAACTTCAGGAAAATAGAGAATTAATCTCACAATCACATGATAACATAATTGATTAAGTTGGTATAAAGGATATGTGGGTTAGCATGATCATATAAATCTAGTGGTGGATCCTATCTCTTAACCAATATCTCTTAATTGGTAATTCAAATCATATTTACTGTTGTTGCTTTCAATTTAATTCCTTCTTATAGTTTGAATAAACAAACCCCCTTTTTACTGTTTATTATTTTTAGAGTTTAAATTAGGAATTAATTTATAGTGTCAATTAAATTGGTTCTCTATGGATCGACCCTTACTAACTACAATTGGTTATAAGGTTTTTATAATTTTGGTAGAACTTGACAATTGATTTTGATCTTAATTTTTAATCACAATCCAGAGGACACCAAATTTTGGCGTCGTTGCCGGGGAACTAATTTTTCAATTGCGCTATTAAATTGTTTCCTATTTTTACACAATTTTTATTCCAATTTTTAAATACTTTAATTAATTTTGCTGACTTTTTGTAGGCGTTTATGTCCACTGAAGGATTTGACAAGAAATTGAGGAATCTTGGGCATTACTTTGATCAAGTCTCACATCCTTAGTTTCCCTTCCATCCATCTAATTTCCAATTCATGCCTACTAAGATTGAAGCTGCTTGCCGCATAAATCTATCAAGTTCTGGGACATCTAAAAAGATATCTAAACAAGTGGTGATGGCAGAATTTACTTTAAGGATGTTGGGTGCTCCAGACTTGGACCAACAACCTCTTTGCATAGAAATTCTAGAAAATGAAAAGGCCTTTGAATTGAAGTCCAGCCTAATTCATCTTTTGCCATCTTTCAATGGATTAGCCGGGGAGGACCCTAACAAGCACTTGAAGGAGATCCATGTGGTTTATTCTAGCATAAAGCCTATAGGAATTCCAGTAGAATAAGTCAAGCTCAAAGCTTTTCCATTTTCATTGAAAGATTTTGCAAAAGAGTGGCTATACTACTTGTAACATCCCGAAAAGTATCTGTTTAATCATAAATAATCATTTCATAATATTCTTGATTTTTAGGAGTTTTTCTGGAATTTTTCGAAAATAACGAATATTTTAATATATTTTTCGTTTTACGTGTGCACTGAGCTGAGAATTGCTGAGGTCAGTGTAACGCTCTGAAAATTATTTATTTCATCACAAATAGTCATTTTCTAATATTTGTGATTTATGTGAATTCTTTCGGAATTTTTCGGAAACGATGAATATTTTAATATATTCCTTGTTTTACGCAAACATTTAGTAGAGTCGGGAAAACGACTGTAATGCTTCAAAAATTAGAAAATTATATGACGAATAGTCCTTTTATAATAATTACAATTTTTGAGAATTTTATGGGATTTTTCCGGAAACGTCGAATATTTTAATATATTATCGTTTTGCGTGTGCACTAAGCAGAACCGGAGAAACGCGATATTTCCTCAGAGAACCTTGAACTATGGACATGTCGATGGAGAATCTTACTAAACCCGAGGCTGGACACAGTTTACGAGATTTCACGATTTTTGAAAAATTATAACAGATAAAACAAAACAACACTGTGAAGAATTTATCTGTCAGATTAATTAAATACCGACTTCTGTCAACCGTAACTATTATCCATTGGATAATAACATGTAATAAAAATTCTATCACATTATTCAAATGCAATCTACTTTATGTCTAATCAATTCACTTTAATTCAAATTTAATGTTAAATAATCAAAGCTTCTTTGAGAAGCTTTGACCAATTAATGACTAAAGAGCCCTTAGCTTCCAAGGGAAGCCAAAAACTCTCTCTCCCTTTTCTCTCTATGCACGGCAGCAGCAGCCCCAATTGGGAGGGAAATTAGCTTGCTTTCATTAATTCATTTTACCACACAAAATTCATTTTTTACCTAAAACACTTTCTCTTCCTACATTTCTTCTTCTTCCTTCCTTTGGTTTTTCTCCTCTTTCTCTCTAGAACACCTCCACGGCAGCCCCCTCTCCCTCACCTCAACCTTCACAAAAAATTTCTTCCAACCATATTTCCTTAATCCTCTCTCTCTCCTAAACACCTTTCTTGCTTGGAGCTTTTTGAGAATCCACCATCTTCACCACTTTCTTCAAGCTTCAAGTTTTGAGTTTTTGGTTAAGCTTCAAGACCCTTCTTCCCTTCTCTTCATTTTCGATTTTAAGGGTCCTTTGATGGCCAAATTTCCCTTCTCTTCAAGACACATTTTCAAGTCCTTATGCTATTCTAACTAAGTCCAAATTTCTAAGGTTTTTGGAGAGTGCAATCCGAAATTTCAAGGAGGTTTCTTAGAGTTTCTATTGATCTCTACACTTGGGTAAGAGGAAGACACTCCTCCTCAACCTCTATTAGCATCTAGGAACCTTGGTTGTGTTATTTGTGGAAAAACTCTAATGAGGGTTATTCTTTGATTTTGTAATTTAGTATGTTTGTGTGTTGATTTTACTTTGTTTATGTTAGTGGAGTGATTGGTTGTGTATAATAATATATTGGATTGGATTAGATGATTGAAAATGGAAGAAAAATAATTGATAACCCCTCTTGGGTGGCCACGGTTTTGAGCTTGAAATTGGGTAAAATTGTGGATAAATTATGATGAGTACAAGACTTAAATTAATCAAGTGACAAGATGGAATTAATGAAAGGAAAAATTTGGATTTGAGACCTCCTTGGTGGTCACAGTTTTTGGGCCAAAAAGGGTGGTCTTCTTAGTGATCAATTTGTAATAAAAGCAAGCCATATTGAAATCAAGTATGTAGAATAAAATTTAATGGAAGGAAAAATTTGGAATTGACCCCTTTAAGGAGGCCACGGCCTCTAGGGTAAATTAGGACTTAATTATGTAAAATTTTGTAATCTTGGAGATTGGAGAATTAAATGACTAAAACATAGGCAATAGATTAGTAAATTAGCAAATTTGGAAGGATGAAATATAATTAGAGATTCCATAAATTTTAGAGGAACCTAGAATAACCTTGTCACATGACTTAGGAAATTCCAAGAGAACAAGAACAAGAGAGTGTGAGGTTTTTGAGACCTTAGAATGACCATTCTAAGTAAATAAGAATAAATTACTTTAGAAAAAAAATTTAATTGACTATGGAAACTTACTTAGTGACGGATTCTTGTAACAATGGCAAATCTTGAATAAGAATGCACAATGGGCCTTAGAAATGAATTACCTTATTTGATTTTAATATTATGACATTATGAGTCTATGTGAGTGACCATTCATGTTTTGATGCTTATCTTGGCCAACTGTGGCATATTATGGAATTGTATGAAATTGTGAATCATACATGTTCATGCATAGAGTCTTAAGCATTGTGAATGTCCTGTGGACTGTTATAAGGCCAAGTTGCCTAGGAGATTGAACACACCTTAGTGCGGGTGCGAGTAGACTAGTGTAGGTCATGTTTGACCTTGGGGGCGTCGGGGTGCGGGTCCTTCATAATGGGCAGTTGGTAGCTCTTCTGTCCGTGGGGCAAACCGATGCAAACGCGTCGACGATCCGGATCGAGACACTGTCCTATATCGTGATCGAGCGTGGACTGTCTGTACAATGCCTGGACGTGCACGTGGAAATTATTGATTATAGCACTTTGGCCGCAGCAGCCGAGTTACAGACACGTCTCCTGATCTTTCTCTCCGACTGTTTAAGTCTACCTCCATGGAGTAGGAATTGGGAAAGCATGCATGTGTATCATGACATACTTTACTATTAATAATTACTGCCCTATGTGAACTTGAATTATTTGTACCATTATAGTAATGAATGTCTGCCTGGAACTGTTTATCTGCTTACTGTTAGATTTATTGTATTTCTATTACTTGCTGCCTGTGCGTATACTGTATTGATCGAAGACGACGGCAAGGAGGCGGAAGATCCCGAATTTCCTGACTTCTGGCCCGAACAAGACTAGCATCTACTGAGGTGATGGTGGCACATATGAGCGGATTTCTAGGTGATGTGCGTCTGACCTTCCTCAGAGGGCCAGAGTGCTGGCATATCAACTTGAACTCCGATCGTTGTGTCTATCTGGGAGATGTGTCGATTGCCCTAGCCTGGAGACGTCATGAGGCTCCGATCCTCACCTGCCATGTCAGCCTGCGGCTGGAGTTCTACCTACCCATCCGAGAGATGTGGGGTGATCGTTACTACACCCATTGGGAGGACTCTTTTGATTATACTTCTTGAGCTCCTGCCCGTGGTTCCGTGGTTCCCATGGAGGTTTCCTTTGAAGAGGAGGATCCTGCTGAGGACCCGGACACAGTCCCTCCTCCTTCGAGGGATTGATTTTACTGGTAGCTACTGATGGCTACCAGTGTTTTATTTTGGGGGCCTGATGTATTATTTTTAGTGAGCTGTATATTTTGATATCTCTGGGGTATATATGTTTAATCCTATGGGGTAGGTATAGTTTTGCTTTTTGGAAATTTCCAGGTTGTATCTAAAATATATTTGGCATCTAAATATATATGTATGTGTATGTTATTCAGATGTGGGTTTCTGTCTACTGTTTTGTTCTTTACTGTTATTCATATTTCGCATTGTTAAATTAAAAAAATATATATATACCACCCATTTTACTCACGTATTAAAGTACTAAGCAATTTAACTTCAAACTAAATGAACCGGGTCTTAATTGTTCAAAATTTTATTTTTCGCATTTTCTTTTATGTTAAATAATGTGACATTCCCTCTCGAAAAGGGGCATTACACTACTTGCCACTCGGATCCATCCAGTTATGGCATGACATGGCTCGGGCTTTCCTAGACAGATACTTCCCTGCCTTAAAGGCCGCAACAATCATAAAAGAAATTTGTGACATTCAACAAAGGCATGGCGAATCACTTCATGACTACTGGGAAATGTTTAAGAGACTGTGTGCTAGCTGCCCTCAACATCAAATCAGTGAGCAACTTCTGATTCAATACTTCTATGAAGGTTTACTAGTGATGGATCATAACATGATTGATGCTGCTAGTGGAGGAGCTTTGATTGATAAGACTCCTTAAAAGGATAGGAATTTGATATCAAGGATGACTACAAACACTCAACAATTCTTCACCAGGAATGACACTGGAGTGAGAGTAGTTAAAGAGGTAGAAACAACCAGTTTATAGCAACAAATGACCCAGTTGACTGCCATAGTTCAACGGTTAATGGATAATGGGAAAGCGCTAGTAAATGCTTGTGGGATTTGTTGTTCTTCTGGACATTCCACTAATATGTGTCTCACTCTACAAAAGGACACAAATGAGGAGGTAAAGGTAGTAGGGGGATATTCTGAACCTTTCAAAAATTACAACCCCTACTCTAATATATATAATCCTGGGTGGAGGAATCATCCTAACTTGAGCTATGGAAAGCAACCCTAGAATCAACCTCCAGCCTATAGACCTCCAGGATTTCAACAAAGGTAAGCACCTTTCCCTCAGAGACAACAACAACAAGCTCAAACTCCTAGGCAACCTGAGCCATCACTGGAGGAGTTAATTAGGCAAATAGACACCAATAATATTCAATTTCAACAAGAAACAAGGGCCACTATCACTAACTTGTAGAATCAAGTGGGGCAGTTAGCAACATAAATCAACAAGGTTCAGAGCCAACTTCTAGGAAACTTCCTTCAGAACCAGAAATGAATCAGAGGAAAAATGCTAGTGTTGTCACATTGAGAAGTGGGAAGATGTTAGATGAACCTACATCTTCTCCACCTGTCACTAAAGAGAAAGATCCAGAGCCTAAGAAGGTAGATGAGGAGAGGCAAAACTCTAAAGCCCCTAAGATAAGTATTCTTGAACCACTTCCTAAATATGTCACTAAGGCCCTTTTTCCTAGCAGATTGGTTAAGAATAAGAAAGATGAAGTGGATAAAGAGATCTTAGAGACTTTTAGGTGAGTGGAAGTTAACATTCCTTTGTTAAATGCCATTAAGCAAGTAACTAGGTATGCCAAGTTCTTAAAGGAATTATGCACTAACAAAAGAAAGTTAAAAGGTAATGAGAAGGCCCAAGTGGGAGCGAATGTTTTAGCTGTAATTATAAAGAAACTCCCAACTAAGTGTAAGGATCCTAGCACATTCACTATACCATGCACTATAGGTAACATGTAACACCCCAAATTTTGGCTAAATTACGATATTGTCTAAAATGTACTGTTTTATATTTTCTGTGTGCTATAAAATTAATTTGTCTGTTTCGTGATTGTATTTGATCGTTGTGTGTGATTTACTTCGAGTCAAGAAAATAATAATTTTCGGGCCGGGGAAAATCTTTATCTAATTATTCGGAGCTGGGGGATCTTATTAAACCCAATTCTGAGTGATACGCGTATCAATATTTTAATTTTTAGAATTTATTTGTAAAATAAAAATATTTTATATTTTTAATATTATTTTATTATCCGGTGGACAGTACCTACTGACTTAGGAGCAGTAGCTTCTGCCCAGTGGATAATAGGAACTGATAAAGCCTTTATGACTTACAATTCGGTGAACTAATAGAAATCAGTCAACGAAATTGGATTGAATTATTTCTAAGACAATGAGAGCTAGTCAACATAAATGGCTTGAATTTCTAAGCCAATAGGATGTTAGTCCACAACAATGGTTGGACTAATTAGATTAGTAACTAGAAAACCTAACTAAGTTAGCTTAAACCTAACTAAGTTAATCTAGAAAGCTTAAGTAGTAACTAAATGGAACAAACTTAGTTAGCTACTCATTAAAGTCTTAGTTAGAGAAGGTTCTAGCAAAATCAAGAAGATGGTTAGTTATCCTAAGTAATTAAATGGTTAGCCAAGTAACTAAGAAACCTAACTAGATTAACCTAAGCTTAACTAGGAAACTAAATGGATCAAGACTTGGTTTGCTCTTCCTTGAGCCATTCGGTTATGGACTCTTCAAGAAGCATCAAGGAGCTTGGTGACTTGATTCTCTAAACCTATAGGAAGCAAGCTTAGATGCTAAGCTTTGGATATCAACCATTGATCTCATCTAAGGCTATTAGGAGGCCTTGGATGGTCAACTAAAGTGGCCACCTCTATTGAACTCCATTGCAATGCATAGAGTTAGGAGACCAATTGCATTTCATTTTCATCTTTGCTATCACACAAACCTCCTTTCTCTTTCTTCCAAGAACCAAGAACACCATAGCTTCTCCTTGTGAAGCTCACGGTCAACACCTCCAAACCATACCTCCACTCTTCTAAATTTTCATCCAACACCACTTCTCAAACCTAAACACCATTCTAAACATCTTTCAAGTTGTGACTTTCTTCAAAATCATTCATTTGAAGCTTGGAAAACAACCTTGAAGTTTCTTTCCTACAAGTTAAAAGTCCTTGTTTCTTATTTCTAACTTGATTCTTGAAGTTCTAAGCCATGATTGATCCATGGTTTATCTTTTTCAACCATAGTTTATGACTCTTTAAATTGTTTAAGTTTGTTAGGGTTTCTTTGGAGCCATACGAAATCACTAGGAGGAAGTCTAAGAGGAGTTTGTCTTCCTTAGAGGTAAGATGAAGATTTAATCTTATCAACCTTGTGTGGTGGTGAGAAAATGGATTGGTTTGTGGTGAAGAATCCATAAGGATTCATTCACTTGGTTGATTTAAAGTTGTTCCTATTTGTGATTAATTTTATTTGCAAGCATGTCTATAACTTTAATATATTTTGGTATGTGTTATGGATGCATGATAATTATTGTAGGATGTGAATAATATGTTGAGGATTTGCATGAGTGTTCCAAAGAACACATGAAGCTCAGGACTTCACCACCACAAAGAGAACCAAAATATTCTCAACTATTCTCTAAAGCATGGATTAATTAATTTAATTAGATTAATGATTTTTATAAGGACTTAGATAGTAGAAAATAATTTAAAGATGATTTATAGAAGATGTAGTAAATTTCAGCCAACATGCCATTTAAGATACCTTTGATTAAAAAATTATTTTCTAAGTGTGGACTGTGTAATTAAATTAAAGAGAACTCAATTTCAATGAATGTTAGAGAACAAAATAAATGAACTTATTTTTAGAAACTTAATTAGAGAAATTACGTATGGATGAGAAATAAAATGAACACTTGAAAAGTACTAACGTAGAGCTCACCCTTTGGGTTTTGAAGCGCGTTAGCAAGTTTCGAGATGTAAATATTGGTTATGACTAAGAAAGGGGATTTTTAAAGGAAAACGTAGAAAATACTACTTAATGAATTTTTCTAGACAAAATGATGTAAATAAAAGTTAAAAACGAATATATAATGGAAAAAGTTTCAAAATTCAATTTAGAAAGCAAAGAAATATTTTACGTAGTTGAAAAATATTAGAAAAGCCTTACGCGTATTTAAAATAATGATTTTTAAGCTACGCGATTGAGAAAATAATTTAAAATGTTACGCGATTGAGAAAATGATTTAAAAATGTTACACGATTGAGAAAACAATTTAAAAACACTATGCGATTTCAAAAACGTTAAAAAATACTTACGCGATTTAAAAATGTTTGAAAAAGGTGACGCGATTGTGAAAAGGCGATAAAATATTTATGCGACTGAAAAGAACTATAGTTTACTGTCGGGTTAAAGTGGTGGACCCGGATATGTTAAAAAATGACACTGTCAAGTGGTGACATACTGTTATGGAAAATATTGATAATGTGGTTATTTGCGTATTTTGGCTCATGCACATACATAGAGGAATGTGTCAATTTGGTTGAAATTGGCAATTGGCTGACGAGATGAATTACACCGTAATGCGGGTGTGATAGGCGTAATGTGGTTCATTAAGTGAACTTGGAGGCGTTAGTATGCAGAGGATTCCACATGTGGATAGTTGATAGCTCCTCTGGGTCGTGGTAACAGGCAACACACTAGCGATCTCGACAAGCACTATTCTTAATCAAGATCTAGTGGAGATTGTCCGGTACAATGCCTGTTGTGCACGACATTTTGATTGTGTACTATTTACATAACATTTTGACTGTGTACTATTTACACGACGTTTGACTATGTAATATTTGGCTGGGGAAGCCTGAGCTACGGATAGGTCTTCTGGATCATTCTCTCTGATATTTGTGTTTAGCTCCATGGAATATGAATGAGTCTGTGTACATTTCATATATGGTCTGCAGCATAATGTGATTATTTATATTTGATCTGAGATATTAGGTATGATGTGATAGTATGAATTGTTGTATCAATTGTTATATCTGTATGTACTGTCATTTTCTGTACTGTCATGCTGGTAGTGATGTAGATTATCTCACCTCTTTGTATATATTTTATGTACTATTATTTATGTTCTGTAAAGACTTTAAGGAAGAAGAAGAGGAGCAGCCTCTAGATTGTCAGTACGAGGAGGAGCAGCCTCTAGATTGTCAGTACGAGGAGGAGCAGCATACGAGCAATCAGTGCGAGGAGGGCGAGCCTTTAGATCATCCATATCATTTGGATTGATCAACACCCAGGGTTTCTGTCTTCTGCCCAGAGGAGGATCCTTCGGAGGATCAGAATTTTTAGTTTTGTACTTGAGCTAGTTTATGATTTGCTTTAAACTAAATAGTTTATTGTTTTATTAAATAGATTGTTGTATATAAATATTCGTGTCTTTAAATACAAAATTATATGTATAATTATGGTGTGTATTTTATGGTTTGTTGTATTTCATGTTTTGTTTATTTTATTTAATAATATAATGTACAAAAAGAAATTTTTTTTTCACAACTTCTATTATTATATGTACTAAATGATTTATAACTTAGGTAAAGGTTTATTGTATTTGTCGTAAATGTGACATCCTAAGGAGAGTGTTACATAACACAAGGTTTAAGAGAGTAATGCTAGATCTAAGTGCATCCATAAATGTCATGCCTTATTCCATCTATGCATCTTTATATCTAAGTCCTTTAGAACTAACTGGTATTATTATACAATTGACTGATAGATTTAATGCATACCCAAAGGGTGTTGTTGAAGATGCTTTAGTGCAAGTGAATGAATAAGTCTTTCCGGCAGACTTCTATGTGCTGGACATGGAGGAGGATAAGTCCCCCAACTCTGTCCTATCTTGTTGGGGAGACCATTCTTGAAGATCGTACAAACAAAAATTGATGTGCACTCAAGGACGTTGACTATGGAATTTGATAGGGAATTGATCAGATTCAATATTTTTGAGCCTATGAGATACTCGAGTGATGTGCAATCTGCCTGGTTGATTAACTCTTTTAATGCTTTTGATTCCTTAATTTATGTAGCTTTTGAGTCTAATCATTTTAATGCTCTTGATACAGTATTGACTCACAGTTTATATGTAAAGGAAGATAAGATAAATGATGAAGGAGAGCCATGGAGTGAAGTCATTCATGATATAATAGTAGCCTTGCATGAGCTCTCCTATTTCAAAAGGACATGAGGTTTCGTATGTTGAGCTACTAGTTACTAATGATGCCCTTAAACCTTCTATTGTGCAGGCACCGGAGTTAGAATTGAAGGAATTACCTGACCATCTCAAGTATATATTCTTGGGAGAGAAGAATAGACTTCCGGTGATAATTGCTAAGTTTCTCACCTAAGTACAAGAAGAGAGATTAGTGGCTATTTTCAAAAAGCACAAGACGGCCATTGGTTGGACTATAGCATACATCAAGGGTATTAGTCCCTCCATTTGCATGCACAGGATCTTAATGGAGGAGGGGGCTAAACTAGTGAGAGATCTCTAGAGGAGGTTGAATCCTCCTATGATGGAAGTCGTGAAGAAGGAGATACTGAAGCTCTTAAGTGTGATGGTGATCTACCCCATTTCTGACAGCAAGTGGGTAAGCCCGGTTCAGGTAGTACCAAAGAAATCTAGAATCACTATGGTAAGGAATGCTAAAAATGAGCTTATTCCCACTCGACTACAAATTGGGTGACGCGTTTGCATAGACTATAGAAAATTAAATGTTGCCACTAAAAAAGGCCACTTTCCTTGCCTTTTATTGATCAAATGTTGGAGAGATTAGTTGGTCATTCTCACTACTATTTTCTGCATGGATTTTCAAGTTATAATCAGATTGTCATTGCTCTAGAAGATTAGGACAATACCACTTTCACTTGTCCCTTTGATACCTTTGCATATAGGAGAATGCCTTTTGGACTTTGCAATGTCCCAGGGACCTTTCAAAGATGTATGGTAAGCATCTTTTCTGATTATATAGAGAACATTATAGAGGTCTTTATGGATGATTTTAGTGTGTTTGGGGATGAATTTGAGAATTGTTTAGAACATTTAAAATTGGTTTTAAAAAGATGCATTGGCACTAACCTTGTGTTGAATTGGGGAAAATGTCATTTCATGGTAGAAGAAGGTATAGTGTTAGGTCATGTAATTTCTGCTAGGGGAATCGAGTTGATAAAGCTAAGGTAGAGCTTGTGCGTTCCTTACCCCCTCTCACTAGTGTGCGGGAAATTCGTTATTTTCTTGGTCATGCAGGATTCTACCGAAGATTCATCAAGGATTTCTCCAAGATATCTTTGCCCCTTTGCACACTTCTACAAAAAGATGTTCCATTCAATTTTGATGCTAAACCCTAAACTCAAGAAGTTGATGACTATGACGCCTATCATTAGGCTACCAAATTGGGAGATACCATTCAAGTTGATGTGTAGTGCTAGTGACTTTGCAGTAGGGGCTGTCTTAGGACAATGAGTTGATAGGATGCCTTATGCTATTTACTATGCATCAAGGACCCTAAATGATGCTTAACTTAACTACTCTACAACAGAAAAAGAATTTCTAGCTGTAGTTTTTGCTTTAGAAAATTTTTGATCATATTTAATTGGATCTAAAGTAATTATTTTTTCTGAGCATGCAACTTTGAAGTACTTACTTACAAAGAAAGAAGTGAAACATAAATTGCTCTGATGGATGTTACTGCTCTAAGAGTTTGATTTAGAGATTAAAGATAAAAAAGGGAGCAAAAACTTGTTGGCAAACCATTTGAGTAGGTTGGTGACTGAGGAAGAAGAGATTCCTATCCAAGAGAGTTTTCTAGATGAGCATCTCATGGCAATCGAGAATACAATTCCTTGGTATATTGATGTTGTCAACTACTTGGCCACCAAGGACCTTTCAGAGGGCTTGAACAAGACACAACAGGATAAATTGAGGAGTGATTGCAAATATTACATTTGGGATGATCCTTATCTCTAGAAGCATTATGCAGATCAAGTGATTAGGAGGTGCATTTCAGATTCAGAAACTCACTCCATACTTTCTTTTTGTCACACTTATGCATGTGGAAGACATTTTGGCATGAAGAGGACATCCAACAAGGTGCTCGACAGTGGTTTCTATTGGCCTACAATTTTTAAGGATGCTTACGACTTCTGTAAGTCTTGTGACCGCTGTCAAAGAACAGGTAATATTGGCCCTAGAAATCAAATGCCTCAAACTCCAATAATTTTTGTGGAAATCTTTGATATTTGGGGCATTGGCTTTATAAGACCATTCCCTCCCTCATTTGGTTTCTTATACATTCTTATAACTGTTGATTATGTATCCAAATGAGTGGAAGCAAAGGCCACCGAAGCTGATGACTCTAAAATTGTTATGGATTTTGTGAAGTCTAACATTTTTTCTAGGTTTGGAACTCCAAGGGTCATTATTAGTGACCAAGGGACACATTTTTGCAATAGAACATTTGAGACTCTCTTGAAGAAATATGGTGTGATGCACCAGACTTCCACTCCCTACCATCCACAGACAAATGGGCAAACTGAAGTATCCAATCGGGAAATCAAGTCCATCCTTGAAAAAACAGTGAATCCAACGCGCAAGGATTTGAGTACTATACTTGATGATACGTTGTGGGCTTATAGGACTGTATATAAGACCCCCATTGGCATGTCACCATTTCGATTAGTGTACGGGAAGCCCTGTCATTTACGCATGGAGTTGGAACATCACTCTTATTGGGCCATCAAGCAAGTCAATATAGATGTAGAAGGTGCTGGAAATCAAAGGAAGCTCTAATTACAAGAGTTGGAAGAATTAATGAATGAGGCTTTTGAGAGTGCCTTCACTTACAAGGCCAAAAACAAGGTATTCCATGAGCAAATGATCTCCAAGAAGAGCTTTAACAAAGGACAAATAATACTGCTATACCAATCCAGACTCAAATTGTTTCTAAGTAAACTATGTTCTAAATGGATTGGACCATTTGTAGTGACTAACGTTTTTCCTTCTGGTGCAGTGGAGATCATGAATGGGGTGTCTGGTAAAACATTCAAGTCAATGGACACTGGCTCAAGCCTTACCATGAGCTTTCGAAGAGTGAAGAAGTGGAAGAGATGACTCTTCTCCATCTACATTATGAAGAACACTAAGGAGTGTCACAATGTCGGGTTGAGGACAATAAACTAAGCGTTTTTTAGGAGGCAACCCAACTAGATTTGCTTTCTTTATCCCTTTTATCTTATGTTTTTTTACTGTTTCTTGATAAGTTTCGTAAGTAACGTAGATCTAGATGAGTTTCTTGAATAATTGTTCATGAATCTTTGGAAATCCTTGTGTTTTGGAATGCTGGATTTGTGCTTGAATGCATCGGTTAATTGTTTGATGAGTGTATAGAGCCATTACAAGAATTTAGGTGGATGAGAGACTTTGAGAATTAGTCATTCTGTGAGGTATTAGTGTGGTTTTCTGAGTGGCCAAGTTAGTGGAAAACATAGGGGGTGTTTCAGGATACACCCCATGTCCCAAGGCAGTTGAAGCCCCTAGTGCTCATAGAGCAGTACAGGGGGGCAGTGTCATCAGACATAACCTATGTCCCCATGACAGAAGCCATGTCCTTTCTAGAGGCCAACACGGGGTGGGTCATGTCAAGTGACACAACCCGTGTTTTCATGGTACAAGGGGCCATGTCCTTTCCAGAGGCCAACACGGGGTGGGCCATGTCACGTGACACGGCCCATGTTTTCGTGGTATAGGGGCCATGTACCTTTCAGAGGCCAACACGGGGAGGGCCGTGTCATTTTTTCATGTGTACAAGCCCAATTCCTTTACAGAAAGTTACACCGGGGGGGAGGGAGGGGTCTTGTCATACGACACTGCCCGTGTTTGAGCACCAGATCCCTAAAAGCCTCCTTTAGGGTTTCATTTCCCCTAAATCACCTCCCCTACTTCCCTGCGCAGCCCCTCTCCCCCTCAACCACCATTCCTTCACCCCTTTCACCATCCTAAACCACCATACACATGCCTCCCTCACCACTTCCAACTTCCAACCACTATCCACATCCCCTCAATCCCGTAATTCACCATTTCCTCTACCTCTACCATTCCCTCAAACTTGTAACCACCTTCACCGTATTAGCCACCATCCCCATCCTTTCTCCTCTCCCATTCCCATTCCCCAATTTTTGTCCAAACCCTAAACCACCACCATTCCTTTGTGCCATCCTCAAATACCCAATCTCTTACGCACCCCCATCTCCACCTCTATTTCTACCAATTTCCACCATTAAAGCACCATTCAACATGCCTGCAAGGAAGCGCATGAAGATGCAAGCCAGGAAAGAGGTCCCACCTCCTCCACCACCATGTGTAGCAGCTCCCTTACAGGTATCTGTTCATCCTATTGATAGGAAAGAAGTGGTTCCCACTAGGTTTTTAGATGTAGATACACTGCGAGCTATAAGTTTATATAATGAGGTATTTGTTTTGCTGGGTAGAATAAGATGGGTCGAGTTTGCAAATTTGCGTAGGCCTACTTATGCTAATTTGACTCGAGAATTTCTTGTCACATTTGACTGTAAGTTGTACCCTCTGAGTAATCAAGCTGAGTGGCCTGGTGAGATTACATTTAAACTGTTAGGCTCACCCCATAGATTAGACATTCACTAATTTAGTTCCATTTTTTATTTTCCTATGGAGCATACTTATCTTCCCCGAGACTTTAATATGGAGCATTTTTTGTCTAAGTTAACTGTTGCTGAGTCTGCTCATTATGATCCTAAATCCTTTAAGGCCTCCAAACTTTGCTCCCATGCCCATAGATACCTCCAAAAGTGGTTAGCCAATACCATTTATGCTAGGGGGAGAGCCAAAAAACCCTTAGTAGGCATGAATTATTTTTCCTTCATTGTATGATCACTGGAGAACCCGTAAATAGGGGTTATTGGCTGTGTAACCATTTTAAGCATGTCGGGTTCACTAGAGCTGGACGTATCTTGCTTGGTGGTTATGTTACTGTTATTATTGAGTATTGTGGCCTTGATTTAGATTTGCTAGAGAAGGACCCAGTCAAGGGTCCTAGTGTTGTTGATGGGTCCATTCTAGTCACCATGGGCTTATGCGTACACCAGGATGGTGCCCTACAATTGGTCAGAGCAGATGGCGATGTTTTACCTAGGAGAGCTTTGACACCTGAGCCACAGGAGCCTGATGCTAAATTAGCACCCCCGGAGTATGCTTCTTATTTTGTCGGGGATGCAGGACCATCATCCACTCGAGCTACCTCTTATAATGACGTCCTGGTACGTATTGATCGTCTGGAGTTGGACCATGCCGCCAAATTCCATAGATTAGATGACCGATTCTACAGATTTGATGACCGATTACAGGCGTTGGAGAACTTCACTGCTCAGAGGATGGATACCATTGATAGTAAATTAGATGCTTTGCTTCCGAGAGTGCCTTATCCCCCTCCCTCATCTTGATGTATTCCCTTTGTTATTTTGGGATTCTGATTTGATTTTGACTGGTATTTTTGGCATTGTATTGGATCCTATTTTGGAATATGAATGTTGATTAATTGTTATGGATTTGCTTTCTTAATGTCTTTGACTATGCACTGTTGTTTATTTGCGTTATTTTCTCTACTGTGTGTATGCTTCGACATTAGGGACAATGTCTGCTTTAAGTGTAGGGGGTAATGGTCCTAATTGCACCTCTGGTGAATATCTTTCCAAAGGGTTTTAAAGTGTTTTGAATGGTGAGCAAAAGATCCAATATTTTTATTAAAAATTTGATAAGATTTTAAGCTTGAAGGAATAGACTTTCTTAATTTCAAATTTGACAGGTGAGGTCTTGAAAAATTGAGGGGTTAATTCAAAAGTGATATATTGAGACCTAGTGAGATTTTAGGCCCTGATGTGAATGGCTAATATTAGGCCATCTTGGTTCTTTGTTGTGCGATTCCATTCATGATTATATGTGCTTCAGAACTTGGTTTGACTTTCTTTTAAGCTACAAATAACCACTGTATACTTTTGAAATGACAAAGATATTTCTTTCTAATAACTACTGACCAAATAGCCATCCTTCCATTTTTATCCATTGGTCATCCCCTTTGAACCTAACTGACCTCTTATTCATTTCTTTCTAGCAAAGCTCAATACAAACCTAAAAACTATTATGCTACCCTACCTTAGGGAGTAGAAGAGCTTAGTGATTGAGTTGAGAATTGGTTTTGAATAAGTGTGGGGGTATTTAACAATGTGATGCAAGGAATATACACACATACACACACACACACACACACACACACACACACACACACACATATATATATATTAAAGAAAAAAGAGCTCAAAAGTGAAAAAGAAAGAAATGAGGAGAAAAATGTTAGAAAAGTTGATTGTTGTATGGAGAAAGGTAAGAAAAAGGTGAAGATACAAAAAGAAATTTAAGGTTAAAGAATGCTAAGAAATTTTTACTGAAATGATTGAATATCTTTCCCTTTTGCTCTTCTATTTCTTATGGTTTAACTTTGTTTATCCTTGGTGTATCCTACCTTAACCTTAACCCCATTATAGCCTAATTAAAGACCTTTTAATCTTTGTATGCATGTGGCCTAAGTGGTATAGAAGTAGAGGCTTGCCAAGCCTATGGTAGGACATGTTTTCATGAGTAAGTTGAGAGTAAACACAAGCTCAAAACACTTGAGTGAGAGAGTATAACAATGAGGATTTATCATATTGATTTAACCTTGATTTTTTATTGACTTTACTTGCTATTTTGGATTGTCGAGAAAAGAAATTCCTGATTGCCTAGATTCTTTGAAGAGACTAAGGTGTGTAGGTCTTTGCTTATTATTCTGCACCTTCATTCTTTTTGGGAAGCATGTGCTTGATTGTATATTTTTGCCCAGGAGTGCAAAAGGTTAAGTGTGGGGGTATTTGATCAATCGATTATTTCTATAACTTGAGTACCTTATGTTTGATCTAATTGGACTTCATATGTGCTTAATTGTCAACTTTTAGCTAAGTTTCTGGATATGAAGCCTAATTAGAGCCTTATTGTGAAACTACGTATAAGTATATTTATAAACACTCATAATTGCTTTGTGTTTTTAAGGAGATCTTTTAGTGTTTGAGTCCATTAGCTTCAAACCAAGCTCATTGTCCACTTGAGAAGAGAGTTAAAGATTCAAGGAGATCAATATTTCCCCTAGAAGCAAAGATAAAAGAATATACATGAAGAATCAAGGCTCAATATGAAGAAGTTAAGTAACACAGCCCGTGTCCCAAGACACCAGGGGGTCGTGTCCTTCTTTGGTATTGCAAATTGGACCAGTTCTGAGCGTACTCTAGGACACAACCCGTGTCCTTAGATACGAGGTAGGTTATGTTCCTCTCTGCCTTCCAATCCACTTAAAATTGTGCTGACAGACTCAAACACGGGGGAGGGGGGTTGTCATTAGACACGACCAGTGTCTGCAAATTAGGAAATCAGTTTTGAATTTTAATGAAAAGTTAGGTATCCAAAGGTATAAATAGGACTGCCTAGGATTCAAAAAAGGACACTTCTGGACTGCAAGCTACCAAGGAACTGAGAGAGAAAGGTTCAATCAAAGATTGGAGATTCGAGTTTGAATTATCGGAGATCAACCAACCCCGATCATTGGAAACCAATTTGATTTTCAGTTTTCTTTTGCATTTGTGTTCTTGATGATGACTTTCTTTAGTTTTTCTTTTGAATTTGAATTTGTCATGTGTGGCTAAGTCTCTTATTTGGTTAAGGGAAGATGAAATCCTAGTTTTGATTATGTGAATCTTCTATATTCCTTTATATTCAATACAATTATGTTCTTATTCATATGTTTCTGCTCTTAATTCAGTATAAATGTTTTTATACTCTTCACTATTTTCAAAAGTAGTAAAACTAGGATTGCTATGCACGGTTGCGGTGGTATGATTCGTGAAACATATGATCTAAGTAATTCAATTCCGGTGTGTGATTTAACCTTAATGTGATTGGTTTTCTGAATCATAATGCAATCATTAATTAGGTGTTAGAGTGGTTGCTTTACAATTAACTAATGATTAGGGCTTGATTTGAGTGGTTGCTAAGTTAACCAAAACTTAAGAAAAACATAGAATTAATCTCACAATCACATGAGAACATAATTGATTAAGTTAGTATAAAGGATATGTGAGTTAGCATGATCATATAAATCTAGTGTTGGATTCCATATATTAACTTATATCTCTTAATTAGTAATTCAAATCGTATTAATTATTGTTGCTTTCAATTTAATTCCTTCTTATAGTTTTAACAAACAAACCCTCTTTTTACTATATATTATTTTTAGAGTTTAAATTAGGGATTGGTTTATAGTGTCAGTTGAATTGGTTCTTTGTGGATTGACCCTTACTAACTACAACTGGTAGTAAGGTTTTTATAATTTTAGTGGAACTTGACAACTGATTTTGATATTAATTTTTAATCACAATCCAGGGGACAACACTACCCAAAGCCTTTGAACATAGCTGTGGAAAACTCCTCAATGAACATACTAGTCTAACTAGAAACTACTATCTCAACAATTAAATTTATATTTTTGCCATATGTTCTAATTCCAAGTAACTTGCAAACAAAAGCATGATTTCAATCCCCTCTCAATCAATCCAACATATAGAACTATTCTGGATTGTGATCCCCTCCAGTAGGATCAGCTCGGCATACGTTTCGCTAGACTCTGCCATCAGTATCCCAGCTAGGCCATCCGACCACGGCCTTCAGCGGTGGGCAACAACAACAATCATTAGATCTGTGTAAATTCTAATAATTACCAATCATGATCCTGTGAGTGTGGGGCCTATAACTGCCTGCAACATTAGATGGCCAATACCACAACATCCCAAAAGTTCAGGGATTTACCTCAACTATCGTGGGAGAGCACCTTCCGCGAGGCCATGATCCTAAAAATACCTGCACCCCATGCGGATTGCATGAGGACTCTGCAAATGCTCTATAAAAATCAGGCTAAGCCGCTCTACTATATATGATTCAGTATTTGCTACCTTATTGCATATACCCTACTTGTGAGCTACCTGACTTGAGCATTGGAGTCCCTTTTGCAGGTATCCAACCCCCTGGTTCAACACGCTTGGTCGTGACTGCACAACGAGGAAACCACTATACGTGCCTACCTCAGGCACCCTTTGTAACACCCCAAAATTTATTTTTCTACTATCAGAGTTCATTCTAAAAATATTTGTGATTTTCTGGAATTTTCTTGGAATTTTCTGAGAACGCGGAATATTTTAATATATTTTTCGTTTTACGTGTGTACTGAGCGGAACCGGAGAAATGAGACATTTTCTCCGAGAGCCTTGAACTATGAAAACGTTGACGGGGGATCTTACTAAACCCGAGGCCGGACACAGTTTACAAGGTTTCACATTTTTTAAGAAATTTTAATAGATGAAATAATAAAACACTGCGAAAAATTTATCTGTCAGATTTGTTAATGCGGACTTCTGCCAACTATAATTACGTCCAATAAATAATAACACGTAATAAAAATCTTATCACATTATTCAAAAATTACCTTATGTCAAACCCATTTTTAGTCTTATTTTTAAGAAGGAAGAAAAAGAGAAATTAGTTAATTAAAACCCTTGTAGGAAGTTTCCAAGAAGCTTCATATTTGACACATTTTTCTCTCTCCCTTCTCCACTCTTCTACGGCAGAGGCTATAGGAAAGCCTAAGTAATACCTCTTCTCTTCCTAATATCACACTTTCACTTTTCTAAACCCCAAATATCCATTTCCTCTCTTTTTCTTTTCTTCTCCACCGTGCAACCACTCCTGGAGGCAACCATTCTTTGCTTGCTTCATCATTAAAGATTCTTGCTTCCTTACACCATTCCAAGTCCTCTTCTGTTGCCATCTTTTGGTTCTTCTTCTTCTTCCATTTTTCTTCCACCATTGAAGTTAAAGCTTGGAGCTTTAAGGTAAAGCCTTCAACTTTCTTCCATTTTTCTTGCTATTTTCGTTTCTCTTGGCCACCTTGGTGGCCAAAAACCTATTTTTCATGGTTTGAGTGAACATTGTGGTGATCACTCACATTGGAGTTTTTCTTGAAGGGGGAAAATGAAAATCTAGGGCAAGAAGGAGTGGCACAATGTGTTGTCTTCCAAATAGGCAAGAAGGAGATGATCCTCTTCAACCAATCTTGGTAGTAAGGGAATGTCTTGTATGTGTGTTGTCATTCATTTCTGAATCCATGTATAAAGTTCTCTCATTTTTATGTTGTTCTTGATGAAAGTGCATTTTGTTGGGTTTGTATGATTTATTGATGCCTCTTGCATGATTTAAAGGTATATTTGAGTATCTTGTTGATTAAATATGATAAGGATTGGTTTGGTTTGAGTTAGAAGACCTGAGAACTCTGTTTTCTGCAAGTTTACGCGTGGTAATCGATTACACGGGGCTTGTAATCGATTACCAAGCGTATAAGGATATAAAATCGTGATTCTGGAAATCTGATAATCGATTACGTCTGGTGTGTAATCGATTACAGAGATTCTGTCTAGCTTGTAATCGATTACAAGAGTGGTGTAATCGATTACCAAGCCTCTGATGTCACGGAATGGTGCTTCTGGAAATCACGTAATCGATTACAACTTGTGGGTAATCGATTACAGAGGTTCTATCCAATTGGTAATTTGATTACCACGGTTGTGTAATCGATTACCAGGGCCTCGAAGTTACGAAACGTGGTTCTGGGAATCACGTAATCGATTACAATGAGATTGTAATCGATTACAAAGATTCTGTTTCTCGGGTAATCGATTACAAGGGTGATGTAATCGATTACCAAGACTAAAAATGAGATTTTTGAGCTGAAAATGATTGAGATTATGGTTCTTTGTCCTTTGTAACTCAAACATAACCTAAAAACCCTGGATTCAAGGATTTTACTTTACTTGAATGAGATAGAAATATGTATTCATACCTATAGAGAAGAGATGATTTTTGAAAATAGAATTCTTGGATCCATGACATGGAAATTGTGGTATGAGTGAAATAAGGAATATATTGATACTGAAAATTGTTGATGTAAGTGTGATTCCCCTATATGGGTTATGCGTTTATTGATTTCGTACCCAATGAGATAATATTGATGATATGCCATTGAGGTAATGTTTTAGTAAATGTGTTGTTGATATGTCATGTTGGACATTGATTAATGCTTATGTGCCATTGAGGCAATGCTTATGTTGAATGCATCATCAATGAGCATACATGATTGGACGTTGTGTCATCATACATGCGTGTTGTCCGTAGGACATTGTTGAGAAGGCCGTGTTGCCTAGGAGTTTGAATAACACCTATGTGCGGGTGCGAATAGACTAAGCGTAGGTGTCATATGTTGTTGACCCTGGGGGCATCGGGGTGTGAGTGTCTCACAATAGACAGTGGTAGCTCCACTGGGGCCGTGGGATAGACCAATGCAACACACCGACGATCCTGACTGAGACGCTATCCTATGTGACGATCAACTGTTGAGGTACCATGTGTGAGCCATTGCGCAAACAATTTTATGAAAGGAAGCACACTGTATTTTAAGGTTACTGATACACTGGTATTACTCCTTGATTATTCACTCCGAAAATGTTTATGTCTAGCTCCATGGAGTAGGAACTTTGGTACCCTTGTTGTATTGTGAGTTTTCAGTCACATGGTCCATTGAGCATTCATGATTGGATAATATGTTTACTATTATAACTGTGATATTTATTTGATTCTTGGTAATGCTAATGTTGCTGGCTGGCTATGGATAATGTTAACTACTATTCTTTGTTGCTTTACTCTCATTGATTGCTTTCATGTATTACTGTAATTGTATATATTAACTGTGTCTTATGTGGGCATTCGACGCCGTTTATTTTCTTGCTGCCATATTGGTACTGAAAGCTGGGAATCTCACCTCTTTCGGTAATTTTCTTTATTTTGCATTTTGGTTGGATCGTATGCTCTCAAGAAGACGTTCGTGAGGAGGACAAGGAAACCACTGAGTTTCAAGGCTTCTGGCCTTATCTCGACTGAGATCGAAGTTGTTAAGGATGTCATTTCGACTCCGTGGACTTTTTGGCTACGTGCGGATCAACTTTCTTGGAGGTCCAGACTGCTGGCATATCAACGTGCAAACTGATCGATGCGTATACCACGGCGATGTGATGGTGTCCTTGGCATGGAGATGTTATGATGCTCCTATTCTGGATTTTCATGCTTTTGTATGACTGGAGTTCTATATGCCCGTGAGGGACATGTGGGATGAAATGTATTATACCCCTTGTGAGGATTCCTTTTTGTCTATTGCCCGGGCTCCTGCCCGCTGTTCTGTCGTCCCGATGGATGTCTCGTCGGACGACGAGGACCCTGAGGAGGATCCATCTACGGTTCCTTCTCATTCCAGGCAGTCTTAGGGTTGGTTTTAAATTAATGGCTACTGATGGCTATCCGTTTATTTTGAGGGAGCCTGACGTACTACTGGATTAGTGGGTATATATTTGTATCTCTTGGGGTAGGTACACATTTTGCTTTTTGTATATCTTTTTGAAAATGTAATTTAAACAGGCTTGTATTTCTGGTACAAAGTATGTAATTATCCATATTGTAAATGGGCATATGTTTCATTCCATGTTGATTTCTCTTTGACATTTTTGATAGAAGTTTTACATGAAAGAAGAACTTTTAGTTTAACTCAATCACATGATATATTTACAAACAAGTATATATGTACATTAAATGGAAATTTTAACCGGATTTATGTGAAAGAAAAAAAAATGTTCAATATTTTCCGTAATCACTTGTGTATCGTTTCACTATAGTGCGACATTCCTTCTTCTTACCCATTGTGACTAAGGTAGAAAAAAGGGCGTTACACCCTTCTGGTTCTACATTAGAACATTGACACCATTTATGGGAAAGATAAACTTCTAATCCTACCCAAAATGGTGAACACGAGACAAAACTCAATGAGAGATACTGCGCAAACCTCTGCTAACCAAAGGTAGCTTCCTACTGTGCAACGCCCTCCTCATCCTATCCCACCACCTGCTGTTGAAGCCCCCACCGTGAGAAACCAGGCACTCAACATAGAGCACCAGTGCAATGGACACTCCATTTTGATCTTCGACGAGAGTCCCAACCCATCGCGCAGGGCCTCTGTAAGAGATAGAGTTGGAATCCCTGGCCAAAGAGGCAAACCCAACATCAAAAAACACAGAATCCCAGTGCGTCAACACTTGGGAATGCCAAATGGTGAAGCCAACGATCCTGCGCCTCGCTTCGAATACGAGGGTCAATCCTATATGTCTTAACATTAATTCTAGGACATGCTGTAACAACACATGGCTATGTTGAATGAACAGTATCAAAGGTTGGAGGACATGCAACGGGTTATGCACCAAAACTAACCCAGGTCAAATCGTCGTGACGGGGGACATAACGTAGAGAACAATGAGAGGAGGGTTCATGCTATTGCCACAGTGTCCAATGTAGGGAACAATAACTTGAACCGCAGTATCCATGGACACCTCTTCTCTGATCAACTTATGGAGTACTGTGTTCCAAGAAACTTCAAGTTCCCAATAAACTTGGAGATTTATAACGGAACCACGGACTCCCAGGAGCATATAAATGCCTTTGAACAGTCCATGTGTTTTCATGGAGGATCCATAGAGTTGTTATGCTGTGCTTTCCCCATTTTCCTCAAAAAGGGAGCCCTCAAATGGTTCTCCGGCCTACCACGAGGATCCGTGGTGGACTGGTTAGATCTGAAACAGCGGTTCTTGCTCCAGTACACTCAGGGATGAGATAAGCCCCTCCGTGATTATCTATGGCGGTTTATGGCGGCATGCACTAATGTGGAAAACTTTGACGACAAGATAACCCTTTATTATGCCAGAAGTGGTCTCCGAGTGGGTTCTAAGTTTTTCATGTCCCTGGTCAAAAAGAAGCCAGAGAACTTAGGTGAGTTTCAGAGACGATCCCAGAAGTATGTCAACCTTGAGGAAGCAACAGAGGACCAAAAGAGATTGGCTAAAGATGAGCTCCCTCATCAGAAGCCTAGTCACGACTCCTCACGGTCCCGACGTTCCAAAGGTAGTCCACCCCAGAAAAGATATTCTAATTATACTCCTCTGAACACCTCCCGAGAAGCAATCTTGAGGGAGGTCATTCAGACTACGTTTCAAAATATCTAGAGGCCACCCCCCGTTAAGAAGCACAAGCAGAAGGACCATTCTAAGCACTGTGCATGGCATAAAAGTTATGGCCATGATACTGAAGATTGCTACCAACTGCGCGAGGCTATCAAATTCCTGATTAAAGCGAGATGATTACAACAGTATATCCACCGTGCCCAGAATGATGAGCACCGTGGCAGGCTTAGAGATAACAAATGACAAAGTCCGTCCCCTCGTCACAGAAAAAGGTCTCGGAGTCCTAAAAGAAGATCCCAGACTCCACCAAGCTGGGGTAGCAATGTCTGGCAGGATAGAAACAGGGAAACCTTGCCTAATAACAATGATGATTGTTGTTTTGAGCTGAACAGAACGATAAACACCATTGCAGGGGGATGGCTTGAGGAAGACCATCAAACAGAGCACGGAAGAAAGCACTAAAGATGGCAGTATTCAACGTCTCCCATTCCAAACCTAGATCCTGGATTATATAAAGAAAGACACCCTCTATCGTTTTCTTGGACGAGGACTACGGCAGAATTATCCCGGACCATGGCGATTTGCTTGTCATCTCTGGGATAATTTCTAATACCGAGGTCTGCTAAATTTTCGTAGACCAAGGAAGTTCAGCAGATATTATGTTCCTGGACCTTTATCAAAAGCTAAAGCTCGTTAGATTTGACCCATTGGATTTGACCCAATGCGACGGGAAGCTAACAGGCTTCACAGGTGAAAAGTTCACCCCAATGGGGTACTATGAAACTCATTTGACCCTAGGATCTTCAAAGCTTTTCAAGACGGTCAAGGTAAGGTTCTTGATCGTGGACTATCTTTCGGCTTATAACATCATCTTAGGCCACCCTTCTCTAAATGCTCTTGATGTCATTGTATCTACCACCCACCTAGTCATGAAATTCCCAAACAAGCATAACGAGGTGGTCACTATGAAAGGCGACCAAGTTATCGTCAGGAAATGCTATAACGAGAGCTTGAGAATTTGCAGGGCGCCCAAAAGAGGAAAATTAGTCACTCCTGGCCCAGTCCTGGATCAGGTCAACATTCTTATGACCGAGCTGGATGTTAGGGAAGAACTTCATGGTACTAGACCCAGCCGGAGGGCGAATTGCAGCCTTTTGAACTCGGAGCCAAGCCAGACTAGGTTACCAAGATCGGAGCACATTTAGAAGGAGATGAGAAGCAACAACTGACAGAGCTCTTGTTGAAAAACAAGGATCTCTTCACCTAGACGTCGTCTGATTTGCCAGGGCTTGACCCCTACTTCATCTGCCACCACTTGTCCATTAGAGAAGACATGAAGCTGGTCACTCAGAAAAAAAAGGAAGGTCGGCCCTGAAAGACATCAAGTCATTAAAGAACAGGTAAAATAATTGTTAAGTTGTGGTTTCATTAGGGAGATTGCTTATACCACATGGTTATCCAATGTGGTCCTGGTGAAAAAATCTAATAGGAAGTGGAGAATGTACGTGGATTATACGGATTTGAACAAAGCTTACCCAAAAGATCCATACCTACTTCCTAATGTAGACAAATTAGTCGACAGCTCCTCAGGCTTCAGGTGATTGTCATTCATTGATGCTTACTATGGGTACAATCAGATTTTGATGTATCTCGGAGATGAGGATAAAATCACCTTCATCACTGATAGGGCGAGCTATTACTATAGGGTTATGCCATTCGGATTGAAAAATGCAAGAGCCACCTATCAGAGGATGATGAACAAAGTCTTCAAGAATTAAATAGGGAAGATGTTAGAAGTCTACATCGATGACATAATAGTGAAAACCCCACAGGGCGAATTGCACATGATGAACCTTGAAGAGATGTTTGCACAAGTCCGAAAGCACAATATGAGGCTAAACCAGGAAAAGTACGCCTTTGGGGTCTATGCTGAAAAATTCTTGAGATTCATGCTAACCCACTGCGGAATTGAAGCTAATCCTGAAAAGTGTCAGGCCGTACTTGACATGAGAGGCCCTCAGAATGTCAAAGAAGTACAACAACTCACGGGCACGAAAGTGGCTCTCACGAGGTTCCTTGCTAAGGCGGCCCATAAATCTCTCCCCCTATTCAAGCTACTCAAAAAGGGGAAGAACTTCGAATAGACCCAGAAGTGCAAGGATGCATTTTTCTCCTTGAAGAACCTTATGTCTTCCCTTCCTATTTTGACAAGGTTGGAACCCAGGGAGACACTCTACTTATACCTCTCAGTTCATGAAGAGGCCATAAGTTCAGTGCTAATCTAGGAGACAGATGAAGGACAAAAGCAGGTCTACTTCATGAGCAAGGTTTTGTAGGGCCCCGAGCTATGATACCAGAAATTTGAAAAGGTCACTTTTGCACTAATTACCATAACAAGAAGATTACAATAGTACTTTCAATGCCACCCTATAGTAGTAAGGACCGACCAGCCCATTTGCCAGGTGTTGCATAAAACAGACTTGGCTGAAAGGATGATTATCTGTTCAATTGAACTCTCTGAGTTTAGGATTGCTTATGAACCACGACTCGCAATAAAGGTCAAAGCGTTGTTTGACTTCTTAGTAGAACTTACATCAGATCCTGACAAACCAAAAGGAATTTCTTAGACCATCTTTGTTGACGATTCCTCGAATCCCAAGGAAAGTGGAGCTGGGATAATTCTGGAAAATTCGGAGGGACTGACACTGGAGCATTCCCTGAAGTTTGAGTTCCCAACATTGAACAACTAGGCTGAGTATGAAGTATGTATCACTGGGCTAATAATGGAAAAGGATATGGGGGCAACTAGGATTATGCTTTGTAGCAACTCTCAGCTCGCAACCTCCCAAATCCAAGGAGAATATCAAGCTAAGGAGCCTCTCCTGCAGAGGTACTTGATTAAAGTGCAAGGACTCCTTAAAGGCTTTGAAGAAACCAAGGTTGTGCACATCCTGAGAGAGCAAAACTCCAGGGCAGACCTTTTGTCTAAGCTTGCCAGCACCAATAGCCCTAGTAACAACTGGTCAGTAATCCAAGAAACCCTTTCTCAACCCTCCATCACAGAGCACACTATTTTTCAAGTGGAAGAAAAGGAAGATTCTTGGATCACCCCCATCATGGAATATCTACAGTCTAGAACCACGCCTTCGGACCCTAAAGAAGCCTCTAAGGTGATTAAGACAGTAGTAAGGTATACTATTTATGACAGTCGGCTATACCGGCGTAGTTTCTCTTCTCCCCTCCTCAAATGCCTGACCCTGAAGGAAGCAGAATATGTTCTGGCCAAAGTTCACGAAAGAAGTTATGGGCACCATTTGGGGGACAAGGCTTTGGCCCTAAAAGTATTAAGGGTGGGATACTACTAGCCAACGAAGGAAGTCGATTCCCATGCACATGTTTGAATTTATGACAAGTGTTAACATCACTCGGACCATTACTAGGCTCCCTAGGAAGAGTTATCCACGATGTTAATCCCTTGGCCGTTCTATAAATGGGGAATGGACATCCTGTGCCTATTTCCCCAAGCCCTTAGTCAGTTAAAATACTTGGTGGTAGCAGTGGACTATTTTACGAAGTGGATTGAGGCAGAACCCTTAGCCATAATCACTTCAATGTGGATCCAAAAGTTTACTTAGCGCCACGTTATCACCAGGTTTGGAGTTTCGGAGTCCATTGTAATGGACAATGGAACCCAGTTCAAGGAAAAGAGTTTTGAAGAGTTACTGGTCAGATTGAAGATTAAGCACCACTGTAGTTCTATGAAGAATCCCAGGACAAATGAACCAGCCAAAGCCGCTAACCAGATTATTGTCAAAGGGATTAAAAGGAGGCTGGATGAAGCTAAGGGAAATTGGGCCGGGTAGCTTGATCATGTTCTCTGTGCCTATTGGACTACTCCCCATTCCATCACAGGTGAGACTCCTTTCAAACTCACCTATGGGTCTGAGGCCATGATCCTGGTAGAAATAGGGGAACCAAGCTGGCGTCATTAGTAATTTTCACCAGACAGTACCTCCAGTTTGATGAAGGAAGATTTGGGCCTGATAGAAGAAAAAAGACGCGTGACCCATATACGCGATACCACCCTTAAACAAAGGACAACGACTAGATATAACAAGAAGGTGATCCCAAGGAAGTTCCAACCAGGAGACCTGATACTCAAGAGAGCAGACATCGAAGGGAAAAATGTTTCCTAGGGGAAGTTAGCCCCTAATTGGGAAGGCCCCTACCGTATCATCGTGAGTACAGGTAAGGGAGCCTATATACTGGAAACCCTAATAGGTAGCCCGATCAACAACTATTGGAATAGAAATAAACTTAGGAAATACTATAGCTAGATGCCTATAACAGCCTAGTCTTTTAGTAAACTAATGTTTGATCTGTCCTAATTTTTAACTATGTATGGACTTCTATCCCCCCAAGATTTATCAATGAAACAGAGTTATTCAGATATTATTTTCTACAAAAGACGTTAAAAGCCCAAGTCAATAGGTATAACACACCAAACATTGGTAGTAAGTTATAGGGTCAACACCCAACCTCTATACTTGGCAATTGACTGTTCTAAGATCAAAAAACAAGTGGCAGTGCGGATCTAATGATCCATGGTCCACTGTTATACCTAAGCCAAGTGGGATCCCGTAAAACTAACATAGTTAACGAAGGACCCCAGGTAAGGTCCAATAATAATACATGCCTAAGGCAAAAGGGATTGTGAGCGCCAAGTGTTCTTGCTCATTATACCCTAAGCTAAGGCGTTATTTTTGCCTAAGTCCAAAATTCCAAATGCCTGATATAATAGGCACAGAACTAGGGACTATGGTGTAATTCTTGCCTAAGGACAAAATTCCAAATGCTTGCTATCATGGGCATGGATCATGAACTAAGGTGTTAAATTCGCTTAAGTCTAAAATTCCAAGTGCTCGTTATTATGGGTGTTGGATTATAGACTAAGGCATTACTTTTACCTAAGTCAAGTGGAATGCTACATACTTGGTGTCATGGGTATGGGATCCCGGACCATGGTATCCCCCTTTCTTGATGAAAAAATTTCCTAAGTCCACAAAATGGTTACGACAGATACCATAATGGGCGTTGGACCCAAAATGGACCATGGAAAGCAAATAAATAAACAAAGGCGAAGCAAATAGCAAAAGTGCATAAATTAAAAACCTCGGTTATTGAGGTAATTGTCTTTACAAATTTTTAAACCCCTCGTAGGGGCCAAAAAGAAAGAAAAAGGAAAGATTCAAGCTTCAGCTTTCTCTCTCTTCAGAACCTGAGCAGCATCAGGGGCAGCACTAGGATTGGCCTAAGCAAGATCCTTTGCGAAGACGAGTTGGTCGTCGTGGAAAACCTTTTCTGAATTAAGGTCTTCCAAGGCAAGGGTAACACTGGGATTGAAGTGCTGAATTTGGGCCACAACATTTTGAAATTTTTCTCCCTCGATGTCCCCAGAAATTGTATCCAGCTCGTCCACATTTTTCTCTAGCTGAACTATATGAGCATAGAGGATGATGATGGTTTCATCGGATTGGAGTTCCTTTGCTTTAAGCACCTTTTTGGCTAGGTCAGACTCAACCAATGCCTTCTCTAACTCAGTAATCCACAGTTGGGCATCCTCATTCAATTTAAGGGCAGTATTGAGCTTTTAGGCACCCTCCTCATCCTTTTTCTTGAACTCTTCTGCCATCTTTCTATCGGATTCCTCGACGGACCTCTTGATATAGCGGATTTTAGTAGTGGCACAGAGCGTTAAGTTCTAAAGATCAGCCGGAGTTTGAGCTAAGCTTCATTGAGATATATGCTCTATCACTTCATCGCTCAGAAGCCATTCATCAACAAACGGCCCAGCAACTGAACGCCGCATGATAATTGGTAAAGGGTCCATCTTGTCTACTTCGCCGTTATCTGAGGACACCTTTTTACCCTAGTCGGAGGGGACTTCAGCAGCCTTTCTTTTCTTCCCTTGAAGATCGCAGGTTGGAGAGCCTGGCTTCTCAGAGACTTCCTCAATTACGACACCCAATCAGAAGATGCAATTGCGGTAGCCGGAGGAGCACTTGAGGATCCCGCTCTCTTCCTCCTAGATCTTGAAGCTTGCAGTGCAACAAGAGAAGGCCCTGACGCCATATTGCTTACTAAAAAGAGACAAAACAAACAAAGTCAAGAAACTAAAACTGCAAGTATATATGCCTCATAGTGCAAACAGCCTAAAGTCGACCACGGATGACTACGGGTAATAACATCTTGATTCCTACCTAACAAAGCTAAGAGAAGATCATCACCAGAAGTGTTGAGAACGTCTCTAATATTGATATTCTCGTTCTTCTCAACGTACTTAGCTATAAACTTAATGCAATATAGCTCATCGGGATTAAAGTCTTTCTCTTCTTTTTCAAGTGGTACGGTAGGGGTACTCCAAGCATCCGAGGTCCAGTACAGTGGAAACTTCGGTTCCCCGTCATCCTTTAGGAAAAAAAAGATGATAGCCCTTCGACGCCGTAAGCTTAAAAAACTTGGTTTAAAACCCCTTGAAACTGTCTTGAAAGACATCAAAGGACTTCCGGCCAAGTCTAGACCGGAGGGTGAGCCAGCTCTTTTGGGATGACAAACTCTGGGGATTCACTAGGAGGTAAAAATAGAAAAAGACATTCGTTTAATGCCGCAACCCCATTATTCGATAGTATATCTTATAAGTAATAATGTATCCCCAACCATTAGGATGGATCTGGGTCGGAACTGCGTATAAAGTCCTAAGGATGTCAATCTGGAAGTCCGTAAAAGGAACCCGGAGCCCTAGTTTGACAAAAAGGGGCTCGTACAGGAACATGAAGTGCGAGCCTGCCTCCCCACATGAACACACACTTTAATTACTTTCCAGGCACAAAACCTGGAACTCTTTATCCCAGACCTTATTCCCCGTTAGATGCAAGTAATCAAGCAACTTCCTAAGCTCACACTCAAAAGAAAACTTAGAAAGATGCTCCCAGATGTCGTTTCCTACCCACGGGCACACTAATCCTAGACCACGATGGATTCGGATAAGGTCTTCCTCAGTCGGTTCACGGACTTCAGGGACCGATACTACGACTCTAGCCCCCCTCCTGCTTCTCACCATGAAGATCCTGAGAACACCTAAAGAGACCAGTAAGTAATTGCTATAATCATTTAAACAAGAGATTCAAATACAAAAAGAGGTGAACAAAGCAATTCACACCCATATACCAGACTTTTTTCCCCCTAAAACTTGAAATTTTAGAAGGATACCTTCGCCGTGCATGGCGCAGCGGAGATGTAGTTCCCATAGGGAAAGAAGACATTTGGAAAAGTTCATAAATCCTAACTCTACTCCATGAAAGATAGAAATGTGTCCCACTAAGGAATGACAACTATTCTATTATTCAAAAATAGTAGAAGCAACAAGAAGAAGAACATCAACGAGATTGAAAAAGGGGATTTACCTTGAAAGTAAAGACTGGTTGAAGAAGGAACTCGAAATGGATGGAGAACACCACTCAATCGCACTCTCTGACACCTCAAAGTTTTCAGAAGAATACTCAAAAATGGTAAAAGGTGAACGACGAACCCCTAACCCCTATTTATAAAGGCTAAATGGTTAGGGGGCATTTTCGTTTCCATGGCATAATTTTCAAAAAAGTGCTCATCATGGTGCGGTAAGGACCAGGCACGTCCATCCGTTTAAACCACGCCACGTGGCCCTCACAGTTATCGAAGCAGTTGAAAGGACAGTTGTGCAATAATTCAAACATCACGCAATCTTTAAAGGATAAGTCTGGATATTTACTCTGAACCCTGGCCCAAACCGGGGTAAACCTTTTGGTTTAAGAATTTTAGTTCGGATAACGACTATTGAGGAGTAGTCAATAATTGACTACCAGAATTGAACTTATAACCTTTCGCGATACAAAGACCCCAGACTAAGGGTTTGGAGCTTGCTACTTTGATTGTTCAAGTCAAGCACCAAGCTGGGGGCATGATAGCATTACTCCAGAGTAAGCATTGGACTTACCCTGGTTAGTGTTACTCTAGAGTAAGCGTTGGACTTACCCCGGTCAATAATAAATACTATGAACAATGGAAAAGAGGAAAGGAAGAATGAAAGGAAATAAGATACAAGTAGAATTCAATGAAAAATAGTTTTTATTGATATCACACTCATTCCATACATCGTCTTACATCCAGGGAGAGGGAAAAGAAAATACTAAGACATGGAATTTATAAAAAAAGAGTAGCCACTTGAGAACTCAGAGGAAGGAACCGATATCACCGTCACCGGCATCCTGGATCACGTCACATCCATATTTCCTCTGGTCTCTTCCCTGCGAAACGACCTATTCAAAAAGTGGATAGGCTTCAAAGAACTTTGGAAAACCAAAATAAAGCACTGCTGCCAGACTCTGGACTTCTGCCACATTCTTCTTCACTGTCTCCTTCACAATGATAATAAAGGCCAAGATGCACTCTTTTTTGTTGGACGAGGTATGGCTTATCATGAAGAAGATCATTCTACTGGAACCCTGGCGAGCTTCATGATGACCCCAAGTTACTCCCAGAGCAGCTTTAATAGTCCTTCCTGCTTATCCAAGCATTCTTAGAAGTCGAAGCACCTGCTAAGTCTTGGAAAGGAGGAAGAAGTGCAGGCTCTATTTCTCTAAGGAGGACTGTCCAACACGACAGGTATCACAGATCCCCCCAATGACAGAGCATAGATCAAACCTACCCTCATACGCTAAGAGAAAAAATATCCAGTAGAGGAAGAACTAATTACAAGAATAGCAAAGATTTCAGAAATTTAGGGAAGAACAAAAAGATGACCTTTGCAGGGGACAAAACCCTCCATACAATGGCAAAAAACAAGAGGAGAACTACTCTCTGAAAGAAAATCATCTTCACAGAAAGATACAAGGTAAACACAACGAAGGGAATGCCAACCCCAATACAAATGTTCCCTATTTATGGAAAAAATAAAACACCCTGATTGGCCTCAAAGAAGGCAAAACTGATCGCATGAGATAAGCCCATTTTAATGCTCATCGCTTCTGATTAGGTACAAAAAAAGAGTGCAGTTGGGAAACAACATGAAACTGATAAAGGGTCTTTAATTCCCAATAAAGTCAAGGTAGCAGTTTTCCAAGGAAGTCCAATATTGTTGCAAAGTGCGTAAAAAGACAAAAAGGCCTTGTGAAACCATGCACGGGGGCATAGGACACACCTCAGATGACGGGATGGTAGTACATACCAACCCCGAAGGTACTCCACAAAAACAGACCTCGGCCCTTATAGATCCCCGTATCTATTGTGCGCTGCAGATCTCGTCCAAAGTCTGGTATCTTGACACTTAATTGTTCCACTTAAGCGCCAAGCTGAGGGCAACTATTTTGGATCGTGATCTGGGATCCCTTCTAGTAGGATCAACCCGACATACGTTCCACAGACTCCGCCATCAGTATCCTGGTTAGGCCATCCGACTATGCCCTTTAGCGATGGGCCACAACAGCAATCATTAGATTTGCGTAGATTCCAATAATTTCCAATCATGATCCTGCGAGTGTGGGGCCTATAACTGCCTGCAACATTGGATGGCCACTACTGTGATATCCCGAAAGTTTAGGAATTTACCTTAACGATCGTGGGAGGGCACCCTCTGTCAAGCCACAATCCTAAAAATACTTGCACCCCATGCGGATTGCATAAGGACTTTATAAATGCTCTATAAAAACCAGGCTAAGCCACTCTACTATTTATGATTCAGTATATGCTACCTTATTGCATATACCCTACTTGTGTGTTGCCTGACTTGAGCGTTGGAGTCCCTTTTGCAGGTAGAGGTGGCAAAATGGGCTAACCCGCCCCGCCCCGCATTCAACCCGCAAAAATGCGGGGCGGGGCGGGTTAGCCCGTTTTGAAAAATGGGTTGGAAGAGCTAACCCACCCCGCTTTAGTGCGGGTTGGCGGGTTGGCGGGTTGACCCGCATAAAGAAAAAAATAAAAAAAAAGTAAGTGAGTTGATCCTAAAAAACAAAACAAAATGTATAAAAAATAAAAAAAAATCATAAAAATTAAAAAATAGAAAAATTATAATTTATAGAGGTTAAAAAAATAAAATAAATAAAATAAATTTAGTATCATACTCATAAAAATATCATAAACATAAATAATAAGATTAATTTGTAATACTTTTTTAAAAAACTCAACCCGCCGAGCCTACCCTTTTTCGCTTAACCCGCGGGTTATGCGGGACGGGTTATGTGGGTTGGAAATCAAAAATGGGTTGAAATCTTGAACTCAACCCGCAAAAAAATTGTGGGTTGGCGGGCCAACCCAACGGGTTGAACCCGTTTTGCCACCTCTATTTGCAAGTACCTAACCCACCAGTTCAACATGCTTGGTCGCGGCTGCACAAGGAGGAAACCACCATAGGTGCCTACCTCAGGCACCCCTCTAGTTCTACATCAGAACAAGAACCTAGTTACAACTTAAAAGCACTTAGCCAATATCTATTTCTAGATCGTCACTATCAGTTCTAATTGGGTTGAGTTTTTGCTACTCAACAAACTATTTCTGGATTTTTCCCATGAATTAAATTATTAGCTTCAAAATAACGCACATGCAAGCCTTTTGGAGCACTTAAAAGGTCAAACCCTTGCAACCCAATGATCATGGGTAGACATCAATCTAATAGCTTGAATATCACATATCTCAAACACAAAACAAATAACTCGCATGGGTTTTGAGCAGATTGGGCCATCTTCAAGTTTCAGGGATCTTCTGGGTTTCCTTGGGGTGGAAATGCGAACCAGGTTACAAGAAAAACCATAAAAAGATTGGTTATGAAAGACCAGTGATTGTGAGCGTAACTTAAAGCCTTAGTAGTGGCAAAAGAGTCCAAAATTTTTGCCATCTTTCAATTTCTGACTAGACCACTGATGATGAGTAATCAACTAGTAATAGTAATACTAATAATGTACCAAAAAAAAAGTAATAGTATATGATACAAATCTTTAAATTTATTTTTGATTTAATTATTTTTTAGTCTCTTTAAATATAATTATTTTTTATTTTGGTCATTCTAAATTTTTTTATCTTATTTTAATCCCTTTAAATTTCGAGATAAGTGAAGTTAATCCTTAAAACAAGGTCACGATAGGAATTAACTTTATCTTCTCGAAATTTAAAAGAACTAAAATAAAGTTAAAAATTTAAAAAACATCAAAATAAAAAATAATTATATTTAAAGAAACTAAAAAAAATAATTAAACCTTTAGGCTCTGTTTGGTACATATAATAGTATAGTATATGATAAGATGATGGGATAGTATAACGTATGATAGTATAACTAACATAATAAGACCCAATCCTATCTTTTATTTGATAACAAAAAGGATAAATTAGTTGATTGTATAATATTTTTTTATAAACCAAAATGCCCTCTGGCACAAAAATCAAAATAATTAGAAAAAAAGCCTTTGTTTATAGTGTGTATTCAAGTCTAGATAAGGGGATGTGATGGTGATGGTGCGTTGCTGTTGGGTCACGATTTTGATTTGAAGCGTGGCAGAGAAGTGAGAGCGGCGTGGTGGCTGGTGCAGGTGGCACGAGGCAGAGAAGACAGTGGCATGAAGGTCGTTCTGGCTCACTGATCTAGTGGCAGAGGACTGGGGGCGCGACGCAGATCTAGACTATGGTCGCGATGGTGTACGGTGGTGGGTCCCATGGAGTGGTGGCTCCCAGGTATTGCTGCAAATCGCAGGATGGAGGACGACGGAAGAGGAAACGACCATCTGGCTATGGATCCGGTGGAAGCGCAATGGTCTGGCTATGGATTTGGTGGTTGCTGGTGCATGGATCGGACGTGGGTTACAGTGTTGTGGGGGTTGGTGGACGACACTTGGTGAGTGTGGCTGTTGTCCGGTGTTGGTGAGGTCACGATGTAGGTTTCATGGTGGATGGTGGCTGTTATGGTGGGATGTGGTGGTTACGGGGTGGAATGGAGGCTATGGGTGGTCATTGGATGTGTTTGATGTTGGGTTTAATGGTGGAGTGTTGTGGTTTGGATGGGTATGGATGGTGTTGTGGGTTTAACGCTGGTTTGGTCGTTGATAGAGGTTTTGGGCCACTTGTTAGTGGTGGTGGGTTTTACGGTGGCCGGGGGAAGGAGAGGGACCGTGGTTGTTCTAGTTGATAGAGATAGAGTTCATGGCAGAGAACGAGAGGCTTGGAATGAGAGGGAAGAAGTTGATGGGTTGGGTAGAAAGAGATATCCTATCAGGTCTAATTAAGGGGGTGGGGGAGGATAGAGTAACTAGGTTAGAATAAGATAAAAAAGTTTGACCTGGTTTGACTATACTATCAGGATAAAACACCAAACACCTTATAAGACCTGATAACATTAGTTAATATTATCAAGTCCTCTTTATCTTGTCCACCAAACATAACCTTCTTTTTTTCATATTTTCACTCACACATATACATTTAGGCCCCCACCATTACTCATATATACAATTTTTTGAAGTTTATATTTTGCTCGTGTCATTACTCTTTGCTCTAACTAAAATAACAAAACATATTTTCATATAAGTTTAACGACCTAATCATTACCATATCAATAGCACACCTCCCATTTGCGTTCAAATTCATTGACAGTGAGAGTTATATTCTTAAGAATCCAATTCTGCACATGGCTGCAGAGAAGTTGGGGAAGACTCCAGCCCAAATAGCTCTTTGATGGGGACTACAAATAGGTCACAGTGTACTGCCCAAGAGCACAAATGCTACAAGGATCAAGGAAAACTTTGATCTGTTTGACTGGTCTGTACATGAGGAGTTGCTAGTGTAAAATCCTTAAAAATATTAATAATAAAAGTATTATATGGAAAATTTAAATAATATATAGTATGATGTAGTAACTTTTAAAAATTTATTTAAATAAAAGTCTTCTTATTTGAATAACTAAATGATTATTCGAATAAAAGTTTCTGCTATACGAATATAAAGGAGAAATAAGACACTTTATTCGAATAACATTCTTGTTATTCAAATAAGGTAACAAATAACAGAGAACATGGAAAACACGTTGCCTGATGATATAATGAAAAATCTAGTTTTCATTCAGTTCCTTTTGGTTCTTGAATCTAGTTACGTTGGAACTAAATAAATGATGAAGAAAGAATTAATGAAAGAAGCATGGTTAGATCAGCACAAGACAGGTGGAAACAAGAGAGACTCTTGGAAGACTTGGAATTTTGAAACAATGATTACAAGAGACATGTGTCTATCTTGGATGAACATTGCATGAGAAAATTCTGGACTTAAGCATGATAAGGCACGACTAAATGGAAGACAAGTGTCCAATTTAATGATAGATGAAAACTTATGAAATCAGCAGAAACACATGGAAAATTTTGAATGAAAAATCAAATTAAGAAACCATGATTACAGATGGAGATAATTCTAAAGAATGAATTCCGTTTGGACAGCTAAACACCCCAACATATATCATCCTCATATCATTTCCATAAGTAAGGCAGCCCAACTTTAGCTCTATAAATACCTTTTTTCTGTAACACCCCAAATTTCCTAAATAATTGACAGTAATTTTGACAGTTAACAGAATTCTACTGTTTAGTAATTTCTGTGTACTGTAAAATTATTTTGAGTATTCCGTGAGTCATTTGATCGTTTTATGTGATTTACTCCGTGTCAAGAAAATAATAATTTTCGGGCCGGGAAAAATCTTTATGTATTTATTTCTCTTGATTATTAATTATTTTTAATAATCTGATTTGATTTTCATAAGTTTTATAATTTTTGTGATTTTGTGGGTGATTATGAAATTTTTATTTTTTTATGATTATTTTTGGGCTATTTGTGGGCCCAGGTAAGTCCCGCAAAGTGAAAATTTTTCTACGCATAGAAAAATTTGTACTGTTGAGACGAAGACATGGGATCTTACTAAACCTGAATCTGGAAATAGTTTTAGAAATTTTCTTTTACTGTGTTTTGTACTGTATTTAATTATCGGGCGATAAAAATACAGTAAATATATTCTTTTATGGGGTTGTAGCAGATAAAAATAAATATTATACTGTTAAGTCAACATTAGTGGTTATGACAACTTTTTGACGGACCAATAGGAAGCAAGCTTAATGTTTAAGATTTTGATATCAACCGTCGATTTAATCAACGATGTAGAATCAGTCTAATAAAATGGCTATGATCATTTATAACCATTGGATGAAGAATTAATCAAGGGTAGAGATTTAGTCTTGCAAAGTGGCTAGGACCTTTTGTGATCGTTAGATTTGGATTTAATCAACGGTGGAGATAGATCACTTATGACCATTGGATGTGGATTTAATCAATGGTGGAGATTTCTTCTTCTAAAATGGCTATGACTAATTATGACCCTTGGATTTAAAGTATGAAGGAATAATTTTGACCCTTCATTTTTGGAGATGCATCTAATGGCTAGGATTTCAAGGAGAAAGATCCAATGGCCTAGATTAAGTCTTCTAACTTAAAGTCTATCTTAATCCTAACTATTGATCTATTCAATGGCTTAGAATGCTTAGGATGGTGGCTTGAAAAGATGATCACTTATTGATCACTTATTGAATGCATTATGAAGAGGGGGGGACGGTTTTGGTGCATGCTTTAGAGCATAGCATGGTTTTATGATCATTATTGCCATTCTTGGTCATTATTGAACATTTCCAAATGCTTAAGCTCTTCAAAAATTTTCTCTCCTTCCATCTCTAAGCTAGTTTCAGCCAAGCACCATAGAATCATCTTCCATCACTCAAAAATTTCATACAACCATATTTCTTGAATCCTTACCTTATTCTAAGCAACTTTCATGTTGGAGACTTTCTCTAAATCTTTCATCTTTAAGGAGTTTTTCCAAGAGCAAAGTTATAGGGTATTTGTGGTGAAGTGTAAGGAAACTTCATTTCTTCTCTCTTTTTCATGATTCTAAGCCATGTTTGATCCATGGTTTATCTTGTTCAAGCTTGATTTACTAATAAATATGTGTTTTGTTTTGTGTTTAAGAAACCTTTGGTGGTGAAGGACTTGGAAAAAGAAGCAAACTAAGGAGCTTTTAAGGAACTTCAAGAGGTAAGAGGGAGATTCATCTCACCAACCAAGTATGGTGGTGAGAGATGGTTGTGAATTTGATGGATGGTGAATCCATGTGAGGATTCATATCCATGGTCATATAATTATTTGTGGGTGTTTATTTGTTTAATTTATTTGTTCATGCTTTGTATGATTTGCATGATTTATTGCTTTTGATTATGGCAAGCTTGTGGTATTTATGATGAAATATGTATATGTATGCCATGATTTGATGATGAAAAGGAAAACAATTTTGGTTCCAAAGAACCATAGAGGCACACGGCCTCAAGGGTGATTTTTGAGTAAAAAGATTCTAAGTATTTTACAAATCATGAATTTTAAATGAAAAGAGCAATGAGTTGTTGATTTTAAGGATTTACAAAGAAAGTGAACATGAAAATGAACAAATGAATGGGTTTTAAGGACAATGAGTCTCATAGTTTTGTGAAGAATTTTTAATGGTTTTGTTTGTGTAAAACCATATTGATTTAGAAAGAAAAATATTTGATGGTATACAGTATTGATGAGGAACAGATACATGGTACATCAAGATAGATACAAGAAAGAATAAGTATGTTAAGTTTTTACCATTAGTGTTTTACCGTGCTATTGAGTAGGACCCATCATGGGGTTTACTACTGTTTAAAATTGAGTTTGTAAGTTTTATATTTATTGAATAATTGTTAAATATTAATTGGTGTCAATATTGTATATTAATAAGTTTAAATCTATTTTTCAATATTATCTATAAATTCTAGTAAATTTATGTTTTAGCAAGAAGAAATTTTAAAACCCACTTTTTATAACTCAATCCTTTTATGAACTGATTTTCAGATTATAAGTTGGTAGTCAGAAATGTGATGCCCTACGGGGGGTGTTACACTTTCCCTCCCATTCTTGTCACAGCACACTCACTCAATTCACAAAAACCAGCAAGCTCTATTTTCAGCAACTCAATTTCTCCAACTTCTCCCACTCTTTTATTTGATCCAAATTTAGTAAAATAGGTAAGAAATAGCGAAAATACCACTCTTTCTTCTTTATTTCTTCTATCCATACCTCTCAATCCATTACTTTACAATCATTACCATTTGCTCTATTAATGATTTAAAGAAAAATGGCTTCCATTGATATCTGCAAATGTATTTTCGATAATTTTATTCGAATAACATTGGTTTTATTCGAATAAAGTTTGCTAAAAATACTTCATTTACTATTTTTTTAGATGGTTTATTCAAATAAAATTTTCCTTATTTGAATAAAATTTAATAGAAAGCTTCAGAATTGAGATTTTAATGGATTTATTTGAATAAACTTTTGTCTATTCAAATAAACTTATCTCAGATTGTTAAAATTGGGATTTTCACGAGAATAATTTCTTTTATCCTTTTCTTACATCAGCTACTCTTTAATTCTTATTTACCATTTTAGTAGGATTAATTACTGTTCCTATTCAAGATTTTGTATTATTTATAATGATAACTAATTTTTTATGAAAAAGTGTATGAGAAATGTCGTCCCATGGATAAAAATGAATCAATGTACAAAGAGAATTATTGTGACCATGATGAGAGAATTGATGGAAGCCTCAATTAGAAATTATTATTGTGACCATAATGAGAGGATCGGTGGATGTCTTAATCAAAATTATTGTAATCATGATGAGAGAATTAATGGACACCTTAATCAAAATAATGTTTGTGGTCATGATGAGAGGATTAAGGGACTTCTTAATTAAAATTATAGTGATCATGATGAGAGCATTGGGGAATGCCCTAATGAAGAGAAATATGCGCATTTGGTTGAGACTATTAAAATGAGATGATTTTTTTTTTTTAGAAATAACGAGAAGAGAAAATATTGAATTACTTAATTCTTTACATGAAGTTATTATTAATTACTTGCTCTTTCATTTTTATGCAGTTACTTATATTGTGATAATAGTCTAACAATATGTATTTTTAATATTAAAATTTATCTTTATTATATTTTATTATAAGTAATTTTGATAATTTTGTGATTTGTTAATAAATTTCTTTAAATAAATTAATTATTAAATTTTTCTTATTTTGTAATGCTAATCAAGAAAGAATATGTCGAAAGAATAATTAAATCAAGACAGCTAAAGCTAGACTACGTCTCCTATTAAGCTATTATGCTATGGGGTCCATAACAAATAAAAGAAAAAACAAAAAAAGAACTAACATAATTGGCTTCTCAGTCAAAAAAATAAATATATATATATATACACACATAAGGCTGAGACGGAATGGAAGGAGAGGCTGCACAAAAGAATAAAAATAGAGAAAGTGGTCAGAGGTGCACACGGCACGAGGCGAGAAACAAAAGAATCAAAGAAAGAAAGAAGCAAGGACACAGCGAAAAGAGAAAGAGAAGAACGCAGCACGCAACGGGAGGAGAAAAAATTATCTCTTATGGATTTTTCTTTTCTCTTTGTGTTTGATACTTTTATTATGAGTAGTTATTTTTTTTTAGGATTAAGATAAAATTTTAATTTTTGTTTTAGATAATTTAACTTTATTTGTGATATTTTTCTTTGTTTTATAATTACATAATATTGATGATTATTAATCTTTGATTGTTATTCAATTTAATTTTTATTGATTGTCTTATAGTCAATTAGTAAATTTAAATTGATATCTTTTAATCAAATGGCTAATATTTATAGTCTTAGGTATGAATTGTGCAATAGTATTTATTGCTTTGATATCTAAGAATTGAATAGTTCATCCTATATTAAATGATTTATGTCATAATTTGAATAGGTCATGTTATTTTAGATGAATTATGTCATTAATTAAATTTCAATAATCTTTAGTAGTGATCAAAACTTCTAGCCGTTGACACTCCATAGAACAAGATTAATTCTCATTCAAGTTAAATTCATTTTTGCATGATTAGTGGTAGATTAGAGGTCCTGGAATTATTCTTTAATTGTTCTTGCATTCTAATTTAAGTTGTTTTATTTACCCTTATTATTTAATTTTAGTTTTAATTTAATACGTAATTTATATTTTTAGTTTAATTAAATAAAATAAAAATCTCTTTTCTTTTTCCTTTAAATTAATTTAAGTAGATATTAGATTTTAGTTAATCTTGTTACTCCCTGTGGGTATGACACCCTTATATTTGGCAAATATTATATTGATCTTGTGCACTTGCAAGTAAAAGGTAATTTTATTACTTGAAATTCTCTATCAAGTTTTTGGCGCCATTGCCATGGATTTCTTTTTTAATCAAAAGAAGGTATGCAAAGGCATCAGTGTAGGGAAAGGCATCCCAGCTATGCTGGCACCCCAGACCCAGCCAATCGTTTGCAACATACCAAAAATTATATTAAAAAAAAGAAACAAGAATACAAAAAACATGAGGGGACATAAACCAAACCCATGCAAAAGAGAGTAATTATTTAAACCTATAGTGGTAGAGACCAAACCTATTACGGTTAAAGTCCTCAATAATAAAAACAGGGATTGAATGCCACCAAAAGAAATCCTGGATGGTAAGGCTATGAGAGGCTAATTTATCTGCACAAGTATTGCCTTCTCTAAAAATGTGAGAAACTAAAAAATTCATTTGACTAGTTAAAATTAAGCAATTATTCCATCGGTTTTTAAGTTTCCAAGGAACTTCTTTCGTATTTTTGAATGCATCACCTACTAATTGAGAGTCATATTCTAACGACAGGTTGTGCCATCCTTTTTTAAAGGCCAATTCAATAGCCATCATTACACCAATCAGCTCTGCATGTAAAGAGTAAGAAATACCAAGATTAGCTGCAAAACAACCAAGTATAATAGCTCTATAGTCTCTAAAGAAACCCCCACAAGCCGACCAACCCGGGGCCCCTCTAGCTACCCTATCCGTATTGCATTTAGTCCAATGACAAAGAGGAGGAAACCAGTTCACTTACTTAATGCTTGGGGCATTGCAAGGATGACAACCGATAGAAAAAGCCTTCAGAATGGTGAACTTAGAGATAGAAGAATGTATGGACCCCACTGTAAGATTTCCTATTAAGGAGGTAGCTGCTATGACCAGATTGATAGCTTGAGAGCAGGAAATAGTCTTATTATCAAATCGAAGCTTATTCCTACAATACCAAATGACCCAAATCACATTGGTAACAACTACCAGAATGATGTCATGCAACTGCGAGCTCCAGCTTCTGTTGCACACTGATAAAATGGACTCGAATGAGGCAAGATCAATAGAACAATGTATGATGCTGCTAAGCCAACTCCATACGTCCTTAGAAAATTTGTATTGCAGGAAAAGATGATTAGAGTATTCATAGTCCATTCTACAGAGGTTGTACATTGAAACCATAACACAACCTCTAGACCATAAATTATCATCAGTTGGCATTTTATTTTGAAGCAACCTCCAGAGTAAAAAAGATTTAGAGTGGGGGATGAATTGATTCTAGAGAACTTTGCACCAAGGGTCAACCTGTCATCTAGGATTCAGAAACATGAAAGCTTCTTTGAAAGTTAACAACCCTGTATCTGAGTGAGTCCAAACAAGTTGATCAGGTGCAGAAAATTTTGGAATAATGATTTGCTCAATATTCGCAACAATAGTAGGATATTTTGAAACCAGAAAAGAAGGGAAGGACCATGAGTAATTTTCAATGAAGTCGCCTACTCGAAGAGATTAATGCAAATTAGCAGGAATATTTAGAGAATTCACAATAGTGCTAGGAGGCCATTTGTCATTCCAAAAATTTATATCAAAGCCATTTCCTAGTTGCCAGGTAGTGTTATCCAGAACATTGGGCAATCATCTTTTTAAGGCGGGCCAAATAGAAGATTTTACATAAGATGATCTATGTCTTTTGTTTTTCATGAACCTAGCTCTAAGAAAGCAAGCCCATTAGCAATTAGAAGAAAGGAAATCCTAACAAAGCTTCAATGTTGCAGCTTTATTAACAGCACGAATAGGTCTGATGCCCAGGCCACTGATGCGTGCGGATGTAGTGATTAAAATTAAGATAAAAATCAGTTGTCAGGCCCACCAGAAAATAAAAACCTTACAACTAGTTGTAGTTAGTAAGGGTCGATCCACAGAGAACCAATTCAATTAACACTATTAAACAATTCCCAATTTAGACTCGATTAACAATAAACGGTAAAAGGGGGTTTTGGAGTTTTGATGAACAATGAACGACTTCAAAGATAACAATAAACAAACTGAAATCAACAATATAAGAAAATTGGTTAAGAGATTGAATCCACCACTAGATTTATATGATAATGTAAATCCACATATCCTTTTATTCCAACATGCTCAATTATGTTTTTATGCAATTGTGATATTAAATCTCTGTTTTCCTTACGTGTTGGCCAATTTAGCAACCGCTCAAATCAACTCCTAATCACCGATTAGTCATAAAGCAACCGCTCTTACAACTATCCAACAATTGCATTAAGATTTAGAAAACCAATTACACTAAGGTCTAATCACACACCGGGATTAAATTACTTAGAACATATATTTCTCTAGATCTAATACAAATGCAACCGCGCATAATAAACCCGGATCTACCACTTTTATAAGCGGCAAATAGCACAAAGATAATTATACCCACATGAACATCATACATCCCACTAGATCTACTACTACGCAACCGCGCATAATAAACCTATATCTACTACTTTGAAAGTAGGAACAAGTACAAAAACCTTCATACCAACAATGACAATAGATTGAGAAATATATGAATAAAAACATAAGCGTGTTGAAATAATCAAATATGCAAAGTTTACAACATTAATACTAGCGGTTTCATCACCCCCTTAACCAAGGGAGGTTTAGTTACACATAGCTAGAAAGAAATCACAAGAAAAATTATGAAGAAACAAGAAGAAACTATGAAGAAACAAGAAACTAAGAGAGAAAATGAAGGAGAGTTACATCTTGTTCATGATAAATGGTGCCTTTTATAGAAGTCTAAGGTAACAAAATGACAAAGGGAAGTGGGTGGATGAGTGGGTGAGTGAGTGGAGTGTTTGAGTGGATGGATTAGTGGGTTGGTTTAGTGGATTGGTTTAGTGGATGAGTGAGTGGAATGGTTGAGTGGTTGAATTAGTGAAAAATGCCAAAGGACTTTTGGTGAGTGGGAAATTATGGACATGAATGGGTGAGTGGATGGATGAGTGGATGGATTAGTGGATGAGTGGGTGGAGTGGTTAAGTGGTTAGATTAGTGTATGAGTGGATGAATGGGTGAGTTAGTGGATGAGTGGATGAGTGGATTAGTGGATGGATGAGTGGATTAGTGGATGGATGAGTGGGTGGTTGAGGACGAAAATTTCGTGTCTGACTTGGAAGCCAAAAACGACCCACTATACTTCAGAACCACGAAAAGTGTTCTTCATGAAAGTTGTAGATCCTTGTCTTGGATATAAAATGGATAGCTGGTTCGTCCAATTTGGCTTCATTAAGCCTAAGATATGTCCCAAATACCGTAGGTTGCTCAAACCCAACTTCAGCACCTCTGTTCCGACTTGCAAGCTCAAAATGACCTACTAGACTTCTTTTTCTGAAAATGTGTTCTTCATGAAAGTTGTTTATTTGGATCTTGACTATCCACTGTCTAAATTTCAGCCCATCTCCATTATTACATCTTGAGATATGATTTTATGAGTGCACACTGTTCGGATTCTACTGACAGAACCCGTATTCTGACTTCTATGTAAACTTAGGTCCCTTAGACATCTGAATCGGACTTCGAGCTCTTCATCAAAGTTGTAGAGCTTCCTCTTAGCTTTTCTACAAGATAAAATTCATGATTTTCAGATATCAGGAACTCAAGTTATGACAAAAATACAGAAACAGTGTAAAATCTCAATAATGCTAAAAATATTCAATTAGGACCAATTTGAGCTCAAACTCACAAAATCATGTCAAACTCAATCAATTAAGAATATGGAGAGTGTAAATGACTAAATATAAGGATTTCTTAATGAATAAAATATGTGTTTATCAAATTCCCCCACACTTAGCTTTTTGCACTCCTGGGCAAAACTCAAGACCAAAATTTTACAATCAAGAAGAACAACCAAAGGTTCGAGGATCAAAACATTCATGAGTTAACAATTCTCCACATCTCAAACCATCAAGCAAGGTATCTTCAACATGAATCGAGAATGATAAATCTTCACAAGATTCCCTCTCAATCTCTCAAGTGTTTAAAGGGTAGGTATTTCACTCAATTCAACCCATGAAAATTGCGCTACTACCATAAGCTTGCTTATCTTCTACTTCTCCACTACTCAAAACACATGCACACACAAATCATGAGGACTTTATTCAAGGTTGTAGTGAGGTCAAGGTAACGAGGAGAGGATAAAATGGATATGAGAAGATAAATACCAAAGAGAATAAAAGCAAATGAGAGTGAGTTCAAATAACAAGCATAAAAGTTCATCCAACTCTAGTGTATATCCCTTTACATATTCATTTCCCAATCCTTTTCTTTTTTAAACACTTGGTTTTTTTTTTTTTTTTTTTCTTTCTTTTTATATATATGAACATAACTATATACATATATTTTTTTTTCTTTTTGGGCACTCTTTTCTTTTTCAACAACCATTTTGTACACACACCCCCACACTTGTTCAAAAACTCATCCATTAACCAAGCTAATGTTCTTTTATTCCCTAAGGTAAAGTAAGAACATGATTTCTCATTTAAGGCACATGATGAGCTAGAAACAAGGAATGGTCAAATAAGCTCAAAGAGGTTAAGCAAAGGAAAATATACAAGGTTGGCAGGAATCAGAGAATTTTCAAGAAATCAAAAGAGTGCTTGATATCATATTGAAAACAAGGTTGGCTATTTGGTTAAACTAGCTAATTAAGAAAGAGGGCCTCAATCATGTTCATGCATGCAAGTGAAATGTAGCCTCAAAAAGAATCAAAGCAAGTTCTAGAGTGGTCATTAACATGAGTGAAAATCACACAAGAAAGAAGAGAATGGCATAAATGTTGAATCCATCCATTAGGCTCAAAATCTCACAAGGTATGCATCCATCAAACTCAATTCATCAATTTAATCATCCATCATCAAGCATATCAGTTCAAGAAGGGAGAAAAGTTATTCAATCATGCAATGAACCCTTTTTTTTTTTTTTTTTTTTTTTTTTGATTTTTTTTTTTTTACAAAAAGAACATGCTTGAAATCTCTCCCCCACGCTTAATATAACATTGCCTTCAATGTGAAAAGAGATATAGAAAAGAGCAACACAACACGATAAGAAGTGAATCAACGCCAAGCGAGAAAAGAAACACTGCTTGTCGATCTGCATCGGACCACGAAAAGAAATCAAACAATAAAACTTTAGTACTAATTAGTTACTACCTAAAAAACTCCTTACTCGCCACCAATTAAGATCGTCTCAAGAGTAAAATTACTCCTTACTCTGCCATCACTAATTGATTTAATAAGTACATGACAATCATATCATACTTTCCAAACAAAGACAACAAATTTTTTTTTATTTTTTTATTTTTTTATTTTTTTTTTTTTTTTGGGTCAACTATCCTTCCCCCCAACTAAATCACAACATTGTCCTCAATGTTAAAATATAGATGAGTAAAGGATAGAAGATATTACCTGTTGGAGAAAGCTGACACAAATTTAAACAGAAACAAGGTACAATAAAATCAAACCCATTAAAGATGAAGTCGCAGATCTGGCTTTTGTTTCTTGTTACTTCCTTGCTTCTGTTGACCAATCTATCGAGCTAATCCGGATCAGGTACATACTCAAAAGCTTCTAATTTATCAATGAGCTCATCAATAGTGGAGGCGAGAGATAAGAAGTTGTCTTCTTGAAGGAGTGATAAATTTACGTTCCATGACTTTGTCAAGAAAAGATAACAAAAGATCAAAGAAATTATTAACATTCAACAAACCAATGGGTCTATGGTGGATGTTTAGTTCGCCCAAGAGACAATTTGAAAAATTTCTTCTAAAGTATCAAATCCACCTGGTAAGACAATAAATGCATCGAATTGTCAACCATTGTTTTCATTCGTCCATGCATAGATGTTACCGAATTTCTTCTCCAAGCTGTCTTTCCGGTGATGTTATTTTCAGCCAAAGGTTTAGGAATAACACCTAAAACACGATTGCCTCCTATAGAAGCGACAAGTGATACAGCCCCCATTAACCCACGACAACCTCCCCCATATACAAGATGAATATTCCTCGCAGACAAGTGATCGACCAAGAGTGCTAGCTGCGTTTACAAACTCTAATCCCTTCCCATAACTCGACCCATAAAAACACAGACATTTTTTAGGTTACGAATAGAAGGCCTCATTCTATACTCTTCCTCCCTTTGAGTGTTTCGAGTTGAAGGAAAATGGAGAAAATGGAGTGTTTAAGTAGGAAAAAGAATGGAAAGGGAATAATTGCACCTATGAGGGTAGATTGTTGTTGTCCAGAAAAGGTTGAAATTAAGAAACACAGAATCTTTTCTCCTTTTTTTTTTACTTTTTTATTTTTTTATTATTATTTTTTTTTATATTTTTTTTTTGTTTGACTTCAAGAAAACCATCAAGGTAAAGAAGTCTAGAAACCCCTGAAGGACCCTGCTCAAAGGATCGTCTGTACAAAAATTAAAATACAACAAAATGATACAAAGATAAAAGAAATAGAAAATGATGACATACCTGTATGTACAGTGTCCATGGCGTATCTTTATACTGCGCGTCATGAGTGCGAAAGAGACATCACGTCTCTCTTTTTTTTTTTTTTTTTTGAATTTGTTAGAAAAACTTGATGAAAGATGAGTGTATACTTACTTAAGATTGGGATGGAGGTAGTCTGCTCTTTCGGCTTTGTGCCAAAGCATTGTTGACCAGTATTCGACCCATTCAAGACCGGTAAGAACATAGGGCTCCCAAAAGGGACAAGTGGCCATAATACGCTTTTGCCTCACATGTGGGATACAATCTACCTTCTTTGTTTTTCAATTAAGAAGGCTGGATCGGGATGCATGCATTTCCCCATTCACGGTGTGTGTTACCAAAGCCAACCCTAAGACGTATACATAAATTTTTTTTTTTTATTTTTTTTGTTTTTGTTTTTTGTTTTTTTTTGTTTTTTTGTTTTTTTGTTTTTGAGAGATGATGAAGAAGAAGAAGAAGAAGAAGATATGTACTGATTGTTTGTGGATATGGCTCACATACGCCTCACGGTTAAACGTCCAAGAATAACGGCTTAAACATCTTCTATGAGTCGAGGATAAGCTTCCCATCCAATTTTCTTATAAATTGGCAAACAGGGTCTTTTAGAGTCGATTCCCAATTTGTAGCGTTTTTCTTCATCCTTGAAGAGATTCCACAAATTAAGAATTTCACCCCGCATCAATCCATAAGAACGCGTCTCAAGAGTCAATAAGATATCATCTAATGACTCCTTACTCGATCCATTCTTAATGAAGGATTTATTTGCGAAAATCATCCCCAAAGAACGACATTGTGCATTACAATTCCATCGTCCACATTTGTAACGAGACTTGTAACCTTTTTGCTCTTCTCCTTTTAGAATATGAACTTCTTCCAAGACCAGGGCATATATGAGTCAAATGAAATTGAGGACTCACCGCTAATCGAACCTTTGCTTCAATTATCCGGCGTACATCTTTCGGCATACCTTTGTGCATTAACGGTCTCAATCTTTCACATCGAACTTTGTAGATTTTTCTCGAGCATTTTGAGGAAAAGAAGGAAAATGTTTTCTCGAGGTTTGAAAGAATGACATCCATTTTGAAGGAGAAGAAGGATTCAGTTATTTTGGGAAAGCGAAAAATAAACCGACTTGAGAGTCACGAGTACCGTATCCGCCACTTAACCTAACCGGCAACACAAAGAACTCAAGAACTTGATTTTCCAGGAATGGTTGAGTCTTTGTCCATTAACTTTACGCGCATTACCATTCCTAGGATCCTCAATATTTATGGCCCCAGAGGATACACGTGTTTTGACAAAGAAAAGAACCGCGCCACCTAGATCTTAATTTTTCAAGGAGTAGGTGCAGATGATAATCTCAAAGCGAGAACCTTATTGACCAATTTCCGCAACTTTTGCAAAAGGTGTAACGAGACCTTGAATAAAGTAGGCCAATAAAATCCATCTTGCAAGATTTTCGCAGATTGTTGTCGTGAAGAAAAGTGACCTTCACATGCTTCCGAGTGACAAAATTTAATGGCACTACCTACCTTATTGTTGGGCACACAGCTTTTTTTTTTTTTTTAGAGATTCAAATGCTTACAACCAACAAACAGATAAAAACATAATCTAAGAAACTAATGAAAACACAAAATAAAAAGGGATAAAGAGAGCAAATCTAGTTGGGTTGCCTCCCAATGAGCGCTTAGTTTATTGTCCTCAGCCCGACATGATGATACTTTCAATGCTCCTCATATTGTGGAAGGATGAGGGTCATCACTTCCATCTCGCCTTGTTAGGAAGTTCATGATATGGTTTAAGACGATGACCATTGACCTTAAATGCTTTGCCGAATTTTCACTCCCGATCTCAAGCGCACCAAAAGGAAAAACATTAGTTACCACAAACGGCCCAATCCACTTAGAACGCAGTTTACACTGGAAATAATTTGAGTCTTGATTGGAATAGCAGGACTTTTTGTCCTCTCGTGAAATTTCTTTCTCGGAAATCAATTGGTCGTGGAATGCCTTAGCTTTAGTCTTATAAATCAGGGCATTCTCAAAGGCCTCATTTCTTACTTCTTCTAATTCTTGTAACTGGAACTTCCTTTGCTTTCCAGCACCTTCCAATTCCATATTAACTTGTTTAATGGGCCAGTAAGATCGATGTTGCAACTCAACGGGCAAATGACAGGGCTTTCCATACACCAACCGAAATGGTGACATGCCGATGGGAGTCTTATAGGCAGTCCTATAAGCCCATAAAGCATCTTCAAGTCGAGTGCTCCAATCCTTTCTTGAGGGATTCACTGTCTTTTCAAGGATTGACTTAATCTCCCGGTTGGACACTTCAGTTTGCCCATTTGTCTGTGGATGGTAAGGAGTGGAAATTTTGTGCATTACTCCATATCTCTTCAATAGAGCATCAAAGGTTTTGTTGCGAGAAATGGGTCCCTTGGTCACCGATGATAGCCCTTGGGGTCCCGAACCTGGAGAAAATATGTGACTTAACAAAATCTGCATGATTTTAGAATCATCAGATCGAGTGGCTTTTGCTTCCACCCATTTAGACACATAATCAACAGATAAAAGAATGTATGTGAAACCAAATGAAGGAGGGAATGGTCCCATGAAATCAATACCCCACACATCAAAGAGTTCCACAAAAATGATCGGAGTCTGAGGCATTTGATTACGAGGACCAATATTACTGTTCTCTGACAGCGGTCACAAGACTTACGAAGTTGTAAGCATCTTTGAAAATTGAAGGCCAATAGAAACCCTTTGTCAAGCACTTTATTGGCTGTCCTTTTACTGCCAAAGTGTCCTCCACATGCATAGGTGTGGCAAAAGGAGAGGATGGAGTGTGTCTCAGAATCAGGAATGCACCTCCTAATGACTTGATCTACACAATGCTTCCATAAGTACGGGTCATCCCAGATATAGTATTTACAGTCACTCCTTAATTTATCTCTTTGGGCCTTGTTCAAATCCTCAGGAAAGTCCTTAGTAACCAGGTAGTTAACAATGTCGGCATACCAAGGGATTATGGTTTTGACAACCATCAAATATTCATCAGGAAAAGTCTCCATGATAGGCATTTCTTCCTCTTGATTACCAATCTACTCAAGTGATCGGCCACTAAGTTTTCGCTCCCTTTCTTGTCTTTAATCTCCAAGTCAAATTCACGGAGCAATAAAATCCATCGAGCAATCTAGGCTTTGCTTCTTTCTTTGTTAGAAGATACTTCAAGGTTGCATGATCTGAAAACACAATCACTTTAGAACCAATTAGATATGATCTAAATTTTTCTAAAGCAAATACAACAAACTAGAAGTTCCTTTTACGTGGTTGAGTAATTAAGTTGAGCATCATTTAGAGTCCTTGATGCATAGTAAATGGCATAAGGAACTCTATCAACTCGTTGTCCCAAGACAGCTCCTACTTTGCAAAGTCACGGCATCACACATTAGTTCAAAAGGTAACTCCCGGTTGGGTGGCACGATGATAAGCGCAAGTTAACAACTTCTTGAGTTTATTGAAAGCTTCCATACATTTCTCATCAAAGTTAAAATTAACATCTTTTGAAGAAGTCTGCAAAGGGGCAATGAGACTTTAGAAAAGTCTTTAATGAATCTCCGGTAGAAAACGCATGACCAATAAAAGAACGAATCTCCGCACACTAGTGGGTGGTGGCAAAGAATGCATGAGTTCTACTTTAGCTTTATCTACTTCAATTCCCCTAGCGAAATTACATGACCTAACACAATACCTTCATTCACCATGAAATGACATTTTTCCCAATTCGGTACCAGGTTAGTGTCAATGCATCTTTTAAGCACCAAAGTTAAATGTTCCAAACAATTTTCAAAATCATTTCCAAAGACACTAAAGTCATCCATAAAAACCTCAATGATGTTTTCAATGTAATCGAGAAAATATACTCATCATGCATCTTTGGAAAGTTCCTGGTGCATTGCAGAGTCCAAAAGGCATTCGCCTATATGCAAAGGTACCAAATGGACAAGTGAATGTAGTCTTGTCTTGGTCTTATGGAGCTATGGCAATCGATTGTAACACGAAAAACCATCCGAGAAAACAATAATAAGAATGACCACTAATCTTTCTAACATTTGATCAATGAAAGGTAAAGGAAAGTGGTCTTTTCTCGTGGCGGCATTCAACTTCCACGTAATCAATACAAACACGCCACCACGTATGCGTAACCTAGTGGGAATAAGCTCATTTTCAGCATTTCTTACCACGGTAATTCCAGATTTCTTTGGTACTACCCGGGACTGGGCTTACCCACTTGTTTGTCGAAATGGGGTAGATCACCCCACACTTAGGAGCTTCGGTATCTCCTTTTTCACAACCTCCATCATGGGAGGATTCAATCTCCGCTGAGGGTCTCTCACAGGTTTAGTATCCTCCTCCATTAATATCCTGTGCATACAAACGGAGGGACTAATACCCTTGATATCAGCTATTGACCAACCAATGGCTGTCTTATGTTCCCGCAAAACATGACTACCGTTTCTCTTCTTGCGCTTGGGTGAGTGACTTTGCAATTATTACTGGAAGGGTGTCCTTCTCCCCCAAGAAGATGTATTTAAGATGATCAGGTAGTGCTTTCAGTTCCAATTCAGGTGCCTGCACAACAGAAGGTTGAGGTATATCAGTAGTAACAGGTAAATCAACAAAAGTTACCTCATGCTCTTTACGGAGTGGAAGAGAGCTCTTGTAAAGCGCAGCAACAATTTCATCAATGTCTTCACTCCATGGCTCTTCTTCACTCTTCTTCTTTTCCTCCTGTACATCTAAGCTATGAGTTAGAATTGTATCAAGAGCATCAAAATGGTCAGTATCAAAAGCTGCAGAAATTAAAGAATCAAAAGGATCAAAAGAATTAATTAAACAAGCAGAGTGCACATCACTTGGGTATCTCATAGCTTCAAAAATATTGAATCTAATTAATTCCCCATCAAATTCCATTGTTAGAATTCCTGAGTGCACATCAATTTTTGTCCGTGCAGTCTTCAAAAATGGTCTTCCTAGCAAGATAGGAGCAGATTTGGGATACTCATCCTCTTCCATGTCCAAAACATAGAAGTTTGCCGGAAACACTAATTCATTCACCTGTACCAAAACATCGTCAACCACACCCTTAGGGTATGCATTAGATCTATCAGCCAATTGAATAACAACACCAGTAGGTTCCAAAGGACCCAAGTATAAAGATGCATAAATAGAATATGGCATGACATTTATAGATGCACCTAAATCAAGCATTGCCCTTTCAAACCTTGTGTTACCTATAGTGCATGGAATGGTGAATGTGCGGGGTCCTTACATTTGGTTGGGAGTTTCTTTTTAATTCCAACTGAAATATTTTCTCCCACTTGGACCTTTTCATTTCCTTTTAACTTCCTCTTGTTAGTGCATAATTCTTTCAGAAATTTTGCATATCTAGGTACACTGCTAATGGCATCTAACAAAGGGATATTAACCTCTACCTTCCTAAAAGTCTCAAGTATTTCTTTTTCTCGCTTCTTCTTTCTTGGTTTTAACCAACCTACTAGGAAAAGGAGCTTTAGTGACATATTTAGGAAGGGGTTGAAATACTTACCTTAGGGGTTTTGGAAGTTTGCCCCTTATCATTTGCTTCTTTGGGTGGTTCATCCTTCTCTTGAATGATTGGTGGAAGAGAGGTAGGCTCATCCATCGTCTTTCCGCTTCTCAATGTGACACTAGCATTTTCCCTCGGATTCACTTACATTTGTGAGGGTAGTTTCCCTGAAGCTTGGCTTTGAAACTTGTTGAATTTCGTGGACAAGCTGTCCTATCGATTCTGCAAGTTATTGATTGCGATCCTTGTTTCTTGTTTGAAACTTTGTATAGTTGCATTTGTTTCTTGTTGGAGCGCAAATTATTAGTGGCCATTTGTTTTACTAGCTCCTCTAATGAAAGCTCAGATTGCTTAGGAGCTTGAACTTTCTTCTTGTCTCGAGGGAAAGGTACTTGCCTTTGTTGGAATCTGGAGGTCCATATTTGGAGGTTGATTTTGAGGTTGCTTTGCATAGCTGAAATTTGGATGATCCCTCCAACCCATTATATGTGTTTGAGTAGGGGTTGTAATTTTTGAAAGTCCAAAGATATCCCTCCACGCTCTTACCTCCTCATTTGTGTCTTCTTGGAGAGTGGGACACATATCGTTGGGATGTCCGGATGAACAACGGATCCCACAAGCATGAAGCGGTGCTTTACCCGAATCCATTAACCATTTGAACCATAGCAATCAATTGAGTCATTTCTTCTTTGATATCTTGGTTGTCTCTACTTCTTTCACGCTCTTACTCCAAAGTGTCATTTCTAGAGTAGAATTGTTGAGTATTGGCAGCCATTCTTGAGATCAAGTTTCTAGCTTCTTGAGGAGTTTTATCAATCAATGCTCCTCCGCTAGCAAAGATCAATCATGTTGCGATCCATCACTTGTAAGCCTTCATAGAAATCTTGAATTAAAAGGCGCTCACTTATTTGATGATGAGGGCGGTGAAACATAGCTTCTTAAATCTCTCCCAAGTAGTCATGGAGTGATTCCCCATGCCTTTGTTGAATACCACATGATTTCTTTTCGATTGTTGCAGCTTTTGAGGCAGGGGAAGTATCTGTCTAGGAAAGTTCGGGTCATGTCCCGCCATGATTGGATGGATCCGGGTGACAAGTAGTAAAGCCACTCCTTAGCCGAGTCTTTCAATGAGAATGGAAAAGCTCTTAACTTGACTTGCTCTACATGAATTCTGCAGGTTTCATGCTAGAACATACCACATGGATTTCCTTCAAGTGCTTGTTGGGGTCCTCTCCGGGTAATCCATTGAAAGATGGCAAGAGATGGATTACCCGGATTTCAATTCAAATGCCTCTTCATTTTCAAGAATGTCTATGCAAAGAGGTCGTTGATCTAGATCTGAAGCACCCAATGCCCTTAAAGTGTTTTACGCCATTGTCACTTCTTCGGATATTTCGGATGGCTCAAATGTCTCGAACTTGATAGATCAATGTAACGGGCGACTTCAATGTCGGCAGGTGTGAGTTGGAAGTTAGCTAGGATGGAAGGGAAATTGAGGATGTGAAGTGAGTTGATCAATATAGTTCCTCAAATTTAGCAATCCTTCGTCTACTCCTTCAAAGGACATCAACACCTACAAAACACTCGAGAAAGAAAGATTAAAAATAAAATAAAATAAAATAAAATAAAAACAGAATAAAAATAGGAAATAAATTAATAGTGTAATTGAAAAAATTGATTCCAAGAACGGCGCCAAAATTCGATGCGTGCGGATGTAGATTAAAATTAAGATAAAAATCAGTTGTCAGGCCCACCAGAAAATAAAAACCTTACAACTAGTTGTAGTTAGTAAGGGTCAATCCACAGAGAACCAATTCAATTAACACTATTAAACAATTCCTAATTTAGACTCTGATGAACAATAAACGATAAAAGGGGGTTTTGGAGTTTTGATGAACAATGAACAACTTCAAAGATAACAATAAACAAACTGAAATCAACAATATAAGAAAATTGGTTAAGAGATTGAATCCACCACTAGATTTATATGATAATGTAAATCCACATATCCTTTTTATTCCAACATGCTCAATTATGTTTTTATGCAATTGTGATATTAAATCTCTGTTTTCCTTACGTGTTGGCCAATTTAGCAACCGCTCAAATCAACTCCTAATCACTGATTAGTCATAAAGCAACCGCTCTTACAACTATCCAACAATTGCATTAAGATTTAGAAAACCAATTACACTAAGGTCTAATCACACACCGGGATTAAATTACTTAGAACATATATTTCTCTAGATCTAATACATGCAAATCGCGCATAATAAACCCAGATCTACCACTTTTATAAGCGGCAAATAGCACAAAGATAATTATACCCACATGAACATCATACATCCCACTAGATCTACTACCGCAACCGCGCATAATAAACCTAGATCTACTACTTTGAAAGTAGGAACAAGTACAAAAACCTTCATACCAACAATAGATTGAGAAATATATGAATAAAAACATAGCGTGTTGAAATAATCAAATATGCAAAGTTTACAACATTAATACTAGCGGTTTCATCACCCCCTTAACCAAGGGAGGTTTAGTTACACATAGCTAGAAAGAAATCACAAGAAAAATTATGAAGAAACAAGAAGAAACTATGAAGAAACAAGAAACTAAGAGAGAAAATGAAGGAGAGTTACATCTTGTTCATGATAAATGGTGCCTTTTATAGAAGTCTAAGGTAACAAAATGACAAAGGGAAGTGGGTGGATGAGTGGGTGAGTGAGTGGAGTGTTTGAGTGGATGGATTAGTGGGTTGGTTTAGTGGATTGGTTTAGTGGATGAGTGAGTGGAATGGTTGAGTGGTTGAATTAGTGAAAAATGCCAAAGGACTTTTGGTGAGTGGGAAATTATGGACATGAATGGGTGAGTGGATGGATGAGTGGATGGATTAGTGGATGAGTGGGTGGAGTGGTTAAGTGGTTAGATTAGTGTATGAGTGGATGAATGGGTGAGTTAGTGGATGAGTGGATGAGTGGATTAGTGGATGGATGAGTGGATTAGTGGATGGATGAGTGGGTGGTTGAGGACGAAAATTTCGTGTCTGACTTGGAAGCCAAAAACGACCCACTATACTTCAGAACCACGAAAAGTGTTCTTCATGAAAGTTGTAGATCCTTGTCTTGGATATAAAATGGATAGCTGGTTCGTCCAATTTGGCTTCATTAAGCCCAAGATATGTCCCAAATACCGTAGGTTGCTCAAACCCAACTTCAGCACCTCTGTTCCGACTTGCAAGCTCAAAATGACCTACTAGACTTCTTTTTCTGAAAATGTGTTCTTCATGAAAGTTGTTTATTTGGATCTTGACTATCCACTGTCCAAATTTCAGCCCATCTCCATTATTACATCTTGAGATATGATTTTATGAGTGCACACTGTTCGGATTCTACTGACAGAACCCGTATTCTGACTTCCATGTAAACTTAGGTCCCTTAGACATCTGAATCGGACTTCGAGCTCTTCATCAAAGTTGTAGAGCTTCCTCTTAGCTTTCCTACAAGATAAAATTCATGATTTTCAGATATCAGGAACTCAAGTTATGACAAAAATACAGAAACAGTGTAAAATCTCAATAATGCTGAAAATATTCAATTAGGACCAATTTGAGCTCAAACTCACAAAATCATGTCAAACTCAATCAATTAAGAATATGGAGAGTGTAAATGACTAAATATAAGGGTTTCTTAATGAATAAAATATGTGTTTATCAGCCACCTTCTGAAAAAGGAGAGCAAACTTTATTCCAAGTTACAGTCATAACTTTCCTAGAGAGAATATCCCCAGACTAGATAAAATTTCGAGTCCATTTGTCTATGGTTTTTAGCAGAGAAATAGGCCAGGAGTAAATATAGAAACTGTAAATAAGAGAACCATGGATAACATATTTAACTAGCTGAGTTCTTCCCATAATAGACAGTAAAGACCCTTTCTAGGCTGCTAGCTTGACTTTAATCTTATCTGCTATAGGCTGTAAATGAAGAGCTTTTGGCTTACCCTTGAATATAGGAACATCAATGTAAATAAAAGGAAGTCTCCCAGCAGAAAACCCAAGAACAAAAGATATCATAACTAATCTTCTGGAAGAGACTGATCCAGCATAGAACTTGTACTTGTCAAGACTAATGACTTGACCTGAAGCCTCTCCATAGTCCTTAAATAAAGTCATGATGTTCTACAAGTTCTGCTTAGTCCCTCTACAAAAAATCATGATGTCATCAGCAAAAAGAACATGGCTTAGAGTATGGAAGCCCCTTGGGTCTGACATATGTTGGAGTTTCCCATTTTGCAACAGTTTAGATATGCCTCTGCTTAAAACCTTTTCAGCAATACAAAAGAGAAGAGGAGACAAAGAATCCCCTTGTCTAACCCCTCTCTTGCAGTTGAGGTAACCAACTGAGTGACCATTGATAGAAAAGGATAGCTTAGCTGAATGCAAAATAACCTTGATCCAATTACAGAACCTTGATCTATTGTATCGAAGGCCTTTTTAATGTCTATCTTTAAAGCTAAATTACCTCCAAAAGCCTTGTTGTCCAGTATGTTAACAACTTCAGAAGCTATGCAAACATATTCTGTTATTTTCCTCCTCTTTATGAATCTTCTTTGATTTTCAGTGATGATTCTAGGAGCCACAATAGCTAATCGATCTGCTAGCACCTTAGTAATGATCTTAAACTGAAAATTAGCCAATGCAATAGGCATATATTGTTCAATTCTGTCTGCACCACTTAATTTAGGAATTAATACTACCAAATTAGAATTCAAGCCTGGCAGGATCCAACCCTGTATAAAAAATTGGGTAACTGCATTGAAAACATCATCACCAATAAGGTCCTAATAATGTTGAAAGAAGCAACCCCCAAACCCATCAGGACCAGGAGTACCACAAGCATTCATAGAAAAAACAGCATTTCTAACTTCCTCTCTGGTTGGAAGATTAGTGAGCATAAGGTTGTTTTTAGCAGTGACCATAGGAGAGATAACAGAATCTATCAAGTCATTTGAGGTACAATTATTTTCAGAAGCAAATAGGTTCTTGTAATAGTGCAGGACATGATGCTCAATGTCGTCCTGCTGATCCAAAATTCGGTCACCCTGCTTAAATATAGACAGTTGCTTGTAGGCATTTCTAATCCTGGAAACTTTGTGGAAGAAGACAGTATTTCTGTCACCAAAAGAATGCTAATTAAATCGAGACTTCTCCCTCCAGAACTCATCTTGATATTTCAAAGCTTTCTGCAACTCCATTTGAGCTTCTTTTTCTTGAATAATAAACTCTTCAGAAAAACCAGATACATCAGCTTGCAGTTCACTACAAGAAAATAGCTATTTTGCGGCGGATTAAAATCCGTCTCAATTTGAGAGGAATTTTCCGACGGATCCATTTGCGGCGGATTTCCCCCCCCCCAAATTTTTTTCTTCAACACTTCCATCGTGAATTTTTTTTTTTGTAAAAAAAGGTTTGCAACGGAACTATCCGCCTCAAAATTGATAAATATAATTAAAAATTCGGCAAAAAAATTAAAAAAATATTTGCGGCGAAAAATTCTGCCTCAAATAATTTGCTGCAATTTTAAAAATAAATTTATAGCAGAAAAATTTGCCGCAAAATTAATAAATATAATATAAAAATTTGGCAAAAAAATTAAAAAAAAAGAGGCAGAAAAATCCGGCACAAAATTGATAAATATAATAAAAAAATTTGGCAAAAATATAAAATAAAAATTGTGGCAAAAAATTCACTGCAAATAATCAGTCGCAATTTAAAAAATAAATTTGCGGTGAAAAAATCCTCCTCAAAATTGATAAATATAATAAAAAAATTCAGCAAAAAAAAAAAATAAAATAAAATTGCTGCAGAAAAATTCACCCCAAATATCTGCTATAAAATTGATAAATATAATAAAAAATTCAGCATAAAAAATTTTAAAAAATGGTTCCGCAGCAAAAATCTGCCGCAATTCAAAAAATAATTTTGCGGCGGATAATTTGCCACTATTTCAAAAACAGACTTCCAGCTTTAAAATGTGTTCTCCTTTTTCCCTTCTCATTTATCATTTTCTTCCTTCTCTCTTTGCTGAAATCTTCTCCCCTCTCTCTCCCGTGCAACCCGCGACAACCACCAAGCCGGCGGCCCAACACCGCACCCACCAGCCGCACCTCGCGCCGCACCTACTTCTTTGTCGCTGCTCGCCCGCGCCCAGCCCTCACCTTCGTCCATTCCCGCCAGCAGCCGCTGCTCCACGCCCTCACCCTTGAGTTGCTTCAAATTTAGTGGCCATGTTTGAGTGTTGGTACTGCTACTGATTATGCACATTTTCAGTTATTTGTCATTGAGTGTTGTATGGATTCTCTTATATTTCTTTTAAACTTTTCTATGAATTATGTTGTATTTGAACAAACTTTGTAATTTGTTATGTTTGTTTTATGGATCTGGTTGTAATCATTGACAATATAAATCCATTGATAAGATTTGTTATGTAATTGTGGTTTTTCAATATTTAATTTAATTTTTTTTAATCCAAAAATTTTGTGGCGGATATTTTCGCCGCAAAATTGGCATAATCCGCCGCAAAATAGATTTATGAATTAAATTCGCTTTGCCAATCCGCCGCTAATTTAAGGTGAAAAAATCTGCAGCAAATTAGTGATGAAAAAATTCACCGCAAATTAGTGGCGAAAAAATCCGCCGCAAATAGCCTATTTTCGACAACAATCCGACATATCGCGGGAGAGTTTGTGGCGTATTTGCGATGGAAACTAAAATCCATCGCAAATTATATTGCAACGATATTTTTTATGGCGGTCATGAATCCCCCTCAAATTCGTTGCAAATTGACAATTTGCGATGGATTTTAGGTGATTTGCTACGGATTTATCCTTCACAAATCGCGATTTTTCTTGTAGTGGTTGAATCTAATCAACAACCTTCATGGTTGAATCAACTCTTTGATGAACATCCCCAAAAATGTCTTTATTCCAAGATTTGAGTTCCAACTTTAGAGCTTTGAGCTTTTGAGTAAGAATGGACATTGGACAACCGGTAAAAGGCTTATTCCAAACCTCTGAAACCAATCTATGACAATCTAAATGTTCAATCCACATTTTTAGAAACTTGAAAGAAGAGGGACAAGTATGAGTTCCTTTTCTCAAGTTCAGCAGGATAGGAAAATGATCGGATTGCATTCTAGTCAAAGTATAGCAGGATATACTATTCCAGAAAGAGAACCAAGCATCATTGCAAACAACTCTATCTAGCCTTCTTTCAGAAAAAGCACTTCCTCTTTTGCAACTGGACCAAGTGAAACTAGCTCCCTTTGTTAATAAGTGAGTAAGATTGTAGCAATTTGGCCAGGCCCAAAATTTATCACAAGAAATTCCCAGAGGCAAATTACCTCATCTTGACTCATGAGTACCTAAAATTACATTGAAGTCACCAATGAAGCACCAGGGCCCAATGTGACTTTGTTGTAAGCTGGCCAAGTCAGTCCATAAGGACCTTCTTTGCTAATAAGTGCAGGCATAGACTGCAGAAATATAAACCATTTGATTCTCCCAAGTTATTGAAAATGAGACTTGTTGATTAGAAATAGCAATCAACTGAGGGCGAAGATTAACAGCACAAAAGCACCATAAATTAGGAATAAGGAAAGGTCTATTATTTACAGCAAAAGGCTTCAAATTTAAAGAAGACCAAAAACCAGTGGGAACATGATTTAGGGGAATCCAGGGTTTAGAAATGAATAAAAAATTAGGCTTTTTTACAAGACATAGCTTTTTTAGCACCAACCTGGTTTCAAGATTGGCTAATTCTCTGGCATTCCAATAAAACAACTTCAGTAAGCAAGATTCTTAGGACTAGCCTTAGAGCGGGTTTATATACATTTGCTTTAGATGCTTGTTTCTTTCTCTGTCTCAACTTTTTCTTCTGAGATTTTGACAAAACAACTGTAAATTGCTTTCCTGTATCATCAGCATAAAGATCACCTTGCTGATCAGAATCCAAATTAGTTTCAAACAATTCGTTTTCATCAACATCTGCCCAAAATTTGGATAAAATCCTAAGATCTTGCTGAACAATTGGGTTATTTGGAGTCTGAATATTAGTACCACTGACTGTAACCGAAGCAAAATTAGTCTCAAGAGAAGGGGAAACATGTTCTGTCTCAGGAGTATTCAAATTTTCCTGAGAAGAATTAGGAGCATAAGATGGAGACCTAGGATGCAAGGATTCATCATAAATCAAGTCTACATCCTCCTCAACAGTATTATTAACTGGTTTAACAATCTCAGAAGAATTTATCTACTGCAACACATAATTAGAGTTTTCCTTTTGAGGCACATTGATTGTTGCAATCTCTGCATTAACATTGACTATATTTGTAACTGCCTTATTTTGCACAACATTAACATGAACTGGATCCTCAAGAGCAAGCTCTGCAACTTCATTAATTGCATTTTTATTAATCTCAAGATTCACTACATTAACATTAACTTGGTCCTCAACAACCACTGTTTCATTGGCTTGAACTATTTCCATTCATTTAGGAACATAAGTAGTCTTATCCTTAAGATGAGACTGTTCTTTATTATTCTTGTTGTCAGAAGTGCCTCTTTTCTTTCTACATTGATCAATAGAATGACCAATTGCTTGACAAAAGCTGCATAAATTGGGAAGCTTATCATATTCAATACCAATAAAAAAAGCATAGTCATTTCTTTCCACCATAATTTCGTTAGGCAATTTGCTAGTAAGGTCAACATCAACCGAAACCCTTGCAAAATGTCCAAAGACTTTGTTTCTTGTGGCTTTATCCAAAGAGATCGGAGTTCCTATACCACCAGCTATTTCGTACAAGATTTTAGGTATCCAATACTCCTGTGGCAGATCATGAATTCTAATCCATGATTGGACGTGAGTCTGTTTTTTATTATTGGGACTAAAATCAGGGCACCATTGTGAGTCTTAAAGACTAGGATTAAGGTTCCATGAGCCTACCACCCAAATGCAATGAAGGTCCTCTGGGGAAGAGAAATTAAACTCGTAATAGCCCTTTTTAGAGGGATCATTCTCCACGGGCCTATAGGTTTCCACAATTTGGAGAGTTTTTCTCTAAGATCTTGAGTTTTGATAGGAGAATTACCCTTTGCTAATAAGAGTCTTCCATGTAAATTGTTCTTACAGCCTTCAAGGCCCTTTTGATATTCATTTTTCGAAATCTTTGTTGAGATTGAATCACCCTTGACACAAGGCCTCGATAGTTGACTTAAAGGTATGTCAAAAGAATTACTCAAAGCTTGAGCAAACGTTCTATTTTTTGAGGATGAGGATGAGGGGGAGAAGAGGAATGAAGAGAAAGAGGAGAATCAAGAAACTTCCATGGACATATAGGATTGCTTACGGCCGAAGCCATGATATTCAAACCCTAACCTACTATGCAGAGACAAACCTTAGCAGAAGAGTTCCTGCCAATGGCGATCGTTATCGGGGAGTTGATTTTGTAATTGCTTTAATTTAATTTTCACCTATTTTAATTTTTAGTTTAGGATTATTTTTTTGTTTAATTTTTTGTTTAATTTATTTTATTTTATTTTATTCTTTTATTTTATTTTATTTGTTTGGTGTTAATGTTCTTATTTTTAACTTTATTATTTTTACTTTTTGTTGACAAGGTTGGAGAAGACCAATTCTACTTGAACTTGTGACTCCATGTGCTTTTGTTCCAACTCTTACTCTTATTAGTTTGATATTTTGTCCAGGTTATGTTTGGTAGGCGTTTATTGTCACTAGATTTGAAAGAGTATGACCTAGAGATAGAGTATACACTTAGAGCACATAGAGCACAAAACCAAACTATAGTCATTGATATTGATTTAAATATGACAAATAATAATCGACCACTTAGGGAATATTTTACTCCAAATGTATATGATTCTCCTGCTTGTACTCATTTGCTTGAGATTGGGGCTAACCACTTTGAAATTAAGCCTAGTGCAATTTAAATGTTACCAACATTTTATGGGCTTGAATATGAAAATCCTTATAAGTACTTAGATGCTTTCTTAGAGGTATGTTTCACCTTTAAAATCCTTAATGTTAGTGATGATACAATTCGTCTTCGTATTTCCTTTTTTCTTTAAAAGAGAAGGCTAAAGATTGGTTTTCTACATGTGATAACATTGTCACTTAGGATAGATTATCAGGAGAATTTTTAAAGAAATATTTCTCAATTGGTAAACTGACTGCATTGAGACGTGTCATTACCACTTTTTCTCAAGTTAATAATGAATAATTTTGTAACATCCTCTTTCAACATGTTAAACTTGTAAATAGTTACAAAGATAGCTTAATACTTGCTTAACATGCCTGTTTAATTTTGTGACAATCTGAGTTAGTTTAGGCACTTTGCTGCAAGCCAAAAGGTGAAAAGTAACTTAAAATGACCAAAATATTAGCATAAATGGCTTAGCTAATAGAAATAAATGTGGATAATTTATTTCTAAGTCATAAATATGTATTTTGGGATGTGATTAAAGTTTGAGAATAACCAGAGTTAGTTTGGTATTTTTAGGCATACTGGTTGTCTATTTAAAGCCAGAATGACTAGTCATAGATATTAAAAATTATGATACTGGTGAAACAACTTTTTAATGAATTTTAGTATTTATTTTAAAGTTGTTGGAACTTGAAAAACTTGGTTTAGCTAAATCTGAGTGTTTTTAGCAGATCGGGAAGTATCGATATTATAATTAAAGGCTTAAAACACTACGCAGTTACAACCTTCTTTTTGGACTTCTTTTAAGTTACTTTGTTACTCTTATTTCTCACTTTTCATCTTCTCTTCACGGCTGGATGGAACACCAAGGGAGGGAGCTTTGAGTGGTGAACAAGAGAGCAAGAAACATAAGAAGAAAGGGAAATCCAAGGCTAGAGGTTGAGGCTCAATTCTGTAACTTCAAGGTAGCATCAAGGCAAATTGAAGGTAAGGGTTTTTTAGCTTAAACTCTCATTTCTACTCAATTTTCATGTTAGGCTTATTTGAGGTTTAATATGTCAAATTGAATTCTTGAGGTGTTTGAAGTGATTTTCTTGCTTGGATAAGTTTTAAAGAATGTTTATGACTTGTTCATGCTAAGAGTTTGGATTAGAAACTGAAAATTCTCATTTTGGACCTAAAATGCTCTAAGTGTTGATTTTAGGGGTTTGAATCAATGATTTAGTATTTTGATCCATTTTTTATGTTTCCCTCATGTTTGTGAACTTGTTTGGAACTTAAAATCATCAAGAAACGAATTTGAAGTGATAAAATTTCGTATTTTTACCAATGGACCAATGTCCATTGTTGCAAAATTATGCAGCTTTTGCTGCTGGGCCGTCAGCACTCAAGCACCCGTTGCCCAGAAGAACACAGTAATGGTGTTCGCACGCTCAAGCGCTGGAGAGTTAGCACTCAAGCGCTAGGACAGGGCAGAAACATGATTTTTAGCATTGTGATGCTAATTTAATTCCCTACTTATTGGGATCATCTGTGCTAGTCCTTTAGGGTGTATTGAGGCACTTTTGGGGATATTTCTTGGAGAGAGTTATCAACTTGCATATATGAAAAGTTTGGGAAATTCTTAGACATTCAAAGTGTGATAAAATGCCTATGTTAGTGTTTAGAACTTTGGTCAACAGAGGTTGATTTCTAAATCACTTGTGAGTGATTGTGTGATGTTCTAAATACTGTTTAGCTAGGAATATGAATCTTACTACTTTGTTGGATAAGTGAGGCTAAGATTCTTACGTTCTAGTGTTTAAAATATGACTTGGATATTTTGTTTTCAAACTTGGTATTTGCTAATTTCATATATATTATGACCTGAAATGGTATGCACAACCATATAGCTAGAGGATGAGGTGTTAAATCTGAATTTTTAGAGCGAAGGCTCAAGAGGTCAGAGTTACCAGTGTAAGGGGTAGGTATTAGTACTCTTACTTTTGTGAGGAGAACGAGTCCACATATCACCAGGTAGTGTCAGGGCTTAATTGCCTATCCTACCTAGTATATACAAGGGAATGGAGGTTCCTGGGAAATAAGTAAGTAACTTGTGTTTTCAACTTGCATTAGCATTGCATAATCATGTTATTAGGATATTATTTGAGCATAATCATACCTCATAACATAAACCATTGCATTGTTGACAATTGTATAGGCAGCTGTCATTGCTTGACCGGTTGATTGATTGGTTGCTGGTTAGATAGTATCTTAGGATTGTATGAGCGATTCTTTGATATTGTTGATTATCAGTTATTCTTTTACATAATGTGTAATTATATGTTCAGTTGATTTATTTGTTGTAAATGATTAACTGCTTATCTTGGTATACGAATATTGAGAAATTGTGATTTCTCACCCCTATGTTTTCTTTACTAGATCATGTCCTAATAAATTCTTCTCTCTAACCTCATACCAACACAAAAGGGGTCTATTTTTTTGATTTATCGATTATTTCTATATCTTGAGTGTCTTATGTTTTATCTAATTGGACTTCATGTGTGCTTAATTGTTAACTTTTAGTTCAGTTTGTAGATATGAAGTTTAATCAGATTTTTATTGTGAAACTATGCATAAGTATGTTTATAAGCAGTCGTAATTGCATTGTGTTTTTTAGGAGATCAATATCACCCCTAGAAGCAAAGAAAGAAGGTTGAATTTGAAGAAAGTGAGTGACACGACTCGTGTCATCTAACACGGGGTGGGTCGTGCCATTCTCTAGAATTTCAACATGGACCTGACCAACAACACGGCCCGTGTCATCTGACACGGGTTAGGCCGTGTACGTCTCTGTCTTCACAAGAGGATCCAGTTTTGAGTTCACTTGACAACACGGCTCGTGTCATATGACACAGGGTGGGCCGTGTTTCTCTCTGACTTGCACTTCACTTGAATTTGTGTTACCAGAACCTAACATGGGGTAGGCCGTGTCAAACGAAACAACCCATGTCGTCGCATCAGAAAAGCAAATACGAATTCTAATGATGCACTAGGTATCCAAAGTTATAAATAGGGTTACCTAAGGTCTTAAAGGGAGAGTCTGGACTGGGAAACTGCCAGGAGGCTGAGGAGAATACCAAGAACAAGGGAGAAGTAGATTGGATTGAAGATTGGAGTCTCGGGTTTGAGCAATCGGAGATCAATCATCCCCAACCTTTGGAAACTAGTTTAATATTTAGTTTTCTTCTGCACTTCTATTCTTGACAATGTTTTTCTTCTGTTATTCTTTTGGTTTTGAATTTACCATATGTGATTAGTTTTCTTATATGGTTAAGGGGAGATGAAACCCTAGTTTTGATTATGTGATTCTTGCATATTTCTTTATATCAATACAATTGTGTTTTTATTCATATGTTTCTGTTCTTAATTTGGTATAAAGGTTTTTATACTCTTTGCCAATTTCGAAAATGGTAAAACTAGGTTTGCTATGCGCGATTATAGTGGTAGGACTAGTGAGGCATATGATCTAAGTAATTTAATCCTAGTGTGTGATTGGATCTTAGTGTGATTGATTTTCTAAATCTTAATGCAATCAATAGGTAGGTGTAAGAGCGGTTGCTTTACAAATAACTATTGATTAGGGATTGATTTGAACGGTTGCTGAATTAACCAAAACTTAAGGAAAACAGGGAATTAATCTTACAATTATATAAAAACATAATTGATCATGTTGGTATAAAGGATATGTAGGCTAGCATAATCATATAAATCTAGTGGTGGATTCCATCTCTTAACCATTGTCTTTTAATTGATTTTCCAAATCATATTTACTATTTTTTGTTTTGGATTCAATTTTTGTTTTTAATTTTAATAAACAAAACCCCCGTTTTATTGTTTACTATTTTTGAATGTTTAAATTAGGATTCAAATTATAGTGTTAATTGAATTAGTTCTCTGTGGATCGACCCTTGCTAACTACAACTGGTTGCAAGGTTTTTATATTTTTGGTTGAACTTGGCAACTATTTTTAATCTCAATTTTAATTCACAATCCAAACAACACTAATTTTCTACTATACAGTGCCTTATACAGGGCCTTCCCTATACTAGAATGATGACTAAAAGCTTTCTGCAATGATTCCTAGAACCCAAAGGTAAAGCTTGGGTCTCTATAAAAAACAATGGTAGTTAGCACTCTGTGTAATCTTACAATTTCCTCAATGTACAACTAAGCCAACTTGTTAAGAGAACTATTCAACCTAATGGGAAGAGAGTGAGTGGATTTGGTCAGTTTATCCATAACTGCCCATATAGTATCATATCCTAAAGAATCCTTGGTAATCCTACTACAAAATTCATAGTAACATTATCCCATTTCCATTTAGGGATGTCTAGGGTTTGCGGTAGTCTTGCAGGTTTCTAATGCTCTACCTTAGTCTATTGACTTGTCAAGCACTATGAGACATATTTTGCTATTTATGATTTCATCCCAAGCCACCAAAAATGTTTCTTAAGATCCTAGTACATTTTGTTATTTCCTGGGTGAATTGTATACCTACTCTTATGGGTTTCCTCTTAAATTTTCTCTTTCAAGTTAGGATCACTTGGAATGCACAACCTCCACTTATACATAATTGTCTTATCCTCTATCAAACCAAAGTTTGCATGTTTTCTGTAACGTCTCAAAACTAATACTGTTAGTATATTTGGATTACACCGACGTACTCATAATTAGACACATCACGACTAAACTATTATCATTTCTTGATAATTAAATATACTAATTTTATCAAATATTTGAGCCTTTAAACACTCATCTTGTGTTATTAAAAATGTCAAACTAATCCAGTTAATTCTCTAAAAATTACCACAACTCATTCTAATTGTTTGTAACTTAGAAATAAGTTTTTCATATTTATTTTCCTCATCTAGGCAATTTATGCTAAATTCTAAGCTAATATGAGTTATTTCTCATGTCCTATGTTATAGCATCATACCTAAACTAGCTTAGAAAATTACTAAAATTAACAGATAATTAGCACAAGTGTTAATGAGCTTCTATAACAATTATTAAAACTAATAGGTTAGGGAGGATGTTACATTTTCCTTTAGGAATATCTTCCTTAAAAGCTTTAAAAAACTAATCTTTCTTTTGGGCCTCTTTAAGTTGTGCTCTCAAGTCACAAGCAACCTGAAAAATGTGTAAACAAATCTTATCCATGTGAAGGGTCACTATAAGATTTAAATACCTAAAATTTTCTATTAATCCCAATTCTTGGATCATCATGTGTGACATATGGAGGGATTTTCTACTTAAGGCATCAGCTACCACATTTGCCTTTTTCAGGTGGTATTTTATTTTCATGTCATAGTCTTTCAAAAACTAAATCCATCTTCTCTGCCTTATATTTGATTCCTTCATATTAAAAAGATATTTTAGACATTTATGATCAGTATACACCTCAAATTTCACCCCATACAAGTAGTATCTCTAGGTTTTTAGAGCAAAAACTACGACTGCTAATTTCAAATCATGGGTTGGGTAGTTTTTCTCGTAGGGTCTAAGTTGTCTAAATGCAAATGCTACTACCTTTCCTCCTTGCATAAGTACACATCCTAAACCCATTTTAGATGGGTCACTGTAAACCACAAAATCTCCCAGAGGGTCAAGTATCACTAAGATAGAGGCAATGGTAAGTTTCTTTTTAAGTTCTTGAAAACTAGACTCATAATCTTCAGTCTACTTGAAGGAAGTTCCTTTTTCTGATCAACCTAGTTAAAGGCATTGCTATTAAAGATAATCTTTCCATGAACCTATGATAATAGCTAGCCAATCCAAGAAAACTATTTATTTCTATTATTGTCTTAGGTTGTTCCCAATACATTACTGCATCTCCTTTACTGGGGTCTATAGCCACTCCTTCCTGATTAATCACATGACCTAAAAATTTTACTTTGGTCATCCATAATTCACATTTTTCCACCTTTGCATACAATTGTTTTTCTCTTAAAGTTTCCAAAACTATCCTTAAATGGTTAGCATGCTCTGCTTCTATTTTTGAATAAATAATGATGTCATTAATGAAAACCACTACAAACTGATCCAAGCATAGCCTAACCACTCTATTCATGTAATCCATAAAAATAGTGAGGGCATTTGTAACACCAAAAGACATTACCAAATATTCATAGTCTCCATATCTCATTCTGAAAGCGGTTTTGGGGATCTCTTCCAACTTAACCCTAATCTGATGGTATCTCAACCTTAGATCTATCTTTGAGAAGACTGATACTCCACTTACTTGATCCAACAAATCATCTATCATAAGGATTGAGTATTTATTCTTTATAGTCACCTTATTTAGTTGCATGTAATCTATACACAACCTAAGACTATCATTCTTCTTCTTCTACACCAGGAGTACTAGGGCTCCCTAAAGTGAAATATTGGGTCTTATAAATTGTTTTTTGAATAGTTCCTCAATATGCATTTTGAGTTCACTTAGTTAAACTAGAGACATCCTATAAGGTGCAATGGATATGGACCTACCCCTAGCATCAAGTCAACCGAAAATTCTATTTCTCTTTTTAGGGGGTAAGTCTGGAACTTCTAGGCGAACTACTTTAGGGTATTCACTAACCTCAGAGATAATGTTCAAATCCAATTTAACCTCCGTTTGAGAAGATAGAAGGAGAACATATACCCAAGCATTATTGCTTATTCTCTTATTTTCCTAGGTGGCAAAAAGAAGTATAGGTTGTTTCTTCTTGGAAAAGAAAATAGATTTTTCAAGACAATTTAATATTACTTCGTTAGTGAATAACCAGTCCATTATAAGAAAATGATTTGTGAAGTACTTGTCTAGGAATGCAATCTAGAAAATTTCCTAGGTGATGGAAGGATCTAGAGTCTCCAATAACCTTTGAGCTCTTCTCCACCAGTGCCTGGCTTCTCTGGTCAGCATATAAGGGCCTAATGTGGCGTTTTGAGCACCTCTGCACCCTATTGGCATAAATATCTTTTCCAGCTCCAAGAGCCATCCTTATGGAATTATCAGATCATACGCTCCTTTGAAAGCTAGCAGATTTGATTTTCTGAATTCTGACAACCCTTGGAAATTGGGATTTGGTACTTCCCTTCCTGGGAGTCAGTCTTGATTCCTTTCCCTCATAAGAAAACCTTGTATCTACTATAGGATTTGATTGGTGGCAATAATTTTCTCACGTACTACTGTCACCATTTCTTCCATGGTTTATTGTGCTCCATTCACAATATTTTCTTGACATCGATTATTCCATTTATGAGGCATTTTTTCCTACAAATCACTGAAATTCTAAGATAATGGTTCCCAACCCCAAGTTTCCTACGTGAATTGTGTAACATCCTTCCTAACTTAATAGCTTTAATTATTATTATCAAAGTTTGTTAACACTTGTGAGAGTTGCCTGGTAATTCTAGTGATTATCTAGGTTAGTTTAAGTATAATGTTATAAAACAGAATGTGACAAATAGCTTATATTAACCCATAATTTGGCATAAATGGTTTAGATGATGGAAATAAATATGAAAAATTTATTTTTAGATCACAGATAATTAGAATGAGTTATAGTAAATTTTGGAGAATTAACTGAACTAGTTTGGCATTTTTAATAACATATGATAAGTGTTTAAAGGCCAAATTAAATAGGAAAGTAGCTTGAAAAATTATGAGATTTTGTGGAGATGTCAAGTAGATGATGGAGAATATTTTGGAAATAAATACAAGTTAAGGCAAATACTTGTAATCCTATTAGTTTAATTCCTTAGGTTTAACTTAACCTAAGAAAGAGTAATAGAGCTTAAGTGATAGTTAATAGTATATAGAAAATTATGGAATGATAAGTATAAGGATTAAATGAAGTCCGAGAACTTTTTATAACACTTATGAAAGCTAGAAAACTCAATAATAAAAGATCAAAGTATTCATAAGAGATACAATACTTCCAATTAATTATGAAGTCAGATGACCTTATCTTATTTTTCTTTCTCCACTGTTTCATCCTTATCATTTTCTTACTTTTCTTTGGTCAAAAAGAGCAATAGAAGAAGAGAAAAGAAAGAAAGGATAAGAAAGAAAGGAACAAAAAAGATAGAAAAGAAAAGAGAGAGATAGAGAACATGACACAGAAAGAAAACCAAGGGAAGAACAAGAAGACAAATAGAAAACCAATCACTAAGGAGTAAAGGTAAGGGGTTGTTATGTGTTTCTACTAAACTTTATCTTTCTTTGCTTCTTGAATTTCTCATGGATGAGTTAGTAGAGAGATTATCATGGTTTTTATGATTATGTGATTGAATATATGTATATATGTATATAACATTAGAGTTTGAAATTGTTGATGTTTAATGGATACCACAGGTATGATTTTCATCAAGTTACCACATAGTTTTTAGTTTGAATTTATATATGTGGTGGTTTGGTTGAGTTGATAAATGATAGAATGGAATGAAGTAGAAGTTGGTATGAGATGAGAGTGGTTATATATATATATATATATATATATATATATATATATATATATATATATATATATATATAATGAGTTTGTTGATTTGGTGAATGAAAAAATAGCAGGCAATGGTAGTTTCTGGTGTTTTTGGTGCAAATTCGTGGGTCCTATTTGAATAGACCAAGGGGTCTAATCGAATAGGCTTTCCCATAATTGAGAGAAACCATTTGCTATTCGAATAGCATCAGAGGCTATTCGAATAGAAGTATCCACAATTGAGGGAAACCAATTGCTATTTGAATAGCAATAAAGGCTATTCAAATAACAGTAACCAGAATTGAAAGAAATCAGTTGCTAATCAAATAACAATGGAGGCTATTTGAATACTATTATTCAAATTTGCAAAAATTGAGTACTATAGTCTATGGGGACCAAATAGAATCTTATAATATGACTCAATTTATTAATTGAAGTATCATGTGATATGAATGTGCATATAGTAAAGCCTAGAAATGATGTTAGGGTGTACCTAGTGTTGGGAATTGCGGATCAAAAGTCTCACAGCGGAATAATAGAATTCCCTCACAGGATCCATGCGAAAAAGTCCATAATCCGAGTTTTAAAATTTTACCTCTTGAAGCGTGATAATCACAAGCGAGGTGAATCACCAACACCGTAATAGTGACAATGTCTCTGCGGTATCCACACGAACAGACTTGCAAAAGGAGTCACGCCTCTGTTTCGTAGTGCTAGCTGCGAAGAGAGGAGAAGAAGACCTCACTATCTCTCACTCACTTTCGTAGGTGCGGCTAGGGTTGTGATGTAACCTAGTAGTAGCAGCCCCCTTAGCAAGTATTATTTATAACAAAGGCTGCCTTAAGTGAGCGTGAGCAGTAGCAAGGTAAGTGGTGCAACCCTAAACCCATCTGTCATGAGTTAGGCCCACAATTGAATCCGAGTCCAACTTGGATTCTAATTACTCCAATTTAATTTGTTCTAAGTGTGCGACCCTGCAGGTTCTCATGACGTTGGTAGTAATATTAAAATCTCATTTTAATATTATAAACAGTGAGCGGTATCTAGCAACACATCACTGCTACCCAAGTAATGAGAATGTCAGTGATTTGACATAACCTATCCGTGACCAATGTTTCCGTGTAGTTTAGTCCCTTTGTCCAGATATCCAGATTGAACACAAGGCATGGAATGTGTCACCCTTGTTTAGTTCAATCTTCAGTTTCCTGATTCCCGAGTAGACATAGTAATAACAAATGAGATCAATATCTCATATTGACTCATTTAAGTATGGCCATGCATTTCGTAGTCTCACTCAATCAGGGGGCCCGAAGATATCACTCCTGTTATGTAGGAGGGACAAATCCCATCTAGGTCACTCACATCCCTCCACATGTATCGCGGTATATCTAATAACCAACTTTATAATCATCTTGTTACAGATGACGTTTGATGACATTAAAACACACAACTCCTCATGTAGGAATCGTAGTGATTTCAAGTCAAAGGACCACATACACCATTATCACTATGAGAATCGCTTATGACACTCACGTAACGATCCACGTAGCGTTCTCATGGCGGGTCTGTCCAATACATCATTACTCTAATATGTATCCATGTGTAGACTTAATATCTCATATCCATGACCCGTGAGATGTGATCATCAGTCTACGCACATACTAGTCTCAATGCATTATTGTTGTCCTAATTAACAATAATACTTGACTAGGGACATTTAAGAATAGTATTTTATCCAATAGGATCTCACGATCAAGTCATCCACTTGATGTCCTATGGTATCAAACTTACTATTCAAAGGACTTTATTATGTCTACCAAAAAGAACACAATAAATGAAATGCCTCATATAAAATAACATAATATAATGTATGTAAATACAAACAAAATGTATTGGCCACTAGGGCATACACCAACACCTAGTATAATTATAAATTGATATAATTGTGCACTTAGTTTGTTTATGAACTGATCTTCTAAGGCACTTAGTATATTGTGAATGTATGTACACTTTGTATAATTTGGAGGGTACACTTATTATAATTATAAGGTGTACTAGAATTGTAGTGTTCCTTTGAAATATTAAGTTGAGCTGGCATTAAATATTGAATTGAGAATTGCTCCCTTAAATCATTAAGGTTGAGCTAGTATTTGAATCTAAAAGTTTAAGTGCTCATGTAATAAGACATATTGGATATAAACTCGTGTATGAGAGTACCCTGAAATGTATTAGATATATAACCTCGTATATGAGAATATCTTTGTGTATGAGTATTAGATATAAACTCGTATATGAGAGTATCTTGAAATGCATTAGATATAACCTCGTATATGAGAATATCTTCGTGTATGAGTATTGGATATAAACTCGTGTATAAGAGTATCCTGAATAGTATTAGATAGAACCTTGTGTATAAGAATATCCTCATGTATGAGTATTGGATATAAACTCGTGAATGAGAGTATCCTGGATATATACCAGATATAATCTCGTGATATAAGAATATCCTGAATAGATATTGGATATCCCTCGTGATATGAGGTTATCCTAGAAAGATATTAGATATGAATCTTGCATCCAGAATAATCCTGGATCTTGGATAATGAGCATTGGTAATAGGTTTATATAAGATTGAATAATTCTATTTTATTATGTGAATGATACTGATATAGATCATATAGTTGATTTAAGAATATGTAATTATTATAAAGATATTGAATTATATCTCAAATTTGTTACGTTTATTATGAATGCAACTTATGATCTAACTACAATGAATGATTATGAATTATTTAGTAATGGAATAAATGAATCTCTGCCTCAGGAAGAGAAATGACTTGTTTAGGCTTTTGCCACCTTTCTATGTTATATCTTATATATTGAATTGATTTCTCCGGAACAACTGAGATTATTGTGATGACATTGTATATTTTAGAATTACTGAGTATTGTAGAATTCTCACCTCTTGTATTTTATTTCCATGATAATTACAGGGGAGGAATCTTCTACAAAGTAAGATGAAGAATATGGGTGAAGAATCATTTTGCCTCTACATTTGTACAAAGAGTTGTATATAGTTTATAAGAATTTGTGCCTTAAGGGCCTAGTTTGTATATATATTGTATAATGATGTAAAAATCTGTATTTATGAGAATTTCCAGTATATGTGTATTATTCCTTCCTCAATAGGCTCATATATATATATATATATATATATATATATAAATGATAAATGTTTTACAGAGAATGACATTATATATAATTCTAATTACTAATGTGTAAATCTAGATATATTAGGATGCTACAAACTATCGATACCACTTTATGACATTCTAATATTAATGTCTAGATTCTTCTATATATATATATATATATAAATGATAAATGTTTTTACAGAGAATGACATTAGTTTAGAAGTGACGTACCTAATTCTAATTACTAATGTGTAAATCTAGATATATTGGGACGCTACAAATTGCTCTGATACCACTTTGTGACATTCTAATTATTAATGTCTAGATTCTTCTGTCATTATTTTCTTCTTCATGTAGACCAATTATTTAATTTGGTTATCTTAATTAGTATGTTTATTGATTTATTCTCCTCTTCTCAAGCCTAAGTAGTGCACCTCCCTCCTTGCAAAGGAGTACAAAATGCTTTTATGGTGTCACAAGGTACCTAGAGGGCGCCGCAACAAGAGGCAACTATAATTTATTAAGAATTTTATGGAGTCATCACCAATTTTTATTTCAAAAAAATAATTAGAAAAACATTTTTATTTTGCAAACTGGTCTTTTGAAAATGAGATCAGTTTTGAGAGTCTAATTATATATAGGGAAGAGAGGATACTTAACTCTATTGCACCCTTGATATATCCATCTTAAGATGGTTAACCTAAAGCTAATCGTGCAAATTAATTAATAACCTTAACAATATTGATTTTGCCCATTAAAATGGTGGAACAAACAAAGAAAATATTTACAAATCTTAGGATAAAGATATACTTTTGCACAAGATTCAAGTTAGCACTAGACTACACAATAAACTCTTATAATTCAAATGACAATGAAGATAGCATTTACTATTCAATCACTGTCATTGGTCATTGCATGGATTAGAAAGATTCGAAAGATGGACATTTAAAGATAATTTGTTTAATCTTGGATTTTACAATTTGTTCACTCAAACATGATAAGAGATATTTAAAAAATGCTAACAATAAGGTCATAGGATAACTCAAGAAAATAAAACATAGATATTATCTGAATATTAAGAAAGACAAAAGCCAAATAAGAAACAAGATTTATTGAGTGAGTTTCTTCATTTTATTTTAGTTAATTGACCTTATTTGTTATTCATTATATTTTTCATTTTTTCTACTAAATCTACTCATTAGTTTTGTTTTCATTTTCTATTTTTAATTTTTCTATTGTCATCACTTGTGTGTGTGTGTGTGTGTTTTTTTTTTTCACTTTTAGTTATTATTTTTTAGAAAGACATTTTTAACACTTAGCAATTTTATCCTAATTTTTTTTAAAAAAAATTAACCTACATTAGAAACGTCAACCCAATAATAACTCTTCAAAACTAATTAATTCAAAATAAAATTTAAATACAGCAAATTACTAAAAGTTAGAAAAATAATAAAATAAAACTAAACAAAATAAAAAGGAAAAAAACTAAGGTGATACGACACACCATCACTTCCCATGGACCTTCATCTTCTCTGCGTAAAGGTTGCTGTATTCTTGTGGTGGAGACCCATGGTTCCAACTGCTTATGTATGCGTACTTTGTGCAACAATTGTGTATGGTGCGGTGGTTCTGGTTCTCCGTGACTGGTTGCAATGAGATAGCAGCTCTGTGTTGCTGGCAGTGGAAGACGCTAATAAGACAAGGCTCACAGTTAGCGACTGAACTGGGGTGGGTTCATGATGGCAATGCAGGAGCTAAGTTTAGTGGTAGCAGTAGAGGGAGGTGATGATGTGTTTGTCACGAAAAGGAGATCAAACTCGTGTGCGGTGGTTGGATGGTGGCACAGGGCCTTGCCGGATGTAACACCCATTGTAGGGTATCACATTTTAATGTTATTCATTTCCAAATTACCCCAAGTTATAAAACGATATTGTATAATATAAATATGAGTTGTAAAATTTCTTGGTATTAATAAAATAAACTTAGCAGAATATAAAAAAACTAAATAGTATCACAAATAATATACATCATATACATAACCTCAGTACTGACATACTTAAATATATACAGACAGAGTTCTCAAAAGTCGATAAACATTACTATACTATCACACTGGCCTAAGTACACGCCTATGGAGCAGAACCCTCAGACGGATCCTGCTCAGACTCCTCAGAAATTATGAATCCTACATGGCGCGTAGTCTTACGGACAAGTGTCCGAGAAGACGACACAATGTTAATCTCATTAGGAGTATGGCAGTAAGCACCCCAATACTGCCTAATGGATAACAAAAACTCCAAGTGTACGTAAATATTAACACTAAAATAAGGGTTCCCATAATACACCCTACTTAGGAAAACAGTAAGATCTCCCAAGTAGACAACACACCCTCTATCTAAATAAACACGCCAAGCCTCTGAACCTCCTCGGAATTATAGCCTCATATACCCAAGAAAACTTGGCGTCGCCATTGACTCAGAATTCAGCTTCCTCAGCAGGAATTAGCTCCTCACCTTCTTGCTCAAACCCTTACTCACCATCTTTACCAATTATAATTATAGTACAAGAACAACATATAAAAGAGGTGAGATTACCAACACCAGTATCAACATGGCAGTAAAGAGATATAAATGACAATAATGTCATACAGATATAATAAACAATAATATAGATATAACAAACAATAATTATAATCATGGCATCCAACATAATTCAATATTTGACAAATAAACTATCACACAGATATAGATGTACATATTATGCATATGCTCACAAACTCAATTTCCTACTCCATGGAGCTAACTCAAGTCGGAGAGATTGATCTAGAAGATCTGTCGGTACCACAATTGCCTCAGACCACGTGCTACAACTTTCTTCAGTTTTGCACATCTAGTATTATACATGACAGTCTATGCCAGATCTTGATTAAGAATAGTGTTTTGATCCGGATCGACGGTGTGTTGCATCGATCTGATCCATGGTACAAAAGAGCTACCAACTGCCCATTGTGGAAAACCCGCACCCCAATGCCCCCAAGGTCAACAAGTAACCTACACTACGCATATCACACCACACAAAGGTGTAATTCTCTCCTAAGCCATCGGCCTTAACATAATCCATCGGACTTTTTCAAATGCATGTTCAATGCATACAAGCCAATCACCGACTACAGTAATATTTCACATATATGGGTCCATACTTTGGCCAAACAGTAATTCTACTGTATTTTTAATCGCATAATTATTTTACTGCGTTTTCACAATCACGTAACATTTTTGTCGCCTTTTCAAATCGCATATTGATTTTTCAACGTTTTCTCAATCGCGTAAAAATATTTAAACGTTTTCCAAATTGCGTAGTGATTTTTCAATGTTTTTGAAATTGCATAACTTAAAAATCACATTTTTAAGTAGCGAAACACATTTTTCATCATTTTTTAATTGCGTAAAATATTTCTCAATATTCTAAACATCATTTTGGCCTTTCTAACAATTTATATGACTTCTAACTTCATTTCTCCACCTTTTCCTACTTAGGAAATCCTTTCCATAATATTTTCCATAAAATCACCTTTCCATTGATTTAATCAATGTTTCTAGCTTAAAATTTCCTAACGCGCTCCAAAACCCAAAAAGTGAGCTATACGTTAGTAAATTTCAAGTCACCAATATATTTCTCATCATAGATGTATTAATTCTAAAAGATTTGTTTACTGTATAAATAATTTGAGGTTCAAACACTTTCAACCTCACTTTTCTTTTCATAAAATGAAATCTCTCTTTTTCAAATAATAGTTTTTTTGTTTCCATTTTTATTTCTAAAATCTTTGTATTAATTTCCTTGCACCCTAACAACTAAGTTACCCTTTATAAATCATGTTTTACACAAAACAAAACCATTTCATTCCTTCATGGCCGTGTGGTACATATTCATTGGAACCAAAATATCTTTTCTTTTCCTTTCTCTTCTAAACATCCAATTTTATCATTCAAGAAAATATTAACTTAGAAACACCTATTTTAAGGTGTTGAGGCCGTGAGCCTCATGGTCTTTGGAACCAAAATCATTTTCCTTTCCAACATTAATCATGGCATATAATCATCATACTATATCATAAGCATACCATAAAAGCAATAAAAATCATATAAGGCATAAAAACATAAATAAATAAATTTAAAGCACATAAAACCACAAATAAATTACACAACCATGGATATGAATCCTCACATGGACTCACCATCCATCACATACAAATTCATCTCTCACCACCATACTTGGTTGATGAGATAGATCTCCCTCTTACCTTAAGGAAGACAAACTCTTCTTGGATTTCCTCCTAGGGATTTCGTGTAGCTTTCCAAAAGAATCCTAGCAAACTTAAACAAATTATAAAACCATAAACTAATTTTTGAAAAAGGAAAACCATGGATCAATCATGGCTTAAGAATTCTAGAATCAATTTAAAAACAAGAAACAAGGATTTTTACCTTGTATAGAAAAAACTTCAAGCTTGTTTTCCAAGCACTAGATGGATGATTTTGAAGAAACTTACAACATGAAAAGTGTTTAGAATGGTGTTTAGGTTTAAGAAGTGATGTTGGATGAAATTATAGAAGAGTGGAGGTTGGTCTATAGTGTGGTGGCTGTGAGCTTCACAAGAAAGAAGCAATGGAGTTTTTGGTTCTTGGAAGAGAGAGAATGGAGAGAATAGGTTTTTGATCAAGTAAGATAAAGATGAAGATAGAATGAAATGAAAGTAAAGACCCCTCCTACTAGCTTATTACCGTGGAGTGGTTGGAGAGAATGGAGAGAATATTTTTGTTTTGATATTTTATTACCTAGATATTTTAGGAGGCAAGGTTATCTTTTACAAGTGATAAGCTTGAAAATCAATTCTTGAACCTTCTTGTAGGTGCCTTGACTGAATTGCTCAATGGAAGAGCAAACCAAGTTTTGGGTCATTTGGTTGCTTAGTTAAGCTTAGGTAAATCTAGTTAGATTACTTAGCTCAATTCCTAACCATTTAGTTTCTTAGGTGTGAATCATTAATGTCTAGAAGAATGGTGAAGCTTCCTAACCATGGCTCCAAGGAAAGGCTAACCAAGTTTCTTTCTACTTAGTTACTACATAGAAGATAAACTAACTTAGTTAGGTTTTCTAGTTACTAAGCTAACTAATCTAACCGCTTTTGTTGACTACTAACCATCAGCTTAGGAAATTCAAGCCAATATCGTTGACTAATTCCTATTAGCTTAGAAATAATTCAAGCCAGTAACGTTGATCAATTCTTATTGGTTCACTTAACTGTAAGTCATAAAGACTTTTTCGGGTCTTTTGTCCACTGGGCAGAAGCTACTACTCATTTTGTCAGTAGGTACTGTCCAACAGATAATAAAATAATATTAAAATATAAAATATTTTTATTTTACAGTTAAATTCTAAAAATTAAAAGATTGTGACACACATCTCTCGGAATTAGGTTTAATAAGATCCCCCAGCTCCAAACAAATGCGTAAAGATTTTTCCCAGCTCGAAAATTATTATTTTCTTGACCCAGATCAAATCACACAAAATAATTAAATACAGTCACGAAACAGGCAAAATAATTTTACAACACACAGAAGCCACAAAACAGTACAGTTCTGTCATTACTTATCAAATAGCTAATTTTGGGGTGTTACACTAGAGGTGGGTCGAAGCCGTTAGGTGGGCTACCAGTGGTAACGGCAGCTTGAAGCGGTGCTAGGTTCTTTTGGGTTTTTGGCTTGAGTCGTAGGGTGTTACGATGAATCCAGGCAAGGTGGTGCGATGGGGTCATGGGTGACGAGGTATGACAATGAGTGGAGGGGTGGCGATAGTCTTGTTTGGTGGTGGAACAGAGGCTTATGGCAGGAGGGCTTGCTTTCATTTGGGTTCTATTAGTTTGGGGTGGTGGCTATGTTTTCAGTTTTAGAGGTTGTTAGCATTGAAAGTTCACGGCCATGGTTGGGGCTGTGTGTAATAGAATGCATAGATTTGACAAGAACAATACTGAAAATTCCTCTGTAATTGATTGATTGTGAAAGTATCATAGTGAATCTAGTGAGATTCACTGGTAAGTTCAAACAGAAAAGAAGCAAGCTAACAGAATAGAGAAAGAAGGAATAAAAGAGAGAATAGAGAGAGACTAGAATGAGCTCATACAATTTCACACCCTTTCCCTCACTCCCACATCCCTTAATACTCACCACATTACTCAATTGCCCTTAACCTTACATTTGCCCTCCTCAGCCTATTACTTTTTCTTACCCCCACTATTTTAGAATCATGCAGCACTTGTCCATTTTCTCTAATTGCTTCTGCTTCCTTCAACTTGCCAGCGTGTCCAAGAGCACTTGATTTTGCTGACTCAGGGTCTATGTTGTCATTTTTATCATGTGTCCCCATAACACTGTGCAACCCGATTTCAAGGTCAACGACATGGTGGCAGATTGGGCGGCGCGGGAGCTGTTATTGGTGGTGGCTATTTTGGTTGAGATTTGAGAAGTTTTGGTTTCAAATGTGGGTTTTTTTTGTTGTGGTTGAAGTTTTTCTTTGACTTGGCCAACGGATTCTCTGATGATGGGGATTTGCGAACTTTGTCTTTATATTTAGCTATTTATAGATGTTATAGTATTTGATACAAGTTTTTGGTTTAGGTTTCTATAAGCATGATGGAGGCTTGGGAAATTTTGTTTACTGGCTTTTTGTGTTAGTTGGTAGAGAGTTATGGGTGGATTCAATTATGGGAATGGATGGCCCTGTGAGATGATGAAAAATGTGGCTCAAGAGTTTCCCTTTTCTCTAGTTCTTACATTCGTTACTGTTGTCTCTCTGGGTACTTTAGCTGCCATCTCCTTTCTTCTTTTTCCTTGTGAGTTTTATAAGCATATGTGTATGTAAAGGTGATGGAGGATGATGCCAAAGTGTATGTACATGAATGCAGTGGAATGTGTGTAACATGTGGGAAGCAATCAACATTGTTTTAGGCTTTGTGTGGGCTGGCAGAGTGAAGCCAAAATGTAGTGGAGGTAAAACAACCTTGTTTCTGTTGTACATGGAGTGGCAGTGCAGAGACTGATGTGAGAAACAAAAAATGTGAAAGTATGCTTATGTACAAGAGTAGCCTACTGTGCTGCGTAGTGTGGAGTGTAAGCTACCTGCATGAGGTGAAAATGTGAGTGATGTGAGAGTGTGGGCTACTTGCGTGTGAAGAAAAAAAAAGTATTTTTTGTAAGAGATTTTTTCTATTATACTTTTATTTATTTTTAATGGAGGAATTTTTTTTTCTTTTTTTTGAATTAGCCCAAATTATGACTTGAGATATGGGCTCTAGTATTTTATTAATTTTTGAAAATCTTATTGATGACAACATAATATGCCAGTGTTTGCATCTGGTTTTAATTTTCCTTAATTACCTTCCTTTTTTTCTGTACTCAATTTACACGTTTCAAGCTTATACAAAATGGATAATGTTTTATGTCTAACCCAAATACGATGGATGTATGACCACTGTATATATGCCTGAGAGTGATGTCAAATCATGTTGTATGCAACTATAGCATTCCCGAAGGATACAGAATGAGTTTGTGAAAGAGTTGGAAAAAGTTGAACATATAAAAGTTGGACAAATAACGATATGAATACAAAATAGAGCAAAGATCATAAAGGAACATACAGGAAAGGATTTACTCGATAACATCATATTATATGTTTAGCATTGATTTTTCCATGGTTCATCAATCATACTCATGCCTACCACTAAGTTAGGCTATACATATCATCATCATTGTAGCATCCTAATACTGAAATACATAATAAAAAGCACCTAGCTTGTACAACAAAATTAACATATCTACTAAATCCTTAAATAGGTGCTTCAAAACACCAGTTAAGCATATTGGATGCTACATCTCCCCTGTAATTGACTATTGAACTTTGAAGACTTTGTTTTGATTATAACAAACATGAAGATGTTGTAAGATCAAGTCCAAGACCTGCAAGAATAGTTTTGAGACTTAGATCATTGTGTAAAGGTATAACATGGTTCACACTAATGCTCTGAAACTTGTTTTGCAAAGAACCCAAATAGCATACATGTGTTCAAGGCTTAAAAATAGTTTTTGGTTTCCAAAGAAACATCTACTAAGTGCCCAAAAGCTTATATGATCATTTGGAATCAATTGGCAATGTTTAAAAGTTGTATAAAATGTTTTTCAAATGGTTTATTCGAATAAAGGATCCTTTATTCGGATAACCAAAGTCAGAGAAGCCAAGGAATTCCATCAGGTTAAGTTTTAATCGAATAAAGTTCTGCTTTATTCAAATAAAGGTTTAAAATAAGCCTTGACATGTATGGTTTATTTGAATAACCAAGTTGTTATTCGAATAACACGTTTTCCAGAAACCAGATCTTAAATAGTTTATTCGAATTACCAAGTTGTTATTTGAATAGCACATTTTTCTGAAAATAGTTTTTAAATGGTTTATTCGAATAACCAAAGTGTTATTCGAATAACACATTTCAGAAAGCTTTTCACCTATGTGTTATTTAAGGCTTTATTCAAATAACATACCTGTTATTCAAATAACAATGTTTTCCAGAAACATAAATAAACGGCTAGTTTGAAGCATTTAATGCTCCAACCAACCTCCAACAGCTCTAATCTTCAATGGGTTATAAATGCAAGTTGGTGGGCATTAAAGAAGAGTTTGAAATCAATCAAAAACATCTTGGTTAAACATTGAATACAAGTTTAACAACTTTTAATATCATACTCTGTTTTATGAGCTAAAAGTGTGAATATCCTTCTACCCATTGAGCTTCAACTTGTGTAATATACTCTTTTGAGAGTTTATCTTTCTTATACACTTTTATTTCCTGTAAAAAGTGTGAGGTATCCCTCTAAGAAAAGGGTGAGGTATCCCTTGATTGTAAAGAGGGTGAGGTATCCCTCAAATGTTGTAAAAAGTGAGGTATCCCTGTTTTGAGACTCAAGCACAAAGGGTGAGGCATCCTAGAGGTATGTTGAGTGCTCTATGTTGTAAAGGTTTCAAGCATCTATTCAAGCTTGAAGGTTTAGTGAAAAATCTTGGGTGGTTCATTTGAGGACTGAATGTAGGTCACAAGAGGTGGCTGAACCAGGATAAATCCTTGTGTTTGCTCTTCTCAACTCTAACTCTTTACTTTGATGCTTTACTTTTATATGCTTACTTGGATATTATTCATCTTGGCTTGTTTATTTATGAGTGAAGTATTCAATCTCATTTATCTATTCATTTCAATCAATCAATAGCTTTAATGAAAATTGATATACAAGTATTTTGTGAAAGATTTGTGAAAATATTTTATAAACTCAATTCAACCCACTCTTGAGTTTGAAGCCATTTGGTACAAGTGGTATTAGAGTTAGACTCTTGTGTAAAGAGTTTAGCAACTTCAAGAGAAGTGATGACTTCAAATGGTTTTTCTTCTGAAAGTTCTTCTCTCTATAGACCTTTATTTTTCAATAGGGATGATTATGCTTATTGGAAAGAACGAATGAAATTTTTTATTGAAGCTATTGATCTAGATGTGTGGGATACAGTAGAAAATTGTCCTTTTGTTCACACACATGTTGTAAATGGTGTAAGAGTTAACACACCAAGAAGTAAATGGATCGATGATGATAAGAAAAAGGTCTAATACAATTTGAGAGTCAAAAACATCATTACCACAACTTTGGGGTATGATGAGTTCTTTAGAGTCTCAAATTGTAAATCTTCCCAAGAAATGTGGGACACTTTACAAGTAACCCATAAGGGTACTAGTAAAGTGAAGAGATCAAGGATGAATACTCTCACTCATGAGTATGAGCTTTTTAGTATGAACCAAGGTGAAAGCATTCAAGAAATGCAAAAGAGGTTTACACATATTGTAAATCATCTTACTTCATTAGGAAAGACTTTTCCTAATGAAGACCTTATTAACAAACTTTTGAGATGTTTGAGCAGGTAATGGCAACCAAAAGTGATGACTATTATGGAGTCAAGAAATCTTTTAACCATGACTCTAGCCACACTTTTTGGCAAGCTCCAAGAATATGAATTGGAATTAAATAGACTCAACCAAAATGAGGAGCTTGATAAGAAAAAGAAATGAATTGCTCTCAAGGCCACTTCCTCCATGATTAATGATGATGATAATGGAGATGGCTTGAAAATAAGTGAGGAGAATCTTGGTCTTCTAGTAATTTAGAAGATTCTTCAAGAAAAATGGAGCTCAAAGAAGACCACCCCTCCCCCAAAAGAATGTTTATCACAAAGGGATAGGAACCTCATCCACTCCTAAATGCTATGAATGTGGAGAACCAAGACACATGAAGATAGAGTGTCCAATCTATTAAAGGAAAGTGAAAAAAAATATGAGAAGAGGTCCTCAAAGGAGAAGAAAGAAAGAAGAGTCTAAATAGCATGGGATGATAATGACATAGATTCAACTGATAACTTGGACAATGAGAAAGCCAATCTATATCTCAAGGCTAGAGGAGAAGAGGAAGATGAAGATGACACGGATATAACATCCTCAAGCTTTGACTTTTCCCCTTCCTATGATGAATTACAAGATGTATTTGAAGAATTGCATGATAATCTGTAAGGCTTGCAAAACTTGTTTCATCATCCAAGAAAACAATTTCCTCTTTTGAAAATAAAATCTCTATTTTAAATAAAGAAATTGAGGAACTTAAAATTGAGAATGAAATTCTTGGACTTATTAATGCAAATTCTTCATGCATGATATGTTCTTCACTTGATAATGCATCTACATCATTTTCTTGCTCATCATGCAAAACTTTTGAAAAAGAAATTGAAGATTTGAAAAATACTCTTTCAAAATTTACCTTTGGAAGAGATAATTTGAACATATTGCTTGGGAAGTAAAGATGTGTTTTTCAAAAGGATGGTTTAGGGTATAATCCCAAAAACCAACAAAAACTCTACAAGAATTTCTTTGTTCCCTCAAGCACATCAATAAGTCCTTTCATAAAGTGTTTTCATTGTGACAAAAAAGGACATAGTGCATCCACTTGCAATGTAAGGAAGAATGTCAATAACAAGATGGGGACTAAAATGGTTTAGGTCCCCAAAGACACTTTGCCAAAAACTAACATACAAGGACCCAAGAAAATTTGGGTACCAAAAGTAAAAAATTGAAATGTGTTGTAGGTGTGCTTGAAGGCCAATATCTGACTTTGGAATCTTGAAAGTGGTTGTTGTAAGCACAAGACAAAAAACAAATTACTCCTAGTTCTCTTCCTTGTCTCCAAGAAGCTTGCACTTGCAATCTTTGGATAAGTGTGAGAATTGTTTTATGCTTTTCTAGCATTATATTTTGAAAATATCTCTACATGTCATGAATAGGCTAGATAAAGTATACTCCTTGTTTGAAATGACATGTTTGATGATAATATCCTTGAACTTGAGTTTTTGATCAATCATGACTTAAAATGAGTGTTTGTGTTAGATGATTTTTATCTTATTTTTATCCATATCTAACATGATCTTTAGTTGATTTAAAATGGCTTTGTAAGAATTAAAATTTTGTGATCATGTCTTTATGTTTTTATTTGGCATGTATGCTAAAATGAATCTCTTTGATCATTGGATAAACTTTTGTTAATCTGTTGGACCTACTACATATGCTTATTGTTGTGTTTTTGATGTGTTTACTCAAATAAAAAGACTTTCTATTCGAATAACCTCTTTCAGTAGCCACTAAATCAATTCTTAAATGACTTTTATTCGAATAAGGAAAATCCTTATTCGAATAACGCTTGGCCGAAGTGTTTGTTTTTTCTTGACTGGTTTTATTTGAATAAGCCATATGCTTATTTGAATAATGCTTGACAGAAAGCTAATACTTTGTGATCTCCATGAGTTTATTTGAATAACAATAGCCTTATTCAAATAAACATAGGCTATATGAAAGGTTCTACTGCTTTTTACTGTATATGCTGGATATATGTAATTGGTTGTCTTTGACTTAAAATGTAAATGCAATTAGCTATTTGTTTTGATGAATATATATACTTGGCTAAATTGATTAATGAAATGAAATATCTTTTTGTCCTTGTGAACTCATTTGTGTATGCATTGTTGTTTTACCTTAATGTTTTGAATGCTTATTTGCTTATGAGTATTGGCATAAATGTTTGGCCTTGCTAATCTGCTATTGAAATTGTTGAAGAATTAATAATTTGAACTCTTACTGCAAATTGCTGGAGTTAAATAAATATCATTTGCTTGCTTTGGCTTTCTCTTGCCCCATTTTTTTATCATGACAAAAGAGAGAGAAAAAGCTAGAGTTCTCACATTTTTTACAATGTTTTTAAGAAAAGACAGGATAATATAAACCGAATCTTGGGATCCCAAAAGTAAGGGGGAGCTGCGCATATCTCTAAATTAAATTCACCTCCTATGAAAAAAGAAGGAGAGTAAGTCTCTCTAATGACCTTGTGAATTCTAATTTATTTCAACTAACTCTTTTCTCAATATTTGTTTATTATCATCAAAAAGGGAGAGATGTAATTGACTATTGACCTTTGAAGACTTTATTTTGATGATAACAAACATGAAGATGTTGCAAGATCAAGTCCAAGACCTTCAAGAATAGTTTTAAGACTTAGATCATTGTGTAAAGGTATAAAATAGTTCACACTAGTGCTCTAAAACTTGTTTTTCAAAGAACTCAAATAACACACATGTTTTCAAGGCTTCTAAATGATTTTTAGTTTCCAAAGAAACATCTACTAAGTGCCCAAAAGTTTATAAGATCATTTGGAATCAATTGGTAATGTTTAAAAGTTGTATGAAATGTTTTTCAAATGGTTTATTTGAATAAAGGATCCCTTATTCAAATAACCAAAGTCAGAAAAGTCAATGAATTCTATTCAGTTAAGCTTTATTCGAATAAAACATTATGTTATTCAAATAAAGGTTTAAAATAAGCCTTGGCACGTATGGTATATTCGAATAACCAAGTTGTTATTCGAATAACACGTTTTCTAGAAATCAGATCTTAAATGGTTTATTCCAATAACCAAGTTATTATTCGAATAACATGTTTTTCTAAAAATAGATTTTAAATGGTTTATTTGAATAACCAAAGTGTTATTTGAATAACACATTCCAGAAAGTTTTTTATCTACATGTTATTTAAGGCTTTATTCGACTAACATACCTGTTATTCAAATAACACATTTTCCAGAAATAGAAATAAGTGGTTAGTTTGAAGCATTTAATGCTCCAACCAACTTCCAACGACTCTAATCTTTAATGAGCTATAAATACAAGTTGTTGGGCATTAAAGAAGAGTTGAAAATCAATCTGAAACATCTTGGTTATGCATTGAATACGAGTTTAATAGCCTTGAATATCATACTCTGTTTTATGAGCTAAAAGTGTGAATATCCTTCTATCTATTGAGCTTCAACTTGTGTAATCTACTTTTTTGAGAGTTTATCTTTCTTATAAACTTTGATTTCTTGTAAAGAGGGTGAGGTATCCCACTAGAGAAAAAGGTGAGGTATCCATTGATTGTAAAGAGGATGAGCTATCCCTCAAAGGTTGTAAAGGGTAAGGTATCCCTGATTTGAGGCTAAGCACAAAGAGTGAAGCACCCTAGAGGTGTGTTGAGTGCTCTGTGTTGTAAAGGTTTCATGCACCTGTTCAAGCTTGAAAGTTTAGTGAAAAATCTCGGGTGTTTTACTTGAGGACTGGACGAAGGTCACAAGGGGTGGGTGAACAAGATAAATCCTTGTATTTGTTTTTCTCAACTCTATCTCTTTACTTTAATGCTTAACTTTTATAAGCTTACTTGAATATTATTCATCTTGGCTTGTTTATTTGTGAGTGAAGTATTCAATCTCATTTATCTATTCACTTCAATCAATCAATAGCTTCAACGAAAATTGATATACAAGTGTTTTGTGAAAGATTTGTGAAAATATTTTATAAACTCAATTCACCCCCTCTTGAGTTTGAAGTCACTTGGTAACATTCCCAAAGTACAAATCATATGCATTAACCTCCTTTATCATAGTGCTCACAGAACTAAGGACTTTGATGAAACCTCCCAACTCCGGTACATAGTACCTTGTAACGGTCTCAAAATACAGCATCTCTTGAGTTAGAAATATCACGAAAAAGAAGTGAGAACAAGTCTCAGCAGAAGAAAGAAAATTATAAGTTAATTTTTGAGCTAATGATATAGCAACCATAAAGTTTGCAGAAAATGTTTTTCTAACATTTTTCCTTCAATTCTGAACAATTTTGGGCTAAGGTTTTTCTTCTTTTGAATTATCCTTTGCTCAAAATCTCATATAAATAAACATTTTTAATCTCTTGGAGGAAAATTCTCATTTCATTTCTCACCCTTTATTTTAATCTCAAGGACATTGGTCCCATTCTCAAGGGCATTGGACCCTTTTCTTACTTTGATTCTTGACCACTTGTGCTTACAATTTCTAGTGGGCTCACATTTAAATGAACAAAGTCCCCTCCTTCACATTCATCTTTCTCGCTATGGTACCATAACCTTACCGCATTGATCCAAGGGATATTACCAATTTTCCTCCACATATAAAAAACAAAAACAACTTTTCATCAAAAGTAAGATATAAGTGTATCAAATTCTTTTATTTGTGCCTTTTTCTCAAAAAATAGCATACATTTTTTTAGAATTTAAAATAGAATATTAAATAATCTAATTTCATTGGCCAAGCATGCATAGTAACAATAAAAACAAATCATTATAGAACATAGTTCGTGTACCTATATCTAATAAAAGCTCATTCCTTTCATAAGAGTTGATATGCAATCAAGTAAGATCAAGTTATCAAGAAATCACCTAATCCTCCTAGTTTGGCGAAACCATACAAGTGTTTTTTATCCTAATCTTATCCATTTTAGATTACCAAATTTGATTCCTTTCCAAATGAGAAAAATTCTCATCACAACTTCACCATATAACTCAGTTTTGAGGCATCAAAACAATATGGAAAATTTTGAATTTCTTCTGCTCTAAAAGATGGTCTTTCAAAAGCATTAAAAAAAATTAGACTTAAGTCCTTAACAAGAAAGTTCAGTTTTAAGGGTGTACCCAAAACAAAAAGAAAAATAAAGAAAAACATGCATAAACATTCACTTTCAAGCTATAATCTCGGCCTCTACTAGCACCATGCCAAGATCCATGAAAATCATAACCACAGAGCATAAACAACCATAAAAACATCACAATCCTTAGTCCATATTACAAACCCAATCCTTAGGGTTTGAAGCAACTCAACCCTTCGAAAAGAACCCATTTTCGGGTAAGAAAGAGGAAAAAAAATAGAAAAGGAAGTAGAACCAGAGTACATAAAATAGATAAAAGTTTGATCTTGAAAAGCCTTCATGCAAAACCCCATTGCTTTTGAAAGTCCTAGGAAAAACTAAACCAAAGTTATCCTTTTTCCTTCCCCTTGAAACCTGTTAATGTATCCACAAAGGTAGAAAAGAAAAACAGTAGCTTTGTTTTATAAACCAAGATCACAATTTGGTCCAATCCCAAGGGTTTTCATGATAAAATAATAATAATTAAAGCTTGACTCCTACATGTGGCTCAGAAGCTAGGGCTTACCAAGAGCAAGAGAAAAAGAAGAAGAACTTATAGCTAGAAAAGAAAGAATAGAAGGAAAAGAGTTAGGTTTTCAACTTCTACCTTTAAAGCTTGAAGCTTGGTGATGAAAATGGTGGAAGAACACCACATTTTGGAGTGAGGTAGCAAGAAACCCTTCTCTTTCTCTCTCTAGAATTTCATCCCTTTCTCTTTCTTTTTCTCTGGATGTATGTGTTTCTAGTGGGGAGGGGAAGAATGAAGGGTTTTGTTCTTAAGTGACTTTTAGCCTTAGGTAATTTGACACCTGGTGTTCCTAAGGGTGTTACAACTCTTCCTTCCCTTTTTTTAGAGTATGACATTGTTTCTATAGGTGTCAAGGTGGGTATGTAGCAAGTAACCCTTCCTATACCTTACACTCCTCCCAACCTGATTGGTGGTTCTCAATCTCTCATAATAATTAGTAATTATTTCCTTCCTTAACTATGTCACCCCGTTAACTCCTCCTTAACCTCTATTTTTATTTCCCAATATTCGTGTGCTATGACTTAATGGGGCATGCTCCACATTGATTATGCTCTTAATTATTACCTAAAAGTCTTCTCCCTCCTAATTTCTTTCAAAATTTGAATATATATATATATATGTATGTATATAGGATCTTACTCTAGTGAGAGGAGTCTTTATTGTAAGAGATGAGAGGAGTAAATATTGACCATTGGATCTTACATGAATGGTCAAGATTAGAACATAAATGCATGTGACTTTTTTAAGTGGTCACATGACCTTTAAGTAACTTTTAATCTTGACCATCCATGTATGGTTATATGATCAAAATTTGCTCTTCTCACCCTCTCACAATAAAAACTCCTCTCACACTATATATATATATATATATATATATATATATATATATATATATATATATATTTCTTCATCTATTATTATTACTATTATCTATCATCATCATCATCATCATGATTATTATTAATTAGTTAAAAACCTTAATTTTAGTAATATAATTAGGGACGTTACAGTCAGCCTCTGTACTTTTTTCAAATTCGAAAGACTTTCCATTTCTAAAATTGCTTTGCATTTGTCTAGGGTAGCTTTAGTACCCCTATTTTTTCACAAAAACCTGGAGCCTGAATACACATATTTTTGGATTTAATCATATATTATACTTTTTAAACTATTAAAAGATTTCTTCTAGATCTTCACATTAATCTTTAGATTCCACTATCTTTACCACCATATCGTCCTCATAAACTTCAATTTTTCTACTGACATATTCTTTAAAAACCTTATCTATCAACCTTTGATAAGTCACCCTAGCATTTTTCAATCCAAAAGGCATTATTCTATAATAGTAATTAGCATTTTCCGTGATAAAAGCTATCTTATCTTCATCTTAGGGATGCATGAGAATTTGATTATAGCCTGAATAAGCCTCTATTTATATCAGGAACTGATATCTTATTGCTCCATCCGCCAATCTGTCAATGCTCGAAAAGGGATAAGAATCTTTTGGACAAACTTTATAAAGACCTGTGAAGTCTGCTTTTAAAAAGCTTTACAGTCTCTTTGGTGTCTACCTTTTGTCTTTCAACATCGATATTCCTCTTTTCTACGCCACCACTTGTACCTTCAGATCTATAGTCAACTTATGGAACATAACTTGAAGATTAATTTTGGGAATATCCATTGAGTTCCAAGCAAATAAATCTGCATTCTTTAGGAGCAATGTTTTTAGTTTTAGCACTTCATTTTCAAACAAATTTCCACCGACCTTTGTGACTTGTTATGTTGTTGCTCCTAATTGAAAGTCAATTAGTTCTTCTTCCAGTTGCAGCCTAATAACTCCAAGAAATGTAGTTATTTATGCCCTATATCTATGCTCTATAGATACCTTAGTCCTTATTATTATGCATATATGAAATATTTTAGAAAATCTGGCATATTCTTTAATTTTGATATCTTCCTATATGATCTTGAGAAAATCTGGCATATTCTTTAGTTGATTAAGTGAATTTGCAACTGTTATTAACTTGGTGATTTCTCTATTACAGGAAGGGCTCTAAACAAGCAGATTTGTGGAAGACTTGGACCTGCATTGGAAGAGAAAGTCCAAGGTGAATTTTAACATATCATGTCGCGGCGCAAGCAAGTTCATGTCGCGATGTGGTGCACTCAGCTTGTTACATACTGAAACCTAAGGCTAGCATGCCTTGGCACAAAAGAGTGAATGTCGCAGTGTGAAACTGAAAAAATGAGCCTATAAATACTGATTTATGGCAATTCAAAAAGGAGCTTTTTGTAACTTAGAACACAATTGCTACGTTTGACATTTGAGGTTGAAAGGAAGCTAAAGGAAGCAAAGTTGGAGGCCATATTCTTCAAGAAGGAGGATTTAAGCATCAAAAAGCATATCTATTAAGCTTCCCTCTCTTATTCCTTTTACTTCTTCTCTTCTATTGCCTTGAACATGATTATTTGTGATAGATTTTCGTGTATCATGAGTAGTTAAGCTGTATATAGGGATTTCTTCGAATCTTTCTATGAATATTAGTGATTTTGTAACCCTTTGAGTTAATATAGATGATTTGGGTTTGTTTAACCATATTTCTCTTAATGCTCTTGAATGTTTGGCCAATATTTAAGGTGATTTGATTAAATCTAATGAACTAGACATAGGGATTTAGGTTTGAGATCATGGATATGATTAATGCATGTTTAATTTCATTCAATTGGTAGGATGAGTTAATTAGCTAATGAGATAGACATATACTTATTGATCATGCATAGCTATTTGTTAAGAATTGTTCTTAATGAGTAGAGTTTGCACTAACTCTCATAGAAACATAATGAACTAGGTAAATAAAGCATGGTTAAATGACCTAGACATAGGCTTTTAACTAAGTTAGTTTCTCAAGCTAACAAATCCCTTTTCATGTATGCTGCTTAAGAGAATTATATATTACCAATTGAAGTAGAGTGTGAAGAATGATTTCCTATTCTCTAATCATTATCTTTTATTCTCAATTTATAGCATTTAAGTATTTTAGTTCATAGTTACTTACACAAACCTTTTCCATATTTAAATGTTCTTGAATAGTATTACTTGAGCTATTGGTTAATAATTAACATTAGAATTGACTATATCCTCATGGGAACGATATCTTAATTGTCATTTTATTACTTGTGTGACCTGTGCACTTGAGGTACACAAAAGGGCAAACATAGCCTTATTTCTCCTGAATCTTCATGAAGGTCGTGGAATTCACCCGATGTCTCTTTTCATTCGGTCGTATTAATTTTTCTACCTTTTTAATCCTTAAACATTTGTTGTAGCATTCTCAGGCCTCTTCCTAATCTACATGCACCACTCCTACAATATTTACAGTTATAGGAAATTTCATGACTAAGTTTGGTGTTGACACTATTACTCCTTAAGTATTTAGAGAAGGACGACCCAGAATCATATTGTAAGGGATTTGACAATCTACTACCAAATATTAAACATCAATCTCAATGTACCCTTTTATGTCCACTTGTTCACCAAAAAAATCCAAACAACCCTCTTGAGAATGGTCTCAATTGAGATTCAGGAATACACAATTTTTTAAGATATTGTAATATAACATATCAGTTGAACTTCTTTAATCAACCAACACCCTTCTGATTATGAAGCTAGCTACCACGATAAATATCATCATTGGGTCGTCCTTATCTTGGTTGACTCCCTGAAAATCTTTATTAGAAATAGTTATAACTAGTTGATTAGGTATTGCCTTTGTCTCTCCACTAGGCAAATATTCTAGAAATAGTGTTTATGACTTCTTGTATTTGATTCGGGAAACCATATTGATCTTCAACAACTACTTTTACCTTATCCTCCTTCTTACCCTTACTTAAATTGGAACTACCTTCACCAAAGTCATTTCTTCTTAGTCGATCATCATTTCTTCTATACTTCCTATATACATGTTTTCCCAAGTGCCCAGCTTGGATCAGTTCTTAAATTTTGTCTCTCAATACTACACATTTTTGTGTCGTATGCCCAAAGGTCTTATGGAATTTGCACCTCTTAGATCAATCAGTATTTAGGTGTATTTTGGGTGTAACGGGAACTATTAACAGCCTTGTGATACAAACCTCATTGAAAATTGTCTCAGGATTGGTGTTGAGTTGGGTATAAGTACCAATTTGAGAAAATAGTTGTTGCCTTGACACTAAACCTCTAAACAGGCTGGTCCTTCTCGAGGATCATCCAAACGAATGCCTCCTATGACCCCTCCTAATTCCACCTTGCCAAGGATGAGCTAAGCTAGGATTGGGCTTATTCCCTTATAAATATCCATGACTCGTGTTGGTCCCTATCGATCATTAAGCCTCTTCTCTTGCCTAAGCAATTTCTTCCATATTAATATACCTTGTTGACCTGGTTCAAAGTTCTTTAAGACCAACTAGTGGTCTTTTAGCTAGTGAATCTATGAATGATCTTGGCTTTATTCCCTCCATAATAGCGTGCCACGCTACTGCTGGGCTCAAATATTTGATCTGGATTGCTTCATTATTAAAATGTCTAAGGAAATCCTTCAAAGATTCATCAACCCCTTGTTTCAAAGTGATAAGGCTCGTAGATGTCGTTTGATGAGTTTTGTTATTAGAAAAGTGAATAAAAAAATCTATCTGCTAACTCTACAAAATCAGGGATCAATTGTGATTCAAGAGAAGAGAACTAGAGAAAACCAAATTTCTTGAGGGTATTAGCGAAGGCTTGGCAATAGATTGGATAAGAGTTAGCTGCTAACAACATGGCTAAATTAAACATGTTTAAGTGCTCATGAGGGTTAATTGACCTGTCATAAAGCTCCAAAGTGGTCGACATACAAAAATTTGGTGGTATAGATATCGATATAATAAAGTCCATTAAAAGATGGGTGATATGTGGATAAAATACACACATTTTGTGCTTGATTTGAGGCAGATTTAGGTGTACTTTGATTGATTTATATTAGAATTTATGTCACATTTAATCTATTATCCTTATTATCTAATGATTAGTCTTTCTCTTTGTTTTTAGGTCCAAAAGAAATGTTTTTGACATAGTTCTATGAAGCTTTGGATGAATTCATTGCAATGGAGTTGACCTCAGAATTTATATGGCAAAGATTCGTAGAGTTTTTGACCTTTGCACGATAAAATGAGCATAACTTGAGCAACGAAGATCGAAACGAGGTGATTTCGGTGGCATTGCAAAGCTAAGAAAAAGAGCTACAACTTTCATGAAGATAGCTTCTAACTAGGAGACACGACTGTGTCTCTTGGTCACATGGCCGTGTCTCTTCCAACATTGAAGTTATGTTATTTTTCTAATAGACACAGCCCTGTCTAACTCAATAGAAACTTCTGACTTGGAGACATGACTATGTATCTTGGACACACGGTCTTGTCTCCCCTGAACATGCAAATTATGCTATTTTTTAAGCTCACACGGCTGTGTCGAGCTTACACACAATTGTGTGAGGTCTCTTGAGCCTAAAAACAATAGTTTTTCACCCCAAACATTATAAATAGCGGCAAATCCCTAAACCTAAGGGAGACTTTGTTAGGAATTATGGATACATCATTGAGCAGAAAAACAAAAATTCCTACCCAAGGATCCATGCAAAAAAGACCATAATCTGTGTTTTTTGAGTTTACCTCTTGAAGGGAGATGAAAAATAGATAACGTGAATTGCTAACACCGTAACAACGATGATGTCTCTGCGGTATCTACACGAACAGACTCACAAATGTCCAATGTCTGCAAAAAGGAGTCCCATGTCTCTGACACAGTACTAGCTGCGAAGAGAAGAGAAACCTGTCACTCTCTCACTCATTGTTTATGTAGATGTGGCTAGGGTTCTGTTATGCATGCTTAGTAGCCCCCTTAATAGTACTATTTATAATAGTGTCTGTCTTAAGTGAGTGTGAGCAGTAACAGGGTTAGCTGTGTAGCCTTTGGACTAATTTGTTATGAGTTAGGCCTAGAATGGAATCTGAGTCCAACTTGGATTCTCATTACTCCAATTTAGTCTGCTCTATGTGTGTGACCCTACAGGTTCTCATGATGTTGGCATTAATATTAAAATTCTATTATAATATTACAAGTAGTGAGCAGTTTCTAGCAACACATCACTATTATTCTAGTAATGAGAATGTCAATGAGTTGACATAACCTTTCCATGATCAATGTTGCCGTGTAGTTTAGTCCTTTTGTCCAGATATCTAGATTGAACACAAGGCATGAAACGTGTCACCCTTCTATAGTTCAATCTTTCGTTTCCTGATACTCGAGTAGACGTAGTAATAACAAATTATATCAATATCTCAAATTGACTCATTTATGTATGACTATGCATTTCATAATCTCACTCAATCAGAGACCCCAAAGATATCACTCCTATTACGTATGAGGGACAAATCCTATCTAGGTCACTCACATCCCTCCACATGATTCGCGATATGTCCAATAACTAACTTTATAATCACCTTATTACAGATGACGTTTGATGGCATTAAAACATATAACTCCTTATGTAGGAATCGTAGTGATTTCAGGTCAAAGGACCACGTATACCATTATCACTATAAGAATCGCTTATGATACTTACATAATGATCCACGTAGCGTTCTCATGGTGGGTCAGTCTAATACATCATTACTCTAATATATATTCATGTAAAGACTTGATATCTCATATCCATGACCCGTGAGATGTGGTCATCAGTCTACGCACATACTAGTTTCAATGCATTATTGTCATCCTGATTAACAATAATACTTGACTAGGAACATTTAAGAATAGTGTTCTATTTCTATCCAATAGGATCTCACGATCAAGTCATCCACTTGATGTCATATGGCATAAAACTTACTATTCTAAGGACTTTATTATGTTTATCATAAATAACACATAATAAATGAAATGCATCATATATTAAATAAATAGCATAATACAATATAAGCTAATACGGTCAAAATAAATTGGCTTCTAGGGTATACACTAACAGATTTTTGGCTAAAGACTTGTGTGATGATAGGTTTTGAGAGGACAGACACAAGGATTAGAGGTGAAGGCTCGAAAGATAAGATCAAGAGTTATTGAAGATCAACCATTGAAGTTCTTTTCTCCATCTCTATCTTCTCCATCTTCTCTTTTTGTTTATTAATCATTGTTATTTCTTTAATCTTTATTCTTGTTTGTGTTATAATTGCCATGAGCGACTAAACCATTTTTCTAGGATTATGATGAAACCCTCTATTTCTCTATTATGAATTGTTAATTTGATTCTTTGTTAATGGGAAAGTATTATTCTTGATTTATTCTTGGTATGCTTAATGCTTGTGGTATGTTGCGTGCCATATTTATATGATCTTAGGCTTTAGGTGAAGGATCGAAAGATGAAATCTAATTGCTTGATAATCCAAAAATTGAATTTAGGAATTGAGACCTAGACATAGGCATTAATCCTTCGTGGGGTAAATGATTGTTATAAAACTTAATGGGTTGGAACTTTGATTAATTGTCATGAGAATGGAATTGATAAAGTTTTAGCACATTTTTAGTGCCAAGAAATTGGGCTTTAAATAATTTAGGACAAATCGTCTTCAAGAACATAATTGAACATTAACAAAGATAAGATTACAATTTATCATAGGGGGTAGTGTAGTGGATTCTGAGTCCTAGGCCTTTAAATCTTTGTTGAATCTAATCTTTTCTAGTATTATTTGTTTACTTTATTGCTTTGCTTTTCGTTTTAATTTTAATTGAGCTTTTACTATCGACTTACTTGCTTAAATAATCAAAGTCATCGTAAAAGTTAGTAATCAACTGATTCTCGGGGGAATGATCTTTATTTTACTTGTATGATTCGTGCACTTGTGAAAAGTCCACAACATGTTTTTGGCGCCGTTGTCGAGGATCGTGTTGATATTAACACAAGCGATAATTTGGTTGAGTTAAGAAATTTTTATTTTATTTTATTTTCACTTTATTTTTCTTTGAATTTTCAGGTGTTATTTGAGGAAGACCACATCGTGAACAATAATAATCAAGTGGCCAATCAAGAGTGAATGCTAAGGGATTATGGGACCCCCAATGCTAACGCTCGTCAGTCTTCCATTGTTAGGTCACGGGTAGAGGCTAACAATTTTGAAATCCAGACGTCATTAATCCAAATGGTCCAACAATTGTCATTCAGCGGGTCACCAACTGAGGACCCAAATCAGTATTTGGATGAGTTATTGGAGTTATGTGATACCATAAAGATTAGTGGGGTTTCGAAATATGCTATTTGGATAAGACTTTTCCCTTTTTTTCTCTTAGGGGAAGGCAAAGAAATGGATTCACTCAGAAGCCCTAAATTCACTTATTACATGGGATTTGATGGAGCAAGCTTTCTTGGACAAGTACTACCCGATTGGAAAAACAATCAAGCTCCGTCAAGACATCACTACCTTCTTTCAAAAGAAAGATGAATCACTTTATGAAGCATGGGAGAGGTACAATGATCTCATTCGTCAGTGCCCACATCATGGCCTACAAGATTTTGTTGTTATACAGACATTCTATGTTGGGTTGACTTTCTCCACAAAGGTAGCCCGTGATGCCGCAGCTGGCGATGCTTTGATGGAAAATACTCTAACAGAAGTAAGGGGTTTGATCAATGAAGTCACTTTGAATATTTATTTATGGCCAAGTGAGAGATCAACTTCAAGGAAACAAGTCGGAATGATAGAGCTTGATGTCATTACTATGTTGAATGCCAAGTTTGATGCTTTGACCAAGTCACTTGAGAAGCTGAATGACAATGTCGTCGCTACCCCTAATATGGCTTGTGACATATGTGGAGGAGGGCATTTGACTTCAGAATGCAATTCAGTGGAGGCATATTCTCAAGACCCGTCTTTGGAGCAAGTGAGTTATGTGCAAAATAGAAATTTCAAAGCTCAAGGTAACCCTTTCTCCAACACATATAATACAGGATGGAAAAACCACCCTAATTTCTCCTATGGTAACCAACAAAATAGAGGGGTTCCATCCAACAATAGAGCTCTACCCGGATTCCAACAACCTCAACAATCTTCTCAAGTAGCAAAGTCCAATTTAGAAGCTCTTATGGAGAATTTCATAGTTACTCAAAAGGAGCAAAATCAAGTCATTCAAGCACAAGTGCAATAATAAAGGGAGTCCATCAAGCAAATCAATTTTTGCATAGATCAAATGGCTACTCACTCCAAGATGCTTGAGACTCAAATAGCTGATAATCACATATTTTATTCATTAAGAAACCCTTACGTTTAGTCATTTACACTCTCCACATTCTTAATTGATTGAGTTTGGTATGATTTTGTGAGTTTGAGCTCAAATTGGTCCTAATTGAATATTTTTAGCATTATTGAGATTTGACACTATTTCTGTATTTTGGCCATAACTTGAGTTCCTAATATCTGATGAACATGACCTTTACCTTGTAGGAAAGCTAAGAGGAAGCTCTACAACTTTGATGAAGAGCTCGAAGTCCCAAAAAGATGTCTAAAGGACCTAAGTTTACATGGAAGTCAGAATACGGGTTCTGTCAGTAGAATCCGAACAGTGTGCACTCATAAAATCATATCTCAAGATGCAATAATGAAGATGGGCTCAAATTTGGATAGTGGATAGTCAAGATCCAAATAAACAACTTTCATGAAGAACACTTTTTGAAAAAAGGAAGTCTAGTGGGTCATTTTGAGCTTGCAAGTCGGAACAGAGGTGCTGAAGTTGGGTTTGAGCAACCTACGGTATTTGAGACATATCTTGGGCTGAAGGAAGCCAAATTGGACGAACCAGATATGCATTTTATAGCCAAGACAAAGATATACAACTTTAATGAAGAGTACTTTTCATGGATCTGAAGTATAGTTAGTCGTTTTTGGCTTCCAAATCAGACATGAAATTTTCGTCCTCAACCACCCACTCATCCATCCACTAATCCACTCATCCATCCACTAATCCACTCATCCACTCATCCACTAATCCACCCACTCATCCACTCATCCACTAATCCAACCACTCAACCACTCCACCCACTCATCCACTAATTCACCCACTCATCCATCCACTCACCCATTCATCTCCATAATTTCCCACTCACCAAAAGTCCTTTGGCATTTTCCACTCAACCAACCTACTCAACCATTCCACTCACTCATCCACTAAACCAACCCACTCAACCACTCCATTCAAACACTCCACTCACTCACCCACTCATCCACCCACTCCCCTTTGTCATTTTGTTACCCTAGACTTCTATAAAAGGCACCATTGGTTATCATGAATAAGTTGTATTCTCCTTCATTTCTCTCATAGTTTCTTCTTGATTCTTCATAGTTTCTCATAGTTTTTGTATATTTTGATGCTCCCCTTCATGGTAATGGAGGGCTAAGCTACTTTGGGTCAATTTAGAACTCTTGAAGAGATTGTGGTTTGGATTCTTGAGACCTTGGTTATGTATTGTATTTGATTTGTAATTGAATTCCTCCTTTCTTCTTCTTTTTCTTCTTCTTGATCTTGAATGCATGAATGGTGATTCTATTTATGTTGATCTGATTGATCTTGGTTTAAGATTGAGATTTGTGATGAAACTTAGAACTAATTGATCTAAACTAATCACATAAATGAAGATTGAGATTTGTGATGAAACTTAGAACTAATTAATTGAAGAGGTTAGGTTACTGATTTGTGCCTAAGTTAATTGAATTCGGACTTGAAATTAACATAGATCTTCATGAATGGTGCGATTGCGGATTTGTGTTTATCACTTGTTAATTGAATTCTAGACGATCGTCTAGTATGAATTCTGGATTTGATGCAGAGATCTCGGTTAGATCCAAATTAACAATTCAATTGCGCTTCAAGTGTTCTATGAAGGGTCTATGATTGAATCCACCCAATCTTGGATAGGTTTCTAAATTGACTACTCTTTAATTGTTATTTCTTCCTTTAATTTTGTTAAGTGCGATCTTAAACTGTCAAACCCCCCTTTTTGCTAACTTTCACTTGATTTGATTAAATTGCATTTACGATCCTTGAGGAGACAATCCGGTGTTGTTCACTATACTACAAGTTTAGGTAATAACTTTGGTTAATAGCCCAACAAGTAAGCTTGTTCAACATGATGCAAGGGTGATTACCAAGTCAACCGAAGACTAACCTAAGGGAGCAAGTTCTAGCAATTTCATTGAGAAGTGGTGAGCAACTCAAAGGCCGACAAGAGAAGAAAAGCTTAAAGAAAAGGATACCTTTGAAAAGGAGGAGAAGTAAGAGAAGAGCAAAGAGAAAGCAAGAGATGAAGAAAGCACTAAAATGTATGTTCCTCCACTGGTATATGTTCCACCTTTGCCCTTCCCTCAAAGCTATCAATGGGCGAAGCTTGATCATCAATTTAGAAAATATTTGGAGGTACTTAAAAAGCTTTACATTAACATTCCTTTTACTGGAGCTCTCTCCCAAATGCCCTCTTATGCTAAGTTCTTGAAAGAGATTCTCTCTAATAAAAGGAAGCTTGAGGATTATGAAACTGTTGCCTTAACAGAAGAATGTAGTGCAATCATTCAAAACAAGTTACCACTTAAGCTTAAGGATCCGAGTAGCCTCTCAATTCTATGCTTAATTGGGAACATAAATATTAACAAAGCTTTGTGTGATCTTGGGACAAGTGTGAGTTTGATGCCCCTTTCTCTTTGCAAGAAACTTGATATTGGGGAGCTCAAGCCAACCACCATCTCTCTTCAATTGGCGGATAGGTCAATCAAACATCCTATTGGCATATTAGAGAATGTACCATTAAAGGTGGGTAAGTTTTACATATCGATCGATTTTGTTGTGCTTGAGATGGAAGTAGATGTTCAAATGTCAATCATACTTAGACGTCCATTCCTCCCACTGAAAGAGCCATGATTGATGTCTATGAAGGGAAATTGACTTTGCGATTGAATAATAAGGAAGTAGTTTTTAATGTTTTTAATTCTGAAAAAAATACTAGTTCCTTTGATTCATGTAATTGCATATATGCTAATGATGTTGTGGATAGTGTTGTGCTTTCAGATATGCAGGAATATATGACTGATGATATTCTAGAGAAGACCATGCCCAAGGTTGTTACCAACTTTGAGAATGCCAAGCTCTGTAAGAAGGGACTAAAGAAGCGGCATGATATGTGTATCACGCAACATGTGTTTAAGCTTAGGGATAAAGTTCTTGTCGATAACTCACTTCTACATTTCTGTCCTGGAAAGTTGTGGTCAAAATGGTCTGGACCATATGAAATTGTTCGCGTCTTATTGTACGGAGTGCTTGAGGTGAAGAAAGAAGGCCACAAAACATTTCAGATAAATGGACAGAGAGTGAAACATTTTGAAGAATGAGTAGGGAGTGAGCACCTCTCCATTAGCATCACCTAAGCATAGAACTAACCCATGGTCAAGCTAAGGACCTTAAACAAGTGCTTCACAAAAGGCAACATGTGTTTCTATCTTTTCTTATATTTTCTTTTTGATTTCTTTTGCACTTTTAGTTCTTGCATTTTGTTTTTCAATTTTTGCTTTTGTTTTTCTTATTTTTTAGATGTTCGAGCTCGTGGCTACATGCCTTTCCTCTGGCTCCACCTCTCCTACCACCTTCGTGATCTTGCGTTTCCATTTTCAGAGAAGTTTCATTATCTTTTATTCTGTTATTTTAATCATTTTTTCAACAACGAGGACAATGTTGATTTTAAGTGTGAGGGGTAACCTTTTGATTACTTTGAGTCAATGAACACTTAAGTAATGCATCGAATCAAGCAGGAATTATATGTTAATTTCTTAATTATTTCTGAGCTGATTGAAATATGTTTGAGAGGGAGTCCACTACTCATGAACTAATTTTGTGTAAGGCAATTTTTTCAATTGAGTGTTGAAACATCTAACATCTTATTTGGAAATTAGTCATGTCTCCTTGCATTTGTTCTCTCTATTAACTTAGCCAGAAAGTGAGTTTTAAGCTTTAATGATTGGATTTTTCATAAAGAAAATCCTTTTTTTTCCTTCTGGAGTGAGATTTCTTTTGATTGATGTGCACTAGAACTTGTTTTGATATCTTGTTGAGAATCTATTGATTCACATACATACTTGAACATAATTAAGGCAATTAGGCTTAATTTTTCTTGACTTCCAGAGTTGCATTGATATAATAATCCCTTAGTTGCCCCATTTGAGCCTAAGATTGATTTCTGTGAATACCAAATTGAATAATCAGGTTAGATTCTTTAGAGCAGCTGATGTGTTAATTGAAAAGTCATAAATAGTTGTTTATGTCTTCAAAGGTTTATTGCTAAAAAAAAGGAAAAAAAATGAAAATGAATGAAGAAGGAAAAAAGAAAGAAAAAAAGAAAAGGATTGTTGGTGAAGAATAATAATAATGTTGGGTTGAAAGTGAGAATTTGTTATCTCCTTATGCATTATATTTTCAACCTGATTCTATTTTGTATCGATTTATCCCTAAACGTTCTTTACCTTTATTTACCTTTTTCCTACCTCTCATTATTCCCCTTGACTCTATTACAACCAAAGGAAGTCCTTTTGATTGTAGTGTTGTATGTGAACTTGGAAGTGGAGATGAGATTGATAACCAAGCTTATGGTAATGCATTTTTCAAGAGAAATTTGAGTGATCACTTTGTCCTTAAACACTTGAGCGATGGAAAGATGAGTGATCTCAAATGGTTAGTAAAAAGAAAAGGTGCAAGCTAGACTCAAGCCTCTAATTATATTAAGTGTAAAACTATCTTGCTTGATTGAATTTGATTCCTGAGCTTAATTGAATTTTTAAATTGTGGAATTTCCCTTGATTCGTGTTTCTTGATGTTGAATTTAATCTTGTTTTTTATTCATATTCTTTGCTTAAGGACAAGCAAAGTTCAAGTAGGGGGAATTTGATGTATGGATAAAATACGCACATCTTGTGCTTGATTTGAGGTGGATTTAGATGTGTTTTGATTGATTTATGTTAGAATTTATGCCACATTTAATCTATTATCCTTGTTATCTCATGATTGATCTTTCTCTATGTTTTTAGGTCCAAAAGAGATGTTTTGACATGGCTCTATGAAGCTTTGGATGGATTCAATGCGGAGTTGAGCTCAGAATTTATATGGTTAAGATTCGCTGAGTTTTTGACCTTTGCGCGACAAAATGAGCATAACTTGAGTTATAGAGATCGAAGCGAGGTGATTCCAGTGGCATTGGAAAGCTAAGAAAAAGAGCTGCAACTTTATAAAGATAGCTTCTAACTAGGAGATACGGCTGTGTCTCTTGGTCACACAGCCGTGTCTCCTTCAACATTGAAGTTACACTATTTTTCTAATAGGCACTACCCTGTCTAACTCAATAGAAGCTTCTGACTTGGAGACACAATCGTGTCTCTTGGAAACATAGCCGTGTCTCTTGGACACACAATCGTGTCTCCCCTGAGCGTGCAAATTACGCTATTTTTCAAGCTCACATGACCATGTCGAGCTTAGACAGGCCGTGTGAGGTCTCCTGAGCCTAAAAACAACAGTTTTTCACCCCCAAACATTATAAGTAGAGGCAAATCCCTAAACCTAAGGGAGACTTTTGGCTAGAGACTTGTGTGATGGCAGGTTTTGATAGAAGAGGCACAAAGATTAGAGGCAAAGGCTTGGAAGGCAAGATCAAGAGTTATTGAAGATCAACCATTGAAGTTTATTTCTCCATCTTCGTCTTCTCCATCTTCTCTTTTTGTTTATCAATCATTGTTGTTTCTTTAATCTTTGTTATTATTTGTGTTACAATTGCCATGAGCGGCTAAACTATTTTTCTAAGATTAGGATGAAACTCTCTATTTCTCTATTATGAATTGTTAATTTGATTCTTTGTTAATAGAAAATTATTGTTCTTGATTTATTCTTGGTATACTTAATGCTTGTGGCATGTTGCACACCATATTTACATGATCTTAGGCTCTAGGTGAAGGATCGAAAGATGAAATCTAATTGCTTGATAATCCAAAAATTGAACTTAGGAATTAAGACCTAGATATATGCTTAAATCCTTCGAAGGGTAAACAATTGTCATAAAACTTAATGGGTTGAAACTTGGATTAATTGTCATGAGAATGAGATTGATAAAGTTTTAGCATGTTTTTAGTGCCAAGAAATTAGGCTTTAAATAATTTAGGACAAATCGCCTTCAAGAATATAATTGAACATTAACAAAGATAGGATTACAATTTATTATAGGGGTAGTGTAGTAGATTCCGAGTCTTAGGCTTTTAAATTTGTTGAATCTCATCTTTTCTAGTTTTATTTGTTTACTTTATTGCTTTGCTTTTTGTTTTAATTTTAATTGAGCTTTTACTATCGCCTTACTCGCTTAAATAATCAAAGTTGTGGTAAGAGTTAGTAATCGACCGATCCTCATGAGAACAATCTTTATTTTACTACTTGTATGATCTGTGCGCTTGTAGAAAGTCTAGAACAATGGGGAGATGAGCCTAGGCTCTGAGCAGAGGCACTCTTGACAATGCGCTGAACGAAGCGAGAGTAGTGTATTCTATCTTCTTCAAGGGATTCTCTACTTTGCAGTGTTTCCTCCGATTGATGCGTAGGCTCTCAGAATGATGACTCGGTGTGAGCTCACGTTTCCTTGAGCCTCACAATCTTTTCCTTCTACTTTTGCAACTATCACTACAGCTCTTTGATGATAAGACCATTATTGTTTCTGTGTGCAACATTAGCAGACAGTAATGAGATGTTCTTGCTGAACAATAGTGTTTTGGCTTCTAGTCTTTGCCATGGTTAGTGTTCTCCTCCTACTACCTAAACAACTACACAACTCCCACAACCAACTAGAAAAACCAGCGACAAAAAACAATAAGACGCAAGAAATGAAGGAAAACAAAGAATTAGGGAGTAGGAAAAAAGGTTTTACCATAGAATTCTTATAGAAGGCGCCAATATTCCATCCTAGCTTCGAGTAGTAGCTATTATGGGTTCTTCTTTGGAAGTCAAAAAATTTCTAGCCCATTCAAAGGGTAGTTGTGTTACTTTTTATAGGGAGGGGATGAGTGACCTCACCTCATGATTAATAATGATGGTGTTGTTATGGAATGCCCTAATAGAAGTGTGACACATAACCCTTCTTTTTTTTCTTTCCTGTAACTAACTCTTGAGTGGGATTTTTAGGGGTGCTTGGATCGACTTGTATGGGATGCATTTTTAGGAGATTTTGATTTGACTTGACTTGACTTGCGCTCCTACGTATCTCCTAGTGTAATTGAGAACTCAAAGCTACGTAATTCTTTAAAAAAATAATTGTGCATTAGTTTGTTTTAATTAAATTTTCAAGCCAAAAGCTGTCACAACTCAGTTGGCCTTCAAAAAAGGTGACAGGGTTAATAAGCTATCATAGCTCAGTGCACACCATTTATTATCGAATTAATTTTAAAATGAAAAAGTTTCATAAAAAAAATATAAATAGATAAATAACCCAAGCAAATAAATGAATAAACTAAAATGAACAAGACATGTATATAATAAAATAATAATAATAAAAGGAAAAAAAAAAGCAAACTTACCTCCAAGCTGTATAAAAACATAATGTTCAAAGAGCTTGGCGCATAGGGGGTCCCATATACTCTCTCAATCAAACCTTGAAGAGCAACTCACTTGCAAGAAAATTTTTACTTAAGTCATCAAACTCTTTTATTTAATATTAAGCCAAGTGTGTAATTTTTTTAATGCATCAAACCCTTGCGAATCACCCCTTTATATAGGAGGGGAGGTAGACGGAGCATGACTTATTGGATGTGTGACTTAATGATACAATGAATCTAGCACCTTATTTTTTCAAATTTTCTTTTTTTTTCATTTTTTCTTTTTATTTTTCAAATTTTTATTCATTTCTTCAAATTTAGAAATTTTCAATTTTGTTTCTCTTTTTAAGTTTCTTTCAAACAAAAATAATAAAATAAATAAATAAATAATCTGATCAAAATGAAGTGTTCATAGTTGCCCCTCCTTACTAGAAGACATAAAGAATTATAACTCTTCATGTGATCATAGTAAGGAACAAGTAAAGAAAGTGAACACGCATTTTGTCCCGAAATACATGAGACAATGCACAAGAACTTAAGCAAACATGTAAAGATATAAAAAATAATGGAAGGCAACATTTTTATGCTAGAGTTTTTTTTTTCTTTTATTTTTGAGATGAGAACCTAAATGCAGGAATTTTGAAAGCAATGGACAAAACTAAAGCCCGAAATTTTAAAGGCATGAAATTTAAAAAGAATGTGCCACAAACTTGAGAAACATGATGCATTGTGTCTTTAAGCCAGAAAACTGCTAGAAAATTTGATGGAATAAGCCTTGAGTTAGAAAATTTTATGCAATAGGCTTTGAGTTTGAAAGTTTTATGCAATGGGTCTTGAGCTAGTTTACCACTATAGCCCTAAGATTCATCGCCAACTGGGAAGACTTGTCCTTAAGATTTTTGCTGCACTTCACCACCAACAAAGTGCAGCCTAACTCAATATCCTGTCTAGTCCAAATCAAGCAAGGAAAGAGGAGTTCCTCTGAGACTTTATATCTTGGTTTAATAGAGAAATAACAAACATACGAGATTGGGATGAAAGACTTAGATTGTTCTATATCAGAGAAGTGCTCCGTCTATGACACTTCTCCTTCTCACCAGAAAAAAAGGGAGCCTAAGACCATGGATGAGTTCTGTTCCTACGCCGACAAGTACATCAATGCTGAAGATGTTCTTCGACTAGAAAGCATCTCGAAGAAGAAGCCAAACCCAAATCTGGAGAATAATCAAATCAACAGGGTCGAAATTCAAAACCGTCTCTCAAAGGGAGGTTCAAAAATTATACTCCTCTCAACATACCTTAAGCACAGATCTATCAAGAGGTAATGAACACCGAGCTCTGAGATGCGTAGAAACCTCCCCCTATAAAGAAGCCAAAAGACAGATCCAAGTTCTGCGCTTGGCACAACAGTCGTGGTCATAGCACAGAGGATTGTACCAACCTCTATAATGTTATTGAGTCCCTTATTCGAGATGGACGTCTAAGCCAGTATGTGTGCCAAAACTACAACAACGATAGGAGGGAAGGCCACTACAAGAAGCGGAGCTATGGCCCCTTCTCCCCCTTACCAAAAAAGATGTTCTCCAACCAGAATGAGAATCCTATCCCGTAACCACCTTGGGTTAATGCCATAAATCAAGATAGGGCACAATCTTGATGTGACAACTAGGAGGACAATCGCCATCATACTGAAGTCACTCGGACATTCATGTAATATTCTGTAATTGCTACTTCAACAGTGTAATAAACATCTTTGGATATCAATAAATCAACTCTTTCCAATTGATGTCTTGTATGAAGCCAGTACTTCTACCGCGACCTCGAGTCCACGAGTCCCACGACACGCCACATCCCCCAAGGTCACCACGCCTTGGCGAGGTCTAAGGAATATAAGGTCCGAAAAGTATCAGTTACTCCAACATCCATGTAAGATGACCAAACTGGGGAAGCCACTTGAACACCTTCCAGGGTCAAGTAGCGTAATCAAGAGTCTTAACTTCTGCCCATTTGAGGTGCACCTTAACCACCGACCGACGGGGTTTGCAGTGGCTAAGGATAATTGACCGTAATTCGAGACATGGACTTCACGCCACAAGGTTATCACGTCCAATCAAATGAAACCAACCCCCAACATCGAGTTTCGCCCTCATCTTAGTGAGGCAAATGAGTATTCGTGTAGTTAAACAAACCCAACCCTCGAGGTCGAGTTTTGCACTTATCTCGACCGGGCAAATGAGTATTTGTCCAATCAAACAAACCCAACCCTTGAGGTCGAGTTTCACACTCACCTCGGCGAGGCATGTAATACCCTTAGTAACATGCTTAGGCTTGTATATGGTTACAAAGGTAACATATAACTTGCTTAACATGCCAGTTAAGTTTTGTGATGAACTGAGTTCGTTTAGGCACTTAGTTGCAACATAGAAGTTGAAAAGTAACTTAAAATGACTCAGATATTGGCTTTGAAGGCTAAGTCAAGGGAAACAAGTATGGATAACTTGTTTCTAGGTCACAAATGAGCTAAGTAAGATGTTGTTAAAGTTTCAAGATAATCAGAGTTAGTTTAGTATTTTTAGGCATACTGGTTGTGCATTTTAACATCAGATTGACCCCTAACAAATATGAAAAATTAAGATATTGGTGAAACAATAATTTTGATAAATCTTAGTATTTATTTCAAAGTTGTTGGAAGTTGAAAAACTTGATCTAGCTAAATTTAAGTGTCCTTAGCAGATAAGGAAAATCTAGTAAAATATCTAAGGGTATTTTAGTCCCTCAATTTTCTCTCCCTCACACGATTAAGAGCAGCATTTTGCTGCTGAAAAAAAAAAAGAGAAAGAAAGAGGAGTAGCTGTGAAGAGGGAAGAAGGGAAAATGGAGAAGGGAGCAAGAGTCGCCAAGGAGGATTAAGAGCAAAGTTGAAGCTTGCGAGTTCATCTTCATGGCTTCAAAAGGTAGGGTTTTATGTCCATATTCATCTTGTTCCACTATTTTCACCATTGATGTACTTTTGGTGCTTAATAAGTGTTTACGGGTGAATTTGGTGTGAGACAAATTCCAAGCAAACAAATATATTTTATCAAACGAATGTGGGTTCACGAGTTATGTGGTAATCTCGTTAGAAAAGAAACTTAAGAAATTGATGACTAACGTGTAAAATATAAAGTGCAAAGAAATTTAAAAGTGTAGAGAAAGTAAATTACAAGAAATATAAAGTGCTGAAGATTAAAATGCAAAAAATAAAGGTGCAAAAAGTTTAAATGCGGAATTGTAAAAATGCAGTAAGTTTTAAGTGCAGAAAACGTAAAACGCATGAATTTAAAGTGCAGAAAGAGTAAAGAAATTTAAAGAACAAGGCTTGAAAATAAAGAATTTAAAGAGACATTACATTAATGTAAATGACTGGAAATGAAAATGGAAGTCATACTTGGAATCAAATCTCTTAATCTGCTTGAGTGAGATGTTAGGATTGTATATCCAGTAAAACCACCATTTGTACATCGTGAATACTAGTATTTATAGGCAAAATATGAAAAATAACTAACTCCTAAAAACTGGCCACGTTCATGGCAGTTATATCATGTTTACCTATACTAATATTTTGCTTAACTGAGAGCAGTCATGTCATCTTTCGTCAATAGCATTGGTAACTTTATTTTCGACGAAACCATCCCTTGACCTTTTGATAATTGATCACCACTTGGATTCACCATCTGGCTGTTGAATTCAAGACGAATAACTAAAAGCAACTGAGATATTTCGACAAAAACCAACATCTGACTATAACACTAGATCATCGTCTAACTGTCAAAAAAACCTCTTCGTCGAATACCTCAATGTTATCATTCGACCATAGAAAGACCATCTTCGTCAAATTATCTATCTTCGTCGAATGTCAACTGTCTGTCAAGAATATCTTTATTAAATCAAAACTTGTATTTTTATCCCTAACAAATGCCCCCCAAAATTTTTCTTTCGACATTGCTAGAAGAAAGATAAATTTTAATCTTATCTTCTACTTCCAATTCCGACGTTAGGACCTTATCAAAAATCTTTTCAAAATCATTTTGATTTTCAAAAAAAAATCCAATAAAATCTTCTGTGGATTTTTTGAAAACCACAACTACAACTTATCATTTCAAACATTTAATAGCCGTTTTTTCTAATAAATAGGGATCATACTTATCCCTCTTCTGAAAATAGCTTTTTAATTTCTTGACGAAAATTACGCGTCCTCTTACCTTCTCCACTATTCACTACTTCTTTAAATTTCACAGACTTACGCTACTTTTGCCCCATCTTTTACTATTCATCATCCTCAACCTTATTCTCTTGCGTCTTTTCTGTAAAACTTCCTTCTCAACAATGGCTTCTCATTCTCAATCTGTCTATGAGCCTTTAGTAAGCATCGTAACCACCCAGTGTTTCTGAAACACGGTTGTTATAATGTAAATGACTCATCAGGGAGTAGACAACCAACCAAAATCTCGTCCAGGACAAGTTAAGGGTCGTCTGCTCCTTCCTCTTCCTCAAGTCCTACGAGCTCAATTCAGAACACATTCAGCTGGGGAGAAGCTTCTGGTTTATTTAGAATAGGTTTATTTCTCTGTTATCTTCCTTGACAATCTAAACCAGATGTAACATCAATATGTAATTTGTATTTGTCGAATATATGAATGAAATTTCATTTTTACTCAATTTCTATCTTTACTTCATACATTGTCGGTTTATATGGCTTTAAATATTTGCCATTAATTGATTTAATCCTCAAACCAGAATTAACTTCGACAAGTGCATAAGTATTCCCAGAAAATACTTGAGTAATTTTAAATGGTCCTTCCCATTTTGGAGACCATTTTCCATATTTTCGACACCTCTTATCCATGGGCAGAATAACTTTCCAAACCAAATCATCCATCTTAAAGGATTTATACTTAACTCGACTGTCGTAAAACTTTGCAATCCTTTCTTTCTGTCGAATCAAGTTTTCTAGAGTTACTAATCTTTCATCACTTAATTCATTCAATTCATCAAACATCAAGTCCCAATAATGCTCAATTGGTAACTCGTCTTGTTTTTGAATTCGAATGGAATGAAGATTAATCTCAACTGGCAACACTGCATCATGACCATAAACTAACTTATATGGTGAAGTGCCCGTCGATTCTCTTGGTGAATTTCTATATGCCCATAGAATTTGATTAAGGGTATTATGTCAATTTCTAGGTTGTCGACCAATATGTTTTTAATCAAATTTATGATTATTTTGTTCATGGCCTCTACTTGGCCATTTGCTTAAGCATAATATGGCATCGACGTGAGCATTTTAATTTTCCTTAAACTGGCATATTCGATAACTTTCTTTCCAATGAATACTGATCCTTGATCGGTTGTCAAAGTTTGTGGTATTCTAAACTGACAAACTATATTATCTTCAATAATGTCAATCACATCCTGCTGAGTTACATCCTTCAAGGCTACAACCTCAACCCATTTGGTGAAATAATCAACTCCTACTAAAATATATTTGTGTCCCTTCGACGAGACGGGATGAATTTGGCCAATTAAATCTAAGGCCCACCCTCTGAAAGGCCAAGGTTTAACTATAGCATGTAACTCACTAGCAGGAACATTTTGTATATGGCTATGTCTTTGACACTCTTCACAAGACTTAGCAAACATTATACAATCCCTAACTAGTGTTGGCCAATAATACCTTTGACGTCGAAGGACCCATTTCATCTTTTCACCTGCCTGATGAGCTCCACAAATTCCTTTGTGGACTTCTGCCAAGGTGATAATCACATATTTTATTCATTAAGAAACCCTTATGTTTAGTTATTTACACTCTTCATGTACTTAATTGACTGAATTTGATTATGTTTTGTAAGTTTGAACTCGAATCGGACTTAATTGATTTTTTTTAGCATTATTCGGGTCTTACACTGTTTCTGTATTTTAGCCATATCTTGAGTTCTAAATGTCTGATAATTATGAATTTTACCTTGTAGGAAAGATAAGAGAGAGCTCTACAACTTTGATGAAGAGCTCAAAGTCAATTTCAGATATCTAGTGGAGCTAATTGGGCATGGAAATCAGAATACGGGATTTGTGACTGGAACCCGAGCAGGTGTGTAGTAACCAGAACATAATTCGAGTTTGGGCATATAAAATGGGCTGAAAATTTGTAATCTGAAAGTTAAGACCCATATGTACAACGTTCATGTCAAGCACAAAACTTGATTCGGGCTCCTTGATGGAGATATTGGGTCTGAAAGTCAAAACAGAGGTGCTGAAACTGGTCCTGAACAGTCTATAGTAATTGAGTCATATCTTGGGCTGTAGGACGAATTTTTGGGTGTTTCTAGAGCCATTGGAAAGCTTAGACAATTTCCTAGAACTTTCATGAAGACCACTTGGCTCAGAAATGACGAAATCAATGAGTTCAGCAATAAAGAATTTCGGAGACAAGGTAGCTCACCTACTCACCCACCTACTCACCCACCTACTCATCCACCTACTCATCCACCTACTAATCTCATCTACCCATCTACTACTACTCCGAATCCTCTATAAAAGGAAGCATGTGGAGAGCTCTAGGAACAACACACACTTGGTGTTAGAGATAGCTTTTCATAGTTCTTGTATATTTTTCCTTCATTGTAATGGAGAGCTAAGTCACTTCTAGTCAATTCGGGACTCTTGAAGAGATTGTGGCTTGGATTCTTGAGACCTTGGTTTTGTAATGTATTTGATTTATATTTGAATTCCTCTTCTCTTCTTCTTCTGTTCTCTTGATCTTGAATGCATGAATGGTGATTCTGTTTATGTTTGATCTGATTTGATCTTAGTTTAAGATTAAGTATTGTGATGAAATTTAGAACTGATTGATCTAAACTAATCACGTAATGAAGAGGTTAGGTTCTGATTTGTCTAGGTTAATTGAATTTGCTTAAATTGACATATATTTACATGAATGGTGCGATTGCAAATTTGTGTTTATCACTTGTCAATTGAATTCGGACGATTGTCTAGTATGAATTCGGATCGATGCAAAGATCTCGGTTAGATCCAAGTTAACCATTCAAATGTATTTCATGTGTTTGTTGAAAGGTCTATGATTGAATCCACCCAATCTCGGATAGATTTCTGAATTGACTGTTCTTTTAATTGTTATTTTTCTTCAGATCTTGTCATTGTAATCCTTGAACAATCAAAACCCCCCCTTTCTAACTTAACTTAATTTGATGAAATTGCATTTACGATCCTTGAGGAGACGATCCAGTGTTGTTCACTATACTGCAAACTTAGTTAATAACTTCGGTTATAATTTTGACTGAGTTCGGCGCTCGTCACAAGGCAATATAAGCCTCTGCTTCACTCAGACAAACTTCTAAATTTCCATCGACAGGCTTTCTATACAAGGCTCCCCCTAATACCACAAACTTCGATGCTCTATACTTGAGCTTTCTATGCACATCTTGACTTGGATTTTCCAAATAACTCAGTATTGGTTGGCTCCAGTCATTAATCGTCGAAATGTCATTTTATAGTATATCTCTTTCCTCTAATGGATATACAATTTCTCTTATTTCCATTAGATTTGTAAGAACCTTGGATGAAAGTCTATAACCAGAGGCTACTTGTGCTAATTCATTAGCCTCTTTATTTAAACCTCTGGAAATGTGTTCGACAGTTACCCCGTTGAATTGTTTCATTAACTTACTTGCCATAATATAATATTTCATTAGATTTTCACTAACACATTTATATTCTTGGGCAAGTTGGTTAACGACTAACTGTGAATCACCAAATATATGCACATTACGTGCTTTCATTTCTACTAGTATCTCCAATCCGACAATTAAGGCTTCATATTCAGCCTCATTGTTAGAACAGGTATATTTAAGTTCAAACATGAACTTAGTTAGAGTACCTTGAGGGGAAACAATTAAAATCCCTACTCCAAATCCATTTTGATGCCTTGAACCATCAAAATATAAACACTAAGGTTTTAAACCGACAGTATTTACATTATCTACATCCAAACAAGGATGGTCAGCCAAGAAATCAGTAATTGCTTGGCCTTTTACTGCTCTCATTGGTACATATTGTAAAGAAAATTCTGACAAAGCAATTGTCCATTTTCCAATACGACCATTTAACACTGGTTTCGATAACATATATTTTATTATATCAGTTTTTGACATAACCAATACATTACAAGGCATCATGTAATATTTAAGCTTAGTACATGAGAAATACAATGCTAAACAAAGTTTCTCTATTGCACTATATCTTCTCTCAACATCATTTAAAACTCGACTAAGATAATACACGGCCCTTTCAACGCCATTTATATCTTGAGCCAGCATACTTCCTATGGTTTCTTCTGATGCTGATATATATAATTTCAACGATCGACGGGGCTCTGGAGGCATCATGACCGGTGGTTTTGTCAAATACTGCTTTATCTGGTCGAAGGCTTCTTGGTGGCAGGGTTCCCACACAAAATCCTGTTCAGCCTTCAACTTGATCAATGGAGCAAAACTCTGGTTCTTCCCGACAAGTTAGATATAAATCTTCTTAGGAAGTTAACTTTTCCTAAAAAAGATTGCAATTCTTTCTTGTTTGTCGGTGGTGTGGCCACCAAAACTGCCTTGGCTTTATTCTTGTCCACTTCTATACCTTTTTTATGGACTAAGAAACCCAAAAATTTGGCGGGCGACACTCCAAAATCGCATTTTTCTAGATTCATCTTAAGGCTGTGCTTCCTCATTCTGTCAAATGCCTGCCTTAAGTTTGTCAAATGGCTTTCCTTCGTTTCCGACTTGACAATGACATTGTCGATGTAGATTTCCATAAATTTTCCAATGACATCATGGAAAATTGTATTCATTGCTCTCTGATAAGTGGCCCCTGCATTCTTTAAACCGAAAGGCATGACTACCCATTCAAATGTCCCAATGGCTCCTGGACACCTGAAGGCAATTTTCGACACGTCCTCTTTGGCTATAAAAATTTGATTATAACCTCTATGACCATCCATAAAACATAATAATTCATGTCCAGATGCGGCATCAACTAACATGTCCGCAATTGGCATAGGATACTCATCTTTAGGTGTGGCAGTGTTCAAATTTCTAAAATCTACACATATTCTCAACTTGCCATTTTTCTTAACTACAGGAACAATATTAGAAAGCCATTCGACATACATGGTTTTTCTGATGAATTTGGCTTTGAGCAATCTTTCAACCTCTTCTTTTATCTTTAACATCACCTCAGGTGCAAATCTCCTATTGGCTTGTCTAACAGGTCTGCATCCTTCTTTTAAAGGCAATCTATGCTCAATAAGATCTCTACTCAATCCAGGCATTTCATCATAATCCCAAGCAAAACAATCTTTATATTCCATAATTAATTCGACAAGCTTTTCTTTAAAATCCTTTGGCAGAAATGAACTGACGAAAATAGGCCTTCTATCCGCTTCAGTGCCCAAGTTTATTTCTTCCAAAGGATCTTTCACTTCCACACTTTGCTTTTCATCAAGCCCTTTTTCAAATCCTAAAGGACCATCATCAATTACACAATCCGACAGCATGCTTTCAGCAGTGAATACTGCTTTGTCGGCTAAATAAGCCGACAATTTTTATGAGTAATCCTTAACACTCATAGCTAGTGCTTGGCCGATCTTCTTCGGCCTTCTTCACCAGTCGTACACCAAACTAATCCCTCAAGCAAACTTCGAGTGCGTCTTTGTTAATCACTCCATCACTTGCTGTTATTGGTTTAACACTTGGAGCATATATTCTAAAATCGACATGAAGCTACTGGAGATAGCAAGGACTGTCATCCGCTTCTATTATTTCAACTTGGTCGTCTTCATTCCAAAGAATGAGCTTCTGATGAACCGTTGAGGGTATTGCTCAGACGGCATGAATCCAATCTCTCCCTAACAAAATATTGTAACTTGACTTCATCGGAATTACCACAAATAATGTTAGTCTTACAACGGATCTGACTTGTACTTTCAACATCACCACTCTATCTGACGGGGAGGTTTTACTACTAAAGTCTGTGACTATCATGTTTGTCGACATCAAATCTGACTCATCTTTCCTAAGTTTTTTTATCATGGCCCTTGGGATTAAATTGATTGCTGCCCCCCCGTCGATCAAAACTCTATTGGTGGGTTTTCCTTCTAATAGAGCCTTGATGTGTAACGGTCGTAAATGAGCCTTTTGATCTTTTGTTGGTTTTTCAAGCTGAGCTGTATTGTCAAAGACTGTGATCATATTGTCCTGGAAAAGAAGCCAATGATCATCGAGGTCATCAAAATCTTCTTCATTCTCCCCAGTGTACTCAATTTCGTGATACCCTTCAAAATCTGCAGGTAACACCAAAACTAAATTAACACTCATTGACTTCAAGAATTCCTCCTCGTCAAACAGCTCTTCATCACTTAAATACCTTCCAATCCTGAAGTAATCTTCTGACGGCAAATTACTATCCATAGTCGTCAAGATATCATCCAGATTATCTTCCAAGTTGATGTCTATGTCGAATTGTTCCTCATCACCAAGACCTAAAGGATCCTCTGGATCATTTAAGGCCTTAATAACTTCATCAATCATTAAGTTCATATTTTGGCAGTCAGGCTTTGCCAATCTTTTTCTTTCTTTTCTTATGTCGGACACTTTCTTTTTCCACTCAATATCTTGATCTGGGTCTTCTAAAATTCTCCTGATTTCTTCTTTTGACTAGTCTTCAATATTACTATTTCCAATTCCAGAGTCCTTAATCTGCTATTTTCCTATTGTTGGGTTTGCAGCATTTGAGCTGATCAACTCCTTGTCCTTTTCGACTAATAAACTGTTCTTTCTTGCCTCTTTTTCTACAGCTATCGATCCAATTGGCCATTTCCTCTTTGTTTTATTTGGAATTGGCCTTCGAACTTGCTTACCCTTTCTTATTTCTTCCAACCTTTCTTATCAGGATTTATCATCAGTATCAAGCCGTCTAATTGCATTTGTTGTCGGCTCCCCTGGAAATGATCCCATGGTAACAACACTTTTTATCTTTCTACCATCTTTATCCTGATCAAGCATTGGTTTCTTTTCGACCACCAAACAACCTGTTTCTGCAAGCTGCTCCTTGATCACTAATCCTTTAGCCATATCTCTTATCTTTTGCGCTTGTCTTAATCTTTGTAATCTCCTTTTCTTACTCTTTGACATTGGAAGAACCTTTGATGGCCCTGCTTCATCTTGGCCAATTGAAGTTTTTCCTAAATTAATCCTTCCATTCTTGTAGTCTTCATTCCAAAAAGGTTGATCCCTTTGAAAATTACTCCTCCTGGCAGACACATTCCGTCGAAAATACGTATGTCTATCCATTACGGAATTCTTCATCCACTTATTCACGACAACATTAGCAGGTGGCACCCTAGTCTTAAATGGTCTGACATGAGCTTTGTTTCCCACAAACTCCTGTGGTTCGACTAACCAACCATTCATGTTAGGCCTAGGTATGTAAACTGGCTTTGGCCTTAGAGCATGAAAAGTTTTCTGTGGTCTCCAGGTTTTTCTGTCGAGAACTTTTTCCTTACCCTGCTGGATACTTGGTTGTTCTTCAGCAGCTTTCTTCGTAGCAAGCTCATCATATACTGCATTACACCTTGGGCACAACCTTACCTTGCCCTCATCTTTCTTTCTTTCAAGAAATGTCTTAAGAGACTCACCTGGCTTAGGATATACGTCGGTTGCATCCTTTGTATCTACGTTGAATTCTTGTAACCTCCTTATGTTGAGCATCACAACATTTAAAGGAACTTGTTGATCAGCACAAGATACTTTAGCCTGAAACGGATTTGTGTCAACTTTCATATCCGCTTTAAGCTTGTCGGCAAACTTCATACGCCCATCCATTATTGCTTTTTGAATTATGTCTCTGAAACGAACACATTCATTAGTAACATGACCGAAACTATTATGAAACTTACAATATTTTTGCTCTTTAATTTCATCCAACTTTAACAACCTATGACCTTCTGATAGTTTAATCTGTTTATCTTTTAGTAACAAATCAAAAATCTTATTGGCTTTGGTTACGTCGAATGTATATGTTTTCTTATTAACGTAACCCATTTTCTCCTTATTTCTAGTAGGCTGTAATGCCTGACAAACATAAGAGGACCGTTCAAGTTGGCAATGTTAACTTCGAACTCATCATCGCCTTCAAACTCATTGTCGGATTCATTTAATCCGACAAATGCCACCTTTTCTCTTTTAAGAAATCTTTTTTGTTTTTGAATCTTTTCAACTTTTAGTTGTTCTATTTGCCTAACTTTTTCACCTAATTGGGCAAGATCAACTAAATGTTAATTCACTAACTTCTTCCTTATATAATAATCTAAATCACCTGCAGCTACCTTTACTATTTCGACCTCTGGTATAGGAGTAAAACATCTATTCCTCATTTGTCAAAACCTAGCCAGATAGTCATCCACAGTTTCATTATACATCCTTTTGATGTTGAAAAGATCTGTAAGTCCCACTTTCAAATATCCTCTAAAAAATTGATCATGAAAGCTTCTTTCCAATTGAGCCCAGGAGTGGACTGAATTTGGTCTCAATGTCGAAAACCAGGAAAAAACATTTTTTGTGAGGGAACTTGGGAAGAATCTCATTTTAAGGCCTTCAACAGTGACCAACTCCCCCATCTCTATTGTAAACAGTGCAATATGTTCGACGGTCGATTTCCCACTTTCTCCTGCAAACTTGGAAAGTTTTGGAATCTTAACTCCTCTAGGAAACTCTGCCTGTTGGACCCACTCAGGAAATGCTGATACAAAATATGGCTGGTTGGCATAGCCAACGTTAAAACCAAATCTATTCAGCACTTATTTTACTACTTGGTTTACATTTTGTTCAACCATTTGGTGCCCCCCAAGATTTAGTCGAAGCAATCTCATGGCTATATCATTTCTGGCCACTTGATCTTCGTTTCCTCAATGAAGCACATGGACATTTCCATATTCCAAACGAGGCTGATCATTTTGGCCTAGTTGATCTAAGTTTTGTTGATTTTGCCCCATATTTGCCTGAGGTGCAACCATTTCTCTATTTACAACAGGCTGGGCTCCCTAAATATTATCATTAGTCAAATCATCTACTCCCAAGGCATGGTTTAGCCTTGCCATTTGCTGAGCCAATACGTTGCAAACATTATTTATATTTTCCATGATAGGAGTAATCACGACACCCATTTGCTGAGTGAACATATGCACCATGTCATGGTTGCTTTCATCCATTTGTTGCCGAAAACTGGCCAAAGAATTCATAGTTGGCCATGTTATACTTTGGGGATTGTCTCTCGACATATTTGGGAAAACTAGTCACAAATTCAATCTCTCTTGTCGAAAGGGAGTTAGATTGCTTGAACTTGCAACTCCTATTCCTTGGCCATTAAAACTTGCTAAAGCTGAACTTATTTGTGGTTGGCCTTGTAAGGCTACTGTTTGGCCTATAGTATTAACCAAAGTAGAACCAAGTCCCATTTGTGCCATCATAAGAGGAACATAATTTGGTGGCAAACCATATTGTGGTGCCAACCTTGAATTTGAATTTATTACACTTTGATTACTTAGTTGATTTTGGTGATGACTGAGTCACTCCAAGCACCACTTGTTCTAACACTGGGTTACTCCTAAGAGTACCAGTTGCTATTACATCAACCACAGGACCCGTTGTTAAAGGTGATGTAGTAATGACTGTCGAAGATGGCACACTAACTTCAACTGAAAGTACATTCGACACCTGATTATTTACGTTACTCATAGTTTGCGTATCTTGAGAAGGACAAGAAAATACCAACTTTCCACTTCTTAAACGCATAAAACCATCTTCTTATGAAGAGGTTTGTGACACTACCGAGTTACTCTGAACTCGTCCCACCGGGCGTGCCAATTTGTTTACGGGTGAATTTGGTATGAGACAAATTCCAAGCAAACAAATATATTTTATCAAACGAATGTGGGTTCACGAGTTATGTGGTAATCTCGTTAGAAAAGAAACTTAAGAAATTGATGAGTAACGTGTAAAATATAAAGTGCAAAGAAATTTAAAAGTGCAGAGAAAGTAAATTGTAAGAAATATAAAGTGCTAAAGATTAAAATGCAGAAAATAAAGGTGCAAAAAGTTTAAATGCGGGAATTGTAAAAATGTAGTAAGTTTAAAGTGTAAAAAATCTAAAACGCATGAATTTAAAGTGCAGAAAGAGTACTAGAGGTCAAATTCCAAGCAAACAATAGGTCAGCTTGAATTTAAAACGCATGAAAACGTAAAACGTAAAACGCATGAATTTACGGGTGAATTTGGTATGAGACAAATTCCAGGCAAACAATAGGTCAAATTGAGTTCTAGAGGTGTTTCATGTGTTTGGCTTGTATGAATGTGTTTCTTTGGGTATTTATGACTTGTTCATAACATAAGTTAAGGTTAGAAGCTTAGAACATCTCATTTAGACCATTGATGCTCATTTTTAGGGTTTAGGTTCATAGGAAGTGTGTGTGAGATTTTGATCATTAACACAAGTTTAAGGGAACCAATAAGTTATAAAAGAGTTACAACATTTTCGGAGGTTCTTAGCGGTGTTAGAAATCACCTAGGAACTATTTTTGGATGATTGAAGGTTGGTTTGTTCCTAATGGAACAGTGACCAAGTTCTGTAGAATTTTACAGAACTTGTTCTGGGCCGCTAGTACTCAAACACTAGTGTTTGGGCGCTCAAGCGCTCACAGTACATTGAGAATATGTGTATAGCAGGACATTGGGCGCTCAGGCGCCTGGAGTTGGGCGCTTGGGCACCCAACGATTAGTAGAACAGTGCACCCGAACAGCCTGCATTGTTTGTTACATAACCTAAGTTGTAGATATCGGAATGACCTGATTCTTGAGCCATTTGAAAGCTAAGACATAAGGCTTCATGTGATATAAATTTCAGAATTATAGAAGTTAGGATGTACATTTGGCGCATCTATGAAAATTAGCCTTTTTAGGTGATAAACCATGAAATGTCAAGATATGAATCTTGTTGAAATGAAGTTTCCTACTTGTTGGGATTCTTTATACATCCTTTTTGGAGTGTGTTAGGATGCTACTAAGGATATTTCAAAGAAGGAACAACCCTTTAGTATAGATGAGAAAGTTTAGACCCTTTGAGCAACCTAAAATGAAAGATTGCCCAAGGTAAGGATGTCGCGCCTTAGGCAACTTAGTGATGCATTAGATGTCACTTAAGATATGATAAGATGGTGCATTGGACATAAGTATACTAGGATGGATTGAGGTATCCACTCTAGTAAGTATGAGGAAGATATGAACCTTAGGAGATCCAAGAGTAGTGGATTACCTTGGAAAGGTACCTAAAACCTTAAGCAACAAAGAGTTGTAAGTAAGAACCACTCTTACATTAGATTCATTTGAATGGAGATAAGGTTGTGGATTTTGTTCTGAAGAAGGAATGTTATGTACTAAATCTCTAGTTAAGCAGGACCTTGTGCATTGTAGAATACACAAAAGGATGAATGTTGACTTGTAAGCTTGTTAAATTCATTAAGTATGCAAAGTTCTAGAGAAATGCTCATTTATTTCCTTAAGCAAGGTTGAATGAGGCATTAGCTAAGATAGACTCTTTCATTAGATTAAGTTGAGTCTATATGAAAGTTATAAGAACCTTTGAGCATTCAAGAATAATGGTTTGCCATAGAAAGTATCTAACACCTTAGCAATATAGTGTTGCATTAGAGATCACTTAAGCTGTAACGAGTGGTGATATGGTGTATTAGATGCAATGAACTAGGATGGATTGGCAGTGTTTACCGAAGAATATGACTTTATATGATGAAAGGTCATTTGGCCAGAAAGAAAGGAATCAAAAGTTCCTAAGGGAACAAGTTATTCCTGACCAAGTGCTAGGGTTGCATGTAGTATAAGGTTTCAGATTCTCCTCTCTACAAAAAGTAAACATAAGAAGCCAAAGTTCCTAGTAGAATATGCTTGGGTCTTAAACGAACTAAGTATATAAGTATGACTATAGAATTGGTCTAGTAGTATTGTTCTCTGTGAGTATCCTTTGATGTTGTACACCATCATTAAGGCCAAAGGAGATAAGTGGGGAGTCCATAAGGTTCTTTTGAACAGAGATTTAGCCTGAACTTCTTAGCGTGCCAGGATACGTGCAATTGGAGGATGAACTTTCCCTCTATTTACCACAGGTTAATATACTGAACCAGTTCCTAATGAACTTCTTGGTTTACCAAATAAAACTCTACATGTATTTCAAAACAAAACATTGTACAAGCATATATTTAGGGTCTTTCTTGGGCATAATCATGTTACACATATCATCCTCATTATATTTACAGGCAGTTGTATAGGCATTGTCTGTTGCTGTTGGTATTTATAATTGTATGGGCAGTTATTTATATTTAACGGTATGTAGGCTATCGGTTTAGATCACACTACTTGGTAGTGTGCAATTGTAAGAATTAGGGAGGAAACTCCTATGTTGGTAGTTATAGCAATTGTTATATATGCTATACAATGTTATAGCTAGTTAGTATTAGAACTGCTTTTACTGAGAATTGTAATTCTCACCTCATTGTTCTTCCATGTAAATCCAGGTACAGACCCTGATAAGGGAATGGAGGTGAAGCTTGAAGACTATTATAGTTTTATATGCTTTAGTAGACAAAGCTTATGTATACGTTTATATTTGCTTTGTATGTTTTGAGTAATATGTACTACAATATGCCCTTTTGGTGGCAAGTGTTATGTATATCTTTTTTAGTTATAAGTTTTTCCACAATCTTTCAAGGCTTTCTATAATTACTCATTTGTGATTATGGATATTTGTTAGTATGTAGTATGTAGAAGTAACGTCTCTAGTATTAGTTATCTTTATATATCTCTGTATATCTAAAATGTATCTAGATATCTATATTAGGATGTTATAGGGCAAATGAGTGTTTGTCCTGTCAAACAAACCCAACCCCTGAGGTCAAGTTTCACCCTCATCTCGGCGGGGCAAACGAGTATTCATCTAGTCAAACGAACCTAACCCCCAAAGTAGAGTTTTGCACTCATCTTAGCGGGGCAAACGAGTGTTCGTCTAATTAAACAAACCCAATCTTCGAGGTCAAGTTTCACACTCATCTCAGTAGAGTATACGAGTGTTTATCCAAATCAAACGAACCTGACTACTGAGATCAAGCTTTAGACTCATCCCAATAGGCAAAATGAGTGTTCATCAAGCAAATAAAACATTGAGATAATTACACATTACAATGGAAAGCAAAATATTAAGAAAAATAAGTCTTTATTCTCATTCCAAAGAGGACCTACAATGATGCCCACTTGAAAGAGTCGAAAAGGAAACTAGATGTGATGATGAAGATGATCAAGCACTGATCACTCCAACGGCCCCTCAAGATGAGTTCACTTCACCCTTTGTGTCCCCTCTTGGTCAACGTAAGGAGATTGCTTCACTAAAAGACACTCTTGCACACCCAAGGCAAACATCATGGAAGGAAGCTAGGAAGGCAATGAAGAGATATCAACAAAACCCCTTCACACCGCACTAGAAGTACAACAACAACTATAGATCCTCCCTACAAGAGTAGGAACCCATACCCATGTACGCCGGGAGAGAAAAACCCTAGTTGTCCAATGGTGCGTTGACTGAGCCACATAGGGCAGTTACTTGACCTTTACAGAGCCATCACACCTAGAAAGAGAACCTTCCATCAGGGAAGTATGTGAAAAAGGAAATACCATTAAAAAAAATTAGGGAAGAAATGCAAGATAATCCTAGAAAAGAATGTGACCCTCAACGTGCTCACAGAAGTGCAAAGGATCCATTCTTTGGAAAAGAAAAGAAAAAGAAGAGAACAAGTGACAACTCTACTCCAAACATTCCCCGTTTATAGGGTTAAACAAATGGCATATTCAAAGTTGCACATAAATGTTCCCTTATTGTGATTGGACACTGAAGCAACAAGTAGTTTGGAAACAAGGCATAAAACAACCATTGTCTTTAAAGTGGCTTTAATTCCTAATAAATTCAAAGCGACAATTCCCAAGTAGGCACAGACTGCTAAAAACCATAGAGTAAAGGCTATTAAAAGAACATCAGATCCTAAAGGAAATAAAGTTCTACCATCGAGATTAAGCGTTAGACTCATCTTAGTAGAGGAAAATAGACATAAAGGTAACAAGAAATATCAATCATATAAAAAGTGCCCAAAGTTTGGACTTGCCCAAGTACATAGATTAAACCCTACACAAGGGGCATGAAAATCAAAAGCATGGACATCAGAAGGTAGCACTCTGATCCTTCGGGATCTCCATCACTGCCTCGGACTACACTGCTTCTGCTTGTACCCCCTCAGCCACAGCAACACTAGTCTCTCATTGACTAGCCTCCAATGCTACTTCTTTGTCATCCACTCCTCGACTCACTTGGTCATTTTGGGCAACCACCAAAACTGTCATGTCCACAATGTAGCCATCTCGAACCTCCTTCAGTGCACCAATCCTTTCCTCTTTAAGACCTGAGTTAAGGAGACAAAGTTAGTTTAGGGCGTTCTCAGACGTCTTGTCTACAGACTTTAACCATCCATTGATTGTTTGGTCAAGTTCTCCCTTTAGAAGTCTGTGTTGATCCCGGACGTCGGCGAGGCAGACTCGGTCGAGGCCAAATTCTGCTTTAACACATTCTCCCAAGTTGCTGCTTCACCAAGTTCAGCTTGGAGCTCGTCCACCTCAGCCACCTTGGCTCTTAAAGGCTCAACCTTAGCAAGTTGAGCCCGAAGAGAAGGAACCTCGTCAACAACTGTGGTGAGGCAGGAAACCTTTTCCCTAAGATTATCAACCTCCATGGTGAGCAACTTGAGCAGCTCGTCCTTCTGGGTTACCTCTATGGGGCCTGGGCGAATAGCTTATCTTTCTCGGTAGGATCCAACTCCAGCTTCTGCTTCCCGCCCCAAAGGGTATTAAGCTCTCTCTCTAAGCTGATGACATCTAGAAAGGAACCCCAAGACTTTTCCATGAATCGAAGAAAAGAAGTGAGGTGCAAGTTCCCAAGTTGAGCCCTACAAAAGTACTCCGATATGTGAAGTTGGACTAATGCCTCGGCCTCAACATGATTAAATAAGGCGCCATCGATGAAGTCGGAAGGATCAACCACTCAATTTCACACTGATACTAGCGGAGACCTAAATGGAGCACCCTTAAACTCTGAGCCAATAGGGGCTTCGAACACCTTAGGATACTCCGGAACGTCCTCAATTGCAGGCATTTTCCCCCTATCACCCTTATTGTCCTCGACTTGCCTCTTCTAGGATCGTAGCGGCGCATAGAGGAATGCAGCTTGACATCTTAGATTTCAACATTTAGGGGAGGTGTGGGAATCACCACAGCTGCAGGAACAAGGACCGTATTGTGCGAAGGCATGGGGAAAGCAACTGTCACCCCTTGAGGTGACACTGAGGCCCAAGATCCTGACGCATTACCCCCCTGGGCTGCTAGTTTTTCTACCAAGAGTCAGAGTCCGCTTGGTAGAGCCATGCTTTCTGCAAACGAAAAAAGAAAGAAAAAGTGTTAACACACTTGGATAAACTCAAATATGAAAAAGAAAATGTGCAGACAAGATACCTAATAAGGTCTTCACAAGATCGGCAGGCTCATCCAAGATGTCTTTACAAGAGATGACCCCCTTCTCCCAACCTAGGCCTCAGGAAAAGAGATTTTGGAATACGAAGTCTGTAACTCTTTGTTACTCTGCTACAAACATATTTTGGTCCAGTATAGTTGGAAGCGCAGCTCACCTTCCAAGGTGTCAAAAAAGGACATCTTGCTCGAAACCCCTTCTACCCTGAAGAAATCCTTTTTAAACTTTTTGAAGGACGCCTGGTAGGCCTTGAAAACTACATGCCCACTCTGTGAGCAAAAAGGTAACCCATCATTTAGTCTGGTTGCTCCCAGAGGTAGTCAACCGAGAGAAAAGATAAAAGAAAAACTTGATCGAGTACGACCAATCGAAGACTCGACAAACCAACTCGAATGCCCGGATAAATCCCCAAGCATTCAGATGAAGTTGATTAGGTGCCACCTACAGGTGATTGAGAACGCCCATCTCGAATTCAGTAAATAGTAGTTGCACCACAATCTGGGTAAAGAGAGCCTCGTACATGTACATGAAATGCTCGCCATTCGTACGGGTCGAACACACCCTCTTTTCCTCTGACGGGTGCCAGATTGCAAACTCCTTGTCTTTGAATCCCCCCATGGTAAGCTGCAGGTAATGTTGCTTCTCCAAGACATCCTTTGTAGTCCTCACTTCAGAGGGAGTGCCCAAAACCTCTTAGTCCACCCACCGTTATATATCGACATCTTGGGAGAAAACAAACTTCTGCTATAAGGGAACGACTCTCCCCCACTCTGTAGGAGTAGCCTTCTGGGTTCTAGTCATACCTACAGAGGACGCACCCGAGTTAGATTTATGAAGAGTCACTCAAGTCCCCTAACGTCGTTAGATGCTCAGAAAGCGGACAAGAAAGCCTACCCCTAGCCAGTTCTCTGGCTTGGTCCGCCCTCCGAAGTACTTCCAAGATCCTCAGAACCCCCACCGTAGACTTGAAGCCTTCATCATGCCTATAGTGGTGGAGATCGGAGGACTCAGAAGTTCTAAGGATGTGCCATTATTCTGCACCGTCTCCTCATTCCTAGACATTTTTCTCACCAAATGCTCAAAGAAAAGGGCAAAAATGAAATGAGAGAAAAACGAGGAGTACCTTGATTTTTAAGGAAAAATGGAAGCTTTGAACGGTGATGACAACATTGAAAAGGATGTTGAAAACAATCTTCCTGAGTCACCAGAGAAAGAAAGTTGGAATGCAAACGTCCGGAATGCAAGTCTGGGCGAAGAGTAAGAAAAACTCAACTTTGCCCCTATTTATAGGCGTGGAAAGTCATCCCCAAATTGCCACCTCAACAGGGAGTGGTACGCCATTTCAATACAAATAAGACGTCTCGTTCAAAGCGCCCCATCATGACTCCCACTTTTTGAAATTCAAAAGTGGCTCATCATGGTGTTATGAACCCCAAACGACGACATCCACTACTCTTTAACCACGTGTTGTATGATTTATAAACGATGGCAATTGAAAGGACAATGCTCAGAACATTCGAAACTGAAGTGACGTGTGTCACGACGAAGAGACACCTAAGCCAAACACCAAATCCTCAGTGAGATCTCGAGGTGAAACAACACCCCGAACCTCGGTCCAAGATTAGACTGCAATAGACCCCACACCGCAGGGGGGCAGAGCAATCCAACCCGGATCCTGAACTTACTCATATAGCTTGGGAACTTGTCATGGTACATCACGGACCTTGGTCCTTTGAGAAAACATTAAGAGATCCAGCATAAACACTATGACTTGGACCCCTTTGTCCATTGCATGTCATGTGCTCCTGATAATCACATATTTTATACATTGATAAATGCTTATTTTTAGTCATTTACACTCCCCATGTACTTAATTGATTGAGTTTGATCATGTTTTATAAGTTTGGGCTCAAATTGAGCCTAATTGATTTTTTTTCTAGCATTAATGAGTTTTGACGTTGTTTCTGTATTTCGACCATAACTTGAATTCTAGATATCTTGAAATTATGAATTCTACCTTGTAGGAAAGCTAAGAGGAAGCTCTACAACTTTAATGAAAAGCTCGAAGTCTCAATCGAATTTCTAGTAGACCTAATTGGGCCTGGAAGTCGGAACAAGAGTTCTGTTACTGGAACTCAAGCAGTGTGCACTAATAAGGGCATAACTTTGGTTGTGGATGTGATTTGGGCCTAATACCAGTGGCAAATGAAAGCTAAGACATATATCTCCATTTCATCTGCAGACTACTTTTCCAAACTATGATGTTTTGATGGAGTTTTCAGCCTTTGAAGTCAACCAACAGAATCAGAGACCCTTGGAGAATGATTTGTCCATAACTTGAGTTGTAGACCTCCAAATTGCATGATGTTTGGGCCCAATTGCTCATAATGGACCCAGCTTTGTAACTAATGGGTTTTTAATTATGTGAAGCCAAAATAAGGGTTAGATATAAGGAGAGAATGCAGAAATCCGAGGCACCTCATTTCTACACACACTTCTCACCTTTCATTTTACACTTTTCATCTTCTCTCTAGATCTTTCTTCGCTCTCTTATCTCTAGTTTTTCTCTTCTTTTTCTAAGTTCTCCCCTTGTTATAGAGAGGTAGAGCCTTTAATCAATCCAAGGGATTGACATTCTTGATGTTTAATCTTAAGATTCTATTTTAATTATTATATATTCATCTATTAATCAAATTCTTCTTCTTCTTCTCTTGTTTAAATTTTGATTTAATGCTTAATATGATTGGGATTTGCATATGTTAATTGCGTAATTACCATGTGCCAAGAGATGAATTCAAAGGTTAAACAATGCATCAAGGGTGTTTGATGAAATGTTTAGCTTTGTTAGATCTTGGTTTTTAAGTTGATTTGGGTTTTGGATGAATGCTTAATTTGTCTAACCTTAATTAATTGAATTTTGGAAGTATTTCTAGTAAAAAATCCATAGATCATTGAGAGGCGTCTTGATGTGATCTAAGACCAAGGATTCAGTTGATAATTGAATGGATCTATAAAAATCATGGATGGATTAAAATCAAGATTGGTTAATTCTCTTGGATTGATTGCTTCTTAATTTTGTTTTCTCTTCTTTAATTGCTTTCTATTTTTGTTGTTAATTTCACAAACTCTTTCCCCTCTGTTTATTATCCTCTTAATCTGAATTCATAATTAGAGTGATCTATGGGCTCGACCCAGTGTTACCTTATGCTACAAGTAGTTTTGGTAATTCAGTTATAAATTGATTTAAATTTGGTAAACTCGGCAGCTATCGGCTCCATCGAACTTGTGCCTTGACACTTAGCTGATCCATCAAAGCACTAAGCTGGGGGTAACTATTCTAGACCGGGTATGGCTCCATAAAACTGGAGCAACCCGACCCGCTAGGCTGGCCCTTAGACGTGTTATGTGTAGGAAGTAACTCGTCCACTGAGCCTACCCTCCCTCGACAGGAAAGAGAAGACACCACTCTACTCGGATGCTGGGAACAGATCATACGAAATAATGATTTCCCGCACTACTAAGGAACAACGCACAATACGTACTGAATCGCTCAGATCCCCCACACTTTTTACACGCTCATACATCTATATATAATGGCTAAACAAGGGGACAAAAGTATGCACCAATTTAATTACACATTATCCTACTTGTGCAGCGTCAGAGTGTCTTTTGCAGGTATCTACCCCCTCACTCCACTACTATGGTTGTCACGCCTTGGATAAATCTGGTGCATCTTGCCTTCTCAGGTAATTCTCAAAACTCAATTATGAATACTTGCTAATCTAGACATACTGCCAGATTCTTATGAATAAAGTTTCCTCTTTTCCACGTAAAAAAAAAAAAGAAAATTGAAATATACATTATTCATAAATGAAAAATTAATCTTTATTTTTTATTCGGTGCTACCACCAAAAACAACACTATCTGAATACAATATACTCTAATGACTTCAACGGGTGTCCTAGGCTGGTATTATATCAATAACCGTCAATCAACTCTAGAAGCGGTAACTTCTTGTAACCATCTCAATGTTGCATCCTGCTAACTATTCGCCATCCCAGAGTTCTTCTGCAGTCTTATAGGCACCATAGCTTTCATGAACAAATAATCCAGTACCAGTAACAAGCCTCTCCTGCATGAGTAAAGTTCACATGTTATTCAAAAGATGAAGCTTTCTACACATTGTCTAGCATTATTATTGTTGTGCCACACATAGATAATGAATTGGTGCTTCACAAAAATCCTAGAGGAAATAAGTGCTAAGAGAGAAAAGGAAAACTGCAGGCAGAGGTCCACCCCAAGAATTGCCAAGAGAGTACTATAAGGATTTCACCACACGGAGGTTATTCATCCATAGCCTTAGACGCCAAGGGATCTCCCTAGGGAGTAGGGAGGGATGACTAACAAGCGGGATTAGTGGCCGAGAGGGGCAAAGCCTTATCTAGAACTCTTATACTTGTGAGCCAACCCAGATTAAATATGAAAAAGTGGATTAAATAAACTACTTGCCTGCTTAATTTCAGAGAACTTGGCTATCAGATCATCAGGTATAGACCAGTCGAAGACATCAAAATTTTTCTTGATCCTTTCCTCGTTAGTGCTCTTAGGCAGCACACTATGCCCCATTTGCAAGCCCCACCGAAGGGCTACTTGTGCTGGTGTCTTCTCCAATTTCTCTGCAACCGTATTGATAACTGGATGCTTAAGGATGTCACTCTTGAGAAATCCTGGTGACCCTAGTGGAGAATATCCCTGACAAAAGAAATTCATCATCATAGATAAGTAGCAATCAGAAGAATGGTTATTGAGGTACCACAATTTGAATATGTACCAAAATCATCTTGAATTGGGTTTAGACAAGTTTACTGAAAAAAAAAAAAAAACAATTATTCTTTTCTTAAACCCTCAAGATTTTGCAGTAAGTTACTTGATGTATTTCCATGAATATCAACTTATAGCCATCATACTTACAGATAGGTGAATTCCTTTAGATTCACAGAATGCGTGCAACTTTGGCTGCAGCCATGCTGGGTGCAGTTCCACTTGGTTAACAGCAGGAGGCACTCGTGCTATCTCCAACAGATCTTGAAGCTTCTTTGAAGAGAAATTGCTCACTCCTATAGCTCTAGCCTTGCCAGAGTCATAGACTGCCTCCATTGCTCTCCATGTACTAGGTATGTTAGGTTGTATAAGATTTTCAGGGTTGATTCCAACTGATCCCTTTTTCATGCGGACAGGCCAGTGGATCTACAAAATGAATCAATTCAATTGATTGAAGGAAGATATTAATGGATGACCCCTTGATTATTTGCAATTAGCTGTACATTTGTTGCATAAAATGAAACCATTATACTAAATTGGGAAACCATGACTTGAGATTAGAGTGTTTAATCATCCACAACATCTTCAACAGAAATTCACATAGCAGTAAAGATAACACATACTAGATAGAGATCAAGGTAGTCAAGTTGCAATTCTTGCAAAGTTCTATCTAATGCTTTTGGTACATCTTCTGGAGCATGATCTGTGGACCTGGAGATAGTCAATAAAGCAAAGGATCTTTGTTCAGCAACCAAAGTCAAACATATGTTTCTGACATTGAGAAATAATAGAATTTTCAGAAGACAACAAACCAGAGTTTGGAGGTGATCCATATGTCTTCACGTTTTATAACACCATCATTAAAAAGCTTCTTGAGAGCAGAACCAATCTATAGAAAACAAGATTCCCCAAAAAAATAAAAATAAAAAAGTGAATTGGCCATCATAAAACATTGAGCTTTTCACTTTTATCAAAGCAAAATGAATTTACGAGCAACTTCAATAATTTATGATGTAAATAAGCATAAGTTGAGACATATCTCATAGGTAATATTTTATCACATCACAATTCATATGTTGTAGTAGTGTCCAATGGCATGTATTGCAAAACATAAATAGGCAAATAAAAGGTATGATCATCATTCACTAATCATTATTACCTCTGCTTGATTGGAATAGGCTTGGGCACAGTCAATATGCCTGTATCCAACCTGAATTGTCACACACAACATTCAGTCATCTCTTGAGTTAGCTCTTCTACTTACAATAATAAAAAATATAGAATTGTTGTACCAAAATTATATATATAGAATTGTTTACCCAAACTAAAACAACGAAAATCTAAAATGAAGTCTTTGAAAATATATAATAAGAAGAAACCCATAACACTAGAGAAATTCTCTTATGGCGGGTTGGGATTGGATTTAACTGTTATTCTAGGGTGAAAAGAGAAAGAAATCATTGTACCTTAATGGCAGTGATGAGGGTTTTGGCGACAACACCAGGATCAGCCTGCCATGTGCCTAACCCAATGGAAGGTATATTAGCCCCTGTGTTCAACTGAAAGAACCTGATGGCTTTGGCCATTTTCTTTTAACTATAATAACTAGCAATTTAGTTAGTTAGCAGCCACTAGTGATGGATATTTTCTATTTAGTTAAAAAGTGACACAATTTATAGACAAAATTTGATAAGCAAATGAATGAAGCAGCCCAGGAGGATGAAGAAGAAGATAGAGCGTGCAAGTTGGTCCTACGAGAAATACTTGTGTAGGTAAGCTGTGTACATTATGATTAGTCTACTCTAAACAACTCTGTAGACAAGTATTTGTCCTTCTGAAGATGCTTGTTGAAAGTGAAAAGTTAACGTGTGCACACACGTCATAACTGTGAAGTGAGAGGGCATGTATGTTACTGTGGTGCCAACAAGTCAACATGTTGATAGATTTCTGAGTTTTCTTTTTTCTTTTTTCCTTTATCTTTTTCTTCTTGACCAGAACCGAAAGTTTGATATCCATATGTTATTATATTTGCATCTTTTACCAGCAACTATGCTAATGTTATTATATTTGATTAGCCTTTGTAAGCAATTTGTTAATTTGATTCAAGCAGAGTTTGAAGAGTTATGATATGAGAATTGATTTTTTCTTTTTTGAATTTTAAGTAAAGCAAACCGTTGAATAATAAATAAATCATGTTCGATGTTGTTTGTTCTAAACTGATTGGTACACCTATGAGTCCACCAACAAATTACGTATGATAATGATAAAGAATTAAAGATGATAAGCCAGTAGATTAGAAAATGTATAGAACTATAATTGTTTCACTCTATTTCATTTCAAGTACACAAGATATCATGTTTAGTAATTAATTTCAAGTATGTCAAAGTACATTATTAATTAGCCATATTGTTTTATTGTTAAGATGGCGTATGAGCATATGATATCTCTTCTTTGATGTCAAAACATTGTTACATCAACGATCATAGTTCATATGGTTGTATCCTACGGGCATTCAATTATTTGACGGTTCCAAGTCCTTTGAATAATCTTTTTATTACATTTTTATTAAATATATAAAAATTCTTAAACACTCAAACACAAGTTGCAAGATTGTGATTGGCTACTGCTTCCTAGCCAAGCTTTTTCACTAACCACTTTAATAAAAAGGACGCAACCGTTTTTTGGTCGGGTGGGCCCGGGGAGGAGGATGCTTCTTAAAACAAATTTAGACTTACATTATTATCTCTGGCTCAACAAAACTTGAAATTTGGTCCACTCCTGTGACACGGATCCAGATCGTCTACTGTTTAAAATCTGCATACAATCTTAGTTTTTAAAAATGTTTTTTTTTTTTTTTTATAAACACATCTCAAAAACTCTGAACCATTAGATTCAGAACTGCACTTGATGCAGTTTTTTGTCAACTGCATGTGATCCTATTCCCGTGTCACAGGACAAAGGTGATTTCCATTCCATTTGAACCCCCTTTTTATATGCGAAAGCATGATATATCAACACATGGCTGATATATGGTCACATCCTATGCTTGGAACCAGCAGGTCATGGCAAGTTCACTCAAGTTTGCGAATAGTGTGTCATATATCTTTGGAAAAATTTACAAAACATAATAAAAGCAATTGGAAGGTGAACTCTCTGCATTTGTATGTTTCAATTTTCTTCAGCCATCTCCTTCCTTCCTAATTACATTTAGGGGAAAACAAATGCTTTAAGAACAATAAAATATTAATGATTTGTTTGGAAAGAGAGAAAAAAAAAGGACAGAAAAACTAAGAAGAAAATATTATGTTTTCTCTTATTTTGTTTTAAAAAATGAGAAAATGAAATAGAAGAAACGCTAGTTTTTTTTTTTTTGTGTACAAAAGTGAGAGAAAGGAAAACTTTATACCATGAAATTACAATTATACCTTCAATTCAAATGCTAGGATATATAAAACTAGTGTTTTTGTACCTGGACATGTACGAGATAATTAATAAAATTTTTATTTATAAAATTATTGAAAATATAATAAAATTATATTCAGTTAACCTAATCTTCCAAAATTATATTATGTATTCTCATAAAAAATTTACTCCTATTTCTAAGAGTATACCAAATTGATTTATAATGTCGAGATTTTATCAATATTCACAACACTTTGATAGATTCTTAAAGATATGTGTGAATTTTCACTAACAAAAATATAGGGATGAAAATTTCATAAATGAAGAATTATATTAAAAATTTATCTCTTGATTTTTCACTCTCTTTTTAAAAATATACCAAATTAGCCCCAAATTCTAATTTTTTTCTAGCAAACGAATCCTTTGTAAATGGATGTTGCAATTAAATAAAATGAGAACCTAGTAAAATGAAATACTCAATAGCAATATTGCCAAATGGTACACTTGCATAGAGGTAACTTAATATTTAATAGCCTATTTATTCCGTTCACACAATTAGAGTAACAAAATATAAATAACACATTATTAGTTAAATTAATCAATTTCATTGGGGAGACGTCTACGATATGTGTATCTTAAATGTTTGAATGTTTTCAATTTTAAAAATTATTTTTTTGACTCAAACACGCTTAGACACGACGTGGACACAATATGAACATGACGCAGATACAATCCATTAATATTTTAAAAAAAATTATTTTCATATAAGCCCAATCACGTGGAGTTATCATCACTTAGACATTCACTCTAAAAAAAATACATATTCCTCAATATGATATATATTATTTTACCGTTCACGATTTACATGGTATAAAATGAAATTAATTTTTAGATATTTCCTTTAGTTTATTTTTTTGGATACAGTTTGATACTTATATATAATTAATTTATTAAGATAAGTTAGTTTAAAGAATTTGTTTTTTTAAAAAATATCGATAAAAACTATGATCTATATTTTTGGGGAATGACTTATTAGGTAATAAATAATAAATAGACACGATATGATATATATTAAGATATTATAAATTTTTAAGTTCTAGGATATAGAAAACTAGTGTTTTTGAAATAATATTAATAAATTATAATTTTTTTAAAAAATTTACAATTGTATATACATAATTTAAAAATTCTTTAATTTATTTTAATATTAATTTATATATATATATATATATATGTCTGTATCTTATAATAATTTTTTAAATTTAAATTTCCGTATCAGCATACTTGTTTCATCTCTAAACAATTAGACAAGTATTTCTCCTTCTGAAGATGCATGTTGAAAGTAAAAAGTTAACGTGTGCACATACGTCATAACTGTGAAGTGAGAGGGTATGTTTGTTACTGTGGCAACAAGTCAACATGGTGATAGATTTCTGAGTTTTTCTTTTCTTTTGTCCTTTATCTTTTTCTTCTTGACCAGAACCGAAAGTTTGATATCCATATGTTATTATATTTGCATCTTTTACCGGCAACTATGCTAATGTTATTATATTCGATTAGCCTTTGTAAGCAATTTGTTAATTTGATTCAAGCAGAGTTTGAAAAGTATGATATGAGAACAACTGCTTTAAGAACAATAAAATATTAATGATTTGTTTGGATAGAGATAAAAAAAAGAAAAGGACACAAAAGCTAAGAAGAAAATATTATGTTTTCTCTTATTTTGTTTTAAAAAAATGAGAAAATGAAATAGAAGAAACGATAGTTATTTTTTTTTTTTTTACAAAATTGAGAGAAAGGAAAACTTTATACCATGAAATTACAATTATACCTTCAATTCAAATGATAGGATATAGAAAACTAGTGTTTTTGTACCTGGACATGTCCGAGATAATTAATAAGATTTTTATTTATAAAATTATTGAAAATATAATAAAAAATATAATAAAATTATATTCAATTAACCTAATCTTCCAAAATTATATTATGTATTCTCATAAAAATTTTACTCCTATTTCTAAGAGTATACCAAATTAATTCTTAATGTCAAGATTCTATCAATATTCATAACACTTTGGTAGATTCTTAAAGATATGTGTGATTTTTCACTTGTAACACTCTCAAATTTTCCTAAATATTTGATAATAATTTTTGATTAATGTAAATTATTGTTTGATAATTTTATGTACTGTAAAATTATTTTGAATATTCCATCGGTACATTTGATCATTTTGTGTGATTTACTCCGTGTCAGAAAAATAATAATTTTCGGACCGGTGAAAATCTTACGTAATTTAATTATTACTGTTAAGTCTTAATTATTTTACGTAATCTGATTTGATTTTTGTAAGTTTTATAATTTTTGTGATTTTGTAGGTGATTATAAAATTTTTATATTACTATGATTTTTTTTTAGTGTTATCTGTGGGTCGTCTGTGGGCTCAGGGAGGTTGTATGTGGGCACCACGTAGGTCTAGAAAGGTAAAAAATTTTCTGTAGGCAGAAAAATTCGTACTGTTGAGACGGAGATGAGAGATTTTACTAAACCTGAATCTGAAAACAATATTAGAAATTTTCTTTTACTGTGTTTTGTACTGTATTTAATTATCAGGTGATAAAAATACAGTAAAAATATTATTCAAAAAGTAATAGCAGATACAAAAATAAATATTGTACTACGAAGTCAACATTAGTGGCTTGGATATCCACCATTAATGTAATCAACGGTGGATACTTGATCTTGATTTAATTAACGGTTGAGATTTAGTCTTATAAAGTGGCTAGGACCATTTATAACCCTTGGATGTAAAGTTTGAATGAGCAATCTTGACCCTTCATTTTGGAGATACATCTAATGGCTAAGATTTCAAGGAGGAAAGATCCAATGGCCTAAATTAAGTCTTCTATCTAAGCCTAAACTTAGAAACTACATTAAATCCTAACCATTGGTCTAATCAATGGTTAAGATTGTCGAAAATGGTGGCTAGGAGATTGGTCACTCTTTGAACAGTGCAAGGAGGGGGGGGACGGTTTTTGGTGCTGCATTAGAAGCTAAAGCACAAGTTGAAGACCATAATTGATCACCTTGGTCATTATTGATCATTCTTCATCATTTATGAACTTTCCTAAAGCAAAGCTTAGCAAAAATTTTCTCTCCTTTCTCTCCAAACATAGCTCACGGCCATAACACCATACTCCACCTTCCATCACTCTTTAATTTCAAACAAACATATTTCTTGAATCTACACCTTATTCTAAGACACTTTATAGTTTACACCAAGTTCTAAATCTTTCATCTTCAAGGAGTTTTTCCAAGAGCAAGTTCTAGGGTTCTTAACGTGAAGTTATGGAAAACTTCATTTCTTCTCTTCTTTTTCATGTTCTAAACCATGTTTGATCCATGGTTCCTCTTATTCAAGCTTAATATACTAATTTCTTTGTGTTTGTTTTATGTTTAAGAAACTTTTTTTGGTGGAGATCTTGATTAAAGTGCAAAATAAGGAGCTTTTGTGGTTCTTCTTGAGGTAAGAGGGAGATCCATCTCACCAACCAAGTATGGTGGTGAGAGATGGTTGTGTATTTGATGGATGGTGAATCTATGTGAGGATTCATATCCATGGTCATGTAATAATTTGTGGGTGTTTATGTGCTTTGATTATTTGCCTATGCTTGGTATGATTTGCATGATTTATTGCTTTGATTATGGCATGCTTGTGATATATGTTGAATATGTATATGTATGTCATGATTTGATGATGGAAAGAAAAGTGATTTTTGGTTCCAAAGACCATGGTAAATTCGGCCAAACACCTCAAAATAAGTGTTCACAAATTAATATTTTCATGAATGGTAAAAATGGATGTTTAGAAAAGCTAGAAAAATAAACAAATGGTTTGTTTTCAAGGCACATGAGCTCACGGTTTTGGTGAGGAAAAAACCAAGAATGGAACTTAGTTGATTTAGAAGGAAAAATATAAGAATAGTTTTAATGGCCATGTCCACGGTTTTGAAGGCTTATAATGCCTTGATTTTTATGAACAAAGTGATTTTCAAAGTGGAAATATAACTTGATTTAATACAAGAATTTTGGAAAAGGAATCATAGTGCTTTAATCACTTGAGAAATGGAATTTTCATATGTGAATGGAAAAGAGAGGTTAAAAGTGTTTGAACCTTAATTTATTTTAAAGAAGATTGATATTTAGAATTGATTTGGAATTATAATGAATACGTTGATGATTTAAAATTTTCTAACGTAAAACTCATCTTTTGGGTTTTAGAGAGCATTAGGAAATTTTAAAGTTAGAAACATTGATTTAATGGAATGGTAAATTTATGGAATAAATTGCGAAAATGATTTTCTTGAGTAAGAAAATGTGAAAAATAATGTGAGAAGTCATATTATTTTGAAAAAGGTTGAAATGGAATTTTTGAAGGTTGAGAAATATTTTACGAAGTTGAAAAATGGTGAAAAATGATTTACGTAACTTAAAAATGTGATTTTTAAGCTACGCGATTTGAAAAACATTTAAATATTTCCACGCAATTTGAAAAATATTGAAATATTTCTACGCAATTTGGAAAGCGTTTAAATATTTTTACGCGTTTGAGATAGTGTTGAAAAATCACTACGTGATTTAAAAATGGTGGAATATTTTTACGTAATTGATGAAAATGTTGAAAAATTTATATGTGATTTGAAAACGTAATAGAAATGTTACAAAATTGTGGAAACGCGACAAAAGTGGTGCGCGGCTATGAAAACACGATAATATGATTTTTCGCGATTAAATATACAGTAGGATTACTGTTGAACCAGTGGATGGACACTGTATGAGAAAATGATGAATTTTGCCTGTGATTGACATTGGTGCATTTTATATGCATGAACTAGTGTATGGACACTGTATATGAATTTTGCCTATGACTGGCATTGGTGCATTGAACATGCATTGGAAAGGTTCGATGGACTGTATGAGGTTATTTGCCTAGGAGAGACGTACACCTCTTGAGTGGGTGCGATATGTGTAGTGTAAGTCACTTGTTGACCTTAGGGGCATCGGGGTGCGGGTTGCTTACATGAGCGGTTGGTAGCTCTTCTTTCCGTAAGTTTGACCGATGCAACGCACTGATGATCTTGACCGAGACACTATTCTTAATCGAGATCTAGTAAAGACTATCATGTATATGCTAGATGTGCAAACACATATGAGAAATATGGCACGTGGTTTGAGGCATGTTGGTACAGACAGATCTTTCTGATCAATTTCTCCGAACTGAGTATTAGCTCCATGGAGTATGAAATTGAGTCTATGTGCGCATGCATGAATATGAGCATTTATATCTGTATGATATATTAATTGAGGAATATTGGCTATGACAATTGTTTTGTTGAGGAATACTTGGATGATGATGATAATAATAATGCGATGGCATTATTGTAATTATTGTGTGATGATAATAATGTTAATGGCATGATGATAATTATTATTTATTATCTCTGTTATGATAAATAATGTTGATGACATGATTGTAAATATGGTATGTTGTTTGTATTATCTCTGTGCTACCATGTTGGTATTGGCGTAGGTGATCTCACCTCTTTGTACATTATTTTGTGCTGTATTTATTTTTGGTAAAGACGTTGAGCAAGACATAGAACAAGAGGGTGAAGAAGAGCAGGTTCCTGCGGAGGAAGCTGAGTTTTGATCGGATGGCATCCCGGTCAAGTTTCTTCGGATACGTAAGATTACAGTTCTATGGTGGAGCTGGAGCGTGGAGGACTAGTCCCAATGAGTGGGGACTAATTTATAAGGGAAACCTGATGGTCATTATGAGCAGAGAGTTTCGTAGAGATCCATTCTTTTTTGTAACTACATATGTACATGTTGAATTTTTGCTGTCCATCAGGCAGCATTGGGATACTAGATATTATGTCCCAACGGAAATTAGTATTGTGTCGTCCGCTCGGACACCTGTCCATAAGGCTTCGCGTCGTGCTGGATTCCTTCCTGCTGAAGAATCTGAGGAGGATCCGTCTGAGGGTTCTGCTGTTTAGTAAGACTTGGGCAGTGTGTGAGTTTTAAATTATGTTTAAATACTTTTGAGACTTGGTTTGTATATAAATAATCCTGACAGTATGTTTGTAATGTATGATGATATAAATTATATGTGATGATGTATTATATTTTTATTTTTTGCTAAGTTTATTTTATCGTTATCAAAGAAGAAAGAAAAAAATTTACAACTCGTATTTTTGTTATAACATCACAATATGTGAACTTGGGGGTAATTTAGTAATTAAGTAACACAAATGTGGCACCCTACGATAGGTGTTATAGCACTAACAAAAATATAGGGATGAAAATTTCATAAATGAAGAATTATATTAAAAATTTATCTCTTGATTTTTCACTCTCTTTTTTAAAAATATACCAAATTATCCCCAAATTCTAATTTTTTTCTAACAAACTAATCCTTTGTAAATGGATGTTGCAATTAAATAAAATGAGAAGCTAGTAAAATGCAATACTCAATAGCAATATTGCCAAATGGTACACTTACATAAAGGTAACTTAATATTTAATAGCCTATATATTCAGTTCACACAATTAGAGTAGCAAAATAAAAATAACATTATTAATTAAATCAATCAATTTCGCTTCATAACTTTATCCTTCTTACATTTTTGTAACTTGCTCATTATATATATTGGATTAACAACCCCATTAAGGTCTTTCTTGTATTTACGGGTGGAAATAAGCTAGGATAGGTCAGACTTTGTCTTAAACAGACTTGACTTATATATCAATTATAAGGTTGGAGTCTAGTCTGTAAACCTGAAATAGATTAATTTTTAAGGTCTGACCTGACCTTTTTAAAAACCTAATTTGACCTAAAAACTTATTTAAAGGTATACTTTGCAATAAGACCTTTAACTTGATCAACAAACGTATTTTTAAATAAGTCAATAGACCTTTATATAGGCTAATAGACATAAGTATTAAAATAGGCCAACATGGCCTACTTAAGGCAGACAGACCTTTATTATAACTTAACACTCATTATCTACTTTTATAAATATTCATAACTTTCTTATTCAAATCTTTAGTCGATGTGGGACTATATGCCTCCTTAACATAACTCTTACATGAATCTCCTCTACCAGAAACACAAGAGGAAGGAGCAATATAAGCAGTTTGAAATCGAAGATAAATCTAAATAATGTAAAATGCATCAACCACAACCATTGACCGAATTAAGGGACACTTCAAGACTAGCAAACATATCAATGCACTTATCTTTCTTAGCCACTGGTAAGTAAAAGAATAGGGGATCCATAAATAATGAAATCAAACAAGCCACTAAGAAAATTTTATTCCATTTATTTACTCTAGGTCCCCTAGGATACAATATCAACATCTTTGCCGCATCATAATCCTCAAAAAAGACCCTGGAAAGTTCTTTTCCCTTCAATGACTTGCCTATTGGATCCTTCCCAATCTTCTGTTTGCCACTTATCTTAAAGGCCAGCATTGACAAGTGACTTTCTTTGCTTTCCATTAACTCATCTATTTCAAGATCATCACAAAATTTGGATGCACGTAATGGGTAAAACATTATTATGAACACAAAATTTTTAGTTTACTCTAATGGGTAAAAAGAATGTTTCAGCCTCATGGAAATTAATCAGTAAAAGCTCGTTTAGGAAAAGAACATTATGATGCTTTCTTCGGTCAATCCTGGGTGGTTGCTAATACATCAAAATGGTGTATCAACCTAGTGTACTAGTATTGTGAGAGTTATGTAAGGAGGCATATATTCTCACATCGACCAAAGACTATAGTAAGAAAGTGGTGAACATTTATAAAAGTAGGGAATAAGTGTTAACTTACTATTTTCATTCTAATAAATATATTATATTAAATATATTAATAAATATGTTATTTCTATTCTAACTTACTAACTTAAATTTTAGTTCTGAGACTTTTATTAAAATTTAATTAAAAAATATATTCATATATTATAATAAATTAATAATTATAATTATTATAATAATATATATTATATTATATATAATTAAACAAGTTGACCTATCACTAAAAAGCCTATTAGATAGTCTGAGACATGATCTTTTTAGTTAAACAGGTTTTTAAAAAAGTCTTGAATCAGCTTGTTTAATAAACAAGCTCAGACCTTAAGTAAGTCAGACTATAGGCTCTTGACGGACAGTTTGACTTATTTCCACTCCTACTTGTATTTATTATGAAACTTTTTTTTATGAAACTTTTAAGTTTTTTCAAAAAATAAATTGAAAGGCATGGAAAATTGTCTTTTAGATTTTTTTATACTCAATGATAATATTTATTGTAGAATTATACTGAAAATACTTTTCTTAATATTTAACCCCATTTTAAATCTTATACCAAATTGATCCCTACCATCAAAACTCTATGTTGCAATGACAAATAAAACATGAACATGTCAAAAATAAAATGGTAGATAATAATATAGCCAAATGATACTTGCATTGAAGCAACTTGACTATAACCTATTCATTTAATTTACAAAACTTAAGTAGGCTTAATTAATAAAACCAACAAATATTAATTAAATCAATGTAAAAGCTCAACTGCACTTATGCTGATTTCCTAAAATTAGAGGATCAGCATAAAAGGAAGATATAGTTGAGGTTTAATACTTAAAAGGCCAAAGACTATCTTCATAGCTTCTTGCTTGATTCAGTAATTATATAATTCTATCTTCAACACTAATTTATGTTACAGAACAAATTAAAGAGGTGCTAGCACCCAACAATAACTTCTAAGTCTGCAATACAAAAGGAAATAATATGTGCAACAACTTAATGATCATCTTAACCCATTCACTCATTCAACAAGGCCATTAAATATTAGGACTTTATCACAAAAAGTATAAAATAAATAGCATATGACCAATGAAAAAGAAATCATACTCAAAGAAACAACACAAAATTCCTCTATGTTAATGAGTCATTAACATTGACAAAAGAAGTATGGCAACAACTCTTCTATGGAGAGTTCAAATGTTAAACTATATAGTTTGATCATCATGCTATCTATTCTAGTAGCATATTATTTAGAACCATAAAAAGTGTTTAAAAACAAAGAAAAGCCAAAGTCAAACTGCTGCCCCAATATTATTTCTAAATATTTTAATTTCTCAAGTTCTCCATTTCTATGAAGTATGATTTTGACACATAAGCCTATTAGAGTAGTGTTCACGGCAAATATTATTGACTTATCACAGGTTACGGTCGAATACTCTTAACCTCTTTAAGCTTTTAGGTTTACGAGTTAGGCCAGACTCATTAGGGTATGGGTTAGAATCCTTTGAACTCGCTTCTTGAACATGAATTACAGTCAAGCGGGTTTCTCTTTTTTACCTTCATTCATGCATCAGAATATTTAATCCTAATTGGACCTTGTATTCCTAGAACCACTTCAAGGTACAATCATCTTGTGCGTTACAATGGTTATAGATGAATAAAATAGCCAAGTATTGGGAAAATAATAATGATTGGTTTCTTCATGTCGGAACTAGTCACTTACATGATAAAAATAACAATTGAAGGCAACTATGGGCTATTTTCTAGGCTTATATCTGGTTTTATAGTAATAAGCCATTGCGGAGGTAGGCAATTATGAGTGTTATCCAAGTTTCATCATCTTTCAATAGGAGGACTTCATTGTTCGTAATACAAGGAGTGAGTAAGGTAGCCTGGATTACGAACATGTTATTGTCAGGGCACTTAGTGCTGGCATGTTTTGACAAGATGTTGGCTCTGGAATACTGCTCTCTTGGAATATGTTCTACTTGAACACTATCAAAACTTTCCATTAACTTCTTTACTTTGGCTAAGTATTTTTGCAACAAAAGCTCCCTAGCATGGTATTCACCCCGGATTTGAGACGTCGCTAGTTGCAACTCGTTGCATAGAATTATATCCATAGCACCTTTCTGTTTTGCCATGTTGATGCCCACAATGCATGCTTCATATTCAGCTTAGTTATTTGAAGTCAGAAACTCAAATCTCAAAGAATGTTCTAATACGAGTTCGATTTTATTTTCTAACATTACTCTGACACCACTCTATTTGGGATTCGAAGATCCATCAACGTAGATGGTCCAGGAATTTGCTCTAAGATGGCTGGAATCCGGTGTAAGCTCAACTGAAAAATCAGATAAGACTTGAGCCTTTATGGCTTGTCTTGGCTAATAAGTGATACTGAATTCAGAGAGCTCCACCGATCAATCAATCATTCTCCCAGCGAGATCTGGCCTATGTAGCACTTGCTAAATCGGTTGATTTGTCCTCACTATCACATGGTGACACTGAAAGTAGTGGTGGAACCTTATCACCGTAATTAGCAATGCTAAAGATAGCTTCTCAATCTTTTAGTAATAGAGTTTGGGGCCTTGTAGGACCTTATTGACAAAATAAATTGGACTTTGTCCTTCCTTGATTTCCTGTATTAAGACTGAACTGATTGCTTCATTATCTATTGAAAGGTAGGCATAAAGTGTTTTACTGGAATCCTGTTTCGTCAAAATCAAATGTGTGGATAACATTTTCTTCAATTCTTAAAATGCAGTCTCATACTTTGTGGTTCACTCAAAATTCCTTCCTTATTTTTTAAGGTTTTGAAGAAGGCAAGAGATTTTTTAATGGCCTTGGCTAGAAAGCGAGTAAGGGTCGCTATCCGTCCTGTCAATTGTGGGTTGCGCATATCAAGGATGGCCTGCCATTTCTTTGGGTTGACTTCAATAACTAAATTTATCAACAAAAATCCTATAAATTTACTGGTCTGTACACCAAATGCGCATTTTTCCAAGTTCAGCCTCAAGTTATACTTCTGTATTTAGGTGAATACTTCTTCTAAATCTTTCACATGGTCACCGATTTCCATTATCTTGACTATCATGTCGTCTATATAGACTTCTAACATCTTACCAATTTGTTTTTTGAAGACTTTATACATCATTTGTTAGTAAGTTACTTTTACATTTTTTAATCCAAATGGTATGACACGGTAACAATAACTTCCCATTTTGGTTATAAACGTAGTCTTGTCTTCATCTTTCGGGTTCATGGGAATCTAATTATATCCATAATATGTGTCCATAAGCGAAAGTAGCTAAAATTCGGATGAATTATCCACCAATTTGTATATATTAGGAAGTGGATAGGGGACGTTTGGGAAAACTTTATTCAAGTCTGTAAAGTCGATGCATATACGTCACTTCCCATTAGAATTTTTAACTAAGACCACAATAGAGAGTCAAGTAGTATAGGAAACTTCTCTGATAAATCCAACGTCTAGGAGCTCTTTTACCTACTTTTGAATTACATCTTGTCACTCGGGTTCAACTTTTCTCTTTCTTTGGGCCACTAGGTTCACATCCTTCTTAATGGAAAATCGGTGGCAAATGAATTCAGGATCTACCCCCAACATATCCACCGATGTCCAGGCGAAGCTATATTTGTTTTTATTAAGAAATTCAATTAATTGGGATCTTTCTTCAAGGCTCAAATGTCCTCTAATCTTTTTTACCTGATCGGGCTTGGTTCCGAGTTGCACGGACTAAAGTTCTCCATCAGGTTGAAGACACGTACCATGGATCTCATCATGAATATCTAGCTCAGTCACGAGGACATTGACATGGTCTGTAATGATTGGAATTAGATTATTACGTTAGTCCATGGTCCGTGGCTTTTTAGAAATCTTCAAGCTTTCATTATAGAACTTCCTTGTTGTAGCCTAGTCTCTTTTAACCATAACAACTTTGTCACGTTGGTCGAGAAACTTCATGGCTAAGTGGGGTATTGAGATGATAGCCTCAAAAGCGTTGAGCAAGGGATGACCCAGTATGACATTATAAGATGAAGGACAATCAACAACGAGAAATTTGGCCTTAAGTGTCTTGAAAAGAGAATCCTTCCCCAAAGTCAATTAAGTCTCGATGTATCCCACCGGGGTGATCTTGTTGCTAGTGAATCTGATTAGCTCTCCAATATATGTGATCAATTCCTTCTTTGATAGTCCTAACTTTTTAAATAGATCTAGGAACATAACGTCAGCCAAGCTCCCTTAGTCAACAAATATGCGATGAACTTTAGCATTGGTTGTTATTCCCGAGATCACTATGGGATCATCGTGATTTGGGATAGTGCATCTGTAATCCTTGTCAATAAATAAAATTAGTGGGGTCTTTCTTACTATGTTATTGGACTTAGATCCTAAGAGAGATGCCATGCTCAATACATCCAGGGTAATCTTTTCCTTGCATTTCCTTATTCACCACCACCCGCGAAGCCCTTCAAAATAGTGTTGCTTGTCCAGGTTACTTCCATATGGTGGCGTTCATTGTCTAGATTAGGATTATCCTATGATTGTGCCCTTTCTTGGTTCTAGGCGTTACCCCGGGATGGGTCTGCTCCAGGATTTTCATTCCTCGTAGGAGAGTGTCTTCTTTGGTATGGTAGAGATCGGCTTCTCTGAGAACTTTAGCTCCATTTCCTATAATTTTGTCCTCCCTTTTGATTATTATTCCGAGATTGACACACATACCGGTCTAGACGGCCATCCTGGATCAAAGATTCAATGGCATCTTGAAGGTTGATGTAGTCTTCAATATTATGCCCATGACCTTCGTGAAATGTACAATGATTAGATTTATCTTTCTATGCGTGTTTTATCAAGGAGGGAGGTCTTTCCATGTTCTTAAATTCCATATTCATCACCTCTTGGAAAATTTGAGTCCAAAGAGTGTTGAGGAGGTGTAACTCTCATACTTTCCCTTCAAAGGTGGCCTCGAGTTTCAGCTTTATTGAGTGGGTTATCCATGCTTAGGTTTGACATCTTCTTCTTTCTCTAGATGCTTTCTAGCCCGAAAACTGTCTTCTGCATTGATGTATTTATCAGCTCTAGTATGGAACTCATACATAGTCTTGAGTTCTTTTTTGGCAAGAGAAAAGGATGGGACACATGGCAGAGTCCTTCCCTCATGTAATGTAATGTAGTCTGAGTCTTGTGATTGGCTATTGACCTATGAAGTTTTTGTTTGATGATAACAAACATGAAGATGTTGCAAGATCAAGTCCAAGGCTTTCAAGATTAGTTTTAGGACTTAAATCATTATGTAAAGGTATAAAAGTGGTTCACACAGAGGCCTTAAAAATTGTTTTTCAAATAAACCAAATAGCAACAAAGGTTTTCAAGGCTTCAAAATGGTTTTAGGTTCCAAAGAAACAACTTTTAAGTGGCCAAAAGCTTATAAGATCATTTGGCAATGTTTAAAAGTTATACGAGATGTTTTTCATTTGGTTTATTCGAATAGGAGTTTTCTTATTCGAATAAGAGTTTTCTTGTTCGAATAACCAAAGTCAGAAATGTCAAATCTTCCATCTTGATAAGTTTTATTTGAATAAAGTCCTGCTTTATTCAAATAAAAGTTTAAATCTAGCTTGACACGTAAGGGTTATTCGAATAACCAAGGAGTTATTCAAATAACACGTTTTCCAAAACCCAAACTTCAAATGGTTTATTCGAATAACAAGTTTGTTATTTGAATAACAAGATTTTCTGAAAACTGTTTTTAAAGAGGTTATTCGAATAACATATGTGTTATTCAAATAACACGTCTTAGAGGCAAAATTGCCTACATGATATTTGAAGCTTTATTCGAATAACAATCTTGTTATTCGAATAGGAAACGAACCAGAAAAGGAAATAACAGCTAGTTTATAACCATTAATGCTCCACCAACCTCCCCAACTACTCTTTTCTTAAATGGGTTATAAATATAAGTTGTTAGGCATTTATGGAGATTAGACAATCAATCTAAAAACCTTGTTTGAGCATTAATATGAGCTTTCAAAGCTTTTTCAACATATACTCTATTTTTGGGGTTTAAAGTGTGAATCCTTGATACCCATTGTTTTTCAATTTGTATTATCCACTCTTAAGAGAGTTTCTCATTATTCATACTTTGTATAAACTGTAAAAGAGAAGGTGAGGCATCCCTCAAAGTTGTAAGGGCAAGGTATCCCTTGAAAGAAAAGGCTCAAGCACAAATGGTGAGGTATCCCAAAGTGTGTTAAGTGCTCAAGCCCCTGTTGAAGCTTGAAGATATCATGGAAAATCTCGGGTAATCACTTGAGGACTGGACGTAAGCCACAAGTGGATTAGTGGTTGAATTAAGATAAACCTTGTGTTTGATTCTCTAATCTCAACTCTTTACTATTGTGCATTGTTTTATTGGGATTGCTTGAATACTATCTTGCTTGGCTGTCTTATTTGTGAGTGAAAGCATTTTATCTTATCTTTCCATTCATCTCTATCATTTAATAGTTTCAACGAAAATTGGTTATCAAGTGTTTTACAAGAGATTTGTAAAAATATTTTATATACTCAATTCACTCCCCTCTTGAGTATTGAAGCCACTTGGTAACACGTCTTTCATCTCAGTCAATGTTTACTATTTCCTTATTAAACCGGGATATAAATTCTCAAAGAGATTCTTCTTTTCCTTCTTTGATATGGGAGAGACATGAAATGGATTTTGGCTATGCCTTACTAGTTGTGAAGTGCAGCAAAAATCTCGAGCACAAGTCTTCTTAGTTAATAACAGATTTAGGAGTCAAAGTGGTGAATCATCTCCGGGTGACTTTTTTCAAAGAAAGAGGAAAAATGCGATACATGAGCAGATCATCTCCTCCAACGAATAGGAGAGCAGAAACAAGCATCTAAGTGCTCTTGAGGATCTATAGTTCTATAATAGACTTCAATATTTGTTAGATATTTGAAATGCCTAGGGATCTCATAGGTGATCAGTTTGTTAGAGAAAGGTTGGTTTTGTTTAACCAAATTCCTTAATCCTTGATCTTGGTCTTTATTTCCCAGAACTGGGATTTCAACTCTCAGACTGAGTTTCGTGATCTTGGAATATTCGAGATGACGTACCTCATCACGGGCTGGGTCCCTTCGGTTTTCCTAATTCTTATTACCAATTTGATTTTTGCCTTTGTTTTCCTGGTTGACAGCTCTCTCCAGGTTATAAATACGTTCGTCCTAAATTCTAACAAGACAGATGAGTTCTTCTCTAGATAGCTCCAGGAGACTGGATTCGCCCTGGTGGGACCGAACTTCAACATTATCCACCCGTGCTCCTAAGCGTTGTACTGTGGATACCCGTAGTCTAGTATCTCCAAAAACTACTCCTTGCAGACCGAGTCATTGCCTCACGAGAACTCACTGCGACAAAGGAGAAAGTTTTTTGCAAGTGTGGGAAGTCTCTACCCCTTTCAGCCTGGGTTTCAATTAGGCTGCGACCAGCTCTAGGATTAGCTAATGAACCAGAGTGGATGCCGAACGGTGGCCAGAAGAAGGTTGATTCTGACTGACAGAGACATGATTTCACCTTGTAGTAATCATGATGGTGGTGATGGGAATTGAAATTTATCTTTCCCACAGACGACGCCAATATTATGAATAGGTTTCAGAGAATCACCTAAATAAGGTTGATGTAGATGGTTTCCTTGGTAGTTACGATGGTGGTGCGAAGGGTGGGTAACTACAAAAGGCGCTCCGATAGTCAAGTTAGACCATGCACAAGGTGGGTAGTGTTTGAGATTAGATGCATACCTTTGCTACCTTGTGTGGTATTTATAGGAGCATCTTGGTTGATAAGAATTACAGTTAAATTTGCATTAAATGTTGTTAATTAGAATAAGAATCCAATGAGATTATAATCTCTTATAGTTGATTCTTCTATTTATGAGGGATATAATTGATCTCCTTATCTTTGAGGGATTCTATGAGATATTTACTCCTCATAAATCGATAAATTTACTTATCTAATAGTGCGCATAAATATGTAAGATCCAATTCTGGTAGGCTAAGTTGCTCCTAAATCGCTAACCTGAAACTCAATCCAAAACATATTCCATACTTAATAAATCAACAAAAAAGCTTAAGACATCACAAGTAGCTGCTAAAATGGTTTTTGAATGTAAATCAATCCAAAATAAGAACATTCGTTAGGAAATACCAAAAATTGACAACACATCAATGGTTGACTATAGTTATATTTTGCCTTACTTTATATAAATACAACATGCTATAAAAATGTAAGTCAGATCATACAGCAGGAATTTATAACTTATTTATAAGGAAGATAATAACATAACTTGTACTCAATTATATCAGGTAATTAAATATTTGATTCCTCAACATGTACTCAATCCTTCAAATAGAAAAATTCATCCCAAAAAGTCCTATTAATGAAATGAAAATGACTAATCAAAATACCCCTTACATTAGTAAAAGATATTAAGAGAGACGAAGACTCTATCTCCAATCAATAAGAAATAATAAATACTCATCTGCATTCAAATAGGAGAGCCAAATGCATTTCCAGACAGCGCCTCCAAAATGATAGTTAAAACAAATTTGGTTAGCTTTTGATTTACAATTTAAATTGAGAGTTATAGGACCTTTAGGGCCCAAGCTTGAATTACATGCTCCTCCATTTAGCTCCAAAGAAGCATTAGAGTTTTGCTTTGAGAAGTAATTGTTGAAGCTTTGCCCCTGTAGGCCAGTGCTTCTATCCTCTTCATTATTGCTCATAGAAGCAGATTTTACACTCTTCTTTGATTTAGCATTCTTCCCTTTCTTTGATACCTACATAATGATGTGTTGTATTTTAACACACATTTTATGTTTGGTTTGATATGGATTTAGGTATTTTATGAGAATTTATGTGACTAATCATTAAATTATCCTTGGTCACTTATGATTGGTCTCTCCTTATGTTTAGGTCCAAAATGGATGTTTTAACATGATTCTATGAAGATTTGATTGAATCCATTGCAAGAGAGTTGAGCTTGGAATCATGATTGTCAAGATTCGTGGAATTTTAGACCTTCGTGTGGTGAAACAAATGTAACTTGAGTTATGGAGGTCAAAACAAGGTGATTTTGATAGTGTTGAAAAGCTAAGAAGGAGAGTTACAACTTTTATAAAGACCACAAAGTCAAATACTTACTCTAGAAGGTCACATGGGGTAAAACAATCACTTATAAGGGGTACCCCATGTGACGTGTCAAGATCCATCCAAAAAGCCACATAAGGTATCTGTATGGATTCCTTAGGTCACACAGGATACACCATGTGCAATCCCATGAATTTTGTTTTAGTTTTCTAAATTGATATATTTCATTACTTGGGGACTAATTAAGCAAGTTTCTTAAATTCACTCAGCATATTTTCATTACATGGAGACCAATTAAGGAGATTGAATGAAAAATATGTCTCTATTAGGGTAAATATCCTATAAGTAGACTAAGGATTGAAGGCAAGGGTTTGAGATAAGTTTAAGGAGAAAGGAGGAAATCATTGAAGACATCTACTTCTTCTTCTTCTTTTTCTTCTTCTTCTTCTTTCTCTCACTTCTTTTTTAATTTCTGTTTGGATATAATCATGATTGTTTCTTCATCTATTGTCTTTGTTTGAGTTACAATGGCCATGAGTGGCTAAATTCTAAATTTCTAGGATTAGGATGTAACTCTTTACTCTTCTATGTTAAATACTTGGCTTAATTATTTATTAATGAGAAATTATTGTTCTTGATTTATTCTTAGTGTGTTTAATGATTGTGGTATGTTGCACTCCATACTTGCATGATCTTAAGTATTAAGTGAATGATCGAGAGATGAAATCTAATTGCTTGATAATCTAATAATTGAACTTAGGAATTGAGACTTAAATATAGGCTTGAATCCTTCGAGGAGCAACCATTTGTCATTGAACTTAATGGGTTTAAACTTAATGAATTGCCATAAGAATGAGATTAATGGGGTTTTAACACATTTTTAATGCCAAGAGGTTGGGTTTTAAATAGTTTAGGACAAACTGCCTTTAAGAATATAATTAATCATTAGCAAAAATATGGTTGATATTTGTCACAGTGGATATTGTAGTGAATTCCTAATCATAAGCCTTTAAAACTTGGTTAAACTTTATCCTTTTCAATTTGTTTGTTTGCTTTATTGGTTAATTTCTTGCCTTCCTCTTGAATTTCATTTTCTTTATCCCTCTTTGATCGCTTAAATAATCGGTATTGTTGTGAGAGTTAATAATCATATCAATCCTCATGGAAACGGTCATGATTTACTACTTGAACGATCAGTGTACTCGCAGAAATCTTACATAAAGTTTTTTACACTGTTGCTGAGGATTGGTGTTGATATTAACACAAGTGGCAATTTGATTAGCTTGAGCATTTTATTTTTTGTTTTACTTTTTTTTATCTCTATTTTGCTTTTTAGGTGTTATTTCCTTTTTATGTGTAGAATAAGGAGCCAAGGAGATCTTATTGTACAAATAGTACTTGAGATCAAGAGGACACTTTGTAACGCACCTAAATATACCAAGGTTACTAAATCAGTGTGTAATCGTAGTTTCAATTACACGCATTTATGCATTACTAAACGAACCATGAATGTGTCAACCCTTAATACAACCATTGGAATGATACTTATATATATAGTTTATAGCCAATTTACAATAGTTTCCAAATTAATGAGTTTATTTTTCGCATTTATGCATAAGTAGAAAATACGAACCATGATTGAAATATAAATGTATTCAACCCTTAATACAACCATTAGGAATGAAATCACATTCCATATATATATAGTTTATAGCCAATTTACAAAAACGAATCAACGATAACATAGAATATAATAATTATAGAGTCAAATAAAATACGGATAATCGAGGAATAAAAACATAAAAGATAATGGGAGAAGTAGTAACCCGAGGGATCAAGAGACGGGTACTACCGAGGCCAAGGTGCTAAAACAAGGCCGCAACCCCATATGCATCATGACATAGGACTCGGCGATCGTCTAGTTGACACGAGAGGATATTGTAGTGCATCAATGCCTCCCACGCTTCCTCTTGAATTTCATTTTCTCCCTCTGACGAAATCGAAGAAATCTTGCACGGTCATGTTCCCAACCCCATTCGGCAAGGTGTGGTTCCTCATCATCTTCTTAAGGAGCCAAGGGCTTTTTATCAAATATGAATATAAAACAACAATACATTACAAATATACGGTAGTTTCCAAATTAACGAGTTTATTTTTTTCGAGACATAAGTAGAGAAATATAAATGTATTCAACCCTTAATACAACCATTGGAATGAAATCCGTTCCTTATATATCTTTCATTACCATAGAATATAATAATATTGACAATGGAATAATAAACATTGGAAGTAGTAAGCCAATTGGACGAATACTACCGACAGACATAAAAGGGCGTATCATATGACACTCAGCGTCCTAGTTGACACAACGAGGCAATGTGCCCGAAACGAAGAAATCTTGCATGGGTTCCTAAAGCAATGTGGTTCATATATTCATCAATCAAATATGAATATAAAACAACAACAAAAATATAGGAAAGAGGTGAGACACCCGTATTTCATTAGAATTTATAATAAAAGCAATTCAATTCATAACAGAATTTATAATAAAAGCAATTCAATTCTAAGCAAAAATCAGAATCAACAATAACAGTGATATTTATAGTAAAGGTAGAACAATAGTAAGCAATATCAGGTAGATCACAATAGTATTTCTAGGAATCAGCACAACAATCAGATAATCATTTATAGAGGTACAACAGTGATCTACACGTTCATAAGTGTTCATGCTCGACAGATTATGAGACCGATAATGTACGATGCACAATGCATTATGGTACCAAATCCTACTCCATGGAGCTAGACTCAAACAGTCAGAGAGAAAGATCAAGAGACGTGTCTGTAACTCGGCTGCCGAGGCCAAGGTGTCGAGACGGTTCTACGCTCGATCATGACATAGGATAGTGTCTCGAGGCCAAGGTGGATCGCTAAATAAGTGATGTCGTCTAAAACTCAACGCTTAAATAATCGGTATTGTTGTGAGAGTTAATTTTCTATGTGCACATACAAGGCATTGTATTTTTTGATCTCATTTTCCACGCTCGATCATGACATAGGATAGTATCTCGATCCGGATCGTCGGTGTATTTGCAGTAGTTTCAAATTAACGAGTTTATTTTTGCCCCATGACAAAGAGGAGCTCATTGGAATGAAATCACGTTCCTTATATATATAGTTTATAGCCAATTTCGAATCATCTCGATAACATAGAATATAATTTCCTTGGAATCCATGTGAGGGGACAACCCCATATGCATATGACACTCAAGAGTTGACACTTTATAACGCACCCGATGCCCCCAAGGTCATAACACGACCTACACGGCCTTTTATCAAATATAGAATATAAAACAACAATACAAAAATATGCATCCGCACCAAGGTGTGCTCAATCTCCAAGGCAACTTGGGCTTATTTAATAGTCCACATGACATTCACAATGCATAAGACTCACAATATGCATGAATATGTATGATCAACATCACATACTATTCCATAATATGCCACAATTGGCTCAAATAAGCATTAATACAACATTGGTCACTCATATGGACCCACAATATCATAATATTGAAATTAAATAAGGTAATATATTTTTAGGGTCCATTATGCATTCTTATTCAAGATTTAATGGACCCACAATATCAATTGAAATTAAATAAGGTAATATATTATTCTAGTATTTCTAGAATAAAAACACAACAAATGATAATCATTTATAGAGGTACAATAGTGATCTACACATTCACAAGTGTTCATGCTCGACAGATTATGAGACCGATAATGTACGATGCACAATGCATTATGGAACCAAATCCTACTCCATGGAGCTAGACTCAAACAGTCAGAGAGAAAGATCAAGAGACGTGTCTGTAACTCGGCTGCCGAGGCCAAGGTGCTAAAACTCAACAGTTTTCTATGTGCACATATAGGCATTGTACAGACAGTCTACACTCGATCATGACATAGGATAGTGTCTCGGTCCGGATCGTCGGTGTATTTGCATCGGTTTGCCCCATGGCACAGAGGAGCTCTAAACTGTCCATGTGAGGGACCCGCACCCCGATGCCCCCAAGGTCATAACACGACCTACACTAGTCTACTCGCATCCGCACCAAGGTGTGTTCAATCTCCTAGGCAACTTGGCCTTACAACAGTCCACAAGACATTATAAGAATCCATCCCTAAGTAAGTTTCCATTTGCCATTCTTATAAGAATCCGTTAATAAGTTTCCATCTCGCGTTATGCTCAAGTCTCTTGATACCAACCACTTAGTTATTATTCTACATGGGATCAATCCAATTCCTAAAATCCATGATCAAAATCGTGGCTTCCCAAAGTCCACTACTAACATCAATTTCTCCCATTTTATGTATTGATTTCTTGATATCCTTTACTTAAGTTTTAGTTCACAAAGCTCATTCCAATTCCTTATAGTTTCAATCTAAAATCGTGGCTTCACATTGAGTTAAATAACCCTTAAAACTCTCCATCTCAATTTCCAACATTAGCATTCACCTCTCCAATTACACAGCTCCTTCTCACAGTTACCTAGCTGATTCTGTTCTGGGCGCCTAGGCGCCATCTCTGGAGCGCTTGAGCGCTGGTGGAGCACCTGGGCGCTGACCACGAAGCGCCTGAGCGCTCACCAGGCCGCGTCACAGGGAAAACTTTCTGGGCATAGAGCGCCTAGGCGCTCTATGCACAGCGCCTGAGCGCTAGTGCATTAACAAGGGTTCTGTAGAATTCGTTTCTGCAGAACCTTGGCCCATCCTTCGTCAAGGTTTCTCATTTATCTTCCAACAATCCAAATATGATTCATGTCCCCTAAATACAAAATAACAATATATAAGTTCATGATCATCAAAGCATCCAATGTAAATCCATATATTCATACAAATCAAACAACTACAAAATCATGGAAATGACACAATATAACAAAGAGAGAAATCCACCATGGATTCCCTCATCAACACAATACACAAGACATTTCTTTACTACCAAGAGTGGTTGAAGAGGATCATCTCCCTCTTACCTAAATGAAGACAATCACAAGGATGCTTCTCCTTTTTGCTCTTGATTTTCATTTTCCCCCCTTCAAGAAAGCCCTAGGGTGAGAAATTCCCAAAGTGTTCACTCCAATCATGGAAAAATGACTCCTTGGCCACATAGGTGACCAATAAAACAAAAATGAGAAGGAGATAGAAGAAAGTTGAAGACTTTACCTCAAAAGCTCCAAGCTTTAGCTTCAATGGTGAAAAATGGAGGAAGAAGAAGAAGAAGAACCAAGAATGGCCACAAGGAAAATGGTCATGGAATGATGGAAGAAAGCTAGATATGGAAGTGGTGAAGCAAGAAATGAAGAGGGGGAAATGGTGAGGGTGTACGGTTGGGGAGGAAGAAGAAGAAGAAGAAATAAAATGAAAATGTGAGTATTGGGCTCCCAAGGGCCTCTGCCGTAGGGAGAAGAGTGGAGAGGGAAGAGGGAGAAATGGGGAAATGGGTGAAAATTTCCTGGAAGTTTCCCAAATGAGTATTTTGAATTAATTTAACTTTTTTTTTGAAAATAAAGTTAAATGAGCTTGACACAAGGTAAATTTTGAATAATGTGATAAGATTTTTATTACTTGTTATTATTTATTGGACAATAGTTATAGTTGACAGAAAACAGCATTAACAAATCTGACAGATTAATTCTTCGCAGTGTTTTATTATTCCATCTGTTAAAATTTCTTGAAGGACGTGAAACCTTGTAAACTGTGTCTAACCTCGGGTTTAGTAAGATCCCCCATAGACGTTTCCATAGTTCAAGGTTCTCGAAAAAATATTTCATTTTCCCAGTTCGGCTCAGTGTGCACGCAAAACAAGGAATATATTAAAATATTCACCGTTTCCGAAAAATTCTGAAAGAATTCACATAATTCACAAATATTAGAAAATGACTATTCGTAATAAAATTTTCCAACTTTGGGAGTGTTACAGTCGTTTTGCCAACTCTACCCTATGTGTACGCAAAACGAGGAATAATATTAAAATATTCCACGTTCTCAGAAAAATTCCTAAAAATCCTAAATATTGTAAAATGATCATTTATCCTAAAATTATAAATTTTCGGGATGTTACACACTTCATTATAATAGGAGGGAAAGAAGAGCACAAGAAGCTGAAAAAGTAACCATGGAGGCTAGTAACCACCAAATAGCCAATGTCAAGCAGAAGTTGAGAGACGATGTTGTCCTTACTGGTCATGATCATCACCTTTTTGTTGTGAGGCCAGCGGTGGCGGCTAGCAATTTTGATCTGAAGGCATCATTAATCCAAATGGTTCAATAATCACCTACTGATGATCCTAATAAACATTTGGATAATTTCTTGGAGATGTGCGACACCTTGAAGCTCAATGGAGTCATAGTTGATGTCATTAGGCTCTATTTGTTCCTTTTTTTCTCTTAGGGGGAAGGCGAAGAAATAGCTACATTCAGAAGCCCCTAATTCTTTCACTACATGGAGGAATTGTCACAAGCCTTCTTGGCCAAATATTTTCCATTGGGGAAGATGATCAAGCTTCACAAGGATATCACTACCTTCTCCTAAGGGGCTAATGAATCACTTTATGATACATGGGAGTGGTACAAGGACCTTCTAAGGTAATGCCCACACCATGGTTTTCCCGACTAGATTGTAATTCAAACTTTTTACAATGAGATGACCGATGGGGAAGACTCCAACTAAGGTCAAGAGTTTAATAGCGAAAGTTGCTTTAAATAACTGCTAATGGCCAACTAAATAAGCAGCTTCAAAGAAGCAAGCCGGTGTATATGAACTTGATGCTATAAACATGTTGACTAAAAAATTTGATGCCTTGACCGAGAAGTTGGAAAAGATGACCATCAATGTTGTTAATGCTCTTAAAATGACTTGTGGAGGGGGACATAAAGCTTTAGGATATAATGTGGCCTATTCATAAGAATCATTTATAGAGTAGGCTAACTTTGTCAATAACAACTCCATGGCTCAAGGCAATCTATACTCCAATGACTATAATCCGGGATAGAGAAGTCTCCTCAATCTCTCATGAGGTAATCAACAAAATTAAGGTGTTCAATCCAACAGTAGACCCTCACCCAGATTCGAACAAGTCTAACAACTTTATCAAGGAGCAAAGTCTAATTTGGAGATTCTTATGGAGAGCTTTATGGCCACTCAAAGTCAACAAACTTAAACAATTTAATAATAAGCTCAAGCCATTCAACAACAAACTCATGCAATTCAATAAGTTTAGCAATATAGAGATGCAATTAAGCAAATCAACTTGAGGCATGAACAATTGGTTTCTCATAACAAGATGTTTAAGACTCAAATAGCCTAAAAAACATGTTTGTTCACCAAGGCACAAGAGATACTACCAAGCCAACTAGAACCAATCCCAAGGGAGTAATTCAATGCAATATTTTTGACAAAGGGCAAGCAATTAGAAGTCTCAGAAGGTGATGAGGAGAAAAGGATAGTTGAAGAAGCCCATAAGGCCTCCAAAGAAGATGGAGAGAATACCAAGAAGTATGTACTTCTAGAGGCCTATGTTCCACCTTTGCCTTTGCCTCAAAGATATCAAAAGGAAAAGCTTGATGCACAATTTGGGAAGTTTGATAATCACATATTTTATACATTAATAAACCTTCATTTTTAGTCATTTACATTCTCCATGTACTTAATTGATTGAGTTTGGTTATGTTTTGTAAGTTTGGACTCAAATTGGACTTAATTGATTTTTCTAGCATTATTTGGGTCTTACACTGTTTCTGTATTTCTGTCATATCTTAAGTTCTAAATGTGTAAAAATTATGCATCTTATGTTGTGGGAAAGATAAGAGAGAGCTCTACAACTTTCATGAAGAGCTCCAGGTAAAATATGGACATCTAGAGGAGCTAAATGGGCTTGGAAGTTAGAACACGGATTTTATGACTAGAACCTAAACAGTGTGCAGTAATTAGAGCATAACTCGGGTTGTAGGAACTTTCTTGGGTTGAAATTTGGAGACTTGAAAGTTAAGACTCATATATACAACTTTCATGAAGAACATAAGAGCTCATTCGGACAGCTTGGAGGTGATATTGGGTCTGGAAGTCAAAACAGAGGTGCTGAAATTGGGTCTGAATAGTCTGTAGTAATTAAGTCATATCTTAGGCTGTAGGATGAATTTTTGGATGATTTGGTGGCATTGGAAAGCTGAGACAAAATGCTACGACTTTTATGAAGACCATGTTACTTCATTCTGATGGCATCTATGAGATCAGTACTAAATGATTTCGGAGACACAGAATCTCAATAATTTTTCACTCACCAACTCACTATTTGGCATTTTTCACTCATCCACCTACTCCTCACCTACTCTTAATCAGCTCCCTTATAATTTTGTATCTCTAATCCTCTATAAAAGGCTCAATTGACTAACCATTTAGGGGGGCTTTGGTGTTAGGCTTGGTTAGGAGAAATTATGTTCATGCTTGTATATTTTCTTCCTTTGTTGTAATTTTCTTTTGTTTTAATTTGAAGTTATGTTCATCTTTCTTTTCTTCTCTCTTTCTTTCTTCTTGTCTATGAGTAACTAAATCTTCATCTTACTTAGGTGAAAGAATGAAGCTCTTGGTAATGAAATAAGGTTAGATTATTCTATTTCTTGTGCTTAAATGATATATTATCAAGTTAACATTAGATGTGTTGTATTTTGTTTCCAATCAATTTAGAAACCTTCTTTGTATAATGGAGATCTTGATTTATTGTAGACAAGAGGATTGACACAGTGAATGCTTGAACTCATTTAAAAATGTTAGTAGATAATTAAAGAAATCATAATATGATTGCATATATAATTAAATTTTGAATGTTATATTTTTCGATTGGAACCTCCGTTGTGTGTGGATTTCAATTGAGTTATAAAAAGAAATAATATTGCCTTTAATTTATTACCAAGAATGGATCTTCTAACCTAAGTAAGTTCTTAAATTTAATTGTGAACAAATTTTATTATTTTTATTATTATGACAAATCATTTCCTTACCTCAAATAATTTTTCTTCATCAATTCCCTATGGATCGACCTTGGACTCTTGAGAATTTATTACTTGAGATAACCTGCACTTGGGTTTGCATCATTTAATCTCGCATCAAGTTTTTGGTACCGTTACCTGGGACTTGATTTGAAGTTTTATTTTATTGAGATTCTTTTTTTTAAATAAAATTTATTCTCTCTTCTCCCTCACCGGAGCAAAAGATCGGCTTGCCGATCCTTCGATTTCTTTACTAACTCTCTAACTTTCTAACTATCTAACTTACTAACTAATTTACTAACATACTAATTTTCTAACTTTTATATTTATGTCATTTTAATTTATGTCATTTATTTTTTGCTTATTAACTTTTATTTTCTCGCTCTCTAACTTTTAATTTACGTCATTTAATTTATGCTCTTTAACTTTTTAATTTTTGTTATTTATTATTGCTTTCTAACATAACGAAATAATCTTTCTTCTTCTCTTCTCTTTCGCTGGCTCTGGTGGGGCTCTGTTTCTCTCCGGTTTTCATATTTTAAATTTATTTTCTGCAATTTACTTTCTGCACTTTATTTTTTATATTTTACTTTTTGCACTTTCTAACTTACTAATTATTAACTCTTTAATTATCTAATTTTTTACTTTATCAGTTATCTAACTTTTTACTTGTTAATATTTATTGGGTGGTTAATTTATACCACATTCTTGTTAATATTTAATGGCTAGTATAAACCGTCTACTTGTATATTATTTTTTTTATTTTAAGTCATTTATTTATGCTTAATTGGTATCATGATTTAAATTCTGGTCATTTAATTAAAATTAATCCTGATACTTTATATATTGATTTCTTTGAATCATAATTACACATAATTGACACAATGACTGAAAATGAAAATGTATATGATGAACATGAAAATCAATCGTTGCGAACCATATGTGAATATTTGCAACCACCTCGAAATTCTAGTCCATCATGCTTTATCTTTTCACTCAATGCCAACAATTTTAGATTTAAGGTAGGTATGATTTCTTTACTTCCTAATTTTCATGGTTTAGAATTTGAAAGCCCATATTTACATCTGAAAGAATTTGAGGAAGTATGTATTGCTTTCAATAACCAAAATTGCACTGAAGAGATTGTTAAGCTTAAATTGTTTCCTTTTTCTTTAAAAGATAAAGCAAAATCTTGGCTTAACACTTTGAAACCAAGATCAATTGGCACATGGCAAGAAATGCAAGGTGAGTTCTTAAAGAAATTTTTTCAACACATAAAACCAATGCTATGAAAAGACAAATCCAAAATTTTTCCTAAAATTCAAATGAAACATATTTTCAATGTTGGGAACGGTTAAAAGATTTGTTAAATTATTGCTCGCATCATGGTTTTGAAAAATGGCGCACTATAAGCTTATTTTATGAAGGTTTAACATCTGAAACTAAACAATTTGTGGAAACAATGTGCGATAGTGAGTTTCCTGATAAAGAACCTGATGAAACTTTAGACTATTTAAACCACCTGGCTAAAAATTCTCAATCTTGGCATAGTACTAACTCTTCTGAAAATTCAATTAGATCTAACCTTGCAAGTGCTAATAAAGGAAAATATCACCTTAGTCAAGAGGAAGATCTAAATGCAAGGTTTGCCAATTTGGCTAAAAAGGTTAAAGCCATGGAATTAAGAAAAACAAAAGAAATCAAATCTGTGCAAAATGAAGAAATTTGTGGCATTTGTGATGACTTAGGACACTCAACACATGAATGTCCTAAGATTCCTGTTTTTAAAGAAGTTGTACATGAGCAAGTAAATACAATGAAAAATTTTAAAAAGTCATTTACTTCTTTTTTTTTCAAATACATACAATCTGGGATGGAGAAATCATCCGAACTTCAGTTGGAGGAATAATAATCAGTCACAATTCATGCAACCACCACCTCCTCAGGCACAACAGGACTCTTAAAATTTTCAAGGATATGCACCTTATGTCCCACCATATAGGAAAAACCTTGAAGAAACACTGCATACATTCATAGAAAAGCAAGAGACCATTAATAAACAAAACAATCAAACCATGAATGACATAAAAGACACTCTTGCTAAACTTTCTTCTACACTCACCATTCACGAGAAAGAAAAATTTCTTTCTCAACCTCAACCAATCCTAAGGGTCAGTACAATCTAAATGAGGGGAGTTCAGAAAACTAACAAATGGACTAAGTCAAGTCAGTGATAACTCTTAGGAGTGGAAAGGTTATTGAAAAACAAATTCTCGAATCTTATGAGAAAGAAGTTGAACCAATTTCCCAAGAAAATGAAGAAGTTGACCAAAAGGAGACCGAACTCTCGCCTTCACCCTCATTTCCTCAAGCATTGAATAATCCAAAGAAATTGGATCACTACACTGAAATTTTTGAAATTTTGAAACAAGTGAAGATCAATATTCCTCCTTTAGATACTATCAAACAGATTCCTTGTTATGCCAAATATTTGAAGGACTTGTGCACTGTTAAAAGGAAACTAAATGTGAAAAAGAAAGCATTTTTGGCTAAACAGATAAGCTCTATTCTTCAGAATAATAATGCGTTGAAATATAAAGATCTCAGTTGTCCTACAGTTTCATGCATTATTGGAGAACATGAAATTGAAAAAGCTTTACTTGATCTTAGTGTTAGTGTCAATTTGCTTCCATATTCAGTTTATCAGTAACTCAACTTAGGTGAGTTAAAATCAACTTCTATAACTCTTCTACTTGCCGATAGATCAATTAAAATTCCAAGATGAATAATGGAAGATGTGTTGGTTCAAGTTGATAAATTCATATATCCTGTGGATTCTATTGTCTTGGATACTGAACCTATGGTTGATAGTTGCAAGTCAATTCCTATTATTTTAGGCCGTCTATTTTTAACAATATCTAATGCTTTGATAAATTGCAAAAATGGAGTGGTGAAGCTAACATTTGGAAACATGACACTGGAGCTCAATGTTTTTAACATGTGCAAGCAACCATAGGAAGTCCTTGATGAAAAGGAGGAAGTTGAAGGAATTGAAGCCATTATAGATGATCATCTTCAAACAAGGAGTTCTTATGACCCTTGAGAAATTTGTTTAGTCAATTCATTTGAGTCAGGCATGCAATTAGAAGATGATATCTCTGAAATATGCTCTTTGCTTGATTGTACAAAGGTAATGGAGTACATAGGATAAAAGCCAAGATTTGAAGAGATAAAACCCATGAATGATAATGTCCATGAAGAAGTACCCACACCGGAACTAAAGTCATTACCTGCTGGGTTGAAGTACACATTTTTGGGAGAAGAGCAAAACTTTTCAGTGGTAATTTTCTCGTCTCTTACTGAAGAACAAGAATGTATGTTAACAGAAGTACTTAAAAGGTATAAAAGTGCAATTGGATGAACAATAAAGGACATAAAAGATATTAATCTATTAATTTGTACACATAGAATACATTTAGAGGATAATGCTAAAACTTCTCAACAACCTCAAAGAAGATTAAATCCACACATGAAAGAGGTAGTTAGAGCTGAAGTCCTTAAATTGCTTGATGTTGGAATTATCTATCCTATCTCTGGCAACCAGTGGGTAAGCCCTACATAAGTTGTGCCTAAGAAATCTGGAATAACAGTGGTTGAAAATGATAAGGGTGAATTAATACCTACGCGAGTCTCATCTAGTTGGCGTATGTGTATTGATTTTAGAAAATTAAATGCTGCTACTAGGAAAGATCATTTCCCCTTGCCATTTCTTGATCAAATTCTGGAAAGGGTAGCAGGACATCCATACTACTATTTTCTTGATGGTTATTCGGGTTATAATCAAATACCAATTGCATTAGAAGATCAAGAAAAGATCACTTTTACATGTCCATTTGGTACTTTTGCATATAGAAGAATGTCTTTTGGCCTTTGTAATGCTCTAGCAACATTCCAAAGATGCATGTTAAGCATTTTCAGTGACATGATTGAACATTATTTAGAGGTTTTTGTGGATGACCTGACAGTTTTTGGAAATTCTTTTAAAAATTATCTTGATAATTTGGAAAAAATTCTTAAAAGATGTGAAGAAAAAAGATTTGTGTTAAATTGGGAAAAATGTCATTACATGGTTACCTCAAGAATAGTGTTAGGTCATGTGATATCTTCTAAAGGAATTGAAGTTGATAAGGCCAAAGTTGAATTAATTGCCCATTTGCCTTCTCCAAAAATAGTCAGAGAAGTTCGTTCCTTTTTAAGACATACAGGATTTTACAGAAGATTCATAAAGGATTTTAGTGTCATATCTAGACCATTATATAATCTTTTGTTGAAAGATACACCATTTGATTGGACTCAAGAATGTCAAAAATCTTTTAAAAAATTAATTGGTCTTCTGACATCTGCTCCTATCATGTAATCTTCTGACTAGTCTTTGCTTTTTGAGTTGATGTGTGATGCTAGTGATTTTGTTGTTAGCGCTATTTTAGGCCAAAGAAAGGAAGGAAAGTCTCATGTGATTTGTTACGCAAGTAAAACTTTAAATAGTACACAAGTGAATTACACCACTGCTGAAAAAGAACTACTTGCCATAATTTTTGCACTAGACAAATTTTGATCTTACTTAATTAGTTCTTTTATTGTGATTTTCGTCGATCATGCTGATGTTAGATATTTGATATCTAAGCAAGATGCCAAACCAAGATTGATAAGGTGGATCTTGTTGCTTCAAGAATTCAACATCACAATAAAAGATAAGAAAAGAGCTGAAAATATTGTCGCTGATCATTTGTCCAGACTTACAATAGGCTCACATTTTGATAGCACACCTATCAATGATTCTTTTCTCAATGAATTTTTATTTTCTGTCAATTCCATGCCTTGGTTTGCTAACATAGTCAACTTTCTTGTAACAGGAAAGATGCCGCCTCAATAAACGCACCAAGATAGAAAGAAATTTTTGACAGAGGTGAAAAATTTTTATTGGGATGACCCATACTTGTTCAAATATTGTCCTGACCAAATCTTTCAAAGATGTGTACCCGACAGTGAGGTAGGTAGTGTCATTAAATTTTGTCACTTAAAAGCATGTGAAGGTCACTTTTCTTCAAAGAAAACAGGTACGAAAATCTTGCAGTGTGGATTTTATTAGTCCACTTTATTTAAGGACTGCTATACTTTTTGCAAAAGTTATGAAAATTGTCAAAAAATGGGCTCAGTTTCAAAAAGAAACATGATGTCTCTGAACCCTGTCCTTGTCATTGAAATTTTTGATTGTTAGGGAATTGATTTCATGGGCCCATTTCCATCTTTATTTGGATTTGTGTATATTTTGGTTGCAGTTGATTATGTCTCAAAATGGATTGAGACGATTCCATGCCGACCTAATGATCATAAAACTGTTCTCAAATTTTTAAAAGAAAATATCTTGTGTCGATTTGGAATCCCTCGAGCTATCATCAGTGATGGGGGAACACATTTTTGCAATAAACCATTTGAATCTTGAATGAAGAAATATGGTATTACACGCAAAATTGACACCCCTTATCACCGTCAGACAAGTGGACAAGTTGAATTAGCAAATAGGGAGATTAAACAAATTTTGAAAAAAACAGTTAACCCAAATCGTAAAGATTAGTCTTTAAGACTAAACGATGCACTTTGGGCTTACCGTACTGCTTTCAAAACATCCTTGGACATGTCACCCTATCGGTTAGTCTATGAAAAATCTTGTCACTTGCCTATAGAATTGGAACGTAAAGTATTTTAGGTCATTAAAGCTTCAATCTAAATATTGATGATACTTGCAAGATACACAAATTGTAATTAAATGAATTGGAGGAATTGAGAAATGATGCATATGAAAATTCAAAGATTTATAAAGTTAGAACAAAAGCTTTTCATGACAAGACAATTTTGAAAATCTTTTGAAATTAGTCAAAAAGTTCTGCTTTATAATTCTCATCTGCACCTATTCCTTGGAAAATTGAGATCTAGGTGGAGTGGTCATTTTGTTGTCAAACATGTGTATCCTCATAGGGCTATAGATATTGAGAATCCTAAGAATGGTAATATGTATAAAGTCAATGGATAAAGACTCAAACCATTTTTGGAAAACTAAGTTGATAAGGTAGAATTCATCTTTCTTTCAGATCCTTGTTATGAATAGAATTTATTCTAATTTTGTTGCCTTGTTTTTGCAGTTCTTTGTGTTGCAGGTTAAGTGGCGGATAACGGTACTCCGTGACTCTCAAGTCGGTTTGTTTTTCAGTTTTTCAAAATAACTAAATCCTTCTCCTTTAAAATGGATGTCATTCTTTCAAACTTGAGAAAACATTTTCCTTCCCTCCCTCAAAATGCTCTGACAAAAATCTACAAAGCTAGATGTGAAAGATTGAGATTGTTAATGCACAATGGTATGCCCAATGATATACACTAGATAATTGAAGCAAAGGTCCAACTAGCAGGTGAGTCTTCAATTTCATTTGACTCATACATGCCAAGTCTTGGAAGAAGCTTATATTCTAAAAGGAGAAGAGCAAAAAGGTTACAAGTCTGTCACAAATGTGCACGATAGAATTGTAACAAGTGATGTCGTTCTTTGGGGATGGTTTCCGCAAACAGAGAAGATAAATTTTTTTTCATTAAGAATGGACTGAGTAAGGAGTCATTAGATGATATCTTATTGACTCTTGAGACACATTCTTGTGGATTTATGCATTGTAAACTTCTTAATTTGTGGAATCTCTTCAAGGATGAAGAAAAACGCTACAGTCTTGGGAATCTGACTCTAAAAGACCTTATTTGCCAATTTATAAGAAAATTGGATGGGAAGCTTATCCTCGACTCATAGAAGGCATTTAAGCCGTTACTGGACGTGAAACCAGAGGCAGATGTGAGTCATATCCACAACAATCTGTACATATTATCTTCTTCTTCTTCTTCTTCTTCTTCTTCTTCTTCTTCTTCTTCTTCTTCTTCTTCTTCATGTTTTCTTAAAAAAAAAAGAAAAAAAAAAGTCTGAACAAGGGCGATCTGGAAGGAGTACCATGACATTAATTAATTGTGGAGTCCCAGCTTTTGGCTGACCCATCATTGACTCGGGTGGACCTTTGCACGCTAGTCCTTAAAGAAGGTTCGTGTACCATGCTCTGCAGAGAGCCGCACTCCATAACCCAATATTTACCATCTAGGCACTGTAGAGTTGATGGACAGGCAGAAGCGCCCCATTCTGGTTATTAGTGAGAAGTAACCCGTGGCTGCCAAAGCGCATGAGGCGAGCCAGGATTTTTCCCATGCCTAGGTGTGTCTTTCCCACGCCTAGGCGTGGTTATAAATCACATGCCTGTTCTCTGCTTGCCATGCCTAGGCTTGACTTTACCACGCCTAGGCGTGGAGGTCTCTATCTAAACACCTTGAAAAACTGACTTTACCACGTCTAGGCGTGGCTTTTCCACGCCTAGGCGTGAATGTCTCTTCCTGGAATCCCTGAGAAACTGCAAGGGCCACGCCTAGGCGTTGATTTGTCACGCCTAAGCATGGGTTGGCAGAACCTCCCCTTGATGTTTTCTTCACAAATTGAGCCTCTCTTCACTTTCCTCGTCCCTTCCAAGACCTTTCTCATCTTGAATACCTATATCAAAACAATGGCAAAGTCCATCAAACCACAATCCATCCAACTTAGATAAACAAGATCTTCAAAGATTCAATTATAAATCATTTGAGTCAACAAACTTAATTCACCAAAGTTATGCAAATATTGAACTTAGGACCTTGAAAACTTAGGGATAGCATGCTCAAATACAATCAAATTCAAGTGAATTAACTTCATTTTCTGAAGTTATCATACCCCCAAACCTATAATTTTAATAGTCCTCGAGCAAACTAATCCAAGCAAAGGAAGAGGGAATACAATCCAATCCAAAGTTCAGGAAACATAAGGCAAATTGAACTAAGGCCTATCCAACTCCTAATTATCATTCATACCCTCAGAAATCACATTCCTACCTCACAACAAGGTCCACACATGCAAGAAATTCCTAACTATCATGATCACCCTTGAATGCCATTTTTGTGCAAGAAAGATTTCCCAAGCTCATGTATTTAAGACCCTCTCCTATTCATGAAGAGCAAAATGGATGAATTTATAAAATGCACATGCACTCTCAAAAGAATATCCTTCATCCCTTTCTCCACTAATGTAGGCAAGACAGAATCAAAGATTATGAGGGTCTTTTAAGCTTGTAATATAAGGCTAAGGGTAGTGGCTAAGAAAGAAAGGAAAGGATTTGAATTCAAATATCAAACACATAATCAACCACTTCCATTGAATTAAGCCAAACATGTAGATGCACAAACCTAAACTAACTTGAAGAATCAACCTTCTTTATTCTATTTTCTCATTATTTTCTCATCACAAAATCAAAAGGGCTTCAATTTACACAACAGCCCACTTATTTACTTCATTTCTTTCTTCTTTCTTCTTTATCTTTTTTTTTAATGGACACCATTTTTGAATGAAAGTTAGTAATCACAAATTCATGGATTCTTAGCATCATGCAAACACTATGGCTCAAAACAACAGAACTACCTAATTATGTGCTCAACAAGGGACCTGTATTGAGGAGAAAAGATTTTTCTTTCACAAACATGGTTTAAGAGGGTGGAGAGATTAGGGTAAAAAAAATGAAAATTAGGCCACACACACGCACACTAGGCTTCAAAAAGGGGTACTAGGGAACTCATTCACTCAAGGTTGGCTTGAAAAACTCAATCGGTCCAAACAAATGCCCTAGTTATTTCCTTGAATAAGCATTGCCTAGGATTTCGCCTTAAAACGGAATCAGACAAACTTCTAAGATGCAAAATTGACTATGCACATGCCAATCATAAATTTCTCCAATCATGCATTTCTTTCATATTCCAGAATCCACCACACATGTAACAAAGAAATTCTCTCATACACAGTTATGGCAGTAAGTGTAAGCATAATATTCTGAATTTTTACAAGTGATTTCTTAAGCAGTGAGGTGTATAATTGATCCACACAATCATCAGATATTCTAACCAAAAAGCAGGCATGCACAGATTCAACTTGCCTCAATGCACATTCATCCCTCAAGTCATAATCATGCAAATTCAGATCCAACCAAAGAATTTTAGCAAAAGCAAAGGAAAGAGAAGGGAATCAATATATATATATATATATCCAAAACACATATATATATCCAAAACACTGATTAAACATGCTATCACAAAAAGATCATAATTCCCTCCCAAACCTAAGATATGCAGTGTCCCACTGTATCCAAAAGAAATCAAGTTTTTCAATAAAGTATGTACAATGGACTGAAAGCAAAAACAGAAAAATAAAGCAGAAAGAGCAAGAAAACAAAGGCCCTGGCGCCTCAAAGCAAGTCCTCCTCATCAAATAGGTCATCGCCCTCAGCGCCCATCTCCGTATCATCAGCAGGTGGAGGAGAAGGTGAAGCTGGAACTGGTGGAGCTGCAAAAGGAGGAAATGCTGGAAAATCATCCATCGGACGTCCCTGACCCAAAGCCATCCAATGAATGCCCTAGTAAATCGCAGCCAGCATCTCCTACTACGTAGTCAGCATCTCCTGCTGCCAATCCAAGCGCTGATCAACAGAGGCAGCCCAAGTAGCATCAAAGACTACAGCAAGCTGTGGGACAGGTGCAGGGGCAGGCTGTGGAGCTGGTACAGGAGCAGGCTCGGGCTTTGCAAATGGGGGCTGACTTGGTGCTTGCCTACGCTTCTCCTGGGTAGTCATGATCGTCTGAACAGCCTTCTCCGCCATAGGAGTCTTCAGCTTAACGCGCAGCTCAGTATCCTTCCATCTGACATGAGCTCTCTCACAAAGCCGACAAATGAGGAAAGGGAAGAAAAATGATTTGAGTCGGGCTGTGATACACAGTCTGATCTGGTTATATAGTATCTGAGCAGTGTCCACTGGCTGTAGACTATGGATCGCTTACAACATGTATGCTCGTTCAGGATAAATCTCAGATTGGTGCTTAGTGGGGAGCAAGTAGGAACACACAAAGTGGTTCCAAGGGTGTAGCTCACGGCGCAAACTCTCCTATTTTATAAATCGGATGGAGCTATCAGAATTCCGTTGAACTTGAATAGGGAAGGCTGGATCACATATGCTGGCCATGACTGTGCTGAATGGTGTTTTTCCCTCCTCTTCAGGCAACTGTAAGGCCCAGTAAGCACACTGAAGAGGAGGAGGGCTAAGGGCCATAATCTGGCGAATACGATCCACAGAATAATCGACTACTTTCCTTCTGACCCTGGTGGTGATAGTGGAACGCTTCTTAGCATGTGCATTGGCATAGAACTCCTTGACTATAGCAGCCACAGGCTCCTCAGTAGGATGCTCAGCAAAGGTCTGCCAATGGAGTGCTTCAGTGGCATCAGAAATGGCAGGATAGCGTGCCACATTGATACCATGGAAGCCCCTCTCTGGTATGATATTAATCTTGCGCAAATGCTACCAGAAATAGTCAAAAGCATCCTGCGAGGTAAAGTAGGCTGGGTCAAAAACCGGAATCTCATCACCTTCCTCAGCCTGGCTTGGTCCAGCCTCAACAGTTTTTCTTTGACGCTTTGACATGATCAGAGGGTACCTGAAAAGAAATAAATCCTAGTTATGACCATTAAACAAGAATCAAGCAATCAATGGAAGCACCCATATCCAGTCAGAACAATCAATCAATGCAAATTAATTCTGAGCATGGAACAACGACAACAATCACAACCTCAAACCAAGCATTGCCAATGTACAGCTTAGCAAAATCAAGTCAATATCCAAGCAGTCCAATATGCAAACAGCCAGATCATTAAAAATCAATGTCCAAGCATCCACACATGAATTTGGCCACACATCTTAAAAAATAGATGCCTAACATATCAGTCATGGGGACAGATCATAGCAGCACCAAATGATTCAAGAAATAATCTAAACACAGACCAAACCACTTCAAAAACAAACTAATTACAATGCCACCCCAAAGGTGACCACAGATCTTTCAAAAAAAAAAATCAAAATGGTAATTCCAGATGATGACAGAGCTCAAGCATCATAACAATAGACATTAACATCCTCCAATCTCATGACAGCATCACTAGGTTAATCATACACAACCCAGTTAAATTCTTGTTGATGCAATTGACTGACACTATGAACAGAGCAATGAAAGCATGCAAACCAAAAGAAAATTAGGCAAATAGATCTAACTACAAACCAAACCATCATTAAACAGGTCATCACTAACCATACAAGTTACAATTCAGTTAGAGTCTCAACCAAAACCAGTGCACCACCTAACCCTAGCCCAAATGAATGAGCCAAACATGGCAACAGTACCATTGACAATCCACAGGAAATGGGCAACAATCAGAATTGGGCAAGGAACCAGCAACACATTGAATAAGCCAAGGAGATTAGACTGGTATAAATTACCCACAAATGTAAACAAAATAGGCTAATCACATATATTAATCAATTCACCAACAAATAAAGCACAACACACTTCACGTATATATATCAAAACCATGCCTAGCAACATGAAAATACAGAAAAAAGGGAAAGAAAGCTTACCGTGGATGCAGCTAAATTAAGCCAAGCACCAAAGCAACCAAAGCAAACCAACCCAAGTAACCAAAGCAACCAAAGAAAAAAAAAGAAAAAATTGGAGAAGGGGTAGCTACGGTGGTGGTTGGGTGGGGGAAATAGAGAGGGAGAAGAATGTACGGTGGGTGGGGAAAGAGGAAGGAAATATAGTGGAGAGGGAATGGTGGAGAGGAATCTATGGTGGCTATGGGGAAAATGGAGGGGTGCTACGGTGGTGTTACGGTGGAGGTGTTTTGGTGGAGAGGGGGAAAGAAGAAGGACAATACGGTGGCTATGGGAATGGTGGGGAGGAAGCTACGGTGGTTTAGGTGAAGAAGGGTGAGAAGATTGGAGGGGTTACGGTGGTGGTGTGTTGGTGGAGGGTGGGGAGAAATCAGAAAGGGGATTAGGGATTTGAGAGGGGGATAGGAAAGAAAGGACATAACTGCTACGTTCTGTGCAGCAGCAGACACATCACGCCTAGGCGTGACATTACCACTCCTAGGCGTGGTTATTAATTTAATTTTTTTTAAATTTTTTTTATTTAATTTTAATATTTTTTAAACAACAATACTAAGCCTAGGCGTGGAAAACACACGCCTAGGCGTGCTTCTTACAGCTCAAAATTGCTGAAAACGCAGAGAGGACCACGCCTAAGCGTGGTATAATACATGCCTAGGTGTGATACTCTATGGAAAATTCCCACTACAACATCTGAGACCACCACGCCTAGGCGTGTAATATCCACGCCAGGCGTGGGATTCTGGATCTCAAATATGAACAACAACACCAAAATACCCCACATCTATGCATCAAACATACCCTCCTTATTCTCAACATCTAAGAAACAACATAGGAATGACAAGAACAATCAAAGCATCAAATTGAAAAAAAACAAACACTAAAACAATAAAACAAATTCAACCAAAATTACAAAATAAAAGAAAAATCATGCATAAAATTGTCCTAAGCGAAGAGATAGGGTTAAGAACATGGGTTGCCTCCCAACAAGCATCTTATTTATAGTCCTAGCTGGACTTTGCAGACACTCAGGATGGAGGAGTGAGGGTAAGTGAGGTTTTGTGCCTCTCCACCTCACCACCTAAGTAGGGTTTGAGCCACTGACCATTGACCTTGAAGGTTGACTTTGAAACTGGGTCTTCCAAGGTTACGGCACCATGAGGAAAAACTTCCACAACTAGAAATGGACCTGACCATCTAGATTTTAGTTTGCAAGGAAATAGTTTTAGCCTTGAGTTGAATAGGAGAACCTTCTGCCCTGATGCAAAGTTTCTTGGGATAATACGATTGTTAGCCACTTCTTCACCTTGTTCTTGTATAACTTGGCATTTTCATATGCTTGGAGACGAAATTCCTCAAGTGCATTGAGTTGCAACAATCGTTTCTCTCCACACGCTTCAGAATCCCAATTCAATCTCTTGATGGCCTAGTAAGCATGATGCTCAAGCTCAACAGGAAGGTGACATGCCTTGCCAAAAACTAGTTGATAGAGGAATATGCCAAGAGGAGTTTTGTAAGCAGTGCGATATGTCCAAAGAGCGTCATCCAACTTCTTTTACCAATCCTTCCTAGAAGGACTCACAGTTTTCTCCAGAATCCGCTTCAACTCTCTATTAGAAACCTCTGCTTGGCCACTTGATTGTGGATGGTAGGCTGTGGCTACCCTATGTGTCACCCCGTATTTGGCAAGCAATGCAGCAAAGTACTTATTGCAGAAATGAGATCCTCCATCACTAATAATAGCACGAGGGGTGCCAAACCTTGAGAAAATGTTCTTTTTCAGAAAAACCAAGACCACCTTGGAGTCACTAGTGGGCAAAGCACAGGCTTCCACCCATTTCGACACATAATCCACCGTTACAAGAATATAACGGTTGCCAAAAGATGATACAAAGGGCCCCATAAAGTCTATGCCCCACACATCAAAGAGTTCCACTTCCAAAATAGAGTTCAAGGGCATCTCATTCTTCCTTGAGATATTTCTAGTCTGTTGACAATGGTCACAGTTGGCTGCAAAGGAGTAAGAATCTCGAAATAGAGAAGGCCAATAGAAGCCTGATTGCAACACCTTAGCCACTGTCCTTTCACCCCCATAATGACCTCCATATGGTGAAGCATGACATTGCTCAAGTATAGCACTAGTTTCCTCCATAGGAATACATCTTCTAAGCACTTGATCAGCACACTGCTTAAAGAGAAATGGCTCATCCCAAATAAAATATTTGACATCATAAAGGAACTTCTTTTTCTGATGATAAAACAATTCAGATGGCACCAATCCATTCACTATGTAGTTAGCAAAATTAGCATACTATGGATCTGAACTAGCAAACACAACAAACAACTGTTCATCTAGAAACGTCTCACCAATCAAGGCTGGGTCTTACTGATACTTCTTATTCTCTAACTTGGAAAGATGATCATCCACCTGATTTTCAGCACCCTTTCGGTCTCTGATCTCAAGATCAAACTCTTGTAACAATAGTACCCAGCGAATCAACCTTGGCTTGGCATCCTTTTTGCTTATTAGATACTTGATGGCAGAGTGATCTGTGAAGACAATGACTTTGGTGCCAACCAAATATGCTCTGAACTTGTCAAAAGCAAACACTACAGCAAGGAGCTCCTTCTCAGTGGTGGTGTAGTTCAACTGAGCATCATTGAGTGTCCAGCTTGCATAATAGATGGAATGAAAGATTTTGTTCTTCCTTTGGCCCAACACTGCTCCAATTGCATAGTCACTAGCGTCACACATGAGCTCAAATGGTAAGGTCCAATCTGGAGTAGTGATAATTGGCGCAGAGATAAGCCTCTTCTTCAATTCCACAAAGGCTTCCATACAAGCTTCATCAAACTTGAAAACCACATCTTTTTCCAGCAAGTTACACAACAGTTTAGCAAGCTTAGAGAAGTCTTTGATGAACTGCCGATAGAATCCAGCATGACCAAGGAAGCTCCGAACTCCCTTCACTGAAATTGGTGGAGGAAGTTTCTCAATCACTTCAATTTTAGCTCGGTCCACTTCCATTCCTTTAGATGACACTCTATGACCAAGTACTATTCCCTCTTGGACCATAAAATGACACTTCTCCTAATTGAGAACCAAATTGGTTTCTTCGCACCTTTGCAACACCAGGGCCAAGTTCTGAAGACAACCATCAAAGGAATCACCAAAAACAGAGAAATCATCCATGAATATCTCTAAGCAGTTCTCTACCATATTAGTGAAAATGGCCATCATACACCTCTGAAAAGTAGCAGGAGCGTTGCACAACCCAAAGGGCATTCTTCTGAAAGCATAAGTACCATAAAGGCAGGTGAATGTTGTTCTCTTGATCATCCGGGGCAATCGCAATCTGATTGTAGCCCGAGTACCCATCTAAGAAACTATAAAACTCATGACTTGCTAACCTATCCAGCATCTGATCAATAAATGGCAATGGGAAATGATCCTTTCTAGTTGCAGTGTTAAGCTTCCTGTAATCCATGCATATGCGCCATCTAGTGACAGTCCTGGTGGGAATCAAATCATTATTCTCATTTACTACAACTGTCATTCCACCTTTCTTGGGCACACACTGAACTGGGCTCACCCATTTGCTATCAGAAATAGGGTATATGATACCCGCATCCAACCACCTGATAATCTCTTTTTTGACAACCTCCTTCATGATGGGATTTAGGCACCTCTAATGTTCAATGGTTGGCTTATGGTCAGCTTCCAATAATATTTTGTGCATGCAGATGGTGGGGCTACTACCCCTGATATCTGCAATGGACCACCCCAAGGCCTGTTTGTATTCTCTGAGCACTCTGAGTAACTTGGATTCTTGCTCTTCTGATAAGGATGAGGAGATGATAACTGGCAATGTGGACTCCTCCCCTAGATATGAATACCTCAAATGATCAGGCAATGGCTTGAGTTCCAGCTTGGGTGGAACTATGACAGATGGTTGGAGAAAGAGCTTCTCAGAAGGTATGTTCAATGGTTCAAAACCTGGTCTTCTATAAAACTTAGCAGATGCGTCAAGCAGTTTAATACATTCCATCACATCATCACTATCTACATGCTCATGTATGGATGTTAATGATAAAGCAAGGAGATCATCAATGAAATTAGCATGGAATACAGTATTAATTACTTGATCAATCATACCAAGGTAAGAACATTCTTCATGGTCATTGGGAAATTTCATGGATTTGTAAATGTTGAAAGTTACCTTATCCTCATTGACCTGCATTATAAGCTCACCTTTTTGGACATCGATCATAGTCTTACCCGTGGCCAAGAAGGGTCTCCCAAGAATCAAAGGCACATTGCGGTCCTCTTCCATGTATAGAATGATGAAATCCGCTGGAAAGATGAGCTTGTCCACCTTGACCAATACATCTTCTATGACTCCTTTAGGGTATGTGAGAGAATGGTCAGCCAGCTGCAAGGTAACTGAAGTCGACTTCGCCTCCCCCAAACTTAGCCTTTGAAAGATGGATAAGGGCATCAAGTTTATGCTTGCCCCTAGGTCACACAAGGCTTTTCCAAAGAATTGGCTCCCAATTGTGCATGGAATGGTGAAGCTCCCGGTGTCTTTCAATTTGGGAGGTAGTTTGTTCTGCAAGATTACACTACACTCTTCTGTGAGAGCTAAGGTCTCATAATCCCCCAATTTCCTCTTCTTGGACAAGATGTCCTTCATGAACTTCACATAACTCGGCATTTGTTCTAACGCCTCAGCAAATGAAATGTTAATGTGAAGCTTCTTGAAAATTTCTAAGAATTTTTGGAACTGAGCATCAAGCTTCTGCTTTGCTAATTGGTTAGGAAAAGGTGGAGGTGGTGTTATGGGCTTGTCCTCCTTCTTCTTGTCTTCAACCCTTTCCCTAGCCATTTTCTCATTTTTCTCAACCTCATTGCTCACAACCTCTTCATCTTGAGCCACCTCAATTTCTTCTTCAAGTTGTTTAGTCATTGAATTACCTTCTATCTCCTTCCCACTCCTCAGTGAGATAATCTTGCAATGCTCATTAGATGCACCCTTGGGATTGTTGATGGTGTCACTTGGGAAATTCCCTTGGGGTTTGTTATTTAGAGCTTGGGCAAGTTGACCCACTTGAGTCTCAAGATTCTTCAATGAAGCTACTTGACTTTGCATTAAAGCATCGTGGGATGCTAGCCTTGAATCAGTCTTGGTCATGTAATCGTGTTGACTAGTCATAAACTGAGCAAACAAATTCTCCAAATTAGAAGTTGAAGTCAATGTTGAAGTTTGGGCTTGAAGGGGGCTCTGTTGTTGAAAGCCTGGAGGAGCACGAGGTGATTGATTATGCTGATGAGATGAGGAAGAGCCTTGAACATTTCCACCCCATGAGAAATTAGGATGGTTCTGCCATTTGGGGTTATAAGTATTACCAAATGCAGTGTTGTGACCCGGTTGACGGAATTGACTAGCGTGTTGTAAACTTTCCAAGCTAGCCGTACAATTAGCAGTGGAGTGATGATCCCCACAATGATCACAAATCTCAGGTGTGATATTAGCCCCACTTGCAACTGAGTTTACTCCCATGGTATCAAATTTTTTAGAAAGAGCAACCACTTGGGCTGAAAGTGAAGTGAGAGCATCCACCTCATGTATGCCGGCAGCTGTTCTCCTAGGAGTAACCCTTTCTGCTGGCCACTGATAGTTGTTGTTAGTCATTTCTTCTAACAGGTCATAGGTTGCATCCATTGTCTTGCTCATAATAGCCCCTCCAGCTGCTGCATCAATTATGAATCGAATGGATGTTGTCAAGCTGTTGTAGAAGGTATGCACTAACATCTATTTTGCAATACCATGGTGGAGGCGCTTCCTTAATCTCCCATGCTTCATACAAGGTTTCTCCTTTGAATTGCCTGAAGGACAAGATGTCATTCCTGTACTTCATTGCCTTCATAGGAGGAAAGAATCGATCCAAGAATTTCTGAGCTAGCTCTTCCCAGGTAGTGATAGAATGTTCTGGTAAAGAATGAAGCCATGCCTTGGCCCTATCCCTCAAGGAAAAAGAGAAGAGCCTTAAGCGAGCTGCATCATCAGTCATCCCATGATGCTTGAAAGTATCACATATCTCCAGGAAGTTGGCTAGATGAGCATTAGGATCTTCATGGGGTAAATCTCCAAATTGCACATTATTCTGTACCATCTGAATAATAGCAGGCTTGATCTCAAAAGTCTGTGCTTGGACAGCTGGTCGTCTAATGCTAGATCGGATTTCTCTAGCATTTGGGGTAGCATATTCCCTCAAAGGTCTTTCAGCATTTGCCTCCTCCGCCATCTCAGATTTGTTAACCAACGTTGGTGCTTGTGCTTGTAATTGTCGTTCTCTTAGCAATCTACGAAATGTCCTCTCGATCTCAGGATCATAAGGAAATCGAGACACACCTTGAGTTCTTCGCATACAAAAGCCAAGTACCTGAAAATCAAAAATTGCAAAACAAAACAAACGAAACTTGAAATAAGAATTGTGAATAGATGTAAGAAATAACACTAAATCTAAACTCAATCCCTAGCAACGGCGTCAAAAACTTGTTGGTCCGTAAATCCGCAAGTGCACGGGTCGACAAGTAATATAAATGAGAGTTAGAGTATCGTGTCCCAAAGGATTGATTAATTAGAAGAATGTTAAACTTAACCAAAATTCACAAATTTTTATCCAAGCAATCGAAGGAGAGTGGGTTGCAATTAAAATAACAACATAAAGGAAATCAAAACAAGAGAGCACCAAACATCAAAATCATAAGAGAAGATGAGAATGATTAAAGCCTAGGGGTTCCTATTCACTTGCTACTTCAATGATTAATTGCAATTAACAAGCACCTAACAATGAAATGATATTTGCTAACCAATAACCATCAATAGATAAGAGCCTACGTCTAGGTCAATTACCCATGTAAAACTTAGCTACTCCACTATGTGTCCATATGAGTTAACATAAGAATCACTCATTGAGACCAATTATCAAACACTTGTCATGCATGTCCAAAAGGTATGTGTCCATCCCCTTAGTTAAACATACATCAACCATATCATATCCATATTCACAACACCCTATTTCTAGTTCAATTGGAATATTAAAAATCATGCAATTGATGGCCAATCAATAACAAGCACTAAGCCTAGATATGGATGAACAAAATCAATTTCATTGAAAGGATACTCAACTAATTACAAATTAATCAAATCCATAGCAAGATCCTAGAGAGCCCCTAGATTAGAGTTTAGATACACATTATCAAAGAGAAGAAAACGAATGAAATTGAATGAACCATCAAGTACAAATCAAGAGAGAAAGAGAAAGAATGAACAAAAATGGAGAGATTCCAAGCTTGCTCCTCCTCCTTGATCTTGATTCTCCTTTTAGTCACCTCCAATCCAAGTGGGTTCCTCCTCTTCTCACTTGTTCTCTGGAATTCGTGCTTGTGTTCCAAAACTGAAGATGCCCTTACTTCTCCCAAAAATCAGAATATAAGGGTAAAATTCGCGTGCTAGGATTTTTCCCAAGCCTAGGTGTGTCTTTCCCACGCTTAGGCATGGTTATAAATCACGTGCCTATTCTCTGCTTGCCATGCCTAGGCTTGACTTTACCACGCCTAGGCGTGGAGGTCTCTGTCTGAACACCCTGAAAAACTGACTTTACCACGCCTAGGCGTGGCTTTTCCACGCCTAGGCATGGATGTCTCTGCCTGGAATCCCTGAGAAACTGCAAGGGCCACGCCTAGGCGTGGATTTGTCACGCCTAGGCGTGGGTTGGCAGAACCTCCCCTTGATGTTTTCTTCATAAATTGAGCCTCTCTTCACTTTCCTCGTCCCTTCCAAGACCTTTCTCATCTTGAATACCTATATCAAAACAATGACAAAGTCCATCAAACCACAATCCATCCAACTTAGATAAACAAGATCTTCAAAGATTCAATTATAAATCATTTGAGTCAACAAACTTAATTCACCAAAGTTATGCAAATATTGAACTTAGGACCTTGAAAACTTAGGGATAGCATGCTCAAATACAATCAAATTCAAGTGAATTAACTTCATTTTCTGAAGTTATCAGGCATCTGAGCTTAATTCTCTCTTTTATTAGAAGGGGCTCTCAGCGCCCTGGGATTGGACGTTCTGGATCTTGGACATTACAGGTTTCAGATTTTAGCATCTTTGTTGATGTTACGAGCCCAAATGTGAGCTCTCCAGGTTCCAGACCCAAGATGGAAGCCCACGATGATTTCTTCTTTCTGTTTTCTTTGAATAAATGGACATGAGTGTCTACTGCACTAGTGAGACGCAATATAAAGATATGACACTACTGCACTCATGACGCGTAGTATAAAGATACACCATGAAAACTATACATAAAGGTATGTCATCATTTGCTATTATATTTCTTTTATCTTTGTATGATTTTGTTGTATTTTGCTTTTGGACAGACGATCCTTTGAGCAGGGTCCTTCAGGGGTTTCTAGACTTCTTTACCCTGATGGTTTTCTTGAAGTAAAAAATATAAAAAAATAAAAATAAACAAAAACAAAAAAAATTAAAATTAAAAATTAAAAAAAATCTTTGTTTCTTAATTTCAAACTTTTCTGACAACAACTAACCTACCTTTATAGGTGCTATTATTATCATTTCTATTTTTTTTTCTTATTTAAACAATTCATTTTCTATACTTTCCTCCAACTCAGAATCATTCATAGAGAAAGATGAGTATAGAAATGGAAAATGTTTCTATTCGTCGACTTAAAAATATCAGTATATTTTGTGGGTCAAAGCATGAGAAGGGTTTAGAGTTTGTAAACGCAGCTACCACTCTTGGTCGATCATTTGCTGTGAGGAATATTTATCTTGTATATGGGGGAGGTTGCCGTGGGTTAATGGGGGCTGTATCACTTGCTGCATATATAGGAGGCAGTTAGGTTTTAGGTGTCATTCCTGGACGTTTAGCTCAACAGAACATCATTGGAAAGATAATTAGGGAGAAACTTAAGGTATCATCAATGCATGAACGAATGAAGATAATGCTTGAAAACTCTGATGCATTCATTACCTTACCAGGTGATTTTGGTACCTTGGAAGAAGTTTTTCAAATTATCTCTTGGGCCCAACTGAACATCCACCATAAACCCATAGGTTTGTTCAATGTAAATAATTTCTTTGATATTTTGTTACTTTTTCTTGACCATGCTGTGGAACAAAAATTAATCACACCTTCGGCAAGACAACTTCTTATCTCTGCTTCTACTATTGATGAGTTAATTGATAAATTAGAAGCTTTTGTTCATAAACCTGACCCAATAATAGCTCAGATAGATTGGTCAGCAGGAAGCAGTGAGGGAAACAGGATGAAAAGAAAGCCAGATTTGACACTTCGTTTATAGTTTTTCTTTACTTTTGATTTTATTTGTCGTACTTAGTTTCTGTTTAAATTTGTGTCAAATTTCTCCAATAGGTAATATCTTTTATCCTTTACTCATCTATATTTTAACATTGAGGACAATGTTGTGATCTGGTTGGGGGGGAAGGATAGTTGACCCAAAAGAAAATATATTTCTTTTTTGGGAAGTATGATATGATTGTCATGGACTTACTAAACCAATGAATGATGACAGAGTAAGGAGTAATTTTACTCCTGAGACGCATCTAAATTGGGAAGTATGTTTAGTAATATGACTGTCAAAAACTTATTCGTAGTAAAACTAATTAAGGATGGTAGAGTAAGGAATAAATTTTGGAAATAATTTATTACTCTTGAGACACATCTTAGTTGGGGTAGTAACTATTTAGTGTTTATTTGTGGAAGTAACAAAGTTTTGCTGTTTGATTTCTTTTGAAAGATTTAAGTGAATGCACTCTCACATCCTTTAAACAATTGAAATTCAGGGATCATAGCATGATTGAATAAATTATCTTCTTTATTAAATTTCACATGCTTGGTTATGGATGTTGAATTGGTGGATTGAGAATAATAGAAATATGCCTTATGAGATTTTGAGCCTATTGATAAATGGATTGAACATTTGTACCATTCTATTCTTTCTTGTGTGATTTTCACTCATGGAATTGTTATTCTGGAACTTGTTTTGATTCTTTTTTAGGCTATATTTTCACTTACATACACAAACATGATTGAGACATTTTTTTTAAATAACTACTTTAACTAATTGGCCAAGAATGATTGGCGCACAAATAGGCAGCCTTGCTTAGCAGCATATTGTCTCAATATAATATCAAGCACTCTTATAGCTTCTTGGAAATTCTCTGATTCCTGCCAAAGTAAGGCATTGAAAATAGCCTATTTTTCCTTTGCTTAACCCCTTTGAGCTTATTTGATCATTCCTTGTTTCTAGCTCATCATCTTTAAAAAAAAAATCATGTTTTTACTTGACCTTAGAGAATAAGAGAACATTAGCTTTGTCACTCGATGAGTTCTTGAACAAGTGTGGGGGTGCGTGTACAGAATGATTAGTAAAAAAAATTGAAAAAAAAGAGGTTAATTGAAAAAAAATGTATATTTGCAAAAAAAAATGTAAAAAGAATTTGTATTAGGTGGAGCTGGGATGAACTTTCATGCTTGTTAATTGAACTCAGCTCTCAAGCTCTTTTATTCTCTTAGGTGTTTAACTTATCATATCTATACTCCTCCTTTCTTTACTTTGACCCAATTACAACCTTGAATAAAGTCCTCATGATTTGTGTGTGCATGTGTTTTGAGTAGCGGAGAAGTAGAAGATAAGCAAGCTTATAGTAGTGCAATTGTTCATGGGTTGAATAGAGTGAATACGTACCTTTTAAACACTTAAGGGATTGAGAGTGAATGTTGTGAGGATTTATCATTCTTGATTTATTCTTTTCAACTGAAATTTCCTTGCTTGTTGGATTGAGATGTGAAGAAATATTACCTCATTAATTCTTTGATCCCTTGAATTTCTAGTTGCTATTGTTGTTTCATCGAGTCTTTTAGAGTTTTTTTTTAGCTTTTGAGTCTATGTCGTTTTTCTTTGTTTCCTAACTTTGGTTTTATGTGTTTTGCCTAGGAGTGTAAAAAGCTAAGTGTGGAGAAATTTGATAATCACATATTTTATACATTAATAAACCCTCATTTTTAGTCATTTACACTCTCCATGTACTTAATTGATTGAGTTTTGTTATGTTTTGTAAGTTTGGACTCAGATTGGACTTAATTGATTTTTTTAGCATTATTTGGGTCTTACACTGTTTCTGTATTTTCATCATATCTTGAGTTCTAGATGTGTAAAAGTTATGTATCTTACCTTGTAGTAAATATAAGAGAGAGCTCTACAACTTTTATGAGAGCTCCAGGTAAAATATGGACATCTAAAGGAGCTAAATGGGCTTGGAAGTCAGGGGTTTTATGACTGAAACCTAAATAGTGTATAGTAATTAGAGCATAACTCGGGCTTTAGGAACTTTCTTGAGCTGAAATTTAGAGATTTGAAAGTTAAGACCCATATCTACAACTTTCTTGAAGAACATAAAAGCTCATTTAGATAGCTTGTAGGTGATATTGGGTCTAGAAGTCAAAACAGAGGTGCCGAAACTGGGCCTAAACAGTCTGCAGTAATTAGATCATATCTTGGGCTGTAGGATGAATTTTGGGTGATTTTGGTGGCATTGGAAAACTGAGACAAAATGCTACAACTTTCATGAAGACCACATTGCTTCATTCTGATGGCATCCATGAGATCAATACTAAATGATTTCGGAGATAAAGAATCTCAATAATTTTCCACTCACCAACTCACCATTTAGCATTTTCCACTCATCCACCTACTCCTCACTTACTCTTAATCAGCCCCCTTGTTATTTTGTATCTCTAATCCTCTATAAAAGGCTCCATTGGCTAATCATTTAGGGGACTTTGGTGTTAGGCTTGGTTAAGAGAAATTAGGTTCTTGCTTGTATATTGTCTTCCTTTGTTGTAATTTTCTTTTGTTCTAATTTGAAGTTATGTTCATCTTTCTCTTCTTCTCTCTTTCTTTCTTCTTGTCTATGAGTAACTAAATCTTCATCTTGCTTGGGTGAAAGAGTGAAGCTCTTAGTAATGAAATAAGGTTAGATTATTCTATTTCTTGTGCTTAAATGATATATTATCAAGTAGACATTATATGTGTTGTATTTTGTTTCCAATCAATTTAGAAACTTTATTTGTATAATGGAGATCTTGATTTATTGTAGACAAGAGGATTAGCACAGTGAATGCTTGAACTCATTTACAAATGTTGGTAGATAATCAAAGGAATCATAATATGATTGCATATATAATTGAACTTTGAATGTTATATTTTCTTATTGGAACCTCCGTTGTGTGTGGATTTCAATTGAGTTATAAAGAGAAATAATCTTGCCTTTAATTTATTACTAAGAGTGGATCTCCTAACCCAAGCAAGTTCTTAAATTTAATTGTGAACAAGTTTTATTATTTTTATTATTGTGACAAATCATTTCCTTACCTCAAAGAATTTTTTTTCATTAATTCCCTGTTGATCGACCTCGGACTCCCGAGAATTTATTACTTGAGATAACCTACACTTGGGTTTGTATCCTGTAATCCCGCACCAAAGTTCTTAGAGGTACTCAAGAAGGTCTATATCAATATTCCTTTTATAGAGACACTTACTCAAATGTCTTCTTATGAAAAGTTCTTGAAATATATCCTTTCTAACAAAATGAAGCTAGAAGAGTATGAAAGCATTGCATTAATAGACGATAGTAGTTCCATTATTCTAAACAAGCTTCCTCCTAAGCGCAACGATTCGGGAAGTTTTTCTATCACATATTCAATTGGGAACATAAGTCTTAACAATACACTGTGATCTTTAAGCTAGTGTGAGCATGATGCCTTTATCTATATGCAAGAAGCTTAAGCATGGAGAGCTCAAGCCAACAACAATCTCACATCAATTGGCGAATAGATTGATGAAACATCCTATGAGGATTTTGGAGAATGTATCTTTGAATGTTGGAAACTTCTACATATCGGTTGATTTCATAGTTCTAGAGATGAAAGAAGATGCCTAAATCCTAATTATCTTGGGGAGACCATTCCTACCTACCTCCAAAGACATATTTGATGTGAAGCATAAAAAGTTAACTTTTAAAGTTAGAGAGGAAGTGATTGAATTTAATTTGCCTCCAACTCCCAAGCAATTGGCCGTAGATAATTCATGCTTAAGGGCTGATGTGAGTGAAGTGCATACTTAAGAAGTGTGTAATAAGCAACATTCAAAGGACTTTCTTGAAATATGCTTAATGGATAGTGTTACAACTAAAAAGGAAGGCAAGGAGGTTGCAAATCAAGCTTAATTTCTCAAAGTAAGCCCTCCCTCTTGTATACACAAGCTTGAAGAAGATAATCTAATCTCCACCATTGCACTTTTCTATTCTAAGAGAGAAGCAACCAAACTCAAGCCTCTTTCAACCATACTCGGTAATATACTTTTTGGGTCATGCAAATCAAAATTGAAACTTTTTCTAGGAAGACTCAAGGTTCCATAATTTGGCCTACCCCAAGCCTTCAAAACATGAGAGTAGCCTAAAAAAGCTTAGGAAGAAGCATAAGAGTAGGCTATGAGGCCTTGAGCTCCAAAGAAGCTCAAGAAGAGGCCAGCATACCTATGAACACTCTTTCTTGCCAAACTTAGCGATGTGCAGTGAACATATAACGCCTTGTAACACAGCTTAAGAGGCTTTGGGATTCAAAGAAGCTTTGCTTCTTCATTAGTCAGGTGGCTAGGCTACTAGACCATACAATCTACGTTCAGCATTGCACGCACACATAATAAATACCAAGATGTGCCCCAAAGAAGCATACTTAAAAGAAGCTTCAAAGCTCTTACCTCGAAGATGTGTGATAGAAGCTACTCAAGACTCCCTTAGGGGCTTTCGTTGCAAGATACCACATCAAACTTCTAAATATCAACCTTCACAAGATGCAGGCAAGTTAACCAACTCTCACCAATCCAAAAACTGGTAAAGAAGTAGGACCATTAAACTTTCAATTCATTAAAGAATATTATCCTTAAAATAGATATTATTAATGCCTTTTTGTGGATTAGGTACTTTTACTAGAATTGCATATGACATTTTTTTGGAGCTTCTTAGCTTACAAGTTCATACACCCTTTCTCGATATATATATATATATATATATATATATATATATATATATATATATATATATATATATATATATATATATATATACATGAGCATCATGCAAAGTATTGATAATTGCACTTGCATACATTCACAAACATAAGATATCCCTCCAAATAATGAACAAAACTCTTAAGGCGCATGAGCAAAAAAAAAAGTGTGCAAAGAGCCAATAAGCAATATAATCATGCTCATGATTGTAAAAATACCAATAAATAAGCGCTAAGCACGCCTCAAAGGTTGTAAATAGATCATAAAGAGTAGAGAAGCAATAAATCTAAAGATTGTAAATAGACTAGTAAATAAGCGCCAACTGTGCCCCAAAGGTCGTAAATAGATCATTTGCTACCTTATTCACAAAGGTTATTCATCGGTGGCTTCAGCAAACTAAAGATCATAAATAGATCCCTAAAACAAGCACATAAAATGTGTCATGGATCATAAAAAGATTAATAAAAGCTAGCCTAGGAAAACTTGCACCACAAGGATCATAAATAGATCACCATGTAACATGGAATCGTAAAAAGATTAATAAACAAGTGCTAATATCTCCCCCTAAAAAGATGGAGAAATGAAATAAATACTGCATACATATAATACCTCATTACAACCTAAAAGTGCAAAATAAAAAAGAGAGAAGAAGCAGAATAATCACTTAATAGACATAATGCTACAAGTTGTGAAGCTAAATACTATCACAGTATTTATAGATATAAGTATTTGCATTCCCAAAATACACTAGTTACATGAATAAGCAACAACAAAGCATGAGGTTATGGTGTGAAGCCAGTTTTACGAAAGCCACATGAAGCGTTAACACATAAAAAAGGAGTAAGTCACAAAAGGAAGAAAGACTTTAGCAAGTAAGGTGTAAAGCGGTGATCATGAAAGAAGTTCAGAGGTCTAGAGGAGCAACCAGAGTCGCAATCAGTTTAGCTTCACGATCATTAAAACTTTCCATTAACATAGATAGAGAGGATAAATGTGTGTTTACTTTAGTTAATCGTGTTGAAAGCTTTGAAGCCTCCAAGCAAAACATTTCTATCTCAAGGGTTGCTTGTTTACACATACCTTTCCTAGTGCATATATAGGAGAACCATCAATTGGAGAAATAACGCGAGCTTTCAAGTCACTCAACTAGCTCTTATAAAAAAAAGAAGCAATTCACAGTATCAAGCATAACCAAGAAGTCCTCACATTTGTCTTCTAGAAAAGCCAAAAAAAATTGCAAGACTTAACAAAAGATGAAAGGTCGAATAAATAAGAGTACACATAACCTTTGAATGCTAGAAAATGAGCAACCTTAGAAAAACACAGAGAAGGATGAGCACCATGTGGAAAGACAACAATAAAGTGTATATCTTGGCAAAAAGATGTAACCAACAAAGAAGTTGTGTATCTTCATTGGTCAGGGAGCTAATGTTTTGGATGTAAGCATTAGGAAGCGTACCCTAGTAAAGGAGCACACTAATAAGAAAGCGAAGCTAAATACAGTGGCCTGTATCTCTTGAACAAATCGGAGGCTTACCCTCACCACGCTTGGGAACTACTTCTCTTTTGTAGATTGGTCAGATTTAGGATGGAGGAACACTTCCTTGGGATAATTAATCCCAAAGCGGGAAACCCTGTGGATAGCAAAGCGCAGTGTCTTAGAGCTCATTTTCGAATCTCACCTACCTATTAGTACACAAAACCCCTAAAGCAAGAACAAACCCCATACATGTCCCTTTTACACCTTGACACTATATGTTACCCTCTGAAACATGCATAGAGAAGTTAGCACCTTGCTTCATCATGACACTCTTTTTCTTGCCACGCAATAAATGCGTGATAGTGATGCTTCCTTAACCAATAGGAAACTAGCATAACATTCACTTCAAGAATAACCCTATAAATACCTTATCCTAGACTAAAAAGAAACATAACCCTATAATGACTATGAGGAACACCAAGAATTCCTCTATTCTCTTAGAAAACCCAAGCACCTGACCCTTTACCATCACTCACTTTTTCATTCCCTTTGTCCCGGTACACACACTTGAATAATTCCTAACTCCACCATAACACTTCATCCGTTCTCTACCATTTTTGACTAGGCAAGTCCAATTTAGTAATCACGTCTCTTTGGGTTGAGGACCCTCCTAAACAATGGGCATCCAATCTTTTCTCTCATAAGTACATGAACCTTTGTTAATATCCTTTGTTAATACTAATCATAGAAGTGCTGGAGGCTATAATGGCATTTTATCACACAACTCTTAGGCACAAAAGTCAATAACTGGAAACATGCTTAAACCCAAAGAGTAGCCTTGCAATTTTCACAACACACTTAGTACACTAGAAAATAAAATTTTGATTGAGGACTATCATTAAACAATTCACATGAATTCTTCAAACACAAAATCAATATTATACCTATCCCACTATTAAATTAGAAAAACAAAAACAAAGACGAAAAGGGGACAACAATTGTGAATGTTATCGAAGTGTGTACAAAAAGTTGAATTAGATGCTCATTTCACTCTCTTGCTTTCTAAGAAAACACCCAAAAGAAATTCCCTAAACTCTCACTCTTCTGCGACAAAGGGCATTTGTTATGAGGAAACTCTCACCCTCTTCTCTTCCAAGGATTAAGGTACATTTGCACAAAGTGATAAAAGCTATTGCAACATTTCCACTAACCCATTGTAAAATCCTTTTTAAGACCAAAAACCTTTCGAGAAAGAAAGGCCAAAGAGAATGCTCACCACCAGTTGAGTGACAAACCCACTACTACCTCTCAGCGCTGCTACTTGCCGTCGTTCGACAGTGGTTATGGCACGAAGAAAGGAAGGGTGAAAAAGAATGCATAAAGGGGAAGAATGGATGTGATTAGGAATAATGCTCATAACACATTAATAAGCTTTACATGTGGTGGCAAAATCAAAATTTAGATATGCTAAAAATAAGGTATAACAGTCTATAATTAGATGGTAGAAACTATATAGATGTGAGATATGTAATATAATAGTGTGAATAACATTATTCTTTTATTAGGGCTCTAACATTGTGTTAGGATGTTTTCCATTAATGGAACATAACGGAACAAGTTGGAATGAAATAGAAAAGGAATGAAAAAAAATGGAATAAAGGTACATTTCCCTCTTCTTTAGAAGATTGATAAGTGAACAAAACAAAATTTCATTACCTTATTTGGGATTTAAATTATAAAGAACGAAACTGAATATAAATTTCTTCTATAAAATTTTAGTTCTTTTCATTCCAATTCAATTTCGAGAAACAAAATTTTGGTTTTTGAGGAAAGAAAGGAGGAATAGTTCTCATTGAGTTCCTTTCCCTTCCTATTTATTTTAAACTTCCAAATAAAGGAACTTATTTCCTTTCTCCCTCATTCCCTTTTCATTCCCTCTATTACATGTCATTTAAGTTACGTATTAGATAGGGCACTCCCTTGTAAACCCATAGCTAAAAACATTTACTTCAAAATTGTTTTGCCAAGAAAATTTTTTCGCTAACCAATTTTATACATATTTAATCATTAATTTTTTATTTTTTGGTATTTTAATGAGCCACCCTAGTGAAAGTCCAACAATTGTATTAGTATCTCCAGTCCTCACATGTTTGAACTACTATGCATGGGCAAGAGTGATGCGGATGATGCTACTATCCAAAAATATAACGAGCTTCAACGACGGTACAATTTGGGTGCGGGAAGATGTTTCATTCTACTCAACCTTCGAATGTTCTAACACCATGGTTGTTTCATGGATTATTCATTTAGTCTCATATCAGTTTGCTCAAAGTTTTTTTTTTATGGACAAAGCCTTTGAGACCTAGGTTGATTTATAGTGTGTTTGAATTATCTTATTTTGTATTTAAAATCATTTCTAATAAAAAAAGCTTTCTGAATTTAAAAAAAATAAAAGAGCTATTATTTCCTCAGAATAATTAAAACAAAACATGCCTTTAATAGATTGTTTTTCTTAGGGCGACATTTTCAAGATTATAGGTCTTTAAAAGACAATTCTACGTTTTAGACAAGGTGAATTAATTGTGACAAGTTATTTTATAGAGCTATGAATTCTATGAGATGAGATTGATAATTTTAGGCTAGCACCTACTTGTACATGTGTTGTAAAGTGTTCATGTAATGCTTTTTTTAATCTAAAGAAATACAATAAGCAAAAATGGGTGATTCATTTTTAGAAAAAGGCTAAATGACCGATTCATTGTTCGAATCAATTAGGATCTTGTTAGATATAGATAGAATTAGCATCAATCAATATATGTTAGAATCAATTAGGATCTCGTTAGATATAGATAGAATTAGCGTAATTAATATATTAGATTAGTATCAATCAAGTTGTATATTTATTTTGTACACTTATTCTTTCCATATTTTTTCCCTTGTAATTATGGAAAGAATTCAGCATAGGCTTACAAATCCTTATATATAAATATATGTCTTTGAGTGACAAATAAATCATATCGAAATTATTCTTTGATTACCCTGATTACCCTTTTATCATAGGATTTTGAGCATTTGTTCTCTGATTTGAGAATTCTGATATCTAATGGCTACTTCAACTAATACCAATACAAATACATGCTTCAAACTCCATAGTTATCATGACTGGCATCCAAAGGGTAGGGCTGCATCAAAGACTAAGAACTCTAAGAGTAATTTTGTTGATGTTGCTAGATTTGTTGCCAAGTCAGGTATATCTAACTCTGCTTGTAACTTTCCAGTTTTTGCTAGTATTAGTGATTAGATAATTGATACAGGTGTTACTGATCATATGACTTGTGACCATTACAAGTTTACTCATTTATCTCCTTGTGGCTCTAAGCCAGACATTGTTAATGCTAATGGTGTTTCATCTCCTGTCTTAAGTGTTGGTATTGTATCTTTGTCCCCTTCATTGTCCATTTCTAATGTACTATTTGTTCTTTCATTAAATTATAATCTTCTTTCTATTAGGAAACTTACAAAGTCTCACGATTATGTTGCCTTGTTTTTTCCCACTCACTGTGTTTTTTAGAATACTCATACCAAGGAAAAAGACTGGCAATGGTAAGAAGAGTGGAGAATTGTACTATTTGGATAGTGACTCTCAACACACAAATGGAATAGCATTAGCCCACTTGCAGATTTGCACTCAACTAGATCAAAATAAGAAGAAGATTTGGCTATGACATAAATGTTTAGGACATCCCTCCTTTAGTTATCTTAGGAAACTGTTTTTGCCACTATTTCATCATTGTAATCTTTCTAATTTCAACTGTAAAACTTGTGTTATGGCCAAGGGCCACCATGTTACCTTCCTTTTAAATAACCCTAAGGTTGATACTCTTTTTTTACTTATTCACTCTGATGTCTGGGGCCTTGCTCCCTTGTCCACACACAATGACATGACATGGTTTGTCACTTTTGTTGATGATTGCATACGAATGACATGACTATACTTGTTAAAATATAAAAGTGATGTGTGTACAATTTTTTAACTTTTTCATAAAATGATTGTCACCCAATTCAACACTTGTCTAAAGGTTGTTAGAATAGATAATGAGGGAGAATACTTCAAGAAAGAATTGAAAGATTTTATGAACTCAAATAGTATCCTCCATCAAACATCATGTCCTAATTTCCCTCAACAAAATGGATTCGCTAAGAGAAAGAATAAACACCTTTTAGAAGTCACATTATCCTTACTTATTGGTGGCAATGTTCTATCCCACCTTTGGGGAGAGGCATTAAGTTCTGTTGTATACTTAATCAACTGTGTCCCATCTAGTACCTTGAACTTTATGAGGCCTTTAGATATTCTCTCATATCACTATACTCTTCCTTCAATTGTTCACCTACCTCCTCGTACCTTTGGATGTGTGGTATATTTTCATCTACATCAACACCAATGTACAAAATTTGATCCTTAGGCTATAAGGTGTATGTTTGTTGGATATGACACAACACAGAAAGGTTATTGTGCATATCATCCTTCCATAATTTTTTTTTGTTTCCATAGATGTCACCTTTCAGGAGCAGGAGTTATTCTATAACATAAAACCCACTAATTCTCCACTTCAGAGAGGGAAATGAATTTGAAGTCGAAGTTCATAACCATGATCTCCATGACATAAATTGTTTGATATGTCAAAGCCACAATTACAAACTAAAAATTCAGATCTCATTATTGGGTGTGAAATTACAAATCAAGATTTGACAAGTTTGATAGAGGAACTACCCAATAGTACAATATCTCTAACTTCAAGTGCACTGATCCAATTTGCAGCTCCAAAAAACTCTCCAGAAGTAATACATAACTTTGACTTTGATCATATTGTTGTTGATTCCAATATTCATGAAGTTATTGGCCCACCTAATTCTAATCCTATAAAAAGTTCATATCATCTCTCTCCTAGATCTAACCGTGGTCAACCCCCAATTTAATATGAGCCCGACATTAAATCGAAAGTAAAGTACCCTATAAACAATCATGTGTCAGCTAACAAGTTTTCCAAATCATATGCATCTTATGTATCTCAATTATCTATTGTCTCTATTCCTTATAATTTACAAGAAGCTCTAGCAGATCCTAGATGGATCCAAGCTATGGTAGAAGTGATGGCAGCAATACAAAAGAATGAAACTTAGGAGCTCATACCATTACCAACAGGAAAGAAGACTGTTTGATGTATATGGGTGTTCACTGTTAAACACAAAGCTGATGGAACTATTGAGAAATGCAAAACTCGACTTGTTGCAAAAAGATACACCCAATCCTTTGGTGTTGACTATCAAGAGACCTTTTCACCTATTGCAAAACTTAACACTATGAGAGTGCTCTTGTTATCGACAACAAATAAAAACTAGCCACTATTTCAGTATGATGTAAAAAATGCCTTTCTACATAGAGATTTAGTTGAGGAAGTATATATAGACCCTCCCCTAGGTGTTCCACAATACTCAGACACAACTATGGTGTGCAAATTTAAAAAGGCCTTATATGAGTTAAAGCAATCCCTAAGAGCTTGGTTTGACAGGTTCACCAAATCTATGAAGAACTTTGGTTATAGACAAAGCAACTTAGATTACACTTTATTCCTAAAACAAAAAAAAAGGCAAAACTACTGTCTTAATAATTTATGTTGATGATATGATTGTGACAGTAGATGATCATGATGAGATTCAACTTTTACAACAATATTTGGCCTATGAATTTGAAATGAAACAACTTGGAGACCTCAAGTACTTTCTTCGAATTGAAGTGGCTCGGTCAAAGCATGGTATCTTTCTTTCCAAAGGAAAAATATATCCTAGATTTGTTATCTCAAATGGGAATGCTTACATATAAGCCAGTTGACACTCCCTTTGAGTATAACCACAAGTATTTCTAATGTTCAAATATAGCCAGTACTAATAAGGGCAGATACCAAGGGCTTATAGGGGAACTAATCTACTTATCCTATACTAGGCCAGACATTGCATATGTAATAAATGTTGTAAGTCGATTTATGCATGAATCAAGAAAGCCTCAAATGGATGTTGTCAAAAGAATTCTAAGATACTTAAAATATGCTCCAAGCAAAGAACTGCTATTTTCAAATCATGGTCACCTAGAAATAAAAGGGTATACTGATCTTGATTGGGCTGGTTCAACCAACAATAGAAGATCCACCTCAGGTTACTTCACCTTTGTTAGAGGAAATCTTGTAAGTTAGAGAAGCAAAAAACAACCTATAGTCACCAAGTCAAGTGTTGGAGCTGAGTTCAGGGGCTTGGCACTTGGAATATGTGAGTTACTGTGGCTAAAAAATCTGCTAGCAAATTTTGGATTTGAATCAAATAAAGCAATGAACCTACATTGTGATAATACCTCAGCTATAAAATTGACCACAATCCTGTTCAACATGATTGGACAAAACATGTAGAAATCGACAGACACTTTATTAAGGAAAAACTTGAAGCTGGAATCTTGTGTCTTCCCTTTGTCAGGTCTGAGCACTAATTAGCAGATATTGTTACAAAGGCAGTGGAAAGTAATGTGTTTTTTTATTCTCTTATCAAGTTAGGAATGTATGATATTCATACACCAACTTGAGAGGGGGTGTTAGAATCAATAAGGATCTTGTTAGATATAGATAGAATTAGCCTCAACCAATATATTAGATTAGTATCAATCAAATTGTATATTTATTTTGTACAATTATTCTTTCCATATTTTTTCCTTGTAATTATGGAAAGAATTCAGCACAAACTTACAAATCCTTGTATATAAATATATGCCCTTGAGTGATAAATAAATCATATCAAAATTATTCTCTAAAACCTTTCAATATTCATAAGAGGTCAAAAATCATGATTATGGATTTGCTTCATTCATTGACTAACGTTTTCCTTGGTGATACAACAAGAAAGGCAGCTCTGTGGAGTCGTTGGTAAACTAAAGCTAATGGCCATTATGCCTAATTCACACACTTTAAATCTCGAAAAGCCACCATATGGACATGGATCTAGTATAGCATCTAATGCACCTAGTCAAAGGAGTTTATGAGGAACAAAATTTTGTAAGCTTACAAATCCTTGAACCTCTTTATTCTTGACCAGACTGTAACACCCCTTTGGGGATGCCACACATATAAATATAAATAAAAATAAATAAATAAAATCTACCAAAGTTGTAAAACATTCGTTAAATAATAATATGGGTCATAAAGTAATTCTGATAGACAAATTATTAAAAATAAAATATTGCGAAAAACATAAAATAGTATTTAACAACATTGCTCATAATATACATATGTTCTAAATTATAAGTTATACAAATAATTTACAACTATAGTTACAAATATTTATACGTAAATAGTAAATAAAAACAAGAAAAGAGTCAATATATACATCCATACGAGACGACGCAAAAAAAAACATCAAACATATTTACTCCCGAAGGATCACTCTCAACATGAAAATGATCATCAGGAGACAAATATCCTGGATGTCTCGACTCTCGGCGATAATGAGATCGCGCCGTCGATACGACTGTCATCTCACTAGGCTCAGTGGATATCCCACCCCAATGACGCCTAATGGATAAAGGTAACTCTAAATGTAGAAACATTGTCGTAGTCATGATCGGCTCTCCATCAAACCTATGGCGTAGGGTCACCGTCATCCGTCCCGCATACGTCACTGAGTCTCTATCTCCTCTCATGTGCCATGATAGCGATCCACCATGAAACTCCAGAGTCATGAACCCCAAAAATCCGGGTACCGCCATACCAAAACTAATCAATCCAATGGGTATGGATGATCAGATGGTTCTTGATCGTAAAACTGGACGTCGATTTGCTGATCTTCCTCCTCCTCAGGGTACAAGACCTCAAGAGGTTGTTCCTCTTCTTCTTCCTCAAACTCTTTATCGCATAAAATAAATATACAGAAAACACATACAATAAAGAGGTAAGACAATCTAAAATCACCACAAACATGACAAATAAGAAGACGACAAACAACATGTACACAGTTCATGCAATACGAAAAGCTATAACATTAATAAGTAACAGAGTAGAGTAAAGATTCAAAAAGATGTAAATATTCTAACAATATACCATCACAGATAAAATAAAATAAGAAACAAATGCTACAATACAACAATAGATAAAACAAATACAAGTAAACAAATAAATCAATATAATAAACAGATAAGACAAAATAAATAGATAAGACAAAATAAATAGATAAAACAAATAATTAGATAAGACAAAATAAATAAATAGATCCCAATAAATAAATATAAAACACACCCTACTCCATGGAGCTAAAAACACACCAAGATATCAGAGAGAATGACTCGTAAAAATCTATTAGTACCACGGCTGCCCAACCAACTATTGCGCTGTCACACGTTGCGTCTATAGCCCCACGACACAGGAATCCATCATCCAGGTGTGGTGTAGTTCACGGTCTCACGTTGTGGCACTACAGGCAAATGTACTACTAGACTTTACAAATCTCGATTAAATATAGTGCGTGTCGAGTCCATTAGTGTGCTATCGGTTTACCACGGCCCAGCGGAGCTACCAACTATCCATATATGGGATCCCGTACACTAACGTCTCCAAGTTCATTAGAACAATGAACCACACTACGTTTATCGCATCGACAACACGATGTGATTCGTCTGGTCAACCAAAACACCAAAAATTTGGCATAAACACAATACATAATTCCAAAAATATGAAATATGAAAATGCCCTCAAGATAATAATATGTCCTCAATGGCGAGAAAAATAGAAAGCTGATGCGGGTTCACATTTTTCCGACAAATAAAAAAATCCTCAAAAGCCTCAGACGGTTCACATTTTCCCGACAAAAAAAATAATCACAAGAACGGTCAATCGCGTAGAAATTTTATCGCGTTTTCACAATCTCGTCGTTTTTACAAACGTTTTGAAATCGCGTAAGTATATTTTTTTCTGTTTTTCAAAATCGCGTAGGATTTTTAATACGTTTTCTCAATCGCGTAAGATTTTTAAATCATTTTCTTGACCGAATTCCTTAAAAATTTCTATTTAAATAAAAGAAATAATAAATAATACTTTTAAGCTACGTATAATATTTTCCATACCGTATATCTTGTCTTTTGGACATCTTTTCTATTTTATTTGTCCGTTTTTACTAAAAATTGACATATTTTGCTTAGAAAATTATATTAATGGTTTCCTAATTTTACCGTAAAAATTTCTGTTTATTAAAATTTTAAAACCATATACTTAATCCTTTTGAAAACTACTAACATGCTTCAAAATACAAACATGAGCTATATGTTAGAAATTTTGAAAGTTCTTGTATTTCATTTCTAATAACAAAATCATTAATTCTAAGTTCTCAAACTTATTTCTAATTGATTCTTTTCTTTAAAACTCATTTTAGAAAAATTCTTTTTAACTCATATTACATCCTTAGACTTAGAAAAAGGTTTGGATTAAATTTTAGAAACCATGGATACTTGGTTTGGCATGTTGGCCGAAATTCCTAAATATTTTGAAATTGATTTCTAAATTATTCCTCATCTTCTAACTATATGTCAAACTTATTATATTGTCTAAATTCATTTAACCATTGTTTTAGAAAATGGTTTTTGAAATCAACACATTCATTTTAGGCATGTTGGCCTAAAAATACCAAATCTTACCATTTGATTTCTAAATTCATTTTCTTTGATCAAATCAACTTGAAACCTTCTTAATTCTCCTAGGTTAATTAAATTACCTTTTAAGAAAATTAAGAGAACATTTTGGTTCTCTATTTTTGTTAGTGGCCGTGAGCCATCATGGAGTGCTCTTTGGAACACACATGCATTTCCTTGACATGTTGTTCACATCCTATATATTATCATGCAATTCTATACTTTATCATGCAATTCTAACACATGCAATATTATCAAAGCTTATAGACATGCAAAGTAAAGCTAATAGACATGCAAAATTATTACAATCACCAAACAAAGAAAGCTACTAACAAACACCACACACAACTACTAACAAACACAAAAATTACAAATACACACATAATCACCACATCACCACCGAATCCTTATGGATTCTACAAACACCACAAATTACTCCATCTTCTTACCACCACCAAGGGATGATAAGATTAGTCTTCCTCTTACCTTAAATGAAGACAAATGGTATTCTTTCACTCCTCCTAGGGTTCGGTTTTCTCCACCAAAGTACCTAGCAACTCAAATGAAAATCTACAAGTTACTAACCATGAAAAAGAACCTAAACCATGGATAAATCATGACTTAGAACTTTGAAAAAGAAGAGAGAAAAGAAAAACATGAGATTTCACCTTCTAGGTAAAATTTTCAAGATTGGTTTCCAAGCTCCAAATGCAAGAATTTGCAAGAACTCTCAACTAGAGATGTTCTTAGGATGGTGTTTAGGTTTAGAAAAGTTGGTTAGATGAAAATTTGGATGGTTGGAGGGTATGGTTCTTGTCTTGGCCGAATGGTGAAAGAAAGAAACAAGAATGGTGGCTAGGGTTCTTGGATGAGAGAGAAGAGAGAAAAACAAGAAAGATGAAGTGGTATTTTGGTCTCCTAACCCCACATGGCCGTAGCTCTTCATGCATGCAAGGTGGCCAAATGGTTGGCTTCATCCAAGCCATGGATTGCATCAAAGGCTAGGATTAAAACTTGCTTAACAAGCTTGTCTCCTATTGGTTGATTTTTGATGACTCACAAGCCTAATCACACTGTTCATTAATTACCAGCTTAGTTAGCTAGCTGAGTCAGGTTGTTCTAGAAAGTTCCACTGCTAATGATGATTAATTAAGCTACTGATCTAACCATTCTGCTAATTGTGGGTCTCGCAAAACATTTCCGGGTCCACTGTCATTTTATTATACTGACTAATAAAATAATATTATAATATTATAAAATTATTTTATTTGATCAAATCCTAAAAATTAAAAGATTATTTCTCGTCTCATTCAGAATCGGGTTTAGTAAGATCCCCTAATTCTAAATAATAAAATAAGATTTCCCGGCCAGGAAAAATATTATTTTCTGCCTCGGAGCAAATCACACAAAAAGTCCATATAAAATCACAGACAGTAATATTGGACATTAAATCAAGTAGAAAACAATTAAAAACAGCAAAAACAGTACAAAACAACACGTTTGGGACGTAATGGTCATTTTCCCATTCTTTCCCACAACGTAGCTAATCGTCCAAAACGTTCAAATAAAATTACAGACAGTATTAATTGTCTGTATATCATCCAGAAAAATTAAAACAGTAGCTCGGAAAAATTTTTATTTTACCGTCTCGGAACAAATTACGTAAAAAGACCAAATAAAATTTGAGCCTGTATAAACGTATTTGTATTTCATGCAGAAATCGAGAAACAGTAAAATAGGGACACAACGGTCATTCACGCAAAAGCTTGAAAAACATCAAACAGTACATTCGGAATATTTTCTAAAAATTGGGGTGTTACACAGACCACTACAACTCCATCAAATCTAAGTAATAAAACTATCTTACCTCATATTTCATACTGCACATTGGACCTAAGATAGTGGTGCGACCAAACACATGTGTTCATCACTTTCTTTGTTCACATCTTATAATAAGATAAGACCTATATTTGTTAAACTCCCTAATAGGCACCAAGTTCTAGCCAACCATTTTGGTAGGGTATACTTCTCATATTTCATTTTATTATTAGTGTTCTCTATATATCGAATTTCTTATTCTTCAACATAATTCTCATCATTAAGCTAACTTCATATTTGCATTGTAAGCTAACATTTACTCCTAATCATTGTATCATTCAAGATAAAGAGTGCATTGAGGAAGATTCGTACAATTGATGTTAGGGATGGATTGTATATGTTGAAAGTGGAAGTTCCTCACCAACCTAAAGCTAGTTTCTAATTTTTCTCTTATAAGTTGTCAATGTTGCATCCCATTCTAACCTATGGAATTTCTACCTTGGTCATGCTTCCTATGATTGTATTGGTGTTTTTCATATGCATTTTCCTTCCATCACATGTGACAAAAAAAATTGTGATATTTGTTCTCTAGCTAAACAAAAGAAATTTCCGTATTCACTGAGTAACTCTCAAACAACTATAGCCTTTAATCCCTTGTATATAGACATATGAAGACCATACTCTACTATATCCATACATGACCACAAGTATTTTCTCACAATTGTATATGACTATACACAATACACAACACACTTGGATATTCCTAATGAAATTCAAGGCCAAAACTCATGTTCATATCAAGGCATTTTCACAATAATAGAAACCTAATTTGAAACCAAAATTAAAATCATTAGTAGTTGTGACATCCTAGCTTATATACTACTTATTATGTGCATTATTTGTTTTAATAAGGTAACATAGTCATAGAAGTAGGCTATGGCCAAATGTGATCCTTTATCAAGCTAGAGGCATTCAATCTATTTCCTTTACTTGTATATGTTATTTTCCCTTATTAAGGTCTAGGTCTCGGTTAGTGCCTTAAGTTCTACTCTATGTTCATGAAATTCAAGAACTATAGGAACTTAAGCTAAGCTTCCTTATTTCTTCCTTAAGCTGGCCATTTTATGGTCACAGGAAGTAAGGTTCATTTATTCCAATAAAGGCCGATGGAGCCAAAACATACCTTAGCTGGCCAGAGACTCCATCACAGACTGCAAGCTTTGGTGAGCTCGTCTCGGCCATAGATGATGGTGTGAGCTTTGGAAAGCTCCCAAGGACACAAAGAAGGTCCCTCGATGTGGGGAAAGAAGGATTTAGCCTCTATTTGGGTCCATAAGAGGAGGAAAATTGCCTCTCATAAAAACAGTGCAAGTTGAGGATTTTCTAGTAGAGGTGGCCATGATGGCGACCACCCTTACTAAAGGCAGTGGCTTCTGTGTTTGGGATTGATTTTGTGATGGTTGTTAGGCCATAGTTGGCCAAGAGAAGGTCGTAAAACCACCACCATATGATGGCGGTGATAGTGGTTATGGTGGTGGTGGCACGATGGCCACCACCCCATTAAAGAAGATGATCTCATGGTGGTCGTGGGCTGCTTAGTCCACTAATTGGGGCTTGTTCAAGCTAAAAATTAGAAGGATCCACCGCCCCAAGATGGTGGTGGTAGAAGGCTTGATGGTGGTGGCCATGGTGGCGACCACCTATAAAGAGAAAACTTAGAAAAACCATGGGCCTAAGTGGTTTTGCGTCATTTGGATCCTTGGGTTGCAACCAAGGTGGCCATAAAATGAGTTTGAAGAGTGGTGGTAGGGCCACCAAGGGCCCCCCATTAGAACCACCACTATTTGTCTCCATTTTTTGAGCTTTTTAGAAAATATGGATAAGGTGGGAGCCGCCACCAAGGGTGGCTACCCACAGTGACTAATTAAGCTAAGTTAAAGTTATTAGGTCAAGGTCGGGCCCAAAGAGCCCAGTCTAGGATTGGGCATAGGGCTAGGACAACCCTATTTGCACTCAGAGCCAGGGTAAAACCTAACCCTAGGCGGGGCTAATTAAACAAGTTAGATGAGTGACAACAAGTTTGTAATAGTTTAATTAAAGCATAATTAACCTAGGACTAATGATTAATGAGAAATTAGTTACTTCTAGAGGTCAGATACCTCATTAGGGACTTGTATGATATCATGCAATGTTTATTTATATAAAAGGTTGTGTATATGTGTAACTTGTATGCCAAGTTATGTCTAGTTAAGTCTAAAGTATATCTGAGATTATTATTGCTATTGGTAATTGTATATTATGAGACTGCTTGACCTGTATGGCTGTTATATAAGAAAGCATGTGAGAAATTGTAATAATGCCAGTAAAAGCTTTTAGTAGTTGTATGATATGTGAAAGTTGTACTTACACAAAACTTATAAGAAAGAGTATGCATTCCCAAAGTTCAGGATAAATGAATCATGTCTTTAGTTGTGAGATCCTTATCAAAGTTAAGTTCAAGGAAAGAATTCACCTTGCTTGGATAGAACTGTGTAGCACGTACGACTACTGAGAGTGGGCTAGCTCATGTCTGACAAACAGACTATCTTGCAGAAAGATGGTATTTCCCCTTTAAGGGTAAGCTCCAAAGTCTTAATACCCCTCCCTTTGTTCTTAATTCATTGCTTCATTTAAGGTTTCGATGATAACAAACTGTTGTTTTCTTAGTGTTCCAAATGTTTACATTAGAAAGCTCTTACACTTTTTGCTCTACACACTTAATGAATTCTATCTTTTGAATTAAGATTTAATATTTATGAATTGTGTAAGCTATTCTAATAGTTTGTTGAAGTGTGTTAAGGTCTTAAAAGTTTAATCTTGAAGATATCACTTGATTTCAATCAAACTTAAAGCACTTATAGTGCTTAGAAAGCAAATGCTCATAAATCTATCATTCAGAAAGCAATTTACTAAAAAAGCTCTCCATCAGAAAGTTATGTTCATAAGACTTCAACTTAGAAGATCAAAGTATCTTAGGAATGCCTTTTAAAAAGTCAACTACATTGGAACATTCTCCTAAGAAAGTACAAAACTAGTTGTACTAACTATGAAAAAGTTGCAAAAGCTGCCACAAGAACACAAAATAATGGTTATATCTCTTCAACAAGTCTCAAGGCATAGTACTAATGTATTTAATAAGCTCAAGACATAGTACTACTACATTTAAGCTGAAGTGCTTTCAAATTTGTCAAGTTTTAACTATCTGTGAAAATCTTTCTAATCATATCAGCTACTGTTATATTGCTTTCTGATAACAATACTTCATCTCTACTTGTACATTCTTTAGATATCTTGTAAGTAGAGTCCAATGCTCTATTTCTAAGTGTTGTAATCCACTCTCAAAGTGTGTAAGCGATCAAACATCAACGTTTTCCTTTAACTCTTTGTAACTCTTTTTAACCTTTACCTTTAAATCTATAATATACTTACCTTCTACACAACCTTATAAAATAATAATTACATTTACAACTTTGCCTCAAGGAATTACTTAGGTTCTATATAAATACATTCTAGTAAGACTATTCAATGAGAATTCTTCCACATCAATGGTAACTTAGTCAATCTTCAGTGCCTGTATTACAACTATAGCTGGTATCCAATAAAGAACCTAAATCACTGAATCTGTAAACACCATGGCAAACGGGGTAAGAATCAACAAATTCTCAGTAGATAGCGCATAGTTTAAAATCAATAATAAACATGGTGTTTCCAAGGGTATCAAGTATTAAAAACATTTTCTCTTTTCTAGTTCATATCAAAACAACATATGCTTTTCTTGCAAGGATGTAATGCTCAAGAAAAACCACGATAAATGCAAATGCCTAATGCAAGTCCCAGTTTCTTAATTAAATCATTTCTTTATCTTATTCTTAATCTCCTTGAGGAAATAACTTTATCCTTATCTCTTGAGTAATAGTCTGCTTGACAAACGTGAGCTCACTCTTCATGGTCATACTTTACTGCACAAAAACTATCCCCGGCAAAGTTATTTTCTCATTCTTTACATCTGGCAAGGTATTCTCTTTCCTAACTTTGGGATAAGTACATCTTTTAATTACTTGATGATCATTTCTCAAAGGCACATAGTCTCGTATAAGACATGTAGCACAAACTCATATTACCTTCTTAAACAAGTCACATGTAAATAATTATAGTGTGGTTGAGTGGCCTCATAAATATCAACTAAGACAGTGGTGTGGACTAAAACCAATTCTTATGTTTGTATCCTTTACATAGAAAACTTATATAGCCAAATGACAAGTTTTACTAGCATTCAAATATAGATGCATTAATATAGCCAATGCCACCAGATTTCAATTCAGCCAAATAGCTACCTTAGGCAAACAAAGAATTTAATAACAACATATTCAAGTATCATATATTGACTGCGGGATTTTAAAGATGCAAACCCAAGTGCAGGTTGTCTCAAGTAATAAATTTCTCGGGAGTCCGAGGTTGATCTACAGGGAATTGATGAAGAAAAAATTAATTGAGGTAAGAAAAGGATTTGTCACAACACCAAAAGTAATAACACAAGTTCACAAATTATTTTAAGGGCTTGCTTGGGTTAGGAGATCCACTCTTGGTAATAAATTAAAAGTAAGATTATTTCTCTTTTTAACTCAACTGAAATCCACACAAAACGGAGGTTCCAATCCGAAAATATAACATTCAAAGTTCAATTCTATATGTAATCATATTATGATTCCTTTAATTATCTACCAACATTTGTAAATGAGTTCAAGCATTCACTGTGCCAATCCTATTGTCTACAATAAATCAAGATCTCTATTAACAAAGAAGGTTTCTAAATTGATTGGAAACAAAATACAACACATATAATGTTCATTTAATAATATATCATTTAAGCACAAGAAATAAAATAATCTAACCTTATTTCATTACCAAGAGCTTCACTCTTTCACCCAAGCAAGATGAAGATTTAGTTACTCATGGATAAGAAGAAAGAAAGAGAGAAGAAGAGAAAGATGAACATGACTTCAATTTAGAACAAGAGAAAATTACAACAAAGGAAAACAATAAACAAGCATAACCTTAACTTGTACAAACTAAGCCTAACACCAAGTGTCTAACTCTAAGCTGCATTTTATAGAAGAGTAGGGATACAAAATGACAAGGAGAATGATTAAGAGTAGGTGGATGAGTGGGTGGAGTGGTTGGATGATTGGATGAGTGGTTGGATGATTGGATGAGTAGTTGGATTATTGAGATTCTTTGTCTCTGAAATCATTCATTGCTTAAGTCATTGATTCTGTCATTTTCGAGCAAATGGTCTTCATGAAATTCTAGGAAATTGTCTAAGCTTTCCAATGGCTCTAGAATCACCCAAAAATTCGTCCTACAGCCCAAGATATGATCTAATTACTACAGACTGTTCAGGCCCAGTTTCAACACATTTGTTTTGACTTCCAGACCCAATATCACCATCAAGGAACCTGAATCAAGTTTTGTGTTCAACATGAAAGTTGTAGATATGGGTCTTAACTTTCAGATTCCAAATTTTCAGCCTATTTTATAAGCCAAAACTCGAATTATGCTCTGATTACTGTACACTATTCAGGTTTCAGACACAAAACTCGTGTTCTATCTTCCAAGCCCAATTAGCTCTATTAGATGTCTGATTGAGACTTTGAGCTCTTCATTAAAGTTGTAGAGCTCTCTCTTATCTTTCCTACAAGGTAAAATTCATAATTATCAGACATTTAGAACTCAAGATATGACCGAAATACAGAAATAGCGTAAGATCAAAATAGTGATGAAAAAAATCAATTAAGTCCAATTTGAGTCCAAACTTATAAAACATAACTAGACTTAATCAATTAAGTACATGGAGAGTATAAATGACTAAAAATGAGAGTTTATTAATGTATAAAATATGTGACTATCAAATTTCCCCACACTTAGCTTTTTGCACTCCTGGGCAAAACACATAAGACCAAAGTTAGGAGATAAAGAAAAATGACACAGACTCAAAAGCTAAAAACTCTAAAAGACTCAATGAAGCAAGAAGAGCAACAAGAAATTCAATGGATCAAAGCATAAATGAGGTAACATTTCTTCACATCTCAAACCAACAAGTAAGGAAACTTCAGTTAAAAAGAATGAATCAAGAATGATAGATCCTCACAGAATTTCACTCTCAATCTCTTAAGTGTTTAAAAGGTAAGTATTTCACTCTATTCAACCCATGAACAATTGCACTACCATAAGCTTGCTTATCTTCTACTTCTCCGCTACTCAAAACACATGCATACAAAAATCAAGAGGACTTTATTCAAGGTTGTAATGGGGTCATGGTAAAGGAGAGGAGATAATATGGATATGAAAAGATAAATACCAAAGAGAATAAAAGAGCATTATGGTACAGTTAGAGTGGAGAAAATGTTTGAGAACATTCATCATAAAGGACAATCACCAATATTTGACTAATGTTTTGTTGAAGATCAATCCCAAATTGGTGAATTGAATTCATTGTTAGACTTGAACATTCTCCTTTTCTTCTTGTTGTTTCCAAGCATCCATCTTTATTTTGATAATCCTTTGATTGCAACGGTGGTCAATTTTTTTTTTTTTTTTTGATCATTTTGCACACACACCCCCACACTTGTTCAAGAACAAGGTCAATGCTCTCTTATTCCCTAAGGTTGGGTAAAAACATGTTTTTTTTTTTTGAAGGATGAAATGAGCTTAAAACAAGGAATGGTCAAACAAGTTCAAAGGGGTTACACAATGGAAAATATACAAGGATGGCTATTTGGTCAAAGTAGCTATTTCAAAATGCCTCAATCATATTAATGTATGCATGTGAAAATGTAGCCTAAAAAAGAATCAAAGCAAGTTCTAGAGTAACAATTCCATGAGTGAAAATCACACAAGAAAGAAGAGAATGGTACAGATATTCAATCCATTCATCATAGGCTCAAAATCTCACAAGGCATATTTCTATCATTCTCAATCCATCAATTCAACATCCATAACCAAGCATGTGAAATTTAAGAAAGAAGATAATTTATTCAATCATGCTATGATTCCTGAATTTCAATTGCTTCAAAGGATGTGAGAGTGCATTCGCTTGAATCTTTCCAAGGAAAACAAAAGACAAAAACTTTGTTACTTCCACAAATCAATACTAATTAATTACTACCTAAAAACTCCTTACTCTGCCACCAATTATGATGCGTCTCAGAAGTAAAATTACTCCTTACTCTGCCATCACTAATTGGTTTAGTAAGTCCATAACAATCATATCATACTTCCCAAACAAAACAAAAATTTTTTTTTGGTTCAACTATCCTTCCCCCCAACTAGATCACAATATTGTCCTCAATGTTAAAATATAGATGAGTAGAAGATATTACCTGTTGGAGAAAACTGACACAAATTTAAACAAAAATAAAGTATGATAAATCCAAAGTAAAGGAAAACTTTAAACGAAGTGTCAAATCTGGCTGTCTTTTCATCCTGCTTCCTTCACTGCCTCCTGCTGACTAATTTATCTGAGCTATTACTGGATCAGGATCAAAGATTAAAGGTAAAGGATTTTTTTTTTGTGACTTCAAGAAAACCATCAGGGTAAAGAAGTCTAGAAACCCCTGAAGGACCTTGCTCAAAGGATCGTCTGTCCAAAACCAAAATACAGCAAAATCATACAAAGATAAAAGAGATATAATAACAAATGATGATATACCTGTATGAACAGTTTTCATGGCGTATCTTTATACTGCGCGTCATGAGTGCAGTAGTGGCATATCTTTATACTGCATGTCACCAGTGCAGTAGACACTCACGAACTTTTTTTTTTCTAAAGACTAATGTGCAAAGGTCCACCCGAGTCAATGACGGGTTAGCCAAAGGCTGGGGCTCCACAACTAATTAAAGCCATGGTACTCCTTCCGGATCGCCCTTGTTCAAACATTTTTTTTCTTCTTTTTTTTTCTCCTCTTTTTTTGATTTTTTTTTGGGAAAGATCACATGAAGAAGAAGATAATGATATGTATAGATTGTTGTGGATATGGCTCACATCTGCCTCTAGTTTAACGTCCAGTAACGGCTTAAACGCCTTCTATGAGTCGAGGAAAAGCTTCCCATCTAATTTTCTTATAAATTGGCAAACAGGATCTTTTAGAGTCAGATTCCCAAGACTGTAGCATTTTTCTTCATCCTTGAAGAGATTCCACAAATTAAGAAGTTCACGATGCACCAATCCACAAGAATGCGTCTCAAGAGTCAATAAGATATCATCTAATGACTCCTTACTCAGTCCATTCTTAATGAAGAAAATTTAATCTTCTCTGTTTGCGGAAACCATCCCCAAAGTACGACATCGCTTGTTACAATTTCATCGTCCACATTTGTAACGGACTTATAACCTTTTTGCTCTTCTCCTTTTAGAATACGAACTTTTTCCAAGACTTGGCATGTATGAGTCAAATGAAATTGAAGACTCACTTGCTAGTCGAACCTTTGCTTCAATTATCCAGCGCACATCTTCTGGCATACCTTTGTGCGTTAACAATCTTAATCTTTCATATCGAACTTTGTAGATTTTTTTCAGAGCATTTTGAGGGAGAGAAAGAAAATGTTTTCTCAGGTTTGAAAGAATGGCATCCATTTTAAGGGAGAAGAAGGATTCAATTATTTTGGGAAACTGAAAAATAAACCGACTTGAGAGTCACGGAGTACCGTATCTGCCACTTAACCGGCAACACAAAGAACTCATCAACTTGGTTTTTTCAGAAATGGTTTGAGCCTTTGTCCATTAACTTTAAACACATTACCATTCTTAGGATTCACAATATCTACGGCTCCATGAGGATACACGTGTTTGACAACAAAAGGACCACTCCACCTAGATCTCAATTTTCTAGGGAATAACAGGCGAGAATCATAAAGCAGAACTTTTTGACCAATTTCAAAAGATTTTCGCAAAATTGTCTTGATTGTGGATTTTATTGGATTTGTCTTTTGACAATTTTCACAACTTTTGCAAAAAGTATAGCAGTCCTTAAATAAAGTGGGCCAATAAAATCCGCACTGCAAGATTTTCGCACCTATTTTCTTTGAAGAAAAGTGACCTCCACATGATTCTGAGTGACAAAATTTAATGACACTACCTACCTCGCATCTCTGAAAAATTTACTCAGGACAATGTTTGAACAAGTATGGGTCATCCCAATAAAAAATTTTCACCTCTGTCAGAAATTTCCTTCTATCTTGGTGCATCTATTGAGGCGACATCTTTCGTTCTTGTTCTTCAGTAAGAGACGAGGAAATTACCACAGGAAAGCTTTGCTTTTCTCTCAAAAATGTGTACTTCAACCCAGCAGGTAATGACTTTAGTTCCGGTGTGGGTACTTCTTCATGAGCATTATCATTCATGGGTTTTAACTCTTCGAATTTTGACTTTCTTCCTTTGTATTCTATTTTCTCTGTACAATCAAGGAAATCAAATGAATTAATTAAACAAACTTCTAATGGGTCAGAAGAACTCCCTTTTTGAAGATGATTATCTATAATGGCTTCAATTCCTTCAACTTCCTCGTTTTCATCAAGGACTTCCTGTGGTTGTTTGCACATGTTAAAAACATTGAGATCCAGTGTCATGTTTCCAAATGTTAGCTTCACCACTCCATTTCTGCAATTTATCAAAGCATTAGATGTTGTTAAAAATGGACGGCCTAAAATAACAGGAATTGACTTACAAGTATCAACCAGAGGTTCAGTATCCAAGACAATAAAATCCACAGGATATATGAATTTATCAACTTGAACCAACACATCTTCCACTATTCCTCTTGGAATTTTAATTGATCTATCTGCAAGTAGAAGAGTTACAGAGAAGTTGTTTTAACTCACCTAAGTTGAGTTCTTCGATAAACTGAATATGGAAGCAAATTGACACTAGCACCAAGATCAAGTAAAGCTTTTTCAATTTTATGTTCTCCAATAATGCATGAAACTATAGGACAACCAGGGTCTTTATATTTCAACGCATTATTATTTTGAAGAATGGAGCTTACCTGTTCAACTAAAAATGCTTTCTTTTTCACATTTAGTTTCCTTTTAACAGTGCACAAGTCCTTCAAATATTTAGCATAAGAAGGAATTTGTTTGATAGCATCTAATAGAGGAATATTGATCTTCACTTGTTTCAAAATTTCAAAAATTTCAGTGCGATGGTCCAATTTCTTTGGGTTATTCAATGCTTGAGGAAATGGGGGTGAAGGAGAGAGTTTGGTCTCCTTTTGGTCAACTTCATTATTTTCTTGGGGAATTGGCTCATTTTCTTTCTCACAAGATTTGGGGATTTGTTTTTCAACAACCTTTCCACTCCTAAGGGTTATCACTGACTGGACATGGTCCATTTGTTAGTTTTCTGAACTCCCCTCATTTAGACTGTACTGACCTTTGGGATTTGGTTGAGGTTGAGAAGGAAATTTTCCTTTCTCGTGAATGGTGAGTGCAGAAGTAAGTTTGGCAAGAGTTTCTTTTATGTCAATCATAGTTTGATTGTTTTGTTTATTAATGGCCTCTTGCTTTTCTATGAATGCATGCAGTGTTTCCTCAAGGTTTTTCCTATATGGTGGGACATAAGGTGCATATCCTTGAGAATTTTGAGAGTCCTGTTGTGCCTGAGGAGGTGGTGGTTGCATGAATTGTGACTGAGTATTGTTCCTCCAGTTGAAATTCGGGTGATTTCTCCATCCCGGATTGTATGTATCTGAAAAAGAAGAAGTAAATGGCTTGTTAAAATTATTCATTGCATTTACCTGCTCATGTACAACTTCTTTAAAAATAGGAATGTTAGGACATTCGTGTGTTGAGTGTCCTAAGTCATCACAAATACCACAAATTTCTTCATTTTGCACAGATTTGATTTCTTTTGCTTTTCTTAATTCCATGGCTTCAACCTTTCTAGCCAAACTGGCAAATCTAGCATTTAGATTGTCCTCTTGACTAAGGTGATATTTTCCTTTATTAGCACTAGCAAGGTTAGATCTAATTGAATTTTCAGAAGTGTTAGTACTATGCCAAGATTGAGAATTTTCAGCCAACTGGTTCAAATAGTCAAAAGCTTCATCAGGTTCTTTATCCAAAAACTCACCATTGCACATTGTTTCCATAAATTGTTTAGTTTTAGGAGTTAAACCTTCATAAAAGAAGCTTATACTGCGCCATTTTTCAAAACTATGATGTGGGCAAGAATTTAACAAATCTTTTAAATCGTTCCCAACATTGAAAATATGCTTCATTTGAATTTTGGAAAAAATTTTGGATTTGTCTTTTCATAGCATTGGTTTTATGTATTGGAAAAAATTTCTTTAAGAACTCACCTTGCATTTCTTGCCATGTGCCAATTGATCTTGGATTCAAAGTGTTAAGCCAAGATTTTGCTTTATCTTTTAAAGAAAAAGTAAACAATTTGAGCTTAACAATCTCTTCAGTGCAATTTTGATCATTGAAGGCAATACATACTTCCTCAAATTCTTTCAGATGTAAATATGGACTTTTAGATTCTAAACCATGAAAATTAGGAAGTAAAGAAATCATACCTGGTTTGAATCTAAACTTATTGACATTGAGTGGAAAGATAAAACATGATGGACTAGAATTTCGAGATGGTTGCAAATATTCACGCATGGTTCGCAACGGTTAATTTTTTGGTTCATCATGTACACTTTCATTATCAGTCATTGTGTCAATTGTGTGTGATTGTGATCCAAACAAGTCAATATATAAAGTACCAAGATTAATTTTAACTAAACGACCAGAATTTAAATCACGATACCAATTAAGCATAAATACATAAATAACTTAAAATAAATAAATAAAAATAATGTACAAGCTGGCGGTGTAACCCACCATTAAAAATTAACAAGGATGGGGTAATAAACCAACCACCTAAAAAAAATTTTAAAAAAAAATGGTGTGGTAAAAACCAACCACCAAAAATATATATATAACAAAGGTGGGGTAATAAACCAACCACCCAAAAAATAAAAATAAAAATAAAATGAAAAATAAAGTACAAAAAATAAAATACGGAAAATAAAATGCGAAAATTAAAATACGTAAAATAAAGTGCAGAAAGTAAATTTAAATATGAAAACCGAGAGATGACAGAGCCCCACAGATCCGGTGAAAGAGAAAAGAAGAAGAAATATTATTTTATTAAGTTAGATTGCAAAATATAAATAACGAGAAAAGTGAAAGGGAGAGTTTCCACTAAGTTAGTGCGTAAAATAAAAGGGAGAGTTACCCCACATCGACGAAAAAAAATGGCAAAAATAAATAAATAAAATTAAAAAATAAAAATAAATGACATAAATATAAAAGTTAGAAAGTTAGTGTGTTAGTAAGTTAGTAAGTTAGAGTTAAAGAGTTAGTAAAGAAACCGAAGGATCGGCAAGCCGGTCTTTCGCTTCGGTGAGGGAGAAGAGAGAATAGATTTTATTAAAGAAAACAAACCTCAATAAATCAAAACTTTAAATCAAGTCCCCGGCAACGGCGCCAAAAACTTGACTGCGGGATTTTAAAGATACAAACTCAAGTGCAGGTTGTCTCAAGTAATAAATTTCTCATGAGTCCGAGGTCGATCCACAGGGAATTGATGAAGAAAAAATTAATTGAGGTAAGAAAAGGATTTGTCACAACACCAAAAGTAATAACACAAGTTCACAAATGATTTTAAGGGCTTGCTTGGGTTAGGAGATCCACTCTTGGTAATAAATTAAAAGTAAGATTATTTCTCTTTTTAACTCAACTGAAATCCACACACAACGGAGGTTCCAATCGGAAAATATAACATTCAAAGTTCAATTCTATATGTAATCATATTATGATTCCTTTAATTATCTACCAACATTTGTAAATGAGTTCAAGCATTCACTATGCCAATCCTATTGTCTACAATAAATCAAGATCTCCATTAACAAAGAAGGTTTCTAAATTGATTGGAAACAAAATACAACACATATAATGTTCATTTAATAATATATCATTTAAGAACAAGAAATAAAATAATCTAGCCTTATTTCATTATCAAGAGCTTCACTCTTTCACCCCAAGCAAGATGAAGATTTAGTTACTCATGGATAAGAAGAAAGAAAGAGAGAAGAAGAGAAAGATGAACATGACTTCAATTTAGAACAAGAGAAAATTACAACAAAGGAAAACAATAAACAAGCATAACCTTAACTTGTACAAACTAAGCCTAACACCAAGTGTCTAACTCTAAGCTGCATTTTATAGAAGAGTAGGGATACAAAATGACAAGGAGAATGATTAAGAGTAGGTGGATGAGTGGGTGGAGTGGTTAGATGATTGGATGAGTGGTTGGATGATTGGATGAGTGGTTGGATGATTGGATGAGTAGTTGGATTATTGAGATTCTTTGTCTCCGAAATCATTCATTACTTAAGTCATTGATTCCGTCATTTTCGAGCCAAGTGGTCTTCATGAAAGTTCTAGGAAATTGTCTAAGCTTCCCAATGGCTTTGGAATCACCCAAAAATTCGTCCTACAGCCCAAGATATGATCCAATTACTACAGACTGTTTAGGCCCAGTTTCAGCACCTCTGTTTTGATTTCCAGACCCAATATCACCATCAAGGAGCCCGAATCAAGTTTTGTGTTCAACATGAAAGTTGTAGATATGTGTCTTAACTTTCAGATTCCAAATTTTCAGCCCATTTTATAAGCCCAAACTCGAATTATGCTCTGATTACTTTACACTGTTCAGGTTTCAGACTCAAAACTCGTGTTCTGTCTTCCAAGCCCAATTAGCTCTATTAGATGTCTGATTGAGACTTTGAGCTCTTCATCAAAGTTGTAGAGCTCTCTCTTATCTTTCCTACAAGGTAAAATTCATAATTATCAGACATTTAGAACTCAAGATATGACCAAAATACAGAAACAACGTAAGACCAAAATAGTGCTGAAAAAAATCAATTAAGTCCAATTTGAGTCCAAACTTATAAAACATAACTAGACTTAATAAATTAAGTACATGAAGAGTGTAAATGACTAAAAATGAGGGTTTATTAATGTATAAAATATGTGATTATCATATATCTATAGACCCACATCACCACTTGACCCAAAAAGGGGTCTCCTAATCAAGGTCTTTTACGATTCCATCTAATTCCATTTTTAAGTACTTAATTTGTAATAATTTTGTAAAATAGTAACAACCCATCACTGACAAAAACAAGACAATAAGAACAGGATTCTTACACTCATGGTATAATTCGTAAATCTTGGAATTTTGGTGAGGAATTAGGAATAAAAACACTAGTCCTTAATATAATTACTATGCTAAACCCATACCACCTTCTTCCTATGGACAAGGGATCTTTAACCCGCAACTTTATCTTTTTCCATGACCACATGCAGGCCATTTTTACATATGAGTCTTCACTTAAAGTAATACAACCTTACATAAATAGGAGTTTAGAAAAGATTTCAGAGAAGAAAACCTTTTACCTATCTCTAAGTTGCTACTGTTGAAGATGAAGAGGAGAAAGGATGAAGTTATTATTGGATTGGCTGGATATAGCTCGATTTTCTCTCCATTTTTCCCTTTTTCATGACCTCAATCAAAAGAACCTAGCTTAGACATGCATGACCTTGAAGCTTCTGCTCTTTAGCGATCTTTTCCCACCCCTCCTCTTTAGTTCTCCTTTCTTTCTTTCCTTTCCTTTCTCTCTCTCTCTCTCTCTCTCTCTCTCAATTTCACATTGCACACACAACACACTTTCTCTTTTCTTTTGTTTTTATTTTTTTGTAATCTTAAACAACTTAGTAGTTAAGTTGTTAGGAGAAAAGGTGGGGTATTTTTAGGAGCTAAATAATGGGTGGTTTAGCTTGGTTATGAGAAAATGTTATCATTTAATTTTCATAAGTTGCACTACTCACGCAGGCATTAGGACATAATTGAGAATACCTAAATCTAATTAAGTGATCATTACTTTTATGCATGGAACCTTATTGGTTTGAGTTAAATCTTGATCTTAATTAATTAAATTGAGATAATACTTATTCTTACTTTTAAACTAATAGAGATTAACATAGGAGGTAATATTAGGTTGCACGTAGCCTAATTGGCTCTAATTTAAGTATTGCTTTTATTTTTCTAATCCAATGTAACTTAGGTAAATGCTTAGACCTACTTACGTGCATTTCTATTGATTCTAAATCGTATTAAAAATAACTATTTTTATTTACATAAATGATTTCTATATTTACTTTCTCACTTTGAGAACATAATTTTGATAAAATTAAATATAATTACATAATAAACTAATTCTAGAAATTCACTAGCTCATTATAAACATCAGACTACTCACTACTCTTATAGTAGTCTAGCTAAGTTGAAAAGGTGGATGTTACAATACTCCCCTCATTTTTAAAATTTTGCCCTCAAATTTTGTTTACCTAATGAAAGTAACTCTAGATAATCTTTCTTATGCTTCTTGTTTGATAGTTTTGGTTATACTTATCATAGTTCAGAGTGTTAAATTCTGAGTATGTGATAGCCTCAAGTCTATAAAATTGTTCCTGTTACGCATGTTTACAAACAAGATTCTACTAACACTTAATTCTTCACTCCTCTTGTTTCTTTAGTGTGTTCGCACTTATCCCAAATTAAGTTGATCAATATCAAAATGGGACACTTTTCTTTCTATTGTTTTTAGTACCTATACATATACGCACATATATTTTCTCATTATCCATTCACACCTTGCCCTAGTAAAATTTAATTCAAACAATCACTAGCACAATAAATAAATTACTAAACAAGGATACCATCTATGTATTGAAAGAAACTGAATATAGGCTAATTCTTCAAAGATGATTTAGAAGTATTCTCAAGTATCGGTCTTACAACTAATAGTTAACTAATCTCTAGCCACTCAACTAATTACTTAACATAACTATCATACACCATATCATTTCTAGGAATTGGAGTGGATATCAATCATCTCCTATAATTTGTGATGGGGTTTGTCTTTGATTAATTAGTAATATTATAGTTCACATTGTACTTCATGAATCAAGGTCCAATTTAGCAAGCAAGAATCAAAGCTTGAGCTTGGCCTTCGACCTTCTCATCAAACACATTGCAATGAGAATTTTATAAAATTTATGAACACATGACCACTTAAATCTCTTCTTATACGTTAACTTGTAGCCTCTATGTCACAACTCTAATTTAATAGTGTTCACAATACAACTAGTCCTTCTTACCCCAACTTGGTAGAAGCCTCACTACCAAGGTAAGTGCAAAAGTTTAGATTCCAAAGTCATAAATCAGATTGCTCATGACCACAAGAACTACCATGCACACTTATGTCCAATTCAAGTTCTTATTTCTTTTTTTGTGCCTTTCACTTAGCACAAAACATGTTCAAGCTAGTGTGATATGAAATTTATTTCTATCATCCCCTTAATAAATTATTGAAAAGAAGAATTTAAATTCATATTCTAATGCAAACATTAACTAAGAGCAAGTAATATATTATCATACCACCCTTTTTTGTTCACTTTAAGTTTCACTATTTAGAGTTTAATTGTTCCACTTCTTAGTCATTTTGAGAAGAAAACAGAACAAATTTCTAAAAATGTTCCAAATGGACAATTTGTAAGTAGCTCAGTTGTTAAACATAAGGAGTTTAAGCTAATATTCCAATACATGAATCAATGTATCGAGTCACATAGCATCTCACAAGTTGTCAATAATTGATAATTGATTTTAGGCACTTTTATATTGAAGTATTAAGTTGTCGAGTTATCACATAACATGGAAGCACTTGCCCCTTTTCTGTTTAATTCAATTTAACAACTATTTATGGCTCATACTTATTTTACTTCTCAACTGCAACAAAGTTCATAGTTCAAACAACTATTTTTGACCAGTATTATTAGGGAAGTTTCTTTATTTTAGCATCTTAGGAAAAGTTCCCACAAGTTTTAGTTCTCATAATACTTTAAGACTAAGTTACAGCTCCTAACTAGTTCATTTGATACCTTTTTTAACTTATGATTAGGTGCTATCCAACATAAGTGTAGGATTTTATACCTAACTTCCTTAGTAAACTTAATATAATTAGAGATCTTCAAAATTCATGAGATTTTATAGACTTAATCATAAGATACTAAGATACATATCTTCAAGACTTCATGGAATTATGAAGTCATTTGGTCCCTCAACCCAACCTATATAGTTAGGTAACTTTTCTATCATAGCAAAACCCTATACTGCAAAAAATAACTTGAAATTATTTCTCTATTGAGAGCACAAGAATAGAGCAAAAATTATGTAACTTTAATCGAAGATACTCCTATTTCTTATTTTTCAAATGAAACAAGTGGTACATAAATTGGTTCCCTAATGTATAAGTAAAATACACACATCTTGCACTTGATTTTATATGGACTGAAAAGAATATTGTGGGGATTTATGTCACTCTAATTGCATATTTATTAGATCATCCTTGGTAATTTGAGTTTATCCTTTCTCTATGATTTTAGGGCCAAAATGGGTGTTTTGACATGGTTCTTTAAAGACTTGGTTGAATCATTTGCAAGGGAATTGAGCTCAGGAAAGAGATTGTCATGATTTATGAAATTATCAACCTTTGTGTGGTAAAACAAACGTGACTTGAGCTATAGAAGTCAAAACAAGGAGATTATAGTGGCGTTGGAAAGCTAAGAAGGAGAGGTACAATTTTCACGAAGACCTCAAAGGCTAAATTGCGCTCCAAAGAGCCACATGCCCCCCAGTGTGAACTAGAAAACTACACCCCCTCAATGTGTTAAGACCTTGCTAAAGTGCCAAGTCAGTGTACCATAAGCCCCCTACCCCTAGCCTGGTATAGAGATCCAGTGCGTTGTTTTGAAGGTTTTTAACTTTTATCAACATGGAAACTTAAGTCAAGGGGAATTTAGGCATCCTAAGTCCTAATACAATCCAAATAGAGATTTACTAGGGGACCAATTAAGGAGATTAAGTTTCCAAAATTTGGTTTCTTAAATCCAATCATATATTTTCATTACTTGAGAACTAATATAAGAATTACTTGGGGACCAATTAAGAAGACTTAGTGCAAGATATACCTCTATTAGGTTAAATCTCCTATAAATAGAGTAAGGATGAAGAGATTAGGCAACTTTTTCACCAAGGAAGGCAAGGGTTTGAAGACAAGTTAAAGGAGAAAGGAGGTAATCTTTGAAGACATCTAATTTCTTTTCTTCTTCTTCTTCTTCTTCTTCTTCTTCTTCTTCTTCTTCTTCTTCTTCTTCTTCTTCTTTATTTCTTATTTTCTTAGATAGAATCATGAATCTCTCCTCATCTATTGCTTTCGTATGTTTTACAATGGCCATGAGTGGCTAATTTTATAATTTCTAGGGTTATGATATAACTCTTTACTCTTCTATGTTGAATATTTGACTTAATTCTTTGTTAATGAAAATTATTGTTCTTAATATATTTTTAGTGTGTTTAATGTTTATGGTATGTTGCGCGTCATATTTACATGATCATAGGCATTATGTGAATGATCGAGAGATGAAATCTAATTCGTTGAAAATCTAAGAATTGAACTTATAAATTGAGACTTAGAGATAAGATTGAATCCTTCGAGGAGCAAGCGATTGTCATTGAACTTAATATGTTTCAATATAATTAGTTGCCATGAGAATGAGATTAATGGAGCTTTTAACACACTTTTAGTGCTAACAGATTAGGCTTTAAATAATTTAAGACAAACTGCCTTCAAGAACATAATAGATCATTAGCAAAGATAGAGTTGATATTCATCGTAATGGTTATTGTAGTGATTTCCTAATCCTAGGCCTTTAAAACTTAGTTGAACTTTATCCTTTTCAATTTGGTTACTTGCTTTATTAGTTAATCATTAATTCTACTTGATCTTAACTCTTAGTTAGAGTAATGAATTAGAATCATTGTGTAATGATTTTTACATATAAGAGAGAGTGCAAAAGCTTAGATATTTACCCTACTTAACTAAGTTTTGATTGGTTGGGAACTTAACAATGATTCTGAGCTCCACTATAATTCTTTTAATTTCATTTATGTCCTAATAACTAAACTAGACCATAAACCCCTAGTTACCTCTACCTAACCATTCAACCAAACATGTAAAGAAACTAAACTAAACTAAACCTGCCTCATTTGTTCAACTTAACAAACATGTAAAGAAAGACTTGAGAGGGAGAGAGACGAGACTGAGAGATAGGTAGAGCTTGAAGCTCTTGCGTGTGAGGGAAGGAGTGATTAGAAGTCAAAATGGTAAGAAGGAAAGTTGAAGAGGAGGAATCGAGCTTCCCAATGAGCTATAGATCAAACCCATCCAACTTGTTTTGGCTAGCCAACTCATGGTGACAACGGAGAGAGGTTGGGGTCCCAACTAGCATAAAATTCTTGATTTTCTTATAAACTTTCATGGCTAGCCTTGTTGGGTTGATATATGGGGCAAAAGATTGCCAACTTTGACGTTTTGTGTGTGAGAATCTCAAGTTCCATAGCCATATATGCTTATCATTAGTTGTGTTCTTGTAAATTTGTTGTTAAAAACTAATTAAATGACAACTTAATGTAATACATTACAAGAAGTCTTCTTGCTCTCCTCATAGTATATGCTTCAAGTAGAATGACCATCTTTGCATGTATAACTACCTTGTAGAATTTGTTAAGTGTAATTCAGTTATTCATGACCATGTGAAATCGTAACATTTGTTTTCTAGGCTTAGAGTATGATTCGGTCCCAATTGTTAACTATGAATTAGGATAATTGTTAATTGAGAAATTTGTACTAATTTGCTCAATTAAGGTATATTTCGAGTATGAATGAGCCCTTAAGGAAAAATTAGTTGATTCTAGGATGTACTCTTAGCTAAGACAATTTTGTGATCATTCATCTAAGTGGGAAAGATATAAGGGGAAATTGATTGGCATAACATGTATATTGTAACATCCTCCCTTCCAGCTTAGGTAGATATCTACCAAGAGTAGTGAGTAGTCTGATGTTTATAATGAGCTAGTGTATTTCTAGAATTAATTTATTATGTAATTATATTTAATTATATTATAATTATGTGCTCAAAGTGAATGAGTAAATATAGAAATTATTTATGTAAATTAAAATGAAAAATTTTAATACGATTTAGAATCAATAGAAATGTATGTAAATGGATCTATGCATCTATCTAAGTTACATTAGATTAGAAAAATAAAAACAATAATTAAATTAGAGCCAATTAGGATACGTGCAACCTAGTATTATCACTTATGTTAATTTCTTTTTGTTTAAAAGTAAGAGTAAGTATTATCTTAATTTAATTAATTAAGATCATGATTTTACTCAAACCAATAATGTTTCATTCATAAAAGTGATGAGTACTTAATTAGATTTTCATTGGTTAAAACTAGAACTAATAATTAGGACACTTCCATTAAAATTTAGGTAATCTCAATTATGTCCTAATGCCTGCATGAACAGTGCCACTTATGGAAATTAAGTGATAACAATTTCTCTTAACCAACTTGGAGAGAGTTAAAGGATTTTCTTCTCTGAAATCTTTTCTAAACTCCTATTTATTTAAGGTTGAATTACTTCAAATGAAAACTTAATTATATGTAAAAATGACTTGCATGTGGTCATGGAAGAAAAGAAAGTTGCGGGTTAAAGGTTCCCTGTCCATAGGAAGAAGGTGGTATGAGTTTAGCAAAATAATTAGATTAAGGATTAGTAGTTTTATTCTTAATTCCTCACTAAAATTCCAAGATTTACGAATTATACCATGAGTGCAAGAATCCTGTTCTTACTGCCCTATTTTTGTTAGCGGTGGGTTGTTCCTATTTTGTAAGATTATGAAAAATTAAGTACTTAAAAATAGAATTAGATAGAATCATAAAAGACCTTGATGAGGAGACCCCCTTTTTGGATCAAGTGGTGATGTGGGCCTATGGCTATGTAATTAACAACATGCTACACATTTTGAATTAGTCCTAGAATTTTTAATGGTTAAATTGAAGTTGAAGAAACTAATAGGTATGCTAAACCAAAATCAAATGAAACTATCATATTAGGGAAGCTTCAGCTGCTAATATCTACAAAGAGTAAGTTGTTGTGGGTTGATCTTCTACATTTAAATTTTGGATTTTTAATTCTCATTTGATGGAATACTTGAGGCTATTTGTGTGATACTTGAATATGTTGTTTTTAAATTCCATGTTTGCCTAAAGTAGCTATTCGACCAAATTGAAATTTGGTGGCATAGGCTATATTGATGTATCCATATTTAAAAGCTAATATAACTTCTTATTTGGCTATATAAGTTTTCTATGTAAAGGATGCAAGCATAAGTATTGATTTTGGTCCATGCCATTGTCTTTGTTGATATTTACAAGGCCACTCAACCACACCATGATTATTTATATGTGACTTCTTTAAGAAGGCAATATGAGTTATATTTGTGCTACATGTCATACACGACTATGTGCCTTTGAGAAATGATCATCAAGTAATAAAAAGATGTGCTTATCCCAAAGTTAGGTAAGGGAGTACCTTGCCAGAGGTAAAGAATGAGAAATTAACTTTGTTAGGGATAGTTTCTGTGCAGCAAAGTACGACCATAGAGAGTGAGCTCACATTTGTCAACCAAACTATCACTTAAGAGATAAGGATAAAGTTATTTTCTTAGGGGATTAAGCATAAGATAAAGAAATGAGTTAATCGAGAAATTGTGACTTGTATTGGGCATTTGCATTTATCATGATTTTTCTTAAGCATTACATCATTGCAAGAAAAGTATATGTTGTTTTGATGTGAACTGGGAAAGAGAAAATGTTTTGGGTACTTGATACCCCTAGAAACACCATGTTTACCACTAATTTTAAACTGTGTGCTATCTTCTGAGAATTTTCTGATTCTCACCCTATTTCACGTGGTGTTTTAAGATTTTATGATTTTGGTGCTTTATTGGATACTAGCTATAGTTGTAATATAAGAATTGAAGATTAATTGAATTATCTATTGATGTTGAAGATTTCTCTTTTATGAATAGTTTAACTAGAAATTATTTGTATAGAACCTAAATAATTCCTTGAGGTAGAGTTGTAAATGTAATTATTATTTTATAAGGTTATGAAGGAGGTAAATATATTATAGATTTGTAAGTGTTTACTTGAATAAGTCAAAACATAGGATGTCTACTACATGCTACTAATATTGAGGAATGTGTTTCGATTAAATTACTCATAATGGTGTAAACCATATATTAAATGAGCGCAACCCTTGTTACGACCCAAAGAAGGTTAACTAAAGGAATAAATATAACAACTTAAATTAAATATTTAAATTAACTCTGGATATTTTAAGGTTTGAAATAGCCCAACCTTAATTGAAGCAAGAACACGACGCAAAATTCACTAAGACTATTTAAATCTTTTTCAGATAAGTAAAAACACCAAAAGTGATGTCTTACCTTTGTTGCTTCGGTACCGGGTAGGATGTCATAATTATGATATTAGAGGAGTTCGTCCTAGCTTAATAAGAATAAAGAGGTAGAGCCAGAATAATATAGTTAGGTAAGGAGTTTTTCTTCAAAGTTCTCTTGAATTCTTGTTTAAGCATGGTGATGGGTTTGTTCTCAGGTCCTTAGAGGGCATGATCCTACCTTACAATTTCTATTATTTTTCCTTTCATTTAAATTTTATTATTCCTGATATCAAGATTGTCTTCAAATTGGTGTTGCATGTCGAATTTGGAAGAGGACTAGCCTTGAGTTCAAGTTTAAGTATGGGGAGGGTTTCTGTTTAAAACTCACTTCATTATTCTCTACTTCTTTGCTCTCAAGCTTCATGTAGGGAACGAGATCTATTTTTGATCTTTGGCTCTTTCAATTCTATTGAATTATGGGTATTATGTGATAAAATATATATTTAATTAAGTAAATCTTATTGTCGTTTGGAATTGTTGTTGGTCTCAGGTGTTGCAGGATAGGTGTGGAAATGGCTAAAGAAAGAGATATTGGCTACTATAATGTAAATTAACAAGTCGTGTAACAATATAATATACCTTATGATGTATTTTCCATGCCTTATATGAATTCTAATGTGCTTATGCTTGTGTTGTTATTGAGTTTTAATTGCAATGATAAGATTATATGTTGTCATGTTTTGCCTAGTTTTTTAGTGCTCTCTATGCCTAAGTTGTTATTCATTCTTGATTGAAATTATGTGAGTCATGGTTGCTCTGTTGAGACAAAGATTTTATCAAATAAATGTCTTGTTTTGTGGTTGAATTTTGATTAATATTGGTAGGAATGTACATTGTCATGTTGTGGCCGAAATCCATGTGCATGAAAGAGTTTTGTGCAATTGCTAAATTGGCCTAGAAGGTGAAGAATGTGTACTGTAACACCCCTTTGGAGGATGTCACACGTAAAAGAAAATAAAAGAAATAGAAATAAAATCTACCCAAGTTGTGAAATATTTGTTAAATATTATTACGGTTTGTAAAATAATTCCTAATAGTATTTAAATATGATATAAAAAGATAATGCGGAAAATACGAAATAAAAAAAAAACATCATCACCGATAATATACATATGGTTAAGTTATAAGTTGTACAAATAATTTACAACTAAGAATACAAATATTTAAACAAAAACAAGAAAGAAAGCAATAAAAGAGTTAATATATATGAAAGTACATATTGCCGACGCGCCCAAAAAACATCATGGTTATCTAATCCTCGATGGATCACTATCACTGAAAATGATCATCGGGGATAAATATCCCGGATGCCTCGACACACGGCGATAACGGGATCACGCGGTCGATACGATGCTTATCTCACTAGGCTCGGGGTTTTCAAGACCCCAATAACGCCTAATGGATAAGGGCAACTCTAAGTGCGTAAATAACGTCGTCGTCATGACAGCTCATCATCAAACGATTGCATACGTCACGAGTCACGGTCTCCTCGTAGATGCCAAGCCGAGCACCTCCATGAAATACCAGCTCTATGAATCCCAAAAATCTGGCGCCGCCATCCCTCACAATCAATCCAGAGGATATGGATGATCGGATGGTTCCTGATCGTCAAACTGATCGTCTGCTTGCCGATCTTCCTCCTCTTCAGGGTACACGATCTCAAGAGGCTGTTCCTCTTCCTCGAAGTCTTTACCGCGTAAAATAAATAAACAGAAAATACATATAACAAAGAGGTAAGACAACATAAAATCATCACAACATGGCCAATAAAAAGATGACAAACAACATATACATACAGTTCATGCAATACATAAAGCTTTAACAATTATTATAATTAATTGAAGAAAAATTCAGGTATCATCACAATATGTCACTTCACAGATAAAACCTCACAGATAAAATAAGAAATATAAATAAAAGATAAGATATAATAATAAATAATAACAAGAACAGATAAAATAAATAAATAAAATATAGATAAAATAAATAGATAAGATGGAAACAAATAGACATAGAGATAAATAATATAACAAAATCCTACTCCATGGAGCTAAAGAAAAACACAAGTATCGAGAGAGGAATGATTCGCAAAATCTAATAGTACCACGGCTGCCCCACCAACTATTCCGCGGTCACACGTTGCGTCTATAGCCCCACGACACAGAATCCATCAATCCAGGCGTGGTGTAGTTCACGGCCTCACGTTGTGTCACTACAGCAAATGTACTACTAGATTCCACCAATCTCGATTAAATATAGTGTATGTTGAGTACCATAGTGCGCTATCGGTTTACCACGGCCCAACGGAGCTACCAACCATCCACATGTGGGATCCCGTACACTAAAGTCTCCAAGTTCATTAGAACAATGAACCACACTACGTTTATCGCATCGACACCACGATGTGATTCGTCTCGTCAACCAATCCACCAAATACATGGCACACATAAAAAAATAGATGGAAAGCCTGTACGGGTTCACATTTTCCCGACAGCAAATAATTCTCAAAAACTCATGACGGGTTCACATTTTCCGACAAGTAAATAGATTTTTCAAAAGCATATACGGGTTCACATTTTCCCGACAGCATATAGATTTTCAAAAGCCTGTACGGGTTCACTTTTTCCCGACAGCGAAAAATAAATATGGTTACGGTCAATCGCGTAGAAATTTTATCGCGTTTTTGAAATCTCGTCGTTTTTACAAACGTTTAAAAATCGGGTAAAGATATTTTTCTGTTTTTAAAATCGCGTAGCATTTTTAATACGTTTTCTCAATCGCGTAGGATTTTAAATCATTTTCTTATTCGAATGCCTTTAAAATTACTGTTTAAACAAATAGAAATAGTACTGAGTACTTTTAAACTACGTAGAATAGTTTTTCATACCGCATACTGTCATTAGGATATTTTTACTATCTTATAGATTCATTTTTACTAAAAATTGACAGTATTTTGTTTATAAACTTATAATAGTGGATTTCTAAATTTTCCATAAAATTTTCTATTTACCTAATTTTTAACCATATAATTTAATTCTTTTTTGAAATCTCTAACATGCTTCAAAACCAAAAGTGAGCTATATGTTAGAAAATTTCTTAACATTACTGTATTTCCTTCCTAATGATAAAATCACTAGTTTTTAACCTTTAAACTTAATTCTACTCAACTTGCTTCCTCAAAAATCATTATAGAAACTTCTTCTTAACTTGGGTTACCTCTTTTTGATTGAAAAAGATTTGGAATCAAGTTTTAAAAATCATAATTACCTATAGTGGCATGTTGGCCGAATTTTATAAAACTTTCTCATTTAATTTCTAAATCATGTCAAAGGTATTATCTTATCTAAATTCATTAAATCATGTTATAAAGTAATGATTTTGAATCAAATAAATCTTTTAGGCATGTTGGCCCAAAATGTACTAAACCTTTACCATTTGATTTATAAATTCCTTTTCTTTGATCAAAACCATTTAAAACCTTCTTATTTCTCCTAATCAATTAAATTGCACTTAAGGAAAAATGAAGAGAACATTTTGGTCCTCACATTTTGGCATTGCCGTGAGCTAGGGAATGTGTTCTTTGGAACACTCATGCAAATTTACACATGTTATTCACATCCTAAACCTTATCATACAATTCTAACACATGTATTTATATCTCTAACACATGCAAAATATTTCTAACACATGCAAAATATTTCTAACACATAAAACCTAATTTAAAGCTTATAGACATACAATCAAAAGCTATTAGACATGCAAAATTATTACAATTACCAAACAAGAAAGTTACTAACATACAACAATTAAGCTACTAGCAACCACAAAACTTAACAAATACACATCAATAAACACACCACAACCGAATCCTTATGGATTCTACAAACAATCCATCTTCTTACCACCATCAAGGGATGATAAGAATTGTCTTCCTCTTACCTTAAATGAAGACAAAAAGCTTGCTTTCACACCTACTAGGTCACGGTTTTCACTCCACCAAATACCTAAAAATCTCAAACAAAACCTACATGTTACTAACCATGAAAAGAAGCTAAACCATGGAAAAATCATGGCTTAGAACTTTGAAAAAGAATAGAGAAAAGAAAAGCATGAAGTTTTACCTTCTAGGTAAAACTTTCAAAGTTGGTTTCCAAGCCCTAAATGGAAGAATTTAAAGAAACTTCCAACTACAAAGGTTCTTAGAATGGTGTTTAGGTTAAGGAAACTTGGTTAGAAAAATTTTTGGATGGTTGGAGTGTTAGGAAACTAGCTTGGCCGAATGGAAGGAGGAAAATGGACAACAATGGTGGCTAGGGTTTTGAAGAGAGAGAAGAGAGAAAAGTGATGAAGTTGGAAGGTGATTTTTGGTCTCCTAAGGCCTCTTGGCCGTAGCATTAAGTGAGGTGCAAGGTGGGCACCTTGCTTGGCTTCATCCAAGCCATTGGATGAATCAAAGGCCAAGATCAAGCCTTGGTGAGCAAGCTTGAATCCCATTGGTTGGTTCCGGTGACTCACATTTGAGTCACACAACAGTATAAATGCTCTGTGAGTCGAGTCACTAGCCGAGTCACTGTTTCGGGAAAGTTCTACAAACTTACGGTGATTAATTAAGCTACCGATCTAACTGTTCATGCTAATTGTGGGTCCCGCAAAATATTTCGGTCCACTTGTCACTAAATTATCTTGTGATAAAATAATATTATAATAATATAAAATTATTTTATTTGTGATTAAATCCTAAAAATTAAAAGATTATTTTTAGTCTCATTCAGAATCGGGTTAAGTAAGATCCCCCAATTCTAAATAATAAAATAAGATTTTCCCCGGCCCGGAAAATATTATTTTCCTGCCTCGGAGCAAATCACACAAAAAGTCCATATAAAATCATAGACAGTATTTTCAGGCTTTAAATCAAGAAGAAAACAATTAAAGACAGACAAAAACAGCGAAAACAGTACGTTCGGGACGTAACGGTCATTTTCCCGTTTTTTCCCACAACGTAGGTAATTGTCCAAAACGTTCAAATAAAATATCCAAGCAGTATTATTTAGTCTGTATATCTTTCGAGAAAAATTAATACAAGAGCTTGAGAAAAATTTTTATTTTATCGTTCTCGAAACAAATTACGTAAAACGATCAAATAAAATTTGAGCTCAGTATTATCGTAATTGTTTTCATACGTAAATCGAGAACAGAAAAATAGGGACACAAACGGTCATTCATACAAAAGCATGAAAAATGTAAAACAAGACATTGAGAATATTTTCTAAAAATTGGGGCGTTACAACTCTCCCCAACAAATAAAAATTTCGTCCTCGAAATTCGATGTTCATTCAAACAAATGAGGATACTGATCCTTCATTTTATCTTCCAGTTCCCAAGTAGCCTCACCCGTCACATCATTCCATATGACTTTCACTAGCTCAATCATCTTTCCTCGAAGCTGTTTTACCTTTCTGTCCTCTATTCTGACAGGTAAAGTTTCGTAAGTCAAATTCTCCTTTAACTGCACGTCATCCGGCTGTATAACATGTGTCGGATCTGGTATATACTTCCGTAACTGAGACACATGAAACACGTCGTGCAAATTTGATAGAAAAGGCGGCAAAGCAATTTGATATGCTACAGGACCTATACGTTTGATAATCTGATATGGTCCAATGAATTTAGGAGTAAGCTTCTTCGACTTAATCACTCTTCCGACACCAGTCGTAGGAGTAACTCTTAAAAACACATGCTCACCCTCCTTAAACTCAAGAGATCGTCTTCGTTTGTCCGCATAACTCTTTTGTCTGCTTTGCACCGTCCTCATCTTCTCTTGTATCATTTTGACTTTATCCGTAGTCTGTTGTATAAATTCCGGTCCAACAGTCATACTCTCCCCATCCTGATACCAACATAGCGGCGTTCGACATCGTCTTCCATACAATGCTTCATAAGGTGCCATTCCGATGCTTGCGTGAAAACTATTGTTGTAGGTGAATTCTATCAAAGATAAAAATTCATCCCAACTTCCCCGTTGTTCCAAAACACAAGCCCGTAACAAATCCTCCAAAGACTGTATAGTTCTCTCTGTCTGACCATCTGTCTGTGGATGATAGGCTGAACTTAACCGTAACTTGGTTCCCATAGCTTCTTGCAGACTTCGCCAAAATCTTGACGTAAACCTTGGATCTCTGTCAGAAACTATACATGTAGGCACTCCATGTAATCTGACAATCTCACCGATGTACAACTGGGTTAATCTTTCCAATGAATATTTAATATTGATTGGTAAGAAATGAGCCGATTTCGTAAGTCTATCGACTATAACCCATATCGAATCATGACCTCTCCTTGTCTTTGGCAAACCAGTAACGAAATCCATAGAAATGCTGTCCCATTTCCATTCTGGGATCGATAATGGTTGCAACATCCCAGCTGGTCTTTGGTGTTCAACTTTCGATTTTTGACAAACCAGGCAAGTTGACACGCATCTAACCACATCACCCTTCATTCCATGCCACCAGAATAACTTCTTCAAGTCTTGGTACATTTTTGTTATGCCTGGATGCATACTCAATAGACTAGTATGGGCATGTTTCACAATATATTGCCTTAATTCTCGGTCACGAGGAACACAGATTCTACCTCGAAACCTCAAAATTCCATCAGTTCCTTCTTTGAACTCTATTGCCTCGTCTTGCTTCATTTGCTCTCTTATTCCTTGTAAAAATTTATCAGCATTCTGCTTTTCCCTTATGTCTTCCATTAGCTCGCTTGATATAGTAACCATGCTAATACAGATCTTTCCCGGTTTCAACTATTCAATGAGCTCCTTTTCTTTAATCATTAGCGCAGAAACACTAATAATCTTCCTGCTCAAGGCATCGGCCACGACATTCGCCTTACCAGGGTGGTACAAAAGCTGAAAATCGTAATCGTTCAGAAATTCTAACCATCTTCGCTGTCTCATATTCAGCTCCTTCTGGTCGTATAAGTACTTCAGACTCTTGTGATCACTGAAGATGTTGAACGTTGCTCCATAGAGAAAATGCCTCCATATCTTCAAAGCAAAAACTACCGCAGCCAATTCCAAATCATGCGTAGGATAATTCTTTTCATGAACCTTCAATTGTCGAGAAGCATATGCCACCACGTTCCGATCTTGCATCAACACGCATCCTAGTCCTTGATAAGAAGCGTCACAATACACATCGAAAGATTTCGTCGAATATGGTAGGATCAACACCGGTGCGTTGTTAACCTCTTCTTCAACTCTTGAAAACCGGCTTCACGCTCTTCCGTCCATTCAAAAGCTTGACTTTTCCTCGTCGATTGTGTAAGCGGTCCAAAGCAATCTTGGAAAAACCTTCGATAAATCTCCGATAATAACCAAAGAAGTCCAACAAAACTTCGAACTTCTGTTACTGTCTTAGGTCTCTCCCACTGTAAAACAGTCTCCACTTTCGATGGGTCCACCGCAATCCCTTCTTTAGAAATTACGTGACCAAGAAATTGGACTTCTTCTAACCAGAACTCACACTTAGACAACTTCGCATACAACTGCTTTTCCCTCAAAATCTGAAGAACAACACTCAGATGTTCAGCATGCTCTTCCTTCGATTGAGAATAGATCAGAATGTCATCGATAAAGACAACGACAAATCTGTCTAAATATGGACGAAATATCCTGTTCATATAATCCATAAATATGGCAGGAGCATTCGTCACCCCGAATGGCATTACTTGATACTCATAATGTCCATAACGAGTTCGAAAAGCAGTCTTCGGCACATCTTCCCCTCTTACCCGAATCTGGTGATAACCTGATCGTAGATCTATCTTGGAAAATATCACAGCTCCTTTCAATTGATCCATCAAATCGTCGATTCTTGGAAGCGGATATTTATTCTTGATAGTCACCTTGTTCAATTGCCGATAGTCCACACAAAGTCGTGACGTTCCATCCTTCTTCTTGACCAAAAGTACAGGTGCACCCCATGGGGAAACGCTAGGTCGTACAAATTCTTTCTCCAACAGCTCTACTAACTGCTTCTTCAGCTCCTCCAACTCTACTGGCGACATACGGTATGGTGCAATTGAGATAGGACCTGTTCCCGGTACTAAATCAATCGAGAATTCGATCTCCCGCTCAGGCGGTAAACCAGGTACATCTTCAGGAAAAACATCTGGAAAATCGTTGACAACAGGAATAGCATTCACATCCTTCTTATTCTTAACTTCTAGAGAAGACAATACCAGATATCCCTGCGCTCCATCTCTCAACAAAGACTTGACCTTAACAGCAGTTAAGAATCCAGACTCTTCTTCCTTAGGAAAAACTATAGTTTTCTTTGCACAATCAATAAGGATATGGTTAGAACATAACCAGTCCATCCCTAAGATTACATCTATCTCAATAAGAGGCAAACAAATCAAATTGACCAAAAACAAATGGCCCTTCACAACAATAGGACAATCCAAACAGATCTTAGAAGTAACTACAGGTTTAGCAGTTGGCGTAGATACACTCAACTTAACATTCAGAGAAGACACAGGCAACTTCAGTCTTTCCACACAATCATAGGCAATAAACGAGTGTGTAGCACCCGAGTCATACAATACAGTCAGAAGGTTACCTCCGATGTCTCCTTCTCCTTGAATAAGGTCATCCGATTGAGAAACTTCAGATCCCATCATTGTATACACTCGCCCTCCAGATTTTGGTTGAGCATTTCTAGATTTTTGCTGATTAGTTCTAACATGACGAACAGCAGGTTTCTTCTCTGGTCGAGTACAATCCTTCGACATATGCCCAGGTGTCGGTTAAGCTAAAAAGACAGTTCCCCTGATTGTACAGTCTGGAGATAGATGGCCCTTCTTACCGCACTTAAAACACATCGGTGTAAACACCACTCTCTGTCTTGCTCCTCCACTAGGTACACTCCCTCCAACTGGCAGTCGCTGAGTCTGACTTCCTTGTGGTCTAGCATACGGCTTACGCAGAAACCGATTTGTATTGCTACTTCCACCTCTTTGAAACCTTGTCGGCCCAAAGTTCCGACTCCTTTGATCTCGCGACGGTTCAAGCTCCTCAAGTCGCGCACATGCGTCAACCAAAGCATGAAATTGATTCATCCTCAGAGATATCACTCCTCGCTTCAATTCTACTCTCAATCCGGACTCAAACTTCCGACATTTCCATACCTCATCTTGTCGATTTTGAGCATAATCCGAAAATTGAGACAAACTTTCAAATTTTGTAGTGTACTCATTCTTTGTCATGTTTCGTCGCAATCCAAGAAATTCCATCTCCTTGGCATGCCTAGCACTTGCAGGAAAATACTTATCCGAGAAAAGTATTAGAAAACACTTCCCTGTGTGATCTCGGTCCCTTGACTTGCAACATTCGGCGGACTCCTCTCCACCAATGTTCTCGCATCTCCTCTCGGCATGAAAACAAGATAAGTTACTTTCTTTTCATCCGTACATCTCATCCCTCAAAGATTCTTTCTAAATCTTGCATCCACCGACTCGCTTTTCTCCGGATCCACCTCGCCTCTAAATTGTGGCGGATTATGGCGCCTAAATTCAGATAAATTTAGGGCATCGGTGTAGCATCTTCTTTGTTGGGTGCTCTCAAATTTTTTGAGTAATCACTTCACCATTTGCCGCATAGCTTCGCAGCAACCAACATCGGGTCCTCATCACGATTTACGTTAGCACGTCCTCTACCTCTACCAGCCATCTTCTTTCTTCAATCATAACAAAACAAAGTTAGATACATCCTTCTAGATGTTTCCGAAAGGATATAAATCACAAAGATCACAGAGAATCACACAGCACAAACAAAAACAGACCCAATCACAACCCCAAAAGACTCTAACTTGGGCTCTGATACCAACTAATGTAACACCCCTTTGGAGGATGTCACACGTAAAAGAAAATAAAAGAAATAGAAATAAAATCTACCCAAGTTGTGAAATATTTGTTAAATATTATTACGGTTTGTAAAATAATTCCTAATAGATTAAATATGATATAAAAAGATAATGCGGAAAATACGAAATAAAAAAAAAAAACATCATCACCGATAATATACATATGGTTAAGTTATAAGTTGTACAAATAATTTACAACTAAGAATACAAATATTTAAACAAAAACAGTAAAGAAAGCAATAAAAGAGTTAATATATACGGACATGCCGACGCGCCCAAAAAAAACATCATGGTTATCTAATCCTCGATGGATCACTATCACCGAAAATGATCATCGGGGATAAATATCCGGATGCCTCGACACACGGCGATAACGGGATCGCGCGGTCGATACGATGCTTATCTCACTAGGCTCGGGGTTTTCGGCACCCCAATAACGCCTAATGGATAAGGGCAACTCTAAGTGCGAAATAACGTCGTCGTCATAGCTCATCATCAAAACGATGACGTAGGATCACGGTCACACGTCCCGCATACGTCACGAGTCACGGTCTCCTCGTAGATGCCAAGCCGAGCACCTCCATGAAATACCAGCTCTATGAATCCCAAAATCTGGCGTCGCCATCCCTCACAATCAATCCAGAGGATATGGATGATCGGATGGTTCCCGATCGTCAACCGATCGTGCCGCTTGCCGATCTTCCTCCTCTTCGGGTACACGATCTCAAGAGGTCGTTCCTCCTCGAAGTCTTTACCGCGTAAAAAAATAAATAACAGAAAATACATATAACAAAGAGGTAAGACAACATAAAATCATCACAACATGGCCAATAAAAAGATGACAAACAACATATACATACAGATTCATGCAATACATAAAGCTTTAACAATTATTATAATTAATTGAAGAAAAATTCAGGTATCATCACAATATGTCACTTCACGATAAAACCTCACAGATAAAATAAGAAATATAAATAAACAGATAAGATATAATAATAAATAATAACAAGAACAGATAAAATAAATAAATAAAATACGAGATAAAATAAATAGATAAGATGGAAACAAATAGACATAGAGATAAATAATATAACAAAATCCTACTCCATGGAGCTAAAGAAAAACACAAGTATCGAGAGAGGAATGATTCGCAAAATCTAATAGTACCACGGCTGCCCCACCAACTATTCCGCGGTCACACGTTGCGTCTATAGCCCCACGACACAGAATCCATCAATCGGGCGTGGTGTAGTTCACGGTCTCACGTTGTGTCACTACAGCAAATGTACTACTAGATTCCACCAATCTCGATTAAATATAGTGTATGTTGAGTACCATAGTGCGCTATCGGTTTACCACGGCCCAGCGGAGCTACCAACTGTCCACATGTGGGATCCCGTACACTAAAGTCTCCAAGTTCATTAAAACAATGAACCACACTACGTTTATCGCATCGACACCACGATGTGATTCGTCTCGTCAACCAATCCACCAAATACATGGCACACAAAAAAATAGATGGAAAGCCTCAGACGGGTTCACATTTTCCCGACAAATAATTCTCAAAACTCGTGCGGGTTCACATTTTCCCGACAAGTAAATAGATTTTTCAAAAGCTCATGACGGGTTCACATTTTCCCGACAAAGATATAGATTTTCAAAAGCCATGCAGGTTCACTTTTTCCCGACAAAAAAAATAAATATGGTTACGGTCAATCGCGTAGAAATTTTATCGCGTTTTTGAAATCTCGTCGTTTTTACAAACGTTTAAAAATCGGGTAAAGATATTTTTCTGTTTTTAAAATCGCGTAGCATTTTTAATACGTTTTCTCAATCGCGTAGGATTTTTAAATCATTTTCTTATTCGAATGCCTTTAAAATTCTGTTTAAACAGATAGAAATAGTATCTTGAGTACTTTTAAACTACGTAGAATAGTTTTTCATACCGCATCTTGTCATTAGGATATTTTTACTATCTTATAGATTCATTTTTACTAAAAATTGACAGTATTTTGTTTATAAACTTATAATAGTGGATTTCTAAATTTTCCATAAAATTTTCTATTTACCTAATTTTTAACCATATAATTTAATTCTTTTTGAAATCTCTAACATGCTTCAAAACCAAAAGTGAGCTATATGTTAGAAAATTTCTTAACATTACTGTATTTCCTTCCTAATGATAAAATCACTAGTTTTTAACCTTTAAACTTAATTCTACTCAACTTGCTTCCTCAAAAATCATTATAGAAACTTCTTCTTAACTTGGGTTACCTCTTTTTGATTGAAAAAGATTTGGAATCAAGTTTTAAAAATCATAATTACCTATAGTGGCATGTTGGCGAATTTTATAAAACTTTCTCATTTAATTTCTAAATCATGTCAAAGGTATTATCTTATCTAAATTCATTAAATCATGTTATAAAGTAATGATTTTGAATCAAATAAATCTTTTAGGCATGTTGGCCCAAAATGTACTAAACCTTTACCATTTGATTTATAAATTCCTTTTCTTTGATCAAAACCATTTAAAACCTTCTTATTTCTCCTAATCAATTAAATTGCACTTAAGGAAAAATGAAGAGAACATTTTGGTCCTCACATTTTGGCATTGCCGTGAGCTAGGGAATGTGTTCTTTGGAACACTCATGCAAATTTACACATGTTATTCACATCCTAAACCTTATCATACAATTCTAACACATGTATTTATATCTCTAACACATGCAAAATATTTCTAACACATGCAAAATATTTCTAACACATAAAACCTAATTTAAAGCTTATAGACATACAATCAAAAGCTATTAGACATGCAAAATTATTACAATTACCAAACAAGAAAGTTACTAACATACAACAATTAAGCTACTAGCAACCACAAAACTTAACAAATACACATCAATAAACACACCACAACCGAATCCTTATGGATTCTACAAACAATCCATCTTCTTACCACCATCAAGGGATGATAAGAATTGTCTTCCTCTTACCTTAAATGAAGACAAAAAGCTTGCTTTCACACCTACTAGGTCACGGTTTTCACTCCACCAAATACCTAAAAATCTCAAACAAAACCTACATGTTACTAACCATGAAAAAGAAGCTAAACCATGGAAAAATCATGGCTTAGAACTTTGAAAAAGAATAGAGAAAAGAAAAGCATGAAGTTTTACCTTCTAGGTAAAACTTTCAAAGTTGGTTTCCAAGCCCTAAATGGAAGAATTTAAAGAAACTTCCAACTACAAAGGTTCTTAGAATGGTGTTTAGGTTAAGGAAACTTGGTTAGAAAAATTTTTGGATGGTTGGAGTGTTAGGAAACTAGCTTGGCCGAATGGAAGGAGGAAAATGGACAACAATGGTGGCTAGGGTTTTGAAGAGAGAGAAGAGAGAAAAGTGATGAAGATGGAAGGTGATTTTTGGTCTCCTAAGGCCTCTTGGCCGTAGCATTAAGTGAGGTGCAAGGTGGGCACCTTGCTTGGCTTCATCCAAGCCATTGGATGAATCAAAGGCCAAGATCAAGCCTTGGTGAGCAAGCTTGAATCCCATTGGTTGGTTCCGGTGACTCACATGCTTTGAGTCACACAACAGTATTAAATGCTGCTTGAGTCACTAGTGAGTCACTGTTTCGGAAAGTTCTCTAAACTTACGGTGATTAATTAAGCTACCGATCTAACCGTTCGGCTAATTGTGGGTCCCGCAAAATATTTCCGGGTCCATTGTCACAAATTATCTTTGACCGATAAAATAATATTATAATAATATAAAATTATTTTATTTGATTAAATCCTAAAAATTAAAAGATTATTTTTAGTCTCATTCAGAATCGGGTTAAGTAAGATCCCCCAATTCTAAATAATAAAATAAGATTTTCCCCGGCCCGGAAAATATTATTTTCCCGCTCGAGCAAATCACACAAAAAGTCCATATAAAATCATAGACAGTATTTTCAGGCTTTAAATCAAGAAGAAAACAATTAAAACAGACAAAAACAAATAAAACAAGACGTTCGGGACGTAACGGTCATTTTCCGCTTTTTTCCCACAACGTAGGTAATTGTCCAAAACGTTCAAATAAAATATCCAAAGAAGTATTATTTAGCTGTATATCTTTCAGAAAAATTAATACTGAAGAGCTCGAGAAAAATTTTTATTTTATCGTCTCGAAACAAATTACGTAAAACGATCAAATAAAATTTGAGCTGTATTATCGTAATTGTTTTCATACAGAAATCGAGAACAGAAAAATAGGGACACAGCGGTCATTCATACAAAAGCATGAAAAACAGAAAACAGTACATTCAGAATATTTTCTAAAAATTGGGGCGTTACATGTACTACTCTATTTTTGAATTTTAAATTGTCAATCTTAATGTTATTTCTCTCACAAATAATGGGCTCGCAGTATTAAGACCAAAGTTGGTCGAAGGATTTGAGTTCGGCCATGAGTGGTCAAGAGTTTATAAGTCAAAGATGTTAAATCTATACTTGAACTCCATAATTATTAGTTGTTAATATAGAGCCTTGATGCATGAATAATGAGTTATAGTCATAATAGTAAGGATCCAAGGGTTGGTATTGAACTCGAGGTAACCTTCATGGAACCTATAAAGTTAGTAAGCTAAGTAAACTGGATGTTCCTATGTTTAGTCAATTAAATGATTTAGTTTTGCAACTCAAAATCTTGTTAGGTGATGCTAAAATGATCTTCCAAAGAAATCCAAGGCCATTCGACCTTTCCATGATCTTGAGTATATAAGATGCCTAATCATTTATTTGTTATGATAGTCATGTAAGGTATCTATGGCTTTCATCCTTATATGAATGAATTATATTGATGTCTAAGTCATGCCTTGTTTGTTTCTTTTGAAAAATAACATGAAAGTCTTTAAACCACAAAAATTTTAGAATTTTACTTAGTCACTGGATACCAAATTTTTGTGAAGTTCAATGTTATTTCTGTTTAATTCTAGGGAACTTCATGATGCCAACACCTTGTAAATCATACTACATATCTTTGTCTTATGAAAACTCAAATCTAATGAGACCTATTTCATTTGAAAAAGAAAGGAAAGAGGAATATCATGGCCTAAATTTCAAAATTTCTACAAATAAAACACAATACCAGTTTTTGTTTGAAGTTAGGATGGATTATGCTGAATTTGAGCCTTGATAGCCTATATTCAAGTGGTACTAGTTTTTTATTGAAACTAAAGTAAATTATGCAGAAAACATATTCCTGACAACATATGGTTTCATTCACATAACTTCAGTTGTAGAGAAAGATGTGACTTTTTCTACAAGCGCACAGATAGTTTAAGTAGTAAAATAAGAAAGTTCCCATAATGATCGATATGATTACTAACTCTTACGACAATATTAATTATCTAAGTGATCAAAAGTGATAAAAAAAAATTGAAACAATACAAGAAATAAATCAACAAAGAAAACATGGAGTGTTTCTTAAAATTGGAGTTAGAAGTATATTTATAATGTGTGTTGAATGAACAATGGTAGAGGACCAACTTATTTTATGAAGGTTAGCTTGGAACATGAGAGCTCTAACTATATCCAATATGTATAGATGTTTGGGCTCTATAACACCATTTTATTGAGGTGTCTTAACACATATGTTTTGATGTATAATACCCTTAGAGGTATAAAAATCATTCATGAGAAATTCAACCCCGTTATCACTCTTGTAACATCCACATTCTCATTAGAATGCCTGAAATATTTGTTTGTAATTTTCTCTAATTGAATATGTGAAATATTATTAAATATGGATTTAAGATTATTATTAATTACTGATGTGATCTTTGCATGCTTATAAATTAATCCTACATGTAACTGAGTAATACTTGCACCTGCCAATGAGTAGGAAATCATTTGATATGATTCTAGAGCATTAGTAGAGTTAACACTAAGACATTGATAGAATAGTAGGAGCACCAAAGTTAGGGAAAACTTTCCAAAAAATTATCTTACACCTAAGTATATGCTTGAAGTGTGCAAGAATATGGTCAGGTGAGCATAAAAATAATAAGTCCAAATAAGAAGAAAAGATATATATGAATATTTTTAAAAGACTCAAAAGATTACTTAGACTATAAAATTAAAAAAATAGAAATAAATATTTTGATTGCTTAAGGAACAAGCCGCCAATTAAGGGACTAGGTAACTTAGAGTAACTAAGAGATAACAATTTCAATATTTTTCTTAGCTTAGGGTCTTTGTGTTTTGCTAGCACATCCTCCACTCCTAGAACAAAATTTGACCTACATGCTAAAAAATGTTTCTTCTGTTGATAATGTGGGCACTAAAGGGTTTATTCTTTTAGACACCAAAATGAGCAAAGTATTTATCTCTCGAATTGTTATTTTTCATGAACTTGTGTCTGTGGGTGATCCCAGTTTTCCCATGGTCTAACCTTCCTCTCACACATACATTGATGATATTTTGTTTTCCTTAAAATCCACAAATTCTGGTCCTACTTGTAATATACCCAAACTTGCTCCAATTACTTTTGATCTTGTCATGCTACCTTCACCAAATTCACCAACTCATGTCACTTTAATCTTCCTTATGATTCTACCTTGCCATATGCATAATGTCCACCTTTTATATTTCCAATACGTCATTCTACTCACATAAGAGGCCACCTTCATACTTAGAATAATGTCATTGTAACTTGATATCATTTGGCACTACTCCATCTTCATGTACATATTATATCCTATATTATCTTTCCTTTCATATGATTTTCTATCTCTCTCTCTCAAACACTTTACCTTATCATTTTATACCACATTTGAACCTACTCTTACACATAAGCTATCAAATATGATTGTTGGATTGATGGCATGCAAGATGACATAAGTGCTTAGGAAGAAAACAAAACATGGCTACTTACTGATCTTCCTAAAGACAAAACTCCCATGTGTAAATGGGTCTATAAGATAAAATTCCCAAAACTAATGAGAGCATAAAATGTTATAAGGCAAGACTTGTTGCCAAAGGATACACCTAACTAGAGGGTGTAGATTACTTTGATACATTTTCTTTAGTTGCCAAGATTACTACCATTAGGTTATTGCTCTCCTCTACTTCCATTACATGAATTTAGTGTGAACAATGCCTTTTTGCATATAGATTTGGATGGAGAAGTCTATATGATTTGACTTCCTAGAATTACATCTTCAAGATCCAATCAAGTATGTAAATTTCAAAAATCCCTTATGGTCTCAAGTAAGCAAGTCATCAATGGTTTGCCAAACTCTCCTCTTGTCTCCTTGCTTCTAGTTATGTCTAATCCATAAGTGGTTACTCTTTATTTGTTAAAGCTCTTCCTAGCTCTTTTATTGCATTACTTGTGCATGCCAATGACATCATATTAGCTGGGAATGATATGTTAGCCATGGCAACCATCACCCAAGAGGAGGGTGAATTAGGTGATTACAAATTTTAATGCAACTTTGAGAAATTAAGCATTTTGAATAACTCAATTAATAAATGTAGCGGAATAAGTTTAACAAAGGTGCAACTATTATAGATTTCACAAATACTACTTGGGCTATAGGATAAATCAAGTAAATAAACTAGATATCAAATTCAACTCAAGCATATATAATTAAGGCACAAATGTAAAGAGATAGAGTTGAGAAGATCAAACACAAGATTTATCCTGGTTCGGCCACCAATCCACTTGTAGCCTACGTCCAGTCCCCAAGCTTAACTTGAGATTTTCTTCACTATCTCCTAGACTTCACGGATGCTAGGAAAACCTTTGTACAAGCAAGAGCACTCCTCACCTTGGGATACCTCACCCTTGTGCTAGAGCCTCCAACTCTTCAAGCTTAGTGCTTGAAAAACCTTTACATTCAAGAGCACTCACAACACCTTTGGGATACCTCACCCTTTGTGTTTAAGCCTCACTACAAGGGATACCCCACCCTTTTCTCTCTTGAGGGATACCTCACCCTCTTACAATGATTTTGAGATGAAGAGAAAGATTATAAACTCTCACAAGAGTAGATATACAACTTGAAGAACAAAGTATGGATAATAAGAAACTCTCTCAAGAGTGGATAATACAAATTGAAGAACTATGGGTATCAAGGATTCACACTTTAAAGCTTAAAATATGATTTTGATGATTCAAGGATCAAGTATAGTGTTCTTGTGTTTCTTGGGATGTAAATACTTCAAATATCACTTATATATAGAGCCCAAATGATAAAATAGCCGTTCGTAGTGTTTAGAAATGATTTTTTATGAAAACTAGCCGTTTATAGCCGTTAGAAACGTTTCTGGGCACTTGGTAATCAATTACACACTTTGTAATCGATTACACGGCTTGTCAATGTTGTAATCGATTACATGGATTTGTGTAATCGATTACAAGCATTTTCTGTTTCAAAGTGACTTTAAAAGGTCATAACTCCTTCATTTCTTATCCGATTAAAGCAAATGACCAGTCATTGGAAAGATCTTTGAGTCTATTTTCAAATGAAATAATTTCACAACAAAACTCAAAGTATTTTGAGAGTTATGATCAAAAGAGTGACCAAAGGTCAGTTTTTCAAAACTCAAACTTGACTATATTTCATAGTTTAAAGCAAATGGTCATAACTTCTTCATTTCTTATCCGTTTAAAGCAAATGACCACTCATTGGAAAGATATTTGAGTCTATTTTCATATGAAATAAGTTTCATAACAAAACTCAAAGTATTTTGAATGTTATGATCAAAATAGTAACTAAATGTTAGTTTTGCAAAACACAAACTTGACTATTTTTCAAAGGTTTGAACTACCATCAAGACTAACTTTCCAAAAACAGTTTGTTGGCCATTAAAACATGTAAGAAACACTTTTAAAGATGTTGAAACATATTTGAGCTTAGTATGATTCCTTTTTACCTTTACACAAGATCTAAGTCCTATAAACTATTCTTGAAGAACCTTGGGACTTGATCTTTTGCCATATCAATTCTTGATGTAATCCAAGCTTCCACAAATTTCTTCTCTTCAAATCTTGTAAATTACTTGGAACATCTTTATCATTCTCATTCTTCTTGAGTTGAGCATGATTGTAATTTTTTGCTTTCTTGTTGTAATGCTCACTCTTGATAAACTATCCTACAAAGTATTACTCACTTAAAACAAGCATAGTTAGTCCAAATTCATAACTTAATATCTTAATATGCATGATTTATAAATGTATAACTCTAATTAGTATAACATGCATATAAGAATGTTGCATATATCTCATTGCATGATTATTAAGTGAAGTATAACTAAATAAAGTACATAATCATGCATGATCCAATATATCTCTTTTAAGCACATATATGTAACATGATCAATATTCTTTTGTGATGCATTTGTCATCTATAAAGCACATCTATTAAGCATAAACATCATTCTTTTTGTATTGTATTTGTCATCATCAAAACTTAACATATTAAATTATTGAGGCAAAGACAATGCTACATGATATGGACAAGACAAACTCCATTAAGCAGTCTTTAGATGCTTCACTCTGTATTAAGGATCTTGAGAACCTAAAGTTCTTCCATAGACTTGAAGTTGCTCACTCTAAACATAATATTCTTGTCAACAAAAGGAAGTAAGCTTTGGAGCTCATGTGTGATAATAAACTACTTGGATGCAAGCCATCTCCTAATGGACAATACTGCCAAGCTTCACAAAGACTCAAGGGTTCCATATGATAATGTTTCAAGCTTCTGTTGGCTCATTGGATGCTTGTTGTGTAATATCCTCAATACAATTACTAATAACGTATCCAAAAGTATGCAATAGTAATCTAAATTAAGTATGTTGCATAAAATTTATTAAATAACTTTAAATTACATTTAAATATTATACAGAAAGTATGAGCCTATAAGGGTTGAGATAATATACATATAATATGAAGTACAATATACAAATTATATTACAATACTAAATAATTACATACTCAGTTCCAAAATACTAAATATACATCCCAAATACAAAATACTAATAAAACTAGACTACGTCTTCATCTTTTGTCTCCTTGTTGAAGAACGTGTTCCTAGAAAGATTACGGAAATACAAACAAGAGGGGTGACAATTTTAAGAATTCTTAGTAGTACTATTTAAAAAAAAATACGTGTCATTATAATATTTCTAGATGTTTCAGGGAAAAACACATTTTAAAACTTAAATTTGTTTATACATTAGAAAGGTGGCAAATTTCCAAATTAGGTCATTTCTCTTCCCGAAACAGAATTCTAGTTATTAACAGTTTCTAAAAATATTTATTATTAAACATCACAATTTATATTGATAAGTAATTTCAGAAATAGTTTTCAAACAAGAACTAAGATCTCAAGTTCATGCAAGAACCAAGATCTCAAGTTCATGCAATGGTTCTTAAATCATAATTAAGTCATAATATAACTATCAAATTCAAAATTCAAATTCATCCTATTATGTATTTAGTAATGCACAATGTCCCACTTTCTAATGAACTTAGTGCACAAAACATCTCCTAACTTGGGAACTAAATACATAAATCTATCCCTACTCAAGTGAATCTTGTGCAAGAGTGATTATCCAATGCAACACTTTGTTGCTTCAAGCTCTAGGTACCTTCCTAAGGCAATCCATTACTTTTGGTTGCTCTAAGGTTCATACCATGCATATACTTAGTAGATGGTCATTCCCTTCATGTAATACTCCTAATAATATCTTAACACACTATAAAAAGCATGTAATAAGGAATCCTAACAAGTAGAAAACTTCATTTTAACAAGATATATATCTTGACATTTTTGGGTTTGGTCGCCTAGAAAGACTGATTTTCATGAATACAACAAATGTACATCATAATTTCAAAAATTCTAAAACTTTATAGGTAAATAGTCTTATCTCATATATTTCAAACGAAACAAACCTAACTTCATTTGACTTACTATAGCTAAAGTTATGCAACAAAATGCAGAAGTTGAAATAGGACAACTAACTAGTTTACCAGAATTTGACCTTACTTTAAATTGAAACTAGGAACACATGAAGAGTGCAAAATTTTTGAAATGTTTACCTCTTGTAGCCTTACATGTTAGCTTCAAAATGCCACTGATATCATGTATTTTAAAGCTCGGAGCAAGAAATTATGCAATCTAGTTTAATAGGTGTTAGTCTGCTACTTTCTACAAAATTTGTTTCAAATTCAAACCGAAACCAATGCTGATTGGGTTGTCCTAAAAATTTGAAATTTTTACTACATGAAATCTTACATCTTAGCTTTCAAATGAAATAAGTAGCACGCTATTTCAATGACTACAACTCAAGTTATACTGCTAACACCACAAGCTGTCAGAATTGTGTTTTTTGCATAATTGGTTCTCAACCAATGTGAACACCCAATTTTGCTCGAGTCACAAAAAATAAAGAAAACAAAAAAAATTTCGTAATTGTCCACATTCTTAACCAAATTCTCTAATCATGTCTTATCTCATTTATCATTTTTGTCTCATTTTATTTTGGTTGTAAAGATAAATAAAAAAATTAAAAAAATTTCAATCAAATAAAATATAAAAAAAAAAAGAGAGAAAATGGATGCTGATGTCGGTTTAATAAAAAAACGGAAGCTTGTTGTAGCAACAAACCTAACCACAAACAAGATTCAATTCCAACCACATTTATCTTTCCCATTTGGTTACTCTGTTTTGGTTCCTTGAGGAGAAACAAAAGTAATTTTGAAGTTGCAATGCATTTAATGCATCACCACTGCACAAGCAAAAAGAAAAGGAGATAAAAAAAAATTGAAGATAAAAAAAAATAGCTGTTGGATGGAGGAATTGGGGGGCTCAATGTGAGTGGTTTATGTAAAGGAGGGGAGAAAGAAAAAGATGTCAACTAAAAAACAAATAAAAGAGGAAGCTATGTATTGTGGGAAGGGGCTGGACATTTTTTTTTCGGATTGAGTTTTTGGCATTGGCAGAGAACCATTTTCCACAAACATAGCTTTAACCAAACAACCTCCATAACCATCTTCTACCACCATTCACAACTTCCACCACCTTGCAACCAATTTTTAGCAACCTTTATCACCTTTAAGCCAACAACCTACCATCAACCACCCATCTTCTTCCCATCACCATTCACAACCTCCATCATCTTCATCAACCTCCCACCTCCACTTTCACCACCACCTCCATTAACAACCCATTACCCATAATCATTCAAACCCACCATTAATCCATTACTTCCATTCTCGTCACCACCACTCAACTCACAACACCTTCATCTCAAAACCACTATTCATCATCTTACAACCACCACAACCACCATTAATAGATCATAAAAAAAAAACATTCACCTCCACCAAATCCGACCACCGTCGAACAGCCTAGCAGCGACGCTGCACCGTCTCCGCTCCCAGCCACATAGATCGGAACCCGCAAGCTCCACCAGAAGTCGCCGCATGCAACGCCGCTGCTATTGGGACAGCATCTTCGTCTCACACAGCCGCAAATCGCGACCCCGAGCCCACCAACCGCCGTTCACTTGAACTAGCGAACCCGCACTAGATCCGTCGTTACCGTGACCAGATCCGTCGAACCACCAACGCTCGGCACCACCTCGCGTCACCACACCGCCTAGCCGCTCCCAAATCCATCGAACCAACAACCCGCAACGACGCCAGCACACCGAGCCGCGATCCAGAACTGCAAGTCGTCGCTCGTCGCGCCGTCCGGAACAAGCTTCGTCACTCGCTACTCGCCGTCGTGCTCCGGCCAACACCACCACTGCCTGCATTCTCTCTTCATGCCAGAGGTCTCAACTTTTCTCTCATTCTCTTTCTCACCATGTGATATTGTTTGGTTTTCCTGAACGCACTCGTTTTGTATTTTTAGCAAGTTTTAAGTCTCTGACTTTTGGTTAAAAAAGGGGTTTTAAAAAAAAATTTAGGCAGAGGCACCAGCCCACTTTCACGTGGGTTGGCCCTTTTTTGTGTTTTTTTTAAATAAAAAAATATGTAAGGGGAAAAGGGAATTTGGATAAATGATAGAAAAAAATAAATAATAATAAGAATAATAATCATAAATAAAAATAAAAGTATGTGTTTTGAGTTTAGTTGTTTCTTTAGGATTTATTTTTGTTTGGTAGTGTTTATTTTATTTGATAGTGTATTTTTATGTTATGTATTGTGATCAAATAAGAAGTTAAAAATTAAAAAAAAATGAAGGAAAGTAAAAATAAAGAAATTGAAAAAATTTGAAAATTGTTAGAAAAGTAAAAATAATGTTGTTTTGGATTATTTGATATGTGATGCTTATATTTAATATTGTTTTTTAGTTATTTACTTGGCTCATAGAAATTTTATGTTTGTCCTTGTATCTCTTTAAAAAAAAATAAAAACAAAAAATATAAAAAAAATAAAAAACAAAAATTCATTAAAAAATATTTTAATCAATGTAATGACCAATAATGATGATTGAATAGTGGATGCTATCTTCAATGTCATTTGAATCATAAGGGTTTATTGAGTAGTTCAGTGCGAACTTGAACCATGTGCAAGAATGATTTTGTTCTAAAACAAAATCCCTTCTCAAAAATCTTTTCCTTAATTAAAAACAATCAACTCACACTTATTTTTTAGAGAATTACGTGACTTTGAGTTCTTCATTGCACCTAGAGATATGTAGGAACAAAATTTTTATTTTATCAAGTCAAAATTAAATTTTTATAATTAGGTTTTTTCTTTTTTTTCTTTTCTAAAAATATAAAAAAATAAAAAAATAAAAAAATAAAAATAATTACAATGTTTTTAAGATAAGTAAAATAAATATATTTGAGATTATTAAATTTTGCACAACTAACTAAAGGTACTGTCTTAGGACATATGCGTTAGGAGTGCTGTGGGATTAAGTTTCTACCATTCTCTATCCATAACCGACTCTCGAATCTGATTTGGTTTTCAAAGACTATTTTCTAATATTAGTTTTCCAATTTTTCCAAAATTCAAATGAAATTGGTGGCGACTCCATTTTCATCATTTTAAAATCCCGTGAGTTGCTATTTCGTCGCGATCCCAGTCGCGGCAACCAATTTCTGACCTTTAAAAATCAATTCCTAGATGTTTTCCAACATCAAACAGGATCTCAAATCTTGTTGTAACTCTCAACCACTTTAATCAAAGCACAACCATGATGAAAATGAACGAAAAACTCATCATTCATACCCATTTTTCTAACTCAAAAATTGTGGAAGAATAAAGACATACTCAAGTCCTAAATCACAACCATGTTTCAAACATGCTACAAACAAGCAATCATCAAGTTTAAAAACAAGAATCAAGCATGAAAACCACAACTAGCACTCAAACCCATTTTGTTCAACAACAAACATCATGCAACAAGTTGAAGAAAAGGAAGAGTAGAGTCATGGAAAACAAGTCCCCTACCTCTTGTATAGTTGATGATCCTCAGACCTTCGCTTGGCACCTTGATCTCCCTTTCTTTTCTTTTCTTTCTCTTCCTCCTTCGTTTCCTTTCTTTCCTTATCTTTTTTCTCCTCTTTTTTTTTTCCTTCGTTTTTGTTTTCTTTCTTTTCAGCTCCTACTGCCTTTTACGAGAGAGAGAGAAAGAGAGAGAGAGAGAGAGAGAGAGAGAGAGTAAGTGAGTGAGTGAGTCACCAAGAGAGAAAAATATTTCAAAGTCAACAAAGACTTAGGAATCGTGGGAGTCTTTAGCAAAATTTAGATATTTTGCTAGAATGTTATATCTATTAAGAACGCTTTGATTTTACCAAATCAAGTTTCCAAACTTCCATAGGTATTAAAATAAATCCTAGGATTCATCTTAATCCTAGTTTTATCGTTTCCCTAGGTTTCCATATCTGCGTCAAGTCAATTCAGTATTAAAACACTCACTCACTATGCTTAAAAATATCAAACTAACTCTGATTATCTTCAAACTTTAACTATATCATATTACATACATTTGTGACCTAGAAATAAATTCTTCATATTTATTTCTACTAATTAAGTAGTTTAAGTTATGTCCTGAGCTAATAACAACTATTTTTCACATATAGTATCACAACAAAATGTCCAAACTAACTTAGAAAGTCACAAAATTTAACTAATTCATGTAAGTATTATGATACCTCTATGATCATATATAAAACTAACATGTCAAAAAGAAGATGTTACATGTTGTATCTCACTATGACACTTCCTAACATTGCTTATGTTGTGTAGCAGTTGAGCCAATATTTGGCCAAGCTTATGGTCCCTCATTACCGAGAGGCTATTTGTGTTTTACACTACATGAAATCTACACCAAGACATGGTTTACTTTTCCCATCTATCTTAGACCTTTAGCTCAATGGTTGAAGTAATGATTTGGTATCTTGTTTGGATTCTCGTTGTTTGGTACATGCTTCAGCATCTATTTGTGTTCCTCCCTTGTTTTTTAGAAATCCAAGAAAAAAACCACTATGTCATGGAGCTCTTGTGAGCATAGTTGTGTGATACATAAAAGACCTTTTAATAAATTATATTATGCCATTAAACCACACAACCCTATTGAGTTATGATCTCAATTTTTTAATTTATATATTGTTACCCAACTAATTCAACTTTTTAACATAATGTAGGACTATTATCATAGTTATCTTGATTACATCATATAATAATTTTATCAAAAAATATTTTTTGTATAATATTTTTATATAATATCTTTTTTATTTGAAATATTTTTCATATAATGTTCTTTTTAATTTTTTTTTCTTTATCTGGGTTTTCCAGTTCAATTGCTTGATGTCTCGCGATCGGAATGGTATCCCGGTGACCTAACCTTATGACGAAATCAACCTCTAATCTAAGTTATACAATTATGCTTATGAGGCTGAATATCACACACTCACTGTTGCAACTTGCGAAATGCAGTAACTAACATATTTGCTTCAAAATCTTCATGTTCCTTTCAAGCAACCGACTCTCTTGTATTGCGACAACCAGTCGACACTACATTTTGCAGCCAATTTGGTGTTTTCATGAGCAGATGAAATACATTGAAATCGATTATCATATCGCAAGGGAGAAGACACAAGCTGGTTTGATTCGGTTGCTACCTATATCTACATCGCATTAATTGGCTAATATCTATACTAAGGCACTTAGCCATGCTGTGTTTCAAAACGTTTATCCCAAGCTAGGGCTCATTGATAGGTACTCCCCATCTTGCGGTGGGTATTACAATATGATCCTCCATGATATATTTTTCATATGTCATATGCGAAGATATGGGTAATCATGTATCGAGTCCTCGTGCATAGCTACATACATGCTTTGTCAGCATTTATTTATCACGTTCTGTGAGTAGTTGGTTAGTTATGAGTAGTTATATGATTAGTTTCTGATCTAACAAACTAAAACTGATGAGTTACGTTGCAATGTAGATTTGTTTCATTCATCGCGTGCATTGTATGCATGAGCTCTATGTATATATATAATTTCTCACATGACTGAATTCATTTTCTTACAAATTCAATTCTCGGATCTTTAACTTCTTTATCGTCTTCCTCTTTTCTACTTGTAGTTCCTTTTCTTTCATAATAGGAGTGGGTGTTACCTCTATCCAAACTTTCCATAAACCAAGTTGAGAAGGTTATTATCTATTAGTAGATGCCAACCAACTTGGGTAATCTTTCGTTGGCTAATTCCATTGGTGATGTTCATTTTCGTGGAGTCATTAAGCTCCACGAAGGATGATTTTGCTGTTACAGGCTTACAGCATTTGTTACTATTTGAATTCGGATGACTATCCTTGGTTTGTTTTTATCTAATCTCTTTTCCTACCAAATAAAGAAAAAGGGTAGTTCTAGGCATACAACTGTTTCCCTTTTGAAAAGTAAAATACTGCACGTCCCTACAAAATATATCACTGCAGATATAATATATGGGACAAAATTAAAATATAAATATATTAAATAAATATGAGATCAATAATAATTAGATAGTAAAAATTATTAAATTATAAGATGATATATGTGTAAATAGATATACTCTTTTAAAAACTAATATTTCTACTTTTTATTACCAATAATATTATTTATACATATTTATAGATATATTATCTCATATTTATATAATTTTTATTATTTAATTACAATTAGATCTATCTCATTTTTTATATACCTGTACTTTAATTCTTTCCCATTCTCTTAATGTAAGAAATATGCTCATAAAGTAATATGTAATAACATTATTGTTTTAATACTACTAGATTACTTTTGAAATTGTTCCAGAATCACATTAATTATGTTCTATCAAAATCTATACCAAACTTAATAATTGCGCAATTAGTAGTAAGTTTTTCCTGTGGCGTTTTTATTTAGTTATTTTTTTCAATTTCACTTTATCACTTGATATTATAGTTCAATTGTAATTTTTTTATTGATATATGAAATTAAAAATAGATAATACTACACAGTTGAAAAAATTTAACAAAATTAAGTCAAATCTTGTCAAGATTTAGTAATAATTATTAGATTAGTCAAATTAGTGAGAATCACCCATGCATCCAGTAATCAATAATGATATTAACTTATGCTCACAAACATTTTGTCAAAATAAATTCTGGGTAACTAGTATTTTTCAATTAAAAACTTTGATTTGACATCTTTAATTTCTGTAAGCAAAACAATTTATTTTGAGTAGTCTTTAAAAGAATTTAATATTACTTAAGCTATTACTCTCATCTGTGTTTTTTCCTAAAATTGTAAAAATTAATTACTAAATTTAGAAATATTACCCTCACAATTACAAAAAAAAATTCTATTAAATCGCAACAGAATTCCCTTAAATTAGTTTAAAGTTCAATTACATTTTTTTTTCCTTCTTAAAATAAGAGTATCATTTTCCTTTCCTTAAAAAAAGGAAGCAATCTGCTCCTACTTGCTTGCAGGGCAACAAAAGCACCTCAAATCATTTACCAAAAAAAAGACAAAAGCACTTCAAATCAAAATTAATACCATAAAAACCCTCACAGTAACAGTAACGAAGCACTATCCACAATCTTCCCACAAACTTTACCTTACGATTCCGTTCATTGCTGCCAGTCCACACTCCACAGTGATCTTCCGCAAACTCCACCATACCGATTCCCAACCCTCTCTCTCTCAAAATCGCTTTCACAATAAAAATCTGCAATCAAATCCCTCCAATGGGGAGAGAGAGAGGAAGAGAAAACCTCCATTAATGGGACGATTCTGAAATCTAGGTTGTTGTTTTTTCTTTTTTCTTCCTTTTCATTAAAATAGAGAGAAGAAGGAGGAGGAGGATGAAGCGGTTGTTGGGTGGGCCAGGGACGATGAGCGGGTTCCTGTTGAGGTTAGGGCAATGTGCATTTGGTGCTGCTTCAATTGGCCTTATGGTCACTGCACTTGGCTTCTCTAGCTACACTGCTTTCTGGTATTCATCTATTTCACCCTGCTGTTTTTCAAAAAATAAATAAATAAATAAAAGAAAATGATGCATGTTTATGGGGTTTTCTTCTGCTTTCCAATGTGGATCTTGAGTGATTTTGATATTAAGGTTTTCTGGTATGGTGCCATGAGGTTGGATCACTGTTTGCTCTGTTGAGTGCTCGAAGTGACTCGCTTTCTTTACTTCTGGTGAGACTTATGTGTGTGTGTGTGTGTGTGTGTGTGTGTCTGTATATATATATGGCATGTGTTTATGGGTTCTCTATCTGATATTTAGGGTGTGTTTGGATGGAGGGGTGTGAAGGGAAGGGGAGGGTTAATTTTTCATTTCTATATTGAGAGCGTTATAAAATGTTTATAAAAATGAATAAGGGATGATTGGAAGGTGACATGAGTCAATTATAAAAAATTCTCAAATAAGGAGAATGTTTACTTAAAATGAATGTTCCTCCCTTTCTTTCCCCTCCAAACTCCTCCAACTAAACATTCCCTTGGTATCTGGAAATCAAGCCCTGGTGATCATGCCGCTTGGGAGAAAGTGGGTGGGTAACAAAATAGAATTCTGAGTGAAAATGGTTTTGAACTGAAGGGTCAGTTTGATGTCATCTTAAAAATTAGGTGTTAAAAATTCTAGGATGAGCTTTATGTGAAAAACTCACCTTTGCAATTTTTTTTACCCCAATTTTAAAGGGATGCCAAGAGTGAAAATGAATTACAATTATTTTACAATTTCTCTTTTTTTTTTTTTTTGGTTGTACCAAGTAAGAAAGTGATTTTCATTCCAAAATTTCCACTTATCACTTTTCACCTACATAACCAAGCAGACCCTTATTGCCATTGGGGACTGGAGTTATTGGATAAAATTGGCGTTGGGATATTCTGCATAGATATTGTCATGATTTTGTTAAGTGCAGGAAGTTTGGAGACTAAACACCTGATTATTAAATATGACTAATTCACATGAACTTCAGCTCCTTATTTGGCGTTATGTGGAATTTAAAGCATACTTATTCTGTCGTCTACCCCTATGTGATTGACAAACTTTTGTATGTATTTTGACGTGTATTATGACATGAAGACTGGGTGGTTTCTTTTTTATAACAAGATGTTTCTGTGCTTAAAAGGATGAGAAATAAATTACACGCTAGTGCCCGAAGTCCAAATAGACAACCAATTGAGCTGATTTCAGAATGTACAAAGGAGATGCATTCTCTGTATCATTTTTAGTGCATAGTTTGAAGAAAATGTAATCATTGACGACATCTTCTCAAATCTTTGCTATGAATTTATTGCTTGTTCCATGATTTAAGGGAAAGGTGATAAATTTGAGTGCATAAGATCTAAACTAAAAGAGGATAAGATTTGTTTAACTCCTCAATATTTGGTGTTGGTTTTTGCAGTTTCAAAAATTGCTCTCTCTCATATCCTTTGTCACAATAAGAGCTTCACTACATTCTGCATGTGACATTTTTGAGCAATGGCATGATTTGAGCATGTGTATAGTTAAGTTAGAAACTAGTTTAAGCCTATTCGCATTTTAGATTCTTATAAAATATTCTAGGTAGATGTGTCAAAATGAGCTTTGGCCCATGGGCCAGCTCATTTACCCCTGTAACATGTGGGCTTTTGGGGCCCTGAAGCCCCATCCCATGAGGGCTGTGGTGGGCCGGGGCTGGCCCCGTTTGACATCTCTAAATCAAATCTCTATTAACATGTGGGGCCGGCCCCGTATAATTCTTCATTCCAATTACTAGTGTTCTCACCAAATATATATGTTTCACCCTTCTCGAAAATGTCCAAATTCTAATTTGCACTAGAAATTGGTTGCATTGTTTTGTTCCAAATCCTAATGGTAATGATTTTTGTATATTCTTTCTATATATATGTGTTTTATATTCTTGGTTGATTATTTTGGGATTGAGCAATAAATATGAGTGTAATACTCTATCCTTGGGATTCAAGAGTTCCAGGGTTCTGGGCTAACGGGAATTAGGGGAATTGGTTGCTTGTTCCTGCCAGAATAGTTTGGTTAAAGTTAGCAAGTGGAATACTTTGTCATGTGTGATGGTAATGCTTTTCTCTTTCTGTATCTGCCATAGGCATTCTATGTATGTGCTTTAGTCATTTGTTCAGTGCTCTGGATTCTCAGATAGCTTTATTTACTGCTTAAAATATGCTTGAATGTTTACACCTTCATGTTAATTTTTTGTTTTTTCTATTGAGTAGAAACAGTGTTTTCTTTCTTTCTTTCTTTTTTTATTTGGGGGGGGGGGGGGCTTAAAATGGATTGTCATGTTTTGTTGTGAACATAACTCTCTGGTACTTCCCTGCTCTTTCAGCTATTTAATTGCATCAATGGGACTTCAAGTGCTCTGGAGCTTTGGACTTTCATGTCTTGATATTTATGCCTTGAGGAGAAAGAGAGACCTACAAAATCCAATTCTTGTCAGCCTGTTTGTTGTAGGTGATTGGGTAATAATCAGGCCACTTTCCTGATCTTTTTCCTATTTTCATGTGGAAAAATATGTTCAAGTTTATCAAAAGAAAGTCAAAGGAGAAAAATATGTTTAAACATAATCATATGTATCTTTTAATTGAACATTGATTAAATTGGTGCTAATCTATGGTTGTTAATTAGTAATTACTAATTACTTGAACTAGTCACAAAAATGCTTGCTGGACTTCAATATTTTATTTACTGCAGGATCTGAAGTCTGAATGTCTTTGTGTCTTCAATTTTGTGAGAGCTCTTATTTTTAGACAGCAACTAATGAACTAATGAATCAGTGTCAACTGCCGACTACATCTTGTTATTGTTGTGTATAAGCATCATATACCGGTCAAAGGAAGAGTTAAAACTTAAAAACGAGCATCACTTACTGCTTTAACATCCATGTACTAATGCAGAATAGTACTTCTCTATTTAGTTATCTTGTTAACCGTGCTTGGTGAAACTTAAGACTCTGGTGCAGTGTAGTGTTTATAAATCTGGGCTTCAATCTCCAAATTTTATTTTATAATGATGGGATTGGGAATCAAACCTTTGTCATTTTTCCTTTTCTTCTGTGGCTCTATATTATTTATAGTCTGATGAAAATTATGGTGATTACCTGGTGAGATAATAGTGATTTATGAAATGCAGGTAACAGCTACTTTATCACTGGCTGCTGCATGTTCATCAGCTGGAATTGTAGTTTTATACGCAAGAGACCTGAATTTCTGCATGATTCATAAGAGTCTCCCTTGCAACAGGTACCAGATTTCTGTAGCCATGGCTTTTATCACCTGGGTTCTTTCAGCAATGTCATCACATGTGATGTTATGGATCTTAGCCTCAGTCTAGCTTGACTTATTTCCCTTGCTAGACAGATGGCCATCATACACGTCACGGGTATCTTTGTTAGCTCTTGTAAATTTTTGTTGTATCAGTACTTGTCATGACATGTGGGCAAAATTTTCCTTATTTGTCCCTGCTCAACACTCTGATTAATTTTTCTTTTTTCAATCTGACCACGCCTCTTAAGTCTACATATCGATACTGATTTAATCTAAGCCTTGGGTAAGATTCTGTGATCTTTCTTCCTTATTGTAGCCAACGCTGCATGCATGCGGTTATATATGATCTTATTCAGTCAATTTAGTAGCCTGTAAAACGTGGAACACAACTGGATTCTCATGTCACTTGTTATAATTTAAAATCCATCCTATATTTATAGTATTTTTCTTTGACTGGGTTAGCTATTGTAATTCTAATTTACTCGCTATATTAAATACACTCTGTTGCGGTTAGCCAATCAAGTTGTCTACTGCTGCAGTTATTTCAAATGCTTGAAAAGTCTATTGTAAAATCCGGCATGTGTGTTACAAAAAAAATAAAAATAAAAATCCGGCATCTGTTTTATCTCTATATGTATAGGGGATTATGAAGGGCTTGTAGAATCATGCTAGTGACTTCATGTAGGAAACCGAAACCTAAAAATGAGTTCATTTAGGCTCATATGCTTCATGGATATTTTGGAAGACAACAGATATTGAGAAATTCATTTTTAAGCACAATTGCTAAAATATGTGGTTACTCATTTTGGTATAAAACTTTAGTTTAACTAAATAATTAGTTCTTATAGTTTTACTTGATTTGGATTTTGGTTTGTAGTTTTTTTTTTTTCACATATTAGTCTTTATGTTTTTACTTTTTTGAATTTTAATTTTTATCGTTATGGTATTGGTTCTTATATTTATCACTAATCTGAGTTTTAGTCTTTATAGTTTTTATTTATTAAAGTATTAATTCTTATTTTCTATTAAGAATTAGACTTTACATTTTCAAATAATTAAGGTATTGGTCTAGGAGGCACCAAAATTTAAATTAATGAAATTATAAGGATCAAAATTTAATACAAAAAATGGAGATCAAAATTCAAATGAGGTGAAATTAGGTAGATTAATTGTTTAGTTTAATCTAAAACTTTATTTTCCGCCTTTATGCGGCAGTGACAAGTAATATTATCCAACAATACTTCCAAGAGTAGAAAATCACTTGCCTCTTTTAGAGACCGAAGTCCACTGCTGAGCAATATAAAAAAAATATAGAAAAAAACATTTTATGAAAAAATAATTTCATAAATAAATAAACACAGCCTTTTGGTGAACAGCATTTATGTTCAAGTAGCATTAATGGAGCTTGAGCCTTGTGCGTGACTGCATGAAAAATGTGGGGTCTTTTATAAAATAAATGTTTTAAGTTGATATCTTAATCAATATTTGTCAATACTGCGTGTTATTTTCTAAAATAAACCTTACACTTCAGAAGATCTTGCCCAGTACATATTTGACACAGCTTACAAAGTTGCGAGACTCGAAGGGACTGATTGCACCCGACCATTTTTCTATTGAATAAAATTTAAATTTAAATTTTTATATTTATTACATTTATTTTATTAATTAAGTTATAATATATATTTATTAATATTTTTTTTATTTTTTAAAAAATATACACATATCATAATTTAATTAATAAAATAAATATAATTGACATAAAAAAATAAACTTAAATTTTATCCTTTACTCTTTTGTATTTGCCCACACATTATTTTATTTTAAAGTAATATTATATCCTCTAACTCAATCATCTTAATAATCATCTTAATATTAAATAAAAAAATATTACATAAAAAAATAAATACATTTAATGTCTTAGGAATATAAAAAATATTTAATATTTTTTTTATTTAATAATTAAAAAGATTAATAGTAAAATTAGGTAAGATGATAAATCATTTCTCTTTATTTTATTTTCTTTTTCAATCAGTTTTTAACCCTTAATTCTTTTAAGGACAGCAAAAAAAAAAAAAAGGAAACATACTTGCTTTGGTAGCTGCGCTATTTCTGTGCAGACTAAAATGAATGCAGTGATTAAAATGAGTACGCAAGGCTTAATTCCATGAATTCTTCTGTGGCTCAAAAATGAAAAAGTCTCAGGGTAGGGTACACGTATATTGTTAACCATGTTAGAGATAATGGCTTCATTATATCTCTAAGAAACCAATTGTCAAACTGAATCAATAACTTATTTATATAATGTGAATTACAAACTTATTAATTATTTATCCAACTGATTTAATTGTTTATGAGGAATGATTCAATTAATTTATCTAATTGAATTAACTTTAATTTATATTACAACACTTGAGGTACCAAAATTTCTTAGGGAATGTTTGGATAAAGCACTTTTAGGAAGAAATGTATTTTTTGAGGTGATTTAAAATCCATCAGCATAAAATACTTTGCTTGGATTGTTAAGTAAAAGAATTTTAAAAATCCTAGAGGATCTTAATCGGGAATTTTGTTGATGCTGTTTGTGAATTTTTCTTGCTGATTGGTCAGTCGAAAGACCAGCTAACTCTCAACTCTTGATTTCCAATGACCAAGTGATTAACTTGAAGGAATGAACTCTATTCTTTGACTGTGCATTCATAAGATAACTAAAGTAAACTCCTAGTTAGAAAACAATAGAGAAGTCTATATACAATCGGCTAATAGCTAATAATAGACAGCTAAATGTAAAGACAATGAATAATAAAGGCTGGTAAAAGGCAAAGCGAGAAAGTAAAGTGCTGGAAAGTAAAGAATGTTGAAAGTCGAAAGTAGAAGGCAAAGAGAGGGAATTAGAAAATTGTGTTGTTGTATTGATTTGCTAATTTGATCATTGTGATGTGTTCTCTATACAATTGAGCTCTCAACACTATTTATAGGTAAAAAATGAGCCGTTAACTTCTTCTTATCCTATCTGCCACGTTTATCTACATGTAACTCACGTTCAACCTAGTGGCTAACAATATAGGAATCAATTAATTATGTCTTTGCTAATTTTTACACAGAATGCATCGAAATACATTGAATACATTAGCTGAGGGCTCAAGCCACTATCCGAAATTCATAGGAACTTGTTGCTACTTGATTCTCATCACCCCACTTCAATTACCAACTTCCCTTAAATGCACCTTTTCTGTGAAACAATTTGATCAAGAGCTCTAACCTTTTAGGGGTAGTTGTTTTGACTTGGTCTATCCTCTTTCAGCTAATTTAAACCATTGTATTAGTCCATTCTTATAAGCTCATGTAACATCATTCCTAACTTATTAGTCTTAATCTTAGTTATATAGTTCAGTAACCCTAGTATGAGTGATATGTTAAATTCTAGTGACTTTCTGAGTTAGTTTGGATACATTACTATAGTACTGAATGTGAAAAATGACCATTAATAACTCAGAAAATAGCATAAACTGCCTAGATGATGGAAATAAATATAGAGAATTTATTTCTAGGTCACTTATGGTTGAAACTAGTTGTAGTTAATTTTGGAGAATTAATTGAATTAGTTTGGTATTTTTAATAACATTAAGTAAGTGTTTAAGGACCAGACTAAATAGGCATATATCTTGGAAAATTATGAGAATTTGTGAAGATATCAAGTAAAGAATAAAGATTTTTCTGGTAATGAATACAGGTTAAAGCAAATATCTGTGAGTTTATTCACTTAATTCCTTAGGTTTAACTTAACTTAAGGAAGAGTAATAGAGCATGGGTGACGGTCAATGGTATAGGGAATCATGAATCTATGAATGAAATGGAATCCTAGAATTTACTATAACATATGAAGGTTAGAAAACTTGTTAATGGAATATTAGAGTATCCCTAAGAGGTACAACTTTTCCAATCTTATCTCTCCATCTATTCCACTGCCCTTATCTCACCATCTTTGACTTTCCTCTCATTTTTCTCACACTTAAGTTTCACTAGTAGAAAGAAGAGAAAAAGGAAATAAAAAGAAAGGAAGGAAAGAAGAAGGAAAGGAAAAAGGAAGAAGGAAGAAGGAAGAAGGAAGAAGGAAGAAGGGGAAAAACCAAGGAAGACAAAGCTTAAGCATCATCCACACAAGTTGAGGTAGATGGTTGCATGATTTCATGGCTACACTCTTGTTGTAACAGCCTAATACCGGTAACCTAGTATATTTAACATATACCAAAATAAACAGTATTAGTCATGCTACTTCTAACTCATATATCAACTAATCCATAACATTTAAACAAATAATTATAGAGAGTCATATCTAAAAGTCATACATATATATAACTTTTACATTCTCAAAACAAATATAAATAATTACATAAGCTTCGAACTGAAAATATTAAAACTAAACTAATCTAGTTCTTCTGTTTTCTTCATCTTTTTACCCTCTTATAGGGCCTTGACCTGCTAACCATGGAACATAAAGGGGTGAGAATATAAAAATTCTCAGTATTACACATATATCTCATTGCACTAATATAAGTATGCACAAGGGTACATTTACAAACTATAACTCATGTTTTGCTATCAATATTAAACAAGTGTCTACACAATTGTAAAATATCAAAAGTCTTCTCATGCCTCATCTTTACTATTATAGTAGGCACATTATATTAATTTCTTTGTTCTAGTTATTCAATAACATGATAAAAACATTGAACACTTATCACTATCAGTGAATAATCATACTAGCTTTGGACTAATGATTGCCACGGGTAAGTGAGACTATCTTCACTACCACTAGAATATTCACATTCTGACTCTATGTAAACATTCACCTAGCAATCTTATAATCCAATACTAAATTCATACACACAACTTAGCAGTTCTCAGGAATCACATTCCTTTGTACTTATATATGTAGAATATGCCAAATAGCCCTTAGACTACCTAATAATGTGTGGACTGTACCATCACACAAATCTTACAATGAGTGGCCTGTGTTATGTACTATTTCCACAACATCATATCTGATTATAAGTGGACTATTCCATGTACTACTTCTACAACATCCTGTTTCATATCCTTAGCCTAGCATATGATATAACTCATCCTTAGCTTAGCATAAGATAAAACTCATCCATAGTCTAGCATAAGACATAATTCATCCTTATTATATAAGGAAGCCAATACTAGGGTTCAACCTTATTATATAAGGGAGCCAATCACTAGGTTCAACCCATAGGGGAGCCAATCACCAGGTTCAGCCCATAGAGGAACCAATCACTAGGTTCAACCTATAGGGGAGCCAAACATTAGCTATACACTCCTTAATCCCAACTTAATGCGAGAATAGAGTATTTACTAAAGAACTTGCATATTTAACTCAACTTTAACTATTAAAGGAGTTACTAGTATTTCTAGAACTCAAACCATCCCAAAACACCTCAAAATCTTGCCTAAAAAGGTTGATTTTTAGGATTGGACCAAATGTGCATCATAACTTCTAAAATTCTGAAATTTTATGAGCAAATAGATTTCTCTCATATTTTTCAAATGCCACAAACCTCACCTCATTTGGCTAAGAGTAGCCAAAGTTTTAGCCAAAGTTATGCGACATTTTACAGAAGCTAAAACATAATATTTACTGTTTTACCCTATTCTGTCCTGACTTTAAACTGAAACTGAGAACAAACTAAAACTGGTAAAATTCTAAAATTTTATAAGTAAGAAGCCTTACAAGTTAGCTTTAAAATGTCACTAGTCTCATGTAAATACGACCTCGGAACAATAAATTATGCAAGCTGGTTTACTAGCTACCAGAATGCCTTTTCTGAAGAATCTATCTCGAATTCAAACAGAAATGAGTGCTAATTGGGTTGGTCTAAAAATTTAAAATTTTTACTACATGAAGCCTTTTGTCTTAGATTTCAAATGCCACTAGAATCAGGTTAATCCGATGTCTGTAGCTCAAGTTATGTAACTAAAGTCATAAATTGTTCAGAATGCCCTGTTCTAGTTTTTAGAAAGTGTCGCAGCTTCCCTTGATTGGTGTCGCGGCTTCCTGGTCTCTGGATGCATTCCTGGCTTACTAAGACTTGGAAGCCACGACTCTACACTCCTTGGTGCCGCGACTTCCTGGCAAAAACATGGTTTCTACATAAACCAATATGAGAGCCACCTTTTCACATCATTTCAAAGGGTTTTCCAACCCTAACTTGATTTCTAATCATATGAATATCATCAAACACTAAACTCAACTCAATAAACTTAGATTATGAATAAAATCAATTAATCACAACCAAATTCTCATCTTTCCCAAACCATTTCCAAGTTTCTTTATCATGAACCAAAATTGTTTGGATTGAGCCATAAATGATCATCTAAGACTCACTAAGCTAAAACAATCCTAACTTAATCCTTGGAAACAAGAATCAAGCTTAGAACATGGATTTGACTCTCCAAACCCACTTCTCACTCATAAATCCCAAGGTTATTCAAGATGAACAACAAGGAAAAATGAATAGAAATCCCCTACCTCTTGTAGACACTTGATCCTTGAAGCCTTAATCTTGATCTTTCATTCATCTTCTTCTTCTTTTTCTTTCTTTCTTATCTCATTTTCCTTTTCTTTCGATTTCCTCTTCTTCTTTTCTATTTTCCTAGCCAAGAGAATGAGAGAAAAGAGAGAAATAAGAAATAAGGATAAACTTATCATTTTGACATTTTGCTGTAACTTCTTGATCTGTTAAAAACACTTAGATCTCACCAAATCAAGTTTTCTAACTTCCAACAAATTTGAAATAAATCCCAAGATTCATTAAAAATCATGTTTTACCACTTTTCTATTTTTTCATATCTGTTGGGGGTCAATCTGGCATTAAAAGCACAACCAGTATGCTTAAAAATACTAAATTAATTCTGATTGTTCTCAGATTTTAACTACATCTTACTTAACTCATTTGTGACTTAGAAACAAGTTATCCATACTTGTTTCCCTCAGCTTAACAATTTATGCTATTATTTGAGTTATTTTAAGCTACTTTTCAATTTCTGTATTGCAACAAAGTGCTTAAACTAACTCAGTTTGTCACAAAACTGAACTAACATGTCAAGCAAGTATTAGGCTACTTCTGTAACCATTTACAAGCCTAACATGTTATTGAGGGTGTTACATTTCTTCCTTCTTTTTTAAAATTTTGTCTTCAAAATTGCTTTTCTCTTACTACAACTCAGGGCAATCTTACTTTATATGGGACTCCAACTCCCAAAAAGGCTCTGTCGGTGCCAACCTCATCCTTTACTATCCTCTGGAAAAAAGGCACCTAGACACATATTCTGCTATGTTCGTTTTCCTTTTAGGCTATTTAACATTATCCGAAGATTTTAGTATATCTTAGTAGCCTCTATATGGATAGTAGACTTTCTCTTGTGAGATTCCTCTAGAATCCCTTCCTTTGATCCTTGACTCTCTTGGAATACAAAGTTTGTCTCAAAACTTTGTCATTCCATTCTCAGTCATAATAAAATACTTTCGAGTTTCTTAGAGAATCTGCTCACTCATGTCCCTTAGAGTTTCATTCTCTTCTTGAGTTTCTAAGATCTGAGTCCTTAAGTAATTTACTATGCTCACTCTACTCACTATGAGACTATATGGCACCATAAACACCGCTAAACTCAATTTCTTAAAAATCTCTAGAAGTTCACTCTATCTTGGACCATCATCTGAGACACATGTAGGAATTTCCTACCTAGTGCATCAGTTGTTGTAGTGGCTTTACTCAGATGTTACTATAACTTAAAGTTATGATTCTTTCATCATAGTAAAGTTCTGCTTAGCATTCTATCCATCATTTATGCCTCATGTTCAGCTCCTTCTGATCAAGTAAGTGTTGCAAACTCGTAGATCACTGAACACCTCAACCTATCTACTAGCTTAACTCGTACCATACCTGTAAAGAGTTTTACTTCTTTCTTAGGTGGTACTCATTCATCTTTCTAGGAATTACTTTTGAATGTCTTCTTATCACAGATATATTTCCTAAGACTTGCTCAACTTCCATATACACAGAAAAAAGGAAAACATATCCTTAAATCTCCTCTACTCGGAAGTTGTTCACTTGTTTAGCTCTCAAAACATATACTCTAAGGAAATAGGCACAAAAGAATCATCAGATATAAACCTCAATGTTTTATCTGATAAATCCAAAACTATGTCTAATCTAACGTCCATGTTAAGAAGAGATAAACTGATAAGATTTACAACGAAAAATCTTACCTTTTATCTTTACACAACAATCTAAACTTACTAAGGAAGTTGTGATTAGTTTTTCTGTTGGTGTAGACAAGGATAAAATATGGGGAAGCTCAACATAGGTAAATCTGATCTCTTCATATACTCATATGAAATCAAGGAGTAGAAATACTCATGAATCATACATTACAACTTGGAGATCATCATTAATTATATTCTTATCTCGTGAGATCGGGAGTCTGAGTCACCTCCTTACTATTCAGAGTATAAACTCTTACTCTGACTTAAACTTTGAGGTTAGACACTGCTCCCTACTTCTGCACACACTTATTTAAAAATGTTCTGGTCAGCCACAAGTATAACATACTATCTAGCCAACTAAAACTTAGTCTGCCCCCATGTTGTTTCCCACATCTATAACACTTTGGTCCCTTCACTTCTACTTAAGCTTATTTACCTTTAACTTGAGGATAACTAGGTCTAGAAGCACACTTCATATATCTCTCATCCTCTCTCTTCGTCTTGTGAAAACCTTGCAACTTTTGTTCCACTTGAGGTTGTTTGTAGGGACCGTAACTATTTTCTTTGAATGGCACTTACAACACCATTCTGCCTTTTTCGATCATTCGAAAATAAGCTTCTATTTGCCTATTTCGATCAATCAAAGCAATACAAGTCGAACTACTCTCAAGTTAGTTCGATTCTATAATTTACTCTATACTCATCTCTTACTTCTTCAAACTTAGCCACAACTAGCCTACAACATACCACCTTGTTCAGGTATTAAGAACTCTATCTTTTCAGCATTCTATTTACCAAAACTTTACCTCTTTTTCTAACATATAGGAGACAATCAAAACTCTCAGGTCATCTGAACAAGCCTCAACTGTAGAGATTTTCTCTATTTTCTTAAGCCATCTTCTTATTCTAAACGGGTCTTACTTTCCCTTAAAGGATGTAGGGTTAGCTTTTCTAAACTTTGAGAGATTTGAGAAGTTTCAGTCTTTTACTACCACTACTTACACTGACTGTATTAGTGGTACTAGCTATTAAGATGAAATTACTTCCATCCCCTCTGAAACTCTGCTTGCGATAGCAAATCTGCTTCCTCTTATCAGTTACCATATTTAAGAACAGTTCATCTATATTAGATAATCCTTCACTAGAAGAGTTCCCATTGCTCCTAGTTCACCTTGGTGAAGTAATGGTTCCCTATACACACTACGTGTGACAATAACCATTTACACTTAAACCTAAGGCCTGTCATGCAATTTTATCCTCACATCTCACATATGAGACCAGAAATGCATAACACTTGGCGAAAAATTCTAAACTCTAAACTTGCCTAAGCCTAGTAAGTTCATACCCCGACTCACAGGATGAACTGTTCTGATACCATAATGTAACAGTCTAATACCAAAAACCTAGTATATCTGACATCACTACACTGAATCTAGAAACCAGCAACGGTTAAATTGCGGCGGTTACGATTAACCACTGCCATTATTAACATTGTGGCGGTTCTTGCAACAGTTCTAATAACTGCTACAGTCGTTATATCATGCATATACCTGAATAAGCAGTATTAGTCATGCTACTTCTAACTCATACATCAACTAATCTATAGCATTTAAACAAATAATTATGAAGATCCATATCTAAAAGTCATACATATATACAACTTTTATATTCTCAAAGCAAATATAAATAATTACATAAGCTTTGAACTGAAAATATTAAAACCTAACTAATCTAGTTCTTTTGTTTTCTTCATCTTCTTACCCTCTTGTAGAGCCTTGACTTGCTAACCTTGACTTACATATATATCTCATTGCACTAATATAAATATGCACAAGGGTACATTTACAAACTATAACTCATGTCTTGCTATCGATATTAAACAAGTGTCTACACAATTGTAAAATATCAAAAGTCTTCTCATGCCTCATCTTTACTATTAAAGTAGGCATACTATATTAACTTCTTTGTTCTAGTTATTCAATAACATGACAAAAGCACTAAACACTTATCACTATCAATGAATAACCATACTAACTTTGGATTAATGATTGCCACGGGTAAGTGAGACTATATTCACTACCACCATAATATTCATATTCTAACTCTATGTAAACATTCACCTAGTAATCTTATAATCCAATACTAAATTCATACACATAACTTAGCTATTCTCAGGAAATCACATTCCTTTGTACTTATCTATGTAGAATAGGCTAAATAGCCCTTAGACTACCTGATAATGTATGGACTGTTCCATCACACAAATCTGATGATGAGTGTACTATTACATGTACTATTTTCACAACATTCTATCTGATGATGAGTGGACTATTCCATGTACTACTTCCACAGCATCCTGTCTCTCATCCTTAGTCTAGCATAAGACGTAACTCATCCTTATTATATAAGGAAGCCAATACTAGGGTTCAACGATGAGTGGACTATTCCATATACTATTTCCACAACATCCTATCTGATGATGAGTAGACTATTCCATGTACTACTTCCACAACATCCTATCTCTCATCCTTAGCCTAACGTAGGACGGAACTCATCCTTATTATATAAGGAAGCCAATACTAGGGTTCAACCTCATTATATAAGGGAGCCAATCACTAGGTTCAACCCATAGGGGGTCCAATACTAGGTTCAACCCATAGGGAAGCTAATTATTAGGTTCAACCCATAGGAGAACCAATCACTAGGTTCAACTCATAGGGGGGCCAATCAATAGGTTCAACTTATAGAGGAGCCAATCACTAGCTATACACTCCATTCAATCCCAACTTAATGAGAGAATAGAGTATTTACTAAAGAAATTTCATATTTAACTCAACTTTAACTATTAAAGGAGTTACTAGTGTTTATAAGACTCAAACCATCCCAAAACACCTCAAAATCTTGTCTAAAAAAAATTGATTTTCAGGATTGCACCAAATGTGTATCATAACTTCTAAAATTCTGAATCATATCTTTCAAATGCCATAAACCTCATCTCATTTGGCTAAATTTAGCTAAAGTTATATGACATTTTGTAGAAGCTAAAACAAGATATTTATTGTTTTACCCGATTTTGCCATGACTTTAAACTGAAACTGGGAACAAACTAAAACTAGTAAAATTATGAAATTTTATAAGCAAGAACCCTTTCATGTTAGCTTCAAAATGCCACTAGTGTCATGTAAATACGACCTCGGAACAAGAAATTATGCAATCTGGTTTACTGACTGTCATAATGTCTTGTTTACAGAATCTGCCTCAGATTCAAATAGAAATTGGTGGTAATTGGGTTGGTCTAAAAGTTTGAAATTTTTACTACATGACGCCTTATGTCTTATCTTTTAAATGCTACTAGAATCAGGTCAATCTGATGTCTGTAGCTCAAGTTATGCAACTAAAGCCACAAATTGTTCAGAATGCCCTATTCTAGGTTTTAGAAAGTGTCGCGACTTCTCTTGATTGGTTTCACGGTTTCCTGGTCTCTAGAGTGCATTCCTGGCTTGCTGAGACTTTGAGGCCACAACTCTGCACTCTCTGGTGCTGCGGCTTCCTGGCAAAAACATGGTTTCTATAGAATTTTGCAGAAACCAATCTGAGAGCCACCCTTTCACACCATTTCAAAGGGTTTTCCACCACTAACTTGATTTCTAATCATATGAATATCATCAAACTCTAAACGCAGCTCAATAAACTTAGATTATGAACAAAATCAATTAATCATAACCAAATTCTCATCTTTCCCAAACCATTTCCAAGTTCTTCCATCATGAACCAAAATGGTTTGGATTGAGCCATAAATGGCCATCTAACACTCACTAAGCTAAAACTTTCCTAACTTAATCCTTGGAAACAAGAATCAAGCTTAAAACATGGATTTGACTCTCAAAACCCACTTCTCACTCATAAATCCCAAGGTTATTCAAGATGAACAACAAGGAAAAATGAATAGAAATCCCCTACCTCTTGTAGACACTTGATCCTTGAAGCCTTGCTTTTAATCTTCCCTTCCTCTTCCTCTTCTTTCTTTCTTATCCTTTTTCCCTCGTCTTTCAGTTTCCTTTTCTTCTTTTCTATTTTTCCAGCCAAGAGAATGAGAGAAAATAGAGAAATAAGAAAAAATGGTAAACTTGTCATTTTGACATTTTGTTGTAACTTCTTGATCTGTTAAGAACACTTATATCTCACCAAATCAAGTTTTCTAACTTCCAACAGATTTGAAATAAATCTTGAGATTCATTAAAAATCATGTTTTCCCACTTTTCTATTTTTTCATATCTACTGGGGGTCAATTCGGCATTAAAAGCACAACCAATATGCTTAAAAATAGCTAATATACTTAAAAATAACAAACTAACTCCGATTGTTTTCAGATTTTAAACATACCTTACTTAACTCATTTGTGACTTAGAAATAAGTCATCCATACATGTTTCCTTCAACTTAGCAATTTATGCTATTATTTGAGTCATTTTAAGTTATTTTTCAACTTCTGTGTTGCAGTAAAGTACCTAAACTAACTCAGTTTGTCACAAAACTGAACTGGCATGTTAAGCAAGTGTTAGGATACCTCTGTAACCATTTATAAGTCTAACATGCTATTGAAAGTGTTACACTTTTCACTTTTGTTACCACTATTTGGTATAAGATATGAGATTGTTAAGTTTAGAAATTATGTGAATGTTATATTTATAGTTGATGAGTTTGGATATGACTTGAAATCTTTATAAACACGGAAATGATATTATGGGTTTGATGGCTTGGTTATGTTGTTAAACCCCTTTGGATTTAGTTTGAGAATACTTGTGACGAGTAATATTGTTCTTTGTTTTAAAATGATTGGTTTTTGGGTGTATCTACATAAAACCCTATTTTTTCTAGTTTTCAATAGCTGGTAATCAATTACCAAAGTGAGTAATCGATTACCAAGCAATTGTTAAATGAGATTTTCATGTGGTAATCGATTATCACAAGAGAGTAATCGATTACCAAAGTTCTGGAAAACAAGATTTACATGTGGTAATCGATTACCACAAGTTGATAATCGATTACCAGGCCTCTGACTTGCAAATTTTTAGATGGTAATCAACTACTATGAATGGGTAATCAATTACCATGCTTCTGTTTTGAGATTTAGCTTGTGGTAATAAATTACCATGAGGTAATAATCGATTACAAGTTCTTTATTTTGAGAAAACAGAGTTTTCTGCTTTATGAAACCAAAAGTAACATATATTTATGCTATGCATTGGAGATTAATGTTCTAATTGGAGTATTTTATGATGTTAATACTCATTTGGCCTCTCCATGAAGGATAATAACATTGTACACTCATTATACTTGTGAAGTGATAATTGTGTGTACCTATTTTATTGGAAAATTGGTGTTATTGTAGAATTATGAAATGAGGTCTACAATGTGCACTAAGTTCACTTGTAAAGTAGAACCTTGTACACTAGAAAAGTGCATAATGTGATGAATTTGATTTGTAAGCTAGTCATGTTCATAAAGTGTACTAGAAACATTATGTGCTCCTTTATTTGTTAAAGTTGAGCTGGTAATGTATGTTAAATGAGATTTGCTCCTTTATTTATTGAAGTTGAGCCATATGAATTGATGTGATGTGTGGATAATCTTTCCAAAATGAGATAAGAGAGTGAGAAAAACACCTTGTCATGGTAGAAGAGTAAGAAAAGCACTTTGCCAAGAGCAACATAATCTTTCCAAAATGATACAAGGGAGTGAGAAAATAACCTTGTAATGATAGATGAGTGAGAAAAGCACTCTGCTAAGAACAAAGGAGTGAGAAAAACACTTTTCCTAGTATAGATTGTTCGGCAGGGGAGTGAGAAAAGCATTATGCCAAGGGCAAAAGAATGAGAAAAGCACTTTTCCAGGCAAAAGAGTGAGAAAAGCACTTTGCTAAGCAAAAGAGTGAGAAAAGCACTTTGCCATGGAACATGACATTTCATGTGCATTATCGTGGAACATTCCATAAGCATTATCATAAGGCATTTCATAGGCATGAGTATATGACATCACATAAGCATTAACATTGAAATTACAATTGTATGGACAATTGTTTTAATCATTAAAGAGATGTAGACAAGATTTATGGATCATGAATATGCAATGTGAATGTTTACATGGAGATAGCATGTAAATATTCTGATGAAAGTAGGTTATGACTCTTATTTGACTAATTTACCTAAGATTGCTATGATCTAATGTTACCATGATGATTTGATATAAATGGTTAATTATGAGATAATTGACCCATAGTTAAAATTTGAATTTTCTACCTCGAGAAGAGAAAGGAACAGTTTTGGCTTTAGTCACCTTTCTAGATGTTCTTAAATGGCTTATTTTTTTCCTGAAACAACTACACTTATCATAATGCCATTAAATGTGATTATACTATTGAGAATTTGTGAATTCTCACCCTTTTGTTTGTTTCTATGATAAATCCGACACTAGATTCTTCAAAGAAAAGGAAATAAAGATGAAGACTTAGAGTAATTTTACTTACTCTTTTGTCCAATGCCGTGTAAATTGTAGTATTTTCATTGGATTGTATAAAGTTTTATGTATAGTACTTATACCCTTTGAGGCTTAGTTTGTACTATCAGATGTATAATGTTCATGTAAATATTACATTTCCCTCTCAAAGCTCTTTATAATAACATATATGATTATTATGAAAATAGTAAGATGTATATATATTAGAAGTGACGTGCCTAATTTTGTTTACTCATGTATATTCCAGATATACTATGGTATTAATATTATAGCGTTATAACTCACAACCTTCCAAAAATGCCAATGAGATTCAAGCTCAAGCGCATTCGATCCAACACACACTTAGCCCAATTTGGAAACCTACAACTAATTAGCTAATTTCTTTGCATCCATAAGCTAATTAAACTTAATTAAATTAGCCAACTCTAATTTTTGGGTGTTAACACTTTGCCCCCCTATATTTTTCAACTGATGAGCTAGTGCAAAGAAATTGGAAAGATGCACTTAATCTTCAACTTAATTTCAAATTCTTGCTTTTCTGGGAATCAGTGCACATGCTTAGCTAATTCTAACATTTTTGGTTGAGAAATTAAATTCAAACCTCCTGGTTTAGTTGGATAATGATGATCACCTGCAGTTATCTAATCTAATTTTTGAATTTTGAATTCCTAAGTCCTTTAAATAATGTGGTAACCATCCCTAACTATTCATTCTTTGCCTTTTCCTGAACCTTACCAACTTCTCAACCTTCTTTCCCAGCAACTTGCCAAGCTTCCAATTTTCTTTCCCTTTACCAAATTCTTTTTCCTAGAACCATGTTAACTCACTCCGATTCCCAAAACCTTAGCATTTTCCTCAATGGCGACAATGATTCGAGCTCAGATATGGCCATTTCCAAATCGAGCGATTCACCTCCAACAGTTTCAACTTCCAAATCCTTTAGCTTAATTCCTTATGTCCCTGATCAACATACCTATGTCTTAGGACCTATTTCAAACGATCTTGCTTAGAGGAAGCTAATCATTGATAACTTCTTTTTCCCCAAGGACTTTGCTTTGCCAATCACCTATGAGTGGTTTGATTTCTCTAAATGCCCTTTTGAGTTTAGTGTGGCCTAAAACCTCGACTTCCTTTTAATACCTTTGTTGGTTGATGCATGTAGAAAAAAAGAAAGTAACTGATTGGAAGAAATATGGCATATATAATATGATTATGCTCTCTTAGTAGGACATTGTTATGGATCTTAACCTTTTGTTTGGCTTGTTTGGCTTTTGGTCCACAAATATCAATGGATTTGTGTTCCTATTTGTAGTTATGAGTCCTTCACGACTGGACGTCTCGAATATTTTGGGACTTCCAGTGGATAGAGACGAAGTGCCAACATTGTGACCTTGTCATCAAGTTTTCAAAGAAAGAATCTTCGAACTAAAACTTCTTAACTGAAAACCTTAACAAGAAGAAGTTAGTGAAGGATGATGATCGCAAGGCTTTTTTGTTGTACTGGTTTTGCAAGTACTTTATTTATACCAACTTAGTTGTTGTTTCTGAATAATCCTATGTTATCTCTGCTATGGAAGGGCTCTTGCCTTGGCACATCTTTTTCTCTTACTATTATACAAGAGTCTATTTACTGTGGTTGATTAGCTAAGAGGTAGGAAAGATCTTAAAATAGTCCTAGGTCCAATATAGTTCTTAGTCCTATGGATCTTTCATTACTTCATAGAGTTCATCCCCTTATCTTTTTAGCAATCAAGAAGCTTGCAATCGACTAAGAAGTCCACCTTTGACATTGTTAATTGACTGTTTGGAATTCAATCTCCCAGTCCCTTGGATTTGTACCCTTACCTTCAGTGAAACTGTGGCCCAAACTAACTTTGACTTGACCTTTAAATAACCATCCAAGCCCCCAATTGGCTGACATAGTGCTCGGTTGGAGTAATGTTCTACCAGCTAGCGATTTACTTTATGGCATGAAACCAACATCTCGGCACAACAAAAATTTACCTGAGCCTTATAACCCTTAGTGTTTTGAGAAACATTTGGATCTTGTTCAGGGCATCTCGAGTCCATTTGAATCATTAGCTGAAGCATTCACCAGACCACTTCTTTTTTATGTTCAACTTAAAAACCTTTGGAAGGTCAACTATTCTAAGTTGAACAATTTCCAGTTCTTTAGCTTTGTTATCCATCCAAGTGAAATTGTGGAGTTTTTTGATTGGTGGACAACTGTTTTCAACATCTTCTTTTCTTGATCCTCCTTTTAGTTACATATGAAGATTAATTGACCAAAGCTTGGAGCCTTCAGTTGAAGAGAAAAAGAAGAAGTCTTTTAAGGCATCCCTTACAAAATCCCAAGGTCCAACCTCCTCGGCCAAAGTTAATTAATGTTTTTTTTTCTTTTTGGCTTAATCTACAACACTCATTCTTATTTGATCAGTACTCTAAAAATTTTCTTTTAGTACATGTAAAGTCCCCATGGTTGTCATAGATGTGGAAACCCTTCAAAACTCTCCTAGAGGTATTTTGGCTAGCACTTTCTATAACACACTCAAGAACATGTTAGGCTAGTAAATGGATTACAAAGGTAGCATAATACTTACTTAACATGTCAGTTCAATTCTGTAACAAACTGAGTCAGTTTAAGTACTTTACTGTAATACAGAAGTAGAAAAGTAGCTTAAAATAACTCAAATAGTAGCATAAATTGCTAACTTGAGGGAAACAAGTATGGATAACTTGTTTCTAAGTCACAAATGAGTTAAATAAGGTACAATTAAAAGTTGAGAACAATCAGAGTCAATTTGGTATTTTTAGGCATACTGGTTGTACTTTTAATGCCCAATTGACCCTCGGCAGATATGAAAAAATAGAATAAAGGTGAAACAACAATTTAGATGAATCTTAGTATTTATTCTAAAGTTGTTGGAAGCTGAAAAACTTGAATTGACATAATTCAAGTGTTTTTAGCAGATATAAGTTTCAATACAGAAACTTAAGTTAGATTATTCTCTAATTTCCCTCCATGTCCCTATCTCTCATTTTCTCTCTTCTCAGGAAATCCCCATCAGAAAACAGTGAAGAAAGAAACAAAAGAGAGCAAGGGGAGAAGGAGGAAGGGGAAGAAAGAAGAGGAACCAAGTAAGTGGATCCAAGGCAAAATCAAGAACAAGGCTTCAAGAATCAAGTAGTCTTCAAGAGGTAAGGGGATTAGCTCTCAAACTCTTATTCTTTTGATTTGGAATATGCATGGTGATAATGGAAGATGGGTTTGACATGGTTTTCCATTGATTAGTTTGAATTAACTTGTTCTAAACCAAGTTTATGATTCATTTCGAGTTGATAGAGACTTGATGACTAGTTATAACTTTGAGTTTATCTATAAAGCTTCTTGAATTTGAAGTTGAAGAATGGGTATGAATGAGTATGGTTTTGACACTAAATCCATGTCTAAGTGAGCCAACAAGTTGTATGAGTATTATAATATATTTAGAGGGTGTGATTGAAGTTAGAAATCACCTAAAAACCATTTTTAGATAGTTAGAAGTTGGCTTGTTCCATTAGGAACAGTGGCCAAACTTATGTAGAATTCTGCAGAGTTTCTATCGCGTGGCCACGGCTAGGCACAGGTTTTACACGCCTAGGCGTGGATTGAGAATTTTCAACCCAAAATCAGACAGAGAGTGCCATGCCTAGGTGTATAAAAGTCACGCCTAGGTGTGAGACAGGGTTTTGGCCATGCCTAGGCATGGGAAAGTCAGGCCTAAGCGTGAGTTCCAAGATTTTTCAAAAATTATATTCTTAATGTGTTGAGGTTCCCTATTAATTGAGATTATTTATATAAGCTTTCTTAAATGTATTAAAACACTTTTAGAGGTATTTCACTAAGGAAATAACCTATCTATTACATGAGAACAAGTTGAGTTTCCAAGCTTTTCAAGAGTATAATCAAGTTTGAAATGTTGAGATAACTTTGTTCTAGGCCATGATAGGAAATTGATTGATGGGTATGGATACTCAAGATAACCAAAACCCTAGTTATATTCCTTGATAGTTTAATTTGAGCTTGATTGGATTATGAACCATGTATTGCTCATTTATTAGCAAGGGATGAGTTAAGAGGTTATGATAAAAAGGGTGTATAGTATTTAAAGGCTTAAACTAGTTATCCAAGTAGTATGACTAGTTATAAGCTTAGTAAAAATAGAGTTTAATACCCTTTGGGTTATAAGCAACCCTAGTAAAGCTATGAAAAGATGAATGGTGAATCAAGCACCCTAGTAAGACTAAGTAAAGATGATTAGCGAACTAAGCAAGCAAAGTTAAAGTTAGTATGAGCTCTAATTACACCTTTATGGGTGAAAGTAGGCAAGTGCCTAGAATGTTACTCATATATTCGAGTTAGTTGAGTTAACATAGTAAGTATATATTAGTTACCTAACAGGAACTGGCTCCCTTATGCAATAAGATTAAACCCTAGCAAGAATTGACTCCTTTATGCACTAAGGTTGAACCCTAGCAAGAATTAGCTCCCTTATGCAATAAGGTTGAACCATAATTTATCATAATTTCTAACTGAGGGAGTGAAGTAAGCCCCTTGACCTAACAAAAGAGTGAGAAAAACACTTTACTAAAGGTGGAGTTGTGATTAGTTATCCAAGTAGTGGACATTATTGGGTAAGCCTAGTAAAGTGGTGACACTTGAGTGTTTCATGAAAGGATTAGTTTTCCAAGTAGTGGACATTGCTGAGTAAGCCTAGTAAAGTGGTGATACTGGAGTGTTTCATGAAAGGAATAGTTTTCCAAGTAGTGGATATTGCCGAGTAAGCCTAGTAAAGTGGTGACATCAGAGTGTTTCATTAAAGGATTAGTTTTCTAAGTAGTAAACATTGTCGGGTAAGCTTAGTAAAGTGGTGACACCGGAGTGTTTTATAAAAGAATTAGTTTTCCAAGGATAGGCCAAGGATGTCATATCCAAAGCTAGGCTGCGGATTAGTTACGTCTTATGCTCGGCTGTGGATGAGAAACCCTATGCTAGGCTGTGGATCAATATATCCTACAATAGGCCGTAGATAAGAAATCCTATGTCAGGCTGTGGATCAATATATCCTACGCTAGGTTGTGGATAAGAAATCTTATACCAGGTTGTGGATCAGTATACCCTATGCCAGACTAAGGATGAACATATCCTAGGTTAGACTAAGGATAAGTAGGCTTAATGCCAAATGAAGGGATATAATTCCTAAGTTTGATTAAGTTACATATACAAGTTTTAATTTAGAAATATATCTTTATATATATTTTTAGTTTTAATATCAAGAGATATATGTTTTTACTGAGAATTTTATATTTTCTCCCCGTTATGTTTCATGGTTAGTAGGTCAATACCCTACAAGAGGGTAAAAAGATGAAGATAACAGAAGAAATAAAAAAAGTTTAGTTTTATGTTCTTAATTCAAAGCTTATGATTTATATTTGCTTTGAAAATGTAAAAGTTGTATGTATAAAGTTTATATGTGTAACTTTAGTTATGGTTCTCCATAATTATTTATTTTAAATGTTATGGATTAATTGATGATTAAGTTAGAAATAACATGACTGATACTACTTATCCAGGTATATGTCAGATACACTAAGGTACCAGTATTAGGCTGTTACATTTTCCAAAGGCTCACCCATCAATCTACTACTACCCCCATAATGAAAACATAAACTCCCACAACAAAATCCAAAAGGTCGTTAGTTGAAGTTGACACCTCTATCAAGGTAACAATCTCATTTAGCTTATTTCTTTTACAAGTGTTGTCGTTTGGCCACACTGATATTTGGGACTTATTTTGACAAAAAAAGATAAAAAAAATTAATTAATCTTGAAAATGCCTAAATCTACAGTTGCACTACCCTCTCTTGAAGCAAAACCAACTGCTTCCCTGAAGGTATCTGATGAAGTACTAAGTTAGTACTTCAAGTCTCCGATCTCAATCCCCCTATTGGTAACACTTCACCTTTCTCCATGCATATTGAGTTTGTCTAGAATAAGGTTCAAAAGGATTTTGCTGCTGATTCAAAATTGGTGTCCACCCTCAATCTTTCTTTGACCAACGTGGCCAAGTCTTCTAACCCAACTTTGGCATCTTTTGAACTTAAGGCAACCTACAACTAACTTGGCCACTTGCTAGTTGATATATCCTTCAATTATCAGATGCATAAGACTCAAAACGATAACTGCAAAAAAGATCTTAATCGGTTGATAGAGCTATAAGCCCAAAAATCCACCTTCCAAACACAAATTGAGGTCGTGGATAAAGAAAGACAAAAAATACTCTTGAGCAAACCTGCATCAAAATTCATCTAGATAAGCCGATAAGGGACTTGGCCGCATCAAAGTTGAAATAGCTATCATTCAACCTCATCTTACTACCATATCGGCAAATGTAAAGTCTGGGAGTGATGCTAGAATTTGGCTGTACACTCAATCAACTACTTTTGATGCTAAAATTAATTATTTGTTGCAACAAAAGGAAATGCTTGAATGTGATATGGCAACTAGTGAAATTAGGTTAGCCGAGGTTGAGAAGTATTGGGGTGAACTCAAGACCATCTTGGTTGAGGCCAAATAGAAATAACTTACACGAAGCTCGAAAATGGATGTTAGCCCACAAGCCAAGTAGCTACCTTCATATCTACTCCAATTACTGCTACAACAGATCCTTCCTCTACAACCATTGAAAAAAAAACTATAATTGGTCAACCACCAGCTAATTAAAACTTCACCAGCACCTTTAGGACTTAGTTTTTATATTGTTTTTCCATTAAGTTTGGTATATTTCCAATTAGGAAACAACTTGTTCTTTGAGTCTTTCTTAAGCTGAACCTTATGCTCCTTTTTCGTATTTGTTGAAGTCAAGTAACAGGCTTGTAGCTACTTAATTTTTTGTTTCTTTTAACTGAACTAGTTCCCATATGGATGGGTAGTAGGATTTCAGGAACTTCTCATTTATGATTTTTGTTATTTCTTCCCCTTGGAAGTTTACTAACTGATAAGCTCCCATAGGAATAACTTGGCTGATAATGAAGGGTCCTTCCTAATTTGGTGCTATTTGCCAAACTTAGGATCTTTAGTTCCAATAGGAAAAGTAGTTTTCCAAACCAAATCTCCCTCTACAAATCTCTTAGGTTTTACCTTTTTGCTATAACTTTGAGCAACCTTAGCATTGTTTAGGCGAATGTTATTGAGTGCCATGAAATGATCCTCATTGGCTACTTCTAATTGCATGTACATCACCTGTAAATAATCTTCTAGTTCAAGGCCATTTTGTATAGCAACTTGTAAAGACTTTATAGTTATTTCTAAAAGCAAAACCAAATCTTGACCATACGTAAGCCAATAAAAGGTTAGACCAGTAGTTGTACACTTAGAATTCCTATAAGCTTAAAGCACTTTAGACAGGACTTCATGCACTTTCTTGGTTTACCTTCTATAGCCTTTTTTATCATATCAATGATAATTTTATTAATACCCTTAACTTTCCTATTAGCTTAGGTATAATATGGTCTTGAATGCACCATTTTGATTCCATACTCTTGGGCGAAGGAAGGCCACCAGCTTAGGGAATCCCTATCCCTATGGATAAGAATGAACCTTATCAAACTGTACCAGCATATCCTTTGAAATAATATGGCTACAATAATGAAGGAACATTTTTTTGAGGATAGAGGTATAAATCTTCCTAATAAAAGGTCATGACTTGCTGATTGGGTGCAGCTCCTCGGCTAGTACCCTTTGAATAGGTCCATGCAGTGGACAAGGTTCACACCCTTTAGTATACTGAAAGCAAATGGACATTATGATAGGCCAATAATATCTGTGTCGTTGTATTAGCCACCTCATTTTAGGGCCTGATTGATGTGCACCACACACTCATTAGTGAGCTTCCCCTATCACTTTTGATGCTTCGACTTTGCTTGAGCATTTAGCAATAGTGCCCCATGTCCTTATTTGAATAATTCATTATCAACTACAACATATCTCAAGGCCTTTTTCTTAAGCTTGAAGTTAGAAGTAGCTGAGGGGTTCTAAAGATGATTAACCAACTCAGTTCTCCAATCATCATTAGCAATTTGTTGGTCAGTTGTTGCAATTTCTCCCCAAGAGAAACTATCTTGTTCAAAAGCACCATTTGACTCTTTATATTCAGAAGCTTGTTGAGCTAGGTTATTAGCAATCTCATTCTTTCCCTGGAAATGTGCATGATCACTACATCAACAAACTGCTATAGTAAAGCGTTATCCGTTTCATAGTACTTTGGCAACTTGGATTATGACATTTATACTCTCTAGTTATAAGTAGCTGAGAGTCACCTACAATCTGTACAAATTTGACCTTCATGGACATTAATAGCTTTAATCCAACTAATAGAGCCTCATACTCAGCTCGATTGTTTGAGCAATTTGGTTCTAGTTGAAACATGAGTTTTCCAATTTTTCTAGCAGGGCTGGTAATAACAACTACTGCCCTAACTCCCTTTTGAGTTATGGATCCATCAAACTCTAATTCCCACGACTTAAGTTGAACATACCCTATCACCTTGACTAATAGGCCTTTTACGTCAATACAAGGATGTTATGCTAGGAAATTGGTTAAAGCCCATCCTTTAATGACTCTTAGTGGAACATATTTTTAAAGTAAAAGCATTTAGTTTAATGGTTCATTTCATTAACCTACCTTTTAGCACAAGTTTATTCGATAAATATTTAACAATGTCAACTTTGCACAGGATTAGAATTTCCCTTGGTGATATATAGTATTCAAGTTTCATACATGCACGATATAAAGAAAAATAAAGTTTCTCTACAGGGGTGTATCTAATCTTAGCATTATTTAATAATTAACTAAGATAATATACAACTCTTTTAGTTCCATCCTAAGCATCATATGCAAGTAGGCAGCTGATGGACTCCTCTACTGCTGAAATGTAAAGCTTTATTGGCCTGCCTAGTGAAGGAAGTATTAGTACTATTGGATTAACCATATTGTGTTTGATTTTTTCAAAGGCTACCCGTTGTTCCTCTTCCTAAATAAATTTATCAGCTCCTCTTAGCCGTGACAAAGGTGAAAAATCCTTCATCTTCCTAGCTAAATTTTCTATGAATTTGTGCATGAAGTTAACCTTGCCGATTAGACTTTGTAACTTCTTTTTGTTTCATGATGGTGTTGCCTCTAACATTACTTTAGTTGTGTTTCTTTCCACCTCAATTTCCTGTCGATGAACTAAAAAATTCAAGAAATTTATGGCTGAGACCCTAAAGGCACATTTAGTTAGGTTCATCTTTAGGCTGTGGGCTTGCATTCTTTTGAAGGCCTTTTCGAGATCGGTTAAGTGTTGATTGAAGTCAACCGATTTCACTACCACATCATCTATATAAACTTCCATGTTTTTGCTGATCAAGTCATGGAAGATGGCATTCATAGCTCGTTAGTAACCCTTGCATTTTTGAAACCAAATGGTATCACAAGCCACTTATAGACCCCAAGGGCCTTTGAGCAACGAAATGCATTCTTGTGAATATCTTCTTTAGCTAGGAAAATTTTGTAGTAACCAGACTAACCATCTATGAATGTCAAAATATTGTTGTTAGTTGTTGTATAAACTAATATATCAGCTACTGACATGATATATTCATCGTTTGGAATAGCCAAACTCAAGTATCTAAAGTTGATGTAGATTCTAAGTTATCCATTTTTCTTTATCACTAGGACAATATTAGATAGCCAATCCACATACCTAGTTATTTAGATAAAGCCTGCTTTGACAAATGTTTAATATTTTCTTTGATTCTCGGTTTCAGCTCCGAGTTGAATCTCCTACCAAGTTGCTTATATGGCTTATAACCTTCCTTGATTGCCAATCAATGTTCCACTGGCTGTCTTGAAGATACTCCTATGCGAAACAGTCTTTGTAGCACTTAATAAGCTCAATCAACCAATCTTAGTCCACTTCGGCAAATAATCCACTTACCCTGGTTGTTTTTGGTTTTTCCTCAATCCCTAAATTTACTTCTATCAAAGGATCTTGTGTCTCAAAGCTGGGTACTTCCCTCCTTATAAGGGACTCTAAATTTTCTAAATTTTTTTTTATCTAAAGACTATTTATCCTTCTCAACTTGCCCCTCAAATGTAAAGAGGTATGCTTCCTCCAGCTTGGATTCAACTATAAAGAAGGCTAGCTATTATAGGTTGTCCTTCATTACCATATTATGTTAATCCATAAACAACTGGCTTTGTAGGTCTTGAGTCGGCTTTTGCTGAGTAGGTCCTCACCTTAAATCCTTGAGTGGTGAGGTCACATTCCTGAATAGAACCTACTTCATAGTCTTCTAATACTATAAACAACCTAACTTGAGGAGAATATAAGATCACTTCAGCCATCCGAGCCTCAGCTGTAAATGGATTTTGATCAGTTGGAACTACCTTGATCTTGTCTCCTTCCCTAAACATCAAAATCTGATACAAAGTAGAAGGTACACATTGAATGGTTTGTATCCAGTCCCTTTCCAACAAAATTAAGTAAGTTGGCTTGGCATCAAATATGAAAATGTTGTATTTATAGTCTTTGATCCTACAGTAATGTTGATTGTCAAGACACCTACCGCAGCTGTTGACATCTTGTGAAGTTAGTCATTTTCACGTTAGTGGTTATTAAGTCAACTTAGGATTTTCCAAGCTTATTCAAAGTACTGAGAGGCATTACATTCAACACAGCCCCACCATCCATGAAAACTCAGCTAATAAGCCTACCGTTAATGTGAGCTTTAATATACAAAGGCTTCAAGTGTTTGGTCATAGGCATAGCCTCTGTCAACTTCTCAAATACCACTATGGTAGGCTTAGTATAAGGTTCTATCTCGGCTAATATAGCTTATTTTGTTTTCTCGGTAAATGTGCCTCCCTCCAAACCATATGGTTGCACAATATAAGCCAAAACTCTATTAGAAGGATGCTAATGACTAAAATAGGGTCAGTCTTAGTGTCGCTCCTATAATCCAAGAGGTCCTCATCCTCTAGGAACTCATCATCTTTCCCTTTCTTCGGTACTTCTTCAGCTTTATTTTCCTTATTCTTAAGTACTTTTTCAGCTTCATCTTCCCTGCTCTTGGGTACCTTTTCAACTTCTGCTTCAAAAAGTTGATTCATTACTTCTAGTTCCTTTGTCTTGCCTAGGTTCAACTTTCTGGGCAACTCTACCTCTTCTCTGATGACTGTCTTAGTTTTAGCTAATATTTTCAGCATTTGTTTCATTTTTTTAGTTGACTTTTGTCACTGTATAATCCTTTTTTACGTATGGGTCAGTGGAGTGATTGCTTCCTTCTACTCTTATTTGGGAACATATTGAGAAACCACTAGCCTTTCTCTATATCTGCTTTTGGTTTGATAATCCTCTGCGACTTTAATTGCTCTTCATTCCTAACAATAATATAGAGTGTAGATATCTTTTTCAATATTGAATTCGGCCATGATCTTTTGACCTTTTTGAACTGGTTGCTCATCTATTATTAGAAACTTTAATCGCTCTGAAATCCTGCCTTTTCTTGGTTGATCTTCCCTTGGTAACTACAACCTTTCAAACACACTAGGCATATGCACTATGGATTTTAGATGTCTGGTTTTTACATACAGTTGCCCCTAGTCTTTTTAGGTTTTGACTCTAGTATTAGCTCCTTAACTCTCCATTGCTTCTTCATCGGCTACCACCTCTTTTCCTGATGTCTAGGTAGGCTAGATGAAGACACCATGTTGATGGAGACAACTAGAAAGGGATTGTCAACTCAGCTATTCCTTTATCTACTAACTTGAACTTTCCTTCCTTCAAAGCTTTGTGGACGGTGTTCCTAAAAACTACACAATTTATAATAGCATGGCTATAAGAGTGATTCCACTTACGATATTTTTTTTTTTTGAGCTCATTAGCTGAAGGTATCTTATGTCCTTTAGGTAGTTTGATTTGTTGGTCCTTTAACAAGTAATAAAAAATTTAATCTTCCTTGGAAATATCAGAAAGATATTCTTCCTTGTTCTTCCCCTTTGGTATTTCTTTACCTCTTGAGGGCTTGAAGGCTGGACAAGTATATGGCTTCCTTCTCAAGATCTCAGCTACCAGCATGCTGATTGATAAGGATTCCTGCTCATCAGCTATCGTTCCTCCATTAGGTTCAATGTGGTCCACAATATATACCAATTGGGGACCCCTTCCTTTTCTAGCTCTCCATTGTTCCTTCCCAATAATGAATTGTTTGATCTAGATAGCTTCCATATCCAGTTGAGCTAAATCTATACATTCTTGCACAATAAGCTTATTCTTGAGGTGAGGATGCATGTTTCCAACCACAATGGTGGCATATTCGACTTCTAGGAGTTGGACATTGCTGAGTCAAAAACCAATCGCTCATTTGCTAACTATAAGTGTATGGGTCACACAAGTAATAGAAATGATAAGTAAGATCATCTCCATAGAGACTATGGTAGTTTCCAAACCTAAATATTAATTTACAGCTTAATTAATTTTATTTAAGCAAACGTAAATTGGAAAAAGGTGGATAAATAAAATACAATGCATAAAGAAAAGTAAAGATATGTTGAGAACTTAGAGAATCCTTTTTCACGCCCTATTTCAATTGATAATATACAATCCTGATGAGCATACAAATGATTAGATTAGGTTAGTTTGAGAAACTAGCTTAATTAAAAGCCTGTGTCTAGGACGATTAACCCTATGTTATTTGTCTAGTTTACTATGCGTCTATGAGAACTAAAGCAAACAACAAGTATTAAGATCGATTCTCAACTAAGACTATGCAAGACTAATAGGTATACGTCTATCCTATTAACGAATCAACCCACTCTGCCATTAGAGTGAAATCAAACATGCATATACCATACAAATGATCTAAAACCTAAAGTCATATGTCTAGGCTCAATAGATTTCAACAAATCACCCACAAGTTGATCAGACAAATAAGAGCATTAAGCACAATATGATAGAACAAAACCCAAATCTTTCATATAAACTTAAAGGGATACAAATCAATCAATATTCAAAAGAAGATTCAAAGAAAACTCTAAACATAGCTAGCTACACAATGAATACGAAAATGTCATACAAAAATCCATATTCAAGATAAATGGGAGAGAGAGAGAAGAAGAAACAGGAGAAAAAGCCCCAATGAGTTGAGCCTTAAATCTTAGATCTTGGTTCCTTCAACCCTCCTTCAACCTCACAATGCCTTCCTAGCTGCTGGATTCTACAATGGGCAAAAGCCCTAAAATGTAATATGAGAGACGGAAGAGAGAAAAATAAGAAAACCTAAGAGTTTTAAAGAGAGAGTCTCTGATGAAATTTGTTTGGCACGTATTTATAGACACACAAATTTTGCATATCACGCCGTGACGTGTGTGTATCACACCGCGACGCTACATAACACACATCGCAGTGCACAAAACTTAGGGCGCCAGAGTCGCGACATTCACTTCCTTGCGCCGTTGCGTGATTGCCTCGGGTTGATAGGGTGCACTGGCAGAGAGCAGGATGCTACGGCGCAAGGAACTGCACTCCGCAACATGATGAACTGGAGCTTGTCTTGTGATTCCTCATTCAATGTAGGGTCTTTTCTTGCTTCAAGTTGGTTCTTTTGGGATCATCCTACAATTGAAAAATCAACTAGCCACATATAAATGTAATCAAGCTCAAACCAATCAAAGATTAGGAAGAATTTAAACAAGATTGATAAGGAAGACCTCAACATGGATTTCACATGAAAATGGGGCTAAAGCCTTCTAACAATGCATCATAACAAGGACAAAGCCATTAATAATGAATAGAGATAGGGCACAAATAACTACATTCTATGGAGTTATCACACCCCAAAACCTAAGATTTTGCTAGTCCTCGAGTAAAACAAATTCATACTACACTTGCAAAAACAAGCTCAACTCAAACCCTAGTGTATGATGATGCATTAAACCTCAAAGAATACACATGCCTCAAAATTCTGGTTCACACATACACAATCTTTATCATACCAACAATCACAGCTTCAAATCATACATGATTCACTTCCCAGAAACATGTAAGTCAAAACCTTTTCATTTCAAATCATACTCAATCAGATAAGCTTATGAGCAAACACATGAATATCTATCAAAGAATCCACAAAATTATAATGTAAGTCTTTCTCCACTAATGTAAATCACACATGAATGAGGATCAAAATGGTCTTTATCAGCTTGTAATATAAGGCCATGGTTATAGGGTAAAGAAGAAAGGGGAAATGATAACAAACAAACATTGAGAAACAAAAATATACGATTTTAAGACTTGAGAACAAGTGAAACTAGTAGGGTATTCAATAGTGAAGGATCACAACTTGCCAGAACCATGCGATGCTTTTCAATTTTTAACTTTTCTTCTTTCTTTGTTTGCTTTGCTTTTCTCTCTTCTTTTTTTCTTTCTTTTTACCTTTACAAAGCAATTTCTTTTTCTTTTATTGCATTTGGTTCCTTCAGACTCATTTTTGTATTTGAAAATATTAATACTCCTAATCACTGAACTCACTTCAAGAAACAACATATTATGCACTCAACAAAGATTGATGGTAGGAAGAAAATGCAATGTTTTCACATGCATTAGAATGGTTAACATGTGAACGAACATACTAGTAATGAAAAATAAATAAGGCCAAACAATTAATAAGCTTCTAAGGGGACCAATGGAAATCATCATTACGGGGTAAGGTTGAAAGGCTCAATCGGTCCAATGAATGCCCTAATCATTTTCTCAATCATGCACAACTTAGGATTCCACTTAAAGAGATTTATAAAACAATTTCAGAGATGCAGGACACATCCATATGTACTTGTCATAAGCATTCTCTAGAAAAGCACTCAAATCCAATCCAAGGCCAAACAAGCATAGGAATGGAAAATTCATCATGCATAAAAAAAATCAAGATTGATTGACATGCTTCCAAGATCACGTAGGGGTTCATAGAATAAAATTGAGGTGAATTTGTATCCCTAATTATCATTGGGCAATTATTACACTAGCATATGGCATTATTTTATGCATTCAAATAATTTCACAAGAATCAATCATGCAAATCAACCATTATGTGCACCAAATCATATAATAAACAAAAATAATAATAAAAATATCAAGAAATTAAACTAATAATATTTAACAATAATAAAAAGGCAATGTATATAACAACATACTAAGACACCCCCAAACCTGAGGGAAATAGTGTCTGCACTGTACCATACATATATATAAAGAGAAGTAGAGTCAACATGTAAGAAAAGATGCCCTGTGTACATCACTACAAATCATCATCAACATCAGGTAGAACCTCGGTGCCTGCACCGCTGTCATCATTGTCTAGAAATGGCTCTGTGTTGCCGCCACTATCGTCATGGTGAGCTGTAGAGTCCTGATGCAGAGTCCTAATGCTAATGGGAGGATCTGACACGGCCAAAAGGTGGCTGTTGCTGGTGAGATGAGCCTGCACCATCAAAGAGTGGGTACGGAGGAATGTGGAAGTCATGGGTGGAGATCTGTAGGTGCTCTGCCAGCCATCAGATGCTCTCAACGGTGTATGCCTGTATAGTGGCAAGCTGGCGAAGCTCGGCGCTCGCGACTATAGCCTCGTGGGGAATTTAGGGCTCTGGGGCCACTCTCAGAGCTCTCCTCTACACTCGGCGGGGGACGACTGTAACACCCCAAATTTCTTATCTCTTAAACAGTAATTTTGACAATTAACAGAATTTTACTGTTTAGTAATTTCTGGATACTGTAAAATTATTTTGTTTATTCCGTCAGCGTATTTGATCGTTTTGAGTGATTTACTCCGTGTCAGGAAAATAAAAATTTTTGGGTAGGAAAAACTTTACGTAATTTAATTTTTACCATTAGGTAATTATTTTACGTAATCTGATTTGATATTTGTGTATTTTCTAATATTTGTGATTTTTGTGGATGATTATGAAATTTTTTTTTGACTGTTTGTGGGGCCAGGGTGTATGTGGGCCAGTGTGGCCATACGTGGGCCTGTGTGGGTCCCATAAAAGCAAAAATTTTTCTACGCATAGAAAAATTTGTACTTGTTTTAGACGGAGACAAGGGATCTTACTAAACCCGAATCGGAAACAGATTTTAGAAAATTTCTTATCTTGTGTTTTGATCTTGTATTTAATTATCGGACGATAAAAATATAAGTAAATATATAATTTTGTGGGGTTTTAGCATAAAAAAAAATAATAAATATTATATTGCTTAAGTCAACATTGGTGGTTTGGATATCCACCATTGATTTAATTAACGATGGGGACTTGATCTTGATTTAATCAACGGTGGAGATTTGATCTTAAAAGTGAATAAGATCATTTATAACCATTAGATGGAGATTAAATCAAGGGTAGAGATTTAGTCATATAAAGTGGCTATGACCATTTACAACCATTGGATTTAGAATTGATCAAAGGTTGAGATTTGGTCTTGTAAAGTAACAAGGACCATTTATGACCATTGGATGTTAATTTAATCAATGGTGAAGATTTAGTCTTAAAAAGTGACAAAGACTAATTATGACCCTTGGATTAAAAGTTTGAAGGAGCAATCTTGACCATTAATTTTTGGAGACACATCCAATGACTAGAATTTCAAGGAGAAAAATCCAATGGCCTAGATTAAGTCTTCTAAAATCAAAAGTCTACCAAAATCCTAACCATTGAATTAATCAATGGCTAGAAAGGCTTCAAATAATGGCTTGAAAAATATGACAATATTATTGCATGCAAGGATGGAGGGGGGACGGTTTTTGTAATGAATTTGGAGCTAAAAGAGACTTTGATGACCATTATTAATTGCTTTATGTCAATTATGCTACATGATTGTTTTGTTTTCTTCCTTAGGAAATTTCTTGGAGGGGGGCCAAAATTATATCATTTCCTATCACACTTTATCACTCTTTTCTCTCTTCACTCTACGGCTATGCATTCTCAAAATGGATTCAGTTAATTCATGTTAGTCAACAATAAATGGCCTACTTTTTGGAAGCACTCCATGGTCAAGAAATAATGGAAGACAAGGAAATCTATATTAAATGGATTTGTCACCTTTCTAACAACCATTTAATATATAGATATATTTCACTTTTCCTTCCATGCATTTGCATGCATTCCTATGGCAATGGAGAGCAAATATATATTAGAATGTCTTTAATTGAACAAAGAAAGACTAAGTCAACAATGGTGGCTTCTTCATTTACTTCCTACGGTCATGCATCAAGTTAGAAGACAAATTTTACATTCAAATAATACTTGATCATTCTTCTAATAATAATTGAAGAAGCTACACAAAATTAGTCAATTTTGGTGGCCATTCCTTTTAAATCTACAGCCATGCATGTTTGGTAAAAGAAAAACATGCTATCTTTCATTCATTATCACTTTTGTTTTTATTTCAAGATGGCTCACGGCCAAGGAGGCATTAGAAAGCCAAAATCATTTCATATCTCACTTTATCACCTTTTCTCTCAAATGAGTCAATACCAATTATTTGATCAAATAATACATTTTTTCTCTCTTCACCCTACGGCAATCACCAAAGGAGGAGGGGTGTTTATGTTCATTTTATCTCACTTGAACTCCTAAGTCTTCTATCCATTCTCTTTCTCCTTCTCTCCAAATTGAAGCTCACGGCTAGCTCTTCAAGAACCATCATCCAAATGTTTTTAATTTCATCCAACCATAGATCTTGAATCTACATGATATTCTAAGCAATTTTCATGTTGAAGACTTTATCTAAATCACTCATCTTCAACCTTATTCTTCAAGCTAAAGATTGAAGCTTTAATGGTGAAGTTTGTTACTATTCACTTTTCTTTTGATTTTCAAGGTTCTAACCATGTTTGATCCATGGTTCCTCTTAATCAAGCTTAGTATACTAATTTTTATGTATTTTTTGTTTGTATTTGAGAAGCCCTTGGTGGTGAAGGACTTGGAAAAAGAAGCAAATCAAGAAGCTTTTGAGGATCTTCAAGAGGTAAGAGGGAGATCAATCTCACCAACCAAGCATGGTGGTGAGAGATGGTCTTATATTTGATGGGTGTTGAATCCATGTGAGGATTCATATCCATGGTCATGTAATAATTTATATGTGTTTATGAGCTTTGATTATTTGCCTATGTTTGATATGCTTTGCATGAGTTTATGACTTTGGTGGTATGCTTATACTATGCATGATTTATTGCTTTGATTATGGTATCCTTATAATATATATTTGAATATGTATGTATATGCCATGATGTATTGATGGAAAAGAAAATCAATTCTTGGCTCCGATGGCCAAAGAATGACTAAGGTTTTGGCACCCAAGGTTAGGGTTCCATGTTGAAATTTTTCAAGAACAAGGGAATTAATTTTTGATCCTTAGAACATGGTGAATTTTGGTCAAGACACCTCAAGATAGGTGTTCACAAAATTAATATTTTCTTGAATGATGAAAATTGATGTTTAGAAAAGTAAGGAAAATAAACAAAGAATTTATTTTTCAAAGAGTACATGAATACGGTTTTAAAAGGATTTTTATTGATTTATTTTATGTGAAAAGTTTCTAAGTATTTTACTAAACATGAGATTTAAATGAAAATAGCAATGATAATTTTAAGGATTTGCAAAGAAAGTGAAAAAGAATTTGTAAGGAAAGTAAAATGAATTTGAACAAATGGGTTTGGTTTTTATGACCATCGGTATTTCGATTTTGAAAACAACGAATTTTGAATGGTTTTGTTTGTGCAAAACCATATCAATTTAGAAGAAAAATATTTGATGGCTTCAATGGCCAAAGACTCTACGATTTTTGGAGGTTGGAATAATTTTGGTTGTATGAAACAAAGTAATTTTAAAGTGGAAATAAAATGTTTGAACAAAATGTTTTAGTATAAGGATTTTGGAAAGAGAATCAAAGTATTTTATCACTTAAGAAATGAACTTTCATATGCAAATGAAAAAGAAAAGTTGCAAGGGTTTGAATCTTAATTTGTTTTGAAGAGAATTGATTTTAGAATTGATTTGGGAAAAATGGAGAATATAATGGTGTTTTGAAAATTTACTAACGTATAACTTACTTTCAAGTTTTGAAATACGTTAGAAAATGTTAAGTTTTGAAACGTTGATTTACATCAATGGAAAAGTGATTTTGTGAATTATATTTTGAAAAAGAATTTCTTGAGTAAAGAACTGTGGAAAAATATTTTCTTGAGTAAGAAAATATATTAAATGAAGTATAAAGTTATATTATTTTGAGAAAAGTTAAAAAGGAATTTTTAAAGGTCAAGAAATATTTTCTGTAATGAAATTTGGTGAAAAATTATTTACGTATCTTAAAAACGTGATTTTTAAGTTACGTGATATGAAAAAATATTTCTATGTGATTTTAAATACGTTGAAATATTTATACGCGATTTGAATTTACGTTTAAATATTTTACGTGATTTGAACTACTGTTGATAAATCACTACGTGATTGAATAGCGATAGAATATTTTTATGCGATTGTGAAAATGGGAGAAAATTGTTATGAGATTTGGAAAGTGTTTTGAGAATGATAGAAAATGATTTACGTAACGTAAAAGAATGATTTTTAAGTTACGCGATTTTGAAATAGTGAAAAAATACTATGCGATTTGAGAAACGTATGTTTTTACGCAATTGAGAAAAACATTAAAAATTAGTACGTGGTTTAAAAGTGCAACAGAAGAGTTGCAACATTTTGAAAACGTAACAGAAATGTTACGAAATTTTGTAAACGTAACAGTAGTGTTATGGTATTGTAAAAACGTAATAAAAATGTTTTGGAATTTTAAAAACGTAACAAAAGTGTTATGGTATGTGAAAATATAAAAGAAGTGTTATGGACATTGTGGAAAACATAACAGAAACGTTTTTGGATTGTGAAAACGTAACAGAAATGTTACGCGATTGTGAAAATACGGTAAAAGTGTTTTACAACTATGAAAACGTGATAATAAGATTTTCGCTGTTGAAAGTACAGTATGATTACTGTTGAACCAGTGTCCATACATTGTTTGTGAGAAAATGACATATTTGTCTGTGATTGGATTTGGTGCATTATACATGCATTGGAATGGTCCGATGAGGACTGGATATGACTGATTGCCTAGGAGAAATACACCTCTTGAGTGGGTGCGATATGCGTAGTGTAGGTCACTTGTTGACCTTGGGGGCATCGGAGTGCGGGTTGCTTACACGGGTGGTTGGTCGCACTTCTTCCCATAGGTTAGACCGATGCAACACACCGATGATCCTGACCGAGACACTATTCTTAATCAAGATCTGATAAAGACTGTCGTGTATGTGCTAGATGTACAAAATCAAAATGAGGATTATAGTACGTGGTCTGAGACATGTGGTACCGACAGATCTTTTCGATCATTTCTCCAACCTGAGTTTAGCTCCATGGAGTAGGAAATCGAGTCTTGTGTACATGCATAATCTGAACACTTATATCTGTATGATATATTAATTGAGGAATATTGGCTATGACAACTGTTTTGAATACTTGGATTGATATATGATTGGATGATGATAGTTGATTAATATTGAATATATTATTGGAAGTTTGGTATGATATCTCTGTATGATATTGCTGTTTGTGTTATCTCTGTGCTGCCATGTTGGTATTGGTGTAGGTGATCTCACCTCTGTATTATGTTGTTTTGCTGTGTCTGTACTGTTAAAATCAAATAATAGAAGGATCGAGTTGTCTTAGACATAACGGGCAATGAATACTCTGAGATGGATGACAACAATAAGGAGTGGACATTCAGAACTCGAAGGTGTGCAGTGTTGACAAAGAACAGATGTAGAACAGATGTCTGATGCAACAAGATGAATACACAACAGAATAAGTACGTTAAGTTTTAACGTTAGTGTTGTACTGTGCTATTAAGTAGGACCCGTCATGGGGTTTGCTACTGTTAAAAAAAAAAGAGTCTATTAGTTTTATATTCCTCTTTAAATTGTGAAATATTAATTGGTGTCAATATTGCATAATGAATAGTTAAAATATGATTTTCAATATTACCTAATATTTTCAGTAAATTTATGTTTCAGTAAAGAAAAAATTTTAAAACCCATCTTTTTATAACTCAAACCTTGTGTGAACTTCTTTACAGATTTTGGGTCAGGAGTCAGACATGTGATACCCTAGGGAGGGTGTTACATTAGTTGGTATCAGAGCACGGTTTGAGTCTTTTGGGGTTTGTGGTTAGGTCTGTTTTGCTTGTGTTGTGTTCTCTGTGTTATTGATTTCCGAAAGGAAACAATGTTGTTTATAATGGATATCAGATCCATTGTATTTCGATCTGCACGCCTCGAGAGAAAAAAAAAAGGAAATGGATCGGGATAGTTGTACTTGTGTGGAAGTGGAACATGTTACTAGTAATGCAGTTGCAGCTACGGGAGCAACGGGAGCAATGTGGAAGGATAACTGCAGGAACAAAGGATCGCTAAACAGCAGAAACTAGAAGTTGAAGTTCAGGATCTGATGGAAGAGAATCAGTCTTGGAATATAAGATTTCGTAATTTTGGAATCCGATATTTTTTAAGGATATTGGGAAAGTGATTGATTTCAACAGAAGATGTATTTACAACCATTGAGGAAACCAAAGACAGTAACTGATGTGAAAGAAGGTACTTAATGAAGGAATGTACGTCAAGAAAACAAATGTTTATTTGAAATGGTTACATCTGGTTTCCATTTTATTTTGATTCGTCCATCTTTGAAGAAAAGAAATGACTCGTGATAGACGTACGCGTGTGGAAGCGAGACATAATGGTGGTGATATGATTGTAACTTTGGAAGTAATACAAATAGTGGCTGAAACAATTATATAGCAAACTCAGAAGATTGTTTCACAGCAAGAATTGATTTTCTCAAGCTAAGATTCTGTTAGAGTTAAATCAATCTCAGGATGAGACCCTGTAACGTTGGACTATATTGGTTACGAAAAAGGGGAAATCGTAAGGTCAAGCGATTCCAACAGAAAAAGTACTTGCAATCTCCAAGAAGTCAACAACAACAACAATCTTGTGGAGAAAGTACTAGTAATGACAGGTTTAGTTTGACTGTGACATTTGCACCGAAATGTAAGAAGTGTGGAAAGGGGCACTTAACGAAAGATTGTACGTCCAAGGAAATAATTTGTTTTAAGTGCGGGAAGTTTGGAACGCAATCTTTGAAAATAGAGTTCCAATGAAAACAGAGTTTTCTGTTAGTAAAATCTCAGGTAGTAGGAAGCGTTCGGAGCAGAAGATTTAAACAATGGAGATTGTGTCATTGGAGCTAATCCTATAAACCATACTGAATATTTCTGTGAATAACCTATTCCTTATGGCATATGATTGAGTAGATCAATTATATGTTAGAGTTATTCATAATCCTCTGATTTGTTTACTTCTGTTTCTATTCTTAGTCGATCAAGCTACTCAAGTTATTCAAATCATTGTTATAGATCAAATCTTTGTGTTAGTTTGATCTGTCGTTCAAAATTTTTGTGTTAGTTTGATCTGTTTCATAAACAGACATGATCTTTGAAAATGGATTGGTTATTTTCCAACCATATCCTATGAGATTGTCTCAATACAGTGTTAGTATTTCAACAAAAAAAAACTCATTCCTAAAAATCAAGCAAAATCAAATTCTTGTTGAATATGTTTGGTAACATATTAGATCATTTCGCTACCTTTTCTTCCTAAACCTCTATAATGTTCTTTCATATTTTGCATTTGCAAGAAAGAATATTTTGCAAGAAAGAATATTTTACAAGAAAGGATATTCCTATTTAAAATCTATGTCATAGTATCTGGTATAAAATGCGGTTGAAAGGAGAATTCGGCTAGTGAGACATTTCCTGGTAAAAGCTAAAGCTGGAGAATAAAGTGATATGAGGATAAGAAAATTTTAAGTAATACATTACATTAGTTGGAAGTTATCTGAGAAAAAAACTATTCTAAGCATGAATAAAGGTTGGTAGCCGCTGTATTGGTACCAGAGAATTCATTCTTGAAGATCGAGTTACATCCAATTCTTTGTTGGATATGATCGATAACATATTCGATTCGTTTTGTTCTTTTTCATGATGTTTCTTTCATCTACTGCAATTGAAGGAATATCTTGCAAGAGAGAATATTCCTATTTATATCCAGGTCAAAGTATCAAAGTGGCACAGTGGAAGCGTGGTGGATTCTTCAAAGATTGAAGAAGTCTGTCTATGGGAAAAGTTAAGACGGTAATGGAAAACCGTAGAAAAAAAAATTATTAAGATATTTGTTTGATCAGGAGAAGTGAACAAGAGATAAAGAACTTTCAATGGTTTAGAATCGTTTGGAATAACGTAAAAGGTGAAACTACATGGGAACTGAAGAAAAGATAAAGGAATAATGTCATTATTTATTCCGAGGGTGTGAAATCATGGTCATGAAATTTCGAGGACGAAATTTCTGTAAAGAAGGAGTATTGTAACACCCCAAATTTCCTATCTCTTAAACAGTAATTTTGACAGTTAACAGAATTTTACTATTTAGTAATTTCTGGATACTGTAAAATTATTTTGTTTATTCCGTCAGCGTATTTGATCGTTTTGAGTTATTTACTCAATGTTAGGAAAATAAAAATTTTCGGACCGGGAAAAACTTTACGTAATTTAATTTTTACCATTAGGTAATTATTTTACGTAATCTGATTTGATATTTGTGCGTTTTCTAATATTTGTGATTTTTGTGAATGATTATGAAATTTTTTTTTGGACTGTTTGTGGGGCCAGGGGTGTATGTGGGCCAGTGGCCATATGTGGCCATACCGTGGGTCCCCAGTGGGTTTCAGAAAGCAAAAATTTTTCTACGCATAGAAAAATTTGTCTTGTTTAGACGGAGACAGGGATCTTACTAAACCCGAATCCAGGAAACAGCTTTTATAAAATTTCAGATCTTGTGTTTTGTACTGTATTTAATTATCGGACGATAAAAATATAGTAAATATATAATTTTGTGGGGTTTTAGCATAAAAACAAATAATAATAAATATTATATTGCTTAAGTCAACATTGGTGGTTTGGATATCCACCATTGATTTAATTAACGATGGGACTTGATCTTGATTTAATCAACGGTGGAGATTTGATCTTAAAAGTGAATAAGATCATTTATAACCATTAGATGGAGATTAAATCAAGGGTAGAGATTTAGTCATATAAAGTGGCTATGACCATTTACAACCATTGGATTTAGAATTGATCAAAGGTTGAGATTTGGTCTTGTAAAGTAACAAGGACCATTTATGACCATTGGATGTTAATTTAATCAATGGTGAAGATTTAGTCTTAAAAAGTGACAAAGACTAATTATGACCCTTGGATTAAAAGTTTGAAGGAGCAATCTTGACCATTAATTTTTGGAGACACATCCAATGACTAGAATTTCAAGGAGAAAAATCCAATGGCCTAGATTTAGTCTTCTAAAATCAAAAGTCTACCTAAAATCCTAACCATTGAATTAATCAATGGCTAGAAAGGCTTCAAATAATGGCTTGAAAAATATGACAATATTATTGCATGCAAGGATGGAGGGGGGACGGTTTTTGTAATGAATTTGGAGCTAAAAGAGACTTTGATGACCATTATTAATTGCTTTATGTCAATTATGCTACATGATTGTTTTGTTTTCTTCCTTAGGAAATTTTTGGAGGGGGGCCAAAATTATATCATTTCCTATCACACTTTATCACTCTTTTCTCTCTTCACTCTACGGCTATGCATTCTCAAAATGGATTCAGTTAATTCATGTTAGTCAACAATAAATGGCCTACTTTTTGGAAGCACTCCATGGTCAAGAAATAATGGAAGACAAGGAAATCTATATTAAATGGATTTGTCACCTTTCTAACAACCATTTAATATATAGATATATTTCACTTTTCCTTCCATGCATTTGCATGCATTCCTATGGAAATGGAGAGCAAATATATATTAGAATGTCTTTAATTGAACAAAGAAAGACTAAGTCAACAATGGTGGCTTCTTCATTTACTTCCTATGGTCATGCATCAAGTTAGAAGACAAATTTTACATTCAAATAATACTTGATCATTCTTCTAATAATAATTGAAGAAGCTACACAAAATTAGTCAATTTTGGTGGCCATTCCTTTTAAATCTACAGCCATGCATGTTTGGTAAAAGAAAAACATGCTATCTTTCATTCATTATCACTTTTGTTTTTATTTCAAGATGGCTCACGGCCAAGGAGGCATTAGAAAGCCAAAATCATTTCATATCTCACTTTATCACCTTTTCTCTCAAATGAGTCAATACCAATTATTTGATCAAATAATACATTTTTTTCTCTCTTCACCCTACGGCAATCACCAAAGGAGGAGAGGTGTTTATGTTCATTTTATCTCACTTGAACTCCTAAGTCTTCTATCCATTCTCTTTCTCCTTCTCTCCAAATTGAAGCTCACAGCTAGCTCTTCAAGAACCATCATCCAAATGTTTTTAATTTCATCCAACCATAGATCTTGAATCTACATGATATTCTAAGCAATTTTCATGTTGAAGACTTTCTCTAAATCACTCATCTTCAACCTTATTCTTCAAGCTAAAGATTGAAGCTTTAATGGTGAAGTTTGTTACTATTCACTTTTCTTTTGATTTTCAAGATTCTAACCATGTTTGATCCATGGTTCCTCTTAATCAAGCTTAGTATACTAATTTTTATGTATTTTGTTTTTGTATTTGAGAAGCCTTTGGTGGTGAAGGACTTGAAAAAAGAAGCAAATCAAGAAGCTTTTGAGGATCTTCAAGAGGTAAGAGGGAGATCCATCTCACCAACCAAGCATGGTGGTGAGAGATGGTCTTATATTTGATGGGTGTTGAATCCATGTGATGATTCATATCCATGGTCATGTAATAATTTATATGTGTTTATGAGCTTTGATTATTTGCCTATGCTTGATATGCTTTGCATGAGTTTATGACTTTGGTGGTATACTTATACTATGCATGATTTATTGCTTTGATTATGGTATCCTTATAATATATATTTGAATATGTATGTATATGCCATGATGTATTGATGGAAAAGAAAATCAATTCTTGGCTCCAATGGCCAAAGAATGACTACGGTTTTGGCACCCAAGGTTAGGGTTCCATGTTGAAATTTTTCAAGAACAAGGGAATTAATTTTTGATCCCTAGAACATGGTGAATTTTGGTCAAGACACCTCAAGATAGGTGTTCACAAAATTAATATTTTCTTGAATGATGAAAATTGATGTTTAGAAAAGTAAGGAAAATAAACAAAGAATTTATTTTTCAAAGAGTACATGAATACGGTTTTAAAAGGATTTTTATTGATTTATTTTGTGTGAAAAGTTTCTAAGTGTTTTACTAAACATGAGATTTAAATGAAAATAGCAATGATAATTTTAAGGATTTGCAAAGAAAGTGAAAAAGGATTTGTAAGGAAAGTAAAAATGAATTTGAACAAATGGGTTTGGTTTTTATGACCATCGGTATTTCAGTTTTGAAAACAAAGAATTTTTAATGATTTTGTTTGTGTAAAACCATATCAATTTAGAAGAAAAATATTTGATGGCTTCAATGGCCAAAGACTCTACGATTTTTGGAGGTTGGAATAATTTTGGTTTTATGAAACAAAGTAATTTTAAAGTAGAAATAAAATGTTTTAGTATAAGGATTTTGGAAAGGGAATCAAAGTATTTTATCACTTGAGAAATAAACTTTCATATGGAAATGAAAAAGAAAAGTTGCAAGGGTTTGAATCTTAATTTATTTTGAAGAGAATTGATTTGGGAAAAATGGAGAATATAATGGTGTTTTGAAAATTTACTAACGTATAACTTACTTTCAAGTTTTGAAATACGTTAGAAAATGTTAAGTTTTGAAACGTTGATTTACATCAATGGAAAAGTGATTTTGTGAATTATATTTTGAAAAAGAATTTCTTGAGTAAAGAACTGTGGAAAAATATTTTCTTGAGTAAGAAAATATATTAAATGAAGTATAAAGTTATATTATTTTGAGAAAAATTAAAAAGGAATTTTTAAAGGTCAAGAAATATTTTCTGTAATGAAATTGTGGTGAAAAATTATTTACGTATCTTAAAAATGTGATTTTTAAGTTACGTGATATGGAAAAATATTTATATGTGATTTTAAATACGTTGAAATATTTATACGCGATTTGAATTTACGTTTAAATATTTTACGTGATTTGAACTACTGTTGATAAATCACTACGTGATTGAATAGCGATAGAACATTTTTATGCGATTGTGAAAATGGGGGAAAATTGTTATGATATTTGGAAAGTGTTTTGAGAATGATAGAAAATGATTTACGTAACGTAAAAGAATGATTTTTAAGTTACGCGATTTTGAAATAGTGGAAAAATACTATGCGATTTGAGAAACGTATGTTTTTACGCAATTGAGAAAAACGTTAAAAATTAGTACGTGGTTTAAAAGTGCAACAGAAGAGTTGCAATATTTTGAAAACGTAATGAAATGTTATGAAATTTTGTAAACGTAACAGTAGTGTTACGGTATTGTAAAAACATAATAAAAACGTTTTGGAATTTTAAAAACGTAACAAAAGTGTTACAGTATTGTGAAAATATAAAAGAAGTGTTATGGTATTGTGAAAACATAACAGAAACGTTTTTGGATTGTGAAAACGTAACAGAAATGTTACGCGATTGTGAAAATACGGTAAAAGTATTTTACAACTATGAAAACGTGATAATAAAATTTTTGCTATTGAAAGTACAGTATGATTACTGTTGAACCAGTGTCCATACACTGTTTGTGAGAAAATGACATATTTGTCTGTGATTGGATTTGGTGCATTATACATGCATTGGAATGGTCCGATGAGGACTGGATATGGCTGATTGCCTAGGAGAAATACACCTCTTGAGTGGGTGCGATATGCGTAGTGTAGGTCACTTGTTGACCTTGGGGGCATCGGGGTGCGGGTTGCTTACATGGGTGGTTGGTCGCGCTTCTTCCCGTAGGTTAGACCGATGCAACACACCGATGATCCTGACCGAGACACTATTCTTAATCAAGATCTGATAAAGACTGTCGTGTATGTGCTAGATGTGCAAAATCAAAATGAGGATTATAGCACGTGGTCTGAGGCATGTGGTACCGACAGATCTTTTCGATCATTTCTCCGACCTGAGTTTAGCTCCATGGAGTAAGAAATCGAGTCTTGTGTATATGCATAATCTGAACACTTATATCTGTATGATATATTAATTGAGGAATATTGGCTATGACAACTGTTTTGAATACTTGGATTGATATATGATTGGATGATGATAGTTGATTAATATTGAATATATTATTGGAAGTTTGGTATGATATCTCTCGTATAATATTCTTTGTTTGTGTTATCTCTGTGCTGCCATGTTAGTATTGGTGTAGGTAATCTCACCTCTGTATTATGTTGTTTTGCTGTGTCTGTACTGTTAAAATCAAATAATAGAAGGATCGAGTTGTCTTAGACATAACGGGTAATGAATACTCTGAGATGGATGAGAACAATAAGGAGTGGACATTCAGAACTCGAAGGTGTGCAGTGTTGACAAAGAACAAATGTAGAACAGATGTCTGATGCAACAAGATGGATACACAACAGAATAAGTATGTTAAGTTTTAACGTTAGTGTTGTACCGTGAACGGCTGCCTCTAAAGGAACTACTCCAACCTTCCCGATGCAGTACTTATCGAAAGGTTGTTTAACCTCTGAAAGCTCCTCATATGGATCAGTGGGTACACCGTATCTCTAGCATAGCCTGTGGATGAGGAAGGGGAAGAAAAGACTATGTGGCTCCATGGCCGCCCTCCACAGCTGCATGTATAGGATGTCAGTGACATCAATGAAGCATCTTTATAGGATGGCGTAGATGAGAATGGCCCAATCGCGTGTGACCTCCGAGAGGTTGCTGGAGGGCAGTATCCTAGTACTGATAAAATGGTACCAAACCTTTGCCTCCAGGGTCAAGCAAAAACGGGGGAAGAAACGTGGACGACCCTGTTGAGAGAAGGTCCATGGAACTGGTTGTGACTCAACTGTGCAGAAACGGGTGGTGACCGTCTGTAAATCAATCCCCTCCACCGGCTCCCATCTAATAAACGCCTGATAATCACACTATAATAGAGCGGGAGGCAAGGTTAGAGCCACTCAGATGGACTATGGAGAAAAGGACACTTGGCGCCTCTTCACGCCTACGGTGGTGGAATCCTGATGTGTGAATGTGAGGTTCGCGTAGAACTCGTGAACCAATGGAATAGGCCTGCTGGGGTGTTTTGCAAACCCCCCCTCACTGGAAATGATGGTTGGTGACCTCAATGTCAGGCTGTAAGGAGTTTTTGAAGCTGAAGCCCCTCTCAACAATGATTTTCTTTGAGACCAGGGTCCCAAAGCGTTCCTGCACAGTCGCAGAAACAAATTTGGTGTCATCATACTGTCTAAGGGGAGATGGCTCCCTGCATTGCCTGCTGCTCTCTCCTCTAAGTCATTTAGGTGCCATATGCTTGAAAAATAAAGAAGCAGGTCAGAATTGAGCAAGCAAATGAATAAGACAACTAAAACACTCAATTTTCTGGAAAAATAAGGGTAACACGCCGCGACATTGATGCCAGTGTCGTGGCATTCAAGGACATTCTCACAGCACCGCGACGTTATAACCAGTGCCGTGACATTCAATTAGTTCATACCAGCACCGCGACGTTATGAACTCCCACCGCAGCATTCAAAGAAATTTAACCACAAGTCGCGGCGTTCATGAACAGGCAAAACAGAACTCGTAACCCACAGTAATCCCAACCCCAAAATGCAACATATTAGCAACTAAAATCAACTAGAAGCTAAAGCGAAATACTCAAAACTAAACTAAAATATAACTACTAAAAGCCTAAAGCTAGAAAAACACAAAAATATGGACAAAAAAACAAAAATAAAACAAAATAAATAAATAAATAAATAAAAAGAAAAGGAAGAAAATACGTACCTTAAGATTGGAAGGGGTGAACGAAATGCAAAGGGATGCACGGAAATGCACTAAGCAGAGGCTTGAGGGAGAATGGGCGAGGGGATAGATGAGAGAAAATGCAGAAGGGGGAGCTTGAAGGGTTTGCGTTTGCGGTGCAAACCCTATTTTGATTTAACTTAATTAAGCTCGTAACGTCGTGACGTTCACTAACCAACGCCGCGGTGCACGTCTCGCAAATAGACGTTTCAGTTTTAATAATTTAATTATTATTATTATTATTATTATTATTATTATTATTATTATTATTATTATTATTATTATTATTATTATTATTATTATTATAAACGGGATGTCGCAGGCGTGCACAACCCCACGCTGCGGCGTTGTGCTCTCTGTCTCACAACCCTGATAGGGGTAGAGACCAGAACGTCACGGTGTGACATTGGTACACTGTGACATCATGCTCTCAGGCCCAAAACCCTGATAAGACAGAGCCTGGAATGCCACGGTGTAACAAAGTGCACGTCACGGCGTGAAAGGTCTGACTGCAGAATTCTACAGCAAACTCCATACAACAGCCACTTTGGCCTCAATGAGGCCTCTATCACTAATAAAAACTGTCTAGCCTATCAAATACATGCATACAACAACAAAATAGCATGAATTATCAAAATCAAATGCATTAAATATTAGACTTTAAAACTTAAGAAATTAAAGCAAAAAGGTGGATACATCTAAAAAGATGTCTTTTTTATAGTCCAGGAAGGACTTTTTCAACTTCTTCAACTTGAGGGAGCATGTTTGAAAGAGGCCTCCCTATCATCACTAGAGGAAGTCCCCAGGGGCCTATTTCTGATAGCATTGGCTAGCTGCCCTACTTGCATCTCAAGAGCCCTGATTGAAGATGTTTGGCTCTGAAGAAGAGAATCATTTTTGGCCAGATGAGCATCAGTTTTAGTCATGTATGAATAAGTTTTCACTATGAATTGCATGAACATGTCTTCCAATACTGGCTTACTTTCTTGCATAGGTGGCCTTGCTTGCGATGAGAAACCAAGGGGATATGGTGGTCTCTCATTGCCAATAGATGAAGATGCTTGGCTTTGGTTGTCCTTCCATGAAAAATTGGGGTGGTTTCTATACCCAGGATTATATTGCTGTGAGTAGGGGTTGTTCTGAGATGGCCGATAGTTTCTCACATATTAGACACTCTTTACTGTGGATGGACAACTATCGTTAGCATGATTGTTCCTACACCTATCACACAACACGAAAGGGCTTTGATTAGGGCCAATACCCAAACTGTCGAATTTGTTTGCTAATGCTACCACCTAAGTAGACAAAGTTGTGAGTGCATCAACGTCATGAACTCCAACCACCTTCCTTTGAGTGTTTCTTGCGGAAGGCCATTGATAGCTATTGGCAGCCAATTCTTCTAACAGTTAGTATACTTCATCAAAAGATTTACTTAATAATGAACCACTTGCAGCCACACCCACAATTGGATAATGAAGAGGTAGCAATCCTTTGTGAAAGGAGTAAATTTGGTGCCACAGAGATATTTCATGATGTGGCCACCTTCTAAGTAGATTCTTGTAATTCTCCCAGGCTTTGTACAAGGATTCAGATTCTGATTGTGTGAATGAAGTGATGTCTAGTAGTCTTGGCAGGAGGAAAGTACTTGTTCAGAAACTTTCTGCACACCTCCTCCCAAGTAGTTATAGATCCCGCAGGTAGAGACTACAACCAACTCTTGGCTCGATCCCTGAGAGAGAAGGGAAAGAGCATGAGACGAATAGTATCATATGAGATATCAGTGTGCTTGAAGGTGTCATAGATCTCCATAAAGTTTTTCAAATGAGCATTGGGATCTTCATTCTGCAAACCGCCAAATTGTACATATGTCTGAATCATTTGGATAATGGCCGGTTTGATTTCAAAATTATTGGCACGGATGGGAGGCCGTTTGATACTTGATTAAAGATTTCCCATTTGAGGAATAACAAATTCCCTCAGAGACCTCGTATGATCATTGTTTTCTGCCATTGATGGTACCTTATTCACACAAGAATGAAATATTAAATCAAAATGTAATTAAAGAAAAGACTTGAATTAGAACTAACAAAGCTCAATATCAATATTAGCAATACAAAAATTAACCATAGTCCCCAGCAACAGTGCCAAAAACTTGCTGAGTCAGAAACTAACTGTTCTTTTGCTAACTGCAAGTGCACGGGTCGCACAAGTAATAAAAATGATGAGAAAGATCATCTCCACAAGGACTATGGTAATTTTCAAAGCTAAATATTAATTTACAGCTTAATTAATTTTATTCAAGCAAACGTAAATTGGAAAAGGGTGGATAAATAAAATACAATGCATAAAGAAAAGTAAAGAAAGGTTAAGAACTTAGAGAATCCTTTTTCACCCCCTATTTCAACTGATAACATGCAATCCTGATGAGCATACAAATGATTAGATTAGGTTAGTTTGAGAAACTAGCTTAGTTAAAAGCCTATGTCTAGGACGATTAACCCTATGTTATTTGCCTAGTTCACTATGCGTCTATGAGAACCAGAGCAAACAACAAGCATTAAGATCGATTCTCAAATAAGACTATGCACGACAAATAGGTATATGTCTATCCTATTAACGAATCAACCCACTCTGCCATTGGAGTGAAATCGAACATGCATATACCATACAAATGATCTAAAATCTAAAGTCCTATGTCTAGGCTCAATAGATTTCAACAAATCACCCACAAGTTGATCAGACAAACAAGAGCATTAAGCACAATATGATAGAACAAAATTCAAATCTTTCATATAAACTTAAAGGGATACAAATCAATCAATATTCAAAGGAAGATTCAAAGAAAACTCTAAACATAGCTAGCTACACAATGAATACGAAAATGTCATACAAAAATCCGTATTCAAGATAAATGGAAGAGAGAGAAGAAAAAGAAACAGGAGAAGAAGCCCTAATGAGTTGAGCCTCGAAGCTTGGATCTTGGTTCCTTCAACCCTCCTTCAACCTCACAATGTCTTCCTTGTTGCTGGATTTTGCAATGGGCAAAAGCCCCAAAATGTAATATGAGAGACAGAAGAGAGAAAAATAAGAAAACCTAAGAGTTTTTTTAGAGAGAGTCTCTGCTGAAATCTGTTCGGCACGAATTTATAGACGCATAGATTTTGCGTATCACATCGCAGAGTTAAACAACACAAGCCGCAGTGCGCAAAACTTAGGGCACCAGTGCCGCGATATTCACTTCCTTGCGCCGCGACGTGATAGCCTCGGGTTAACAGGGTGCACTGGTATAGAGCATGACGCCGTGATGTGCAGTTCCTTACGCCACGGCATGATGTACTGGAGCTTGTCTTATGATTCCTCATTCAATACAGGGCCTTTTCTTACTTCAAGTTAGTTCTTTTGGGATCATCCTGCAATTGAGAAATCAACCAGTCTCATACAAATGTAATCAAACTCAAACGAATCAAAGATTAGGAAGAATTTAAACAAGATTGATAAGGAATACCTCAACATGGATTTCACATGAAAATGAGGCTAAAACCTTCCAACAATGCATCATAACAAGGACAAAGCCATCAATAATGCATAGAGATAGGGCACAGATAACTACATTCTATGAAGTTATTAGACATGACACCTGCACTTCATTTTTCTAAATTTCTCTATGAAGTCAGCTACTGGTTCAAAGTTATTACTAAAGATTCATCAGATCAACTATTATTATTTCTGGTTAAGGCCTATAAAATCTATCATGAAATATTATTTCCATATCAGCCCAGTTTTGTACAAAATTAAGGGGCAAAGAAGAATACCAAGTGAAAGCAATTTCAGTTAAGGATAATAGAAATAGTTGAAGTTTATGATACTCATTATGATTTTCCTTGCCACTTTGGGTGGTGATTCTATTGATGTGCTCCATCGTGGACTTATCATTCTCGCTTGAGAAGGTAGTGAAATTAGGAGTCTTAAACCCCCTCGGCAATGGCATCATCATATTGACCCATTTTGGATATGGCTTTCTATAAACGAGTCTATCTAACGACCTCAGCTATTCCAACATTCCTTCTAATTGTCTCATCTATCATACTATGATCTATTAGTGGTTGGATAGTAGGCTGGTTGGGATTCGATACTAGTGTTGGGATCTGCCCTGGCTGTCTTGGAGGTATATGAGGTATCTTGGAGACTGAGTTAGCTTGTTAGGGACATTGGTGTACATTGGCTGGTTTATAACAGGATGTGAAACTAGAGTCCATTGCTGCTCCATGCCATAAATGGGCACTACATAATACTAATTTAGTTGTTCCATGATTGACTGGTAAACAAGTTGGTTGTTCTAAAGAGGTGGGACATGGCTCTATGGCTACTCTCTATATTCCCCAATTGTTTTGCTTTAAGCCATTAGGAATGTGACATATGGTGAGGGAATCTATCATAACACATATGGCATCGCATGTGGAAATAGTGCATTAGAACCAGAATTAACATATGGCAAACTAATTGTACCAAATGTATTGGGGTGCCTTCTAGCCAAATTGACTTGTCCATAGTTAAACATTAGTGTGTTCAGTTGGTTCAACAGTAATACTTGTGATTAATGCAGTTGTTGCATTATTAACTATACGTTTGGCTGAGCAGGCATCTGTAGCAATGGCTGCACAATCGGTTGCCCTATTGGCTATGTTATTAGCTAAGAAATAGTTTGTTGATGTGGGGCTTTGTTGTTGGTAGAGGAAGCTGAATTTTCCTTACCTTGCTTGCTAGCCCTTTGTTCTTGTTCACAAATGCAATGCACCTTATTATGGACCATGGGCTTAACGATCTTGGCTAATTGACAAGATATTTAGTATATAAGATCGTTTAGCACTATGTTGATTTGTTGTTTGATAAATGAGGTGGTTATAACAGTGGGTGACTCATGCTTGGTGACATCCTCTATGATAGGGCTAGAGTGTTACAATTGTTGTAGTGGTCACATGAGAAGATGACATCCCTAAGGGCTGAGAAGATGTGATATGAGGACTGGACATCTGGAGGATCTATATCGCCTATTGTCTTTCTAGACCTCAAGTGCGTATGCTAACTGTAATTGTGGCTTGGCAATGGAAACTTCTCTGAATTACCTTCAATGGTCTCACCGAGCATGCCAAAATTATGTTTGCAAACTTTTCTTACTAGTTGGTTAACTAAAGGATAAGCTAACTCACAACTTTGAATTCCCAACGATCAAGCAATTAACATCAATAAAAGGACTTTTTTCCTCTACTGTGTGTTCCTAGAATAACAATAGTAAGTTCCTCGTTGGAAAGTTATAGAGAAGTCTCTATACAATTAGCTAATAGCTAATAATAGATGGCTAAATGTAAAGGCAATGAACAAAAAAGGCAGGTAAATGGCAAAGGGAGAAAGTAAAGTGTTGGAAAGTAAAGAATGCAAAAAGTTGAAAGTAGAAGACAAAGAGAGGGAAATAGAAAATTATGTTGTTGTATTGATTTACTAATTTGATTGTTGTGATGTGTTCTTTATATAATTGAGCTCTCAACACTATTTATAGGTAAAAAATGAACCGTTAACTTCTTATCTTATTTGCCACATTTCTCTACATTTAACCTACGTTCAACCTAGTGGCTAACAACATAGGAATCAATTAATCGTGCCTCGACTAATTTTTACACAAAATGCATCTAGATACGATGAATCCATTAGTTGAGGGCTTTACCTACTAGTTGAGATTTATGGGAACTAGTTGCTACTTGATTCTCATCACTCCACTTCAGTTACTAACTTCCCTTAAGTCCACATCTTCTATGAAATAGTTTGATCAACAACTCCTACTTTTTAGGAGTGGTTGTTTTGACTTAACCAATCCTCTTGTGGCTAATTTGAACCATTGTATAGGTCCATTCTTATTAGTACACAACCTTCCAGAAATTCCTATGAGATTCAGGCTCGATATGTATCTGGCCTAACTCACACTTAGCCTATTTTGGTGGCCTGTAACTAATTAGCTTATTTCTCTATGTCTATCAGCTGATTCAACTCGACTAAATTATCCGAACCCATTTGTTGGGTGTTAACAAATATGAATTAAAGAATTTCAAATCCCACCTAAAGAGGTGGAATATCTAAAATTCTTACCACCTTTCTCCTGTTCACGTTCATCCTCTCCCTTTCACTGCGAGTTCTTCATCTCTTCTAGGGGTGTTCATGGGACAAGTTTGGTTTGACCTAAACTTGACTCGATAATTTGATTAGGTCATTTTCTTAGACCTAGACTCGACTTATCGATATGTTGACATAATGTATAAATTTGAACATTATATATAGCTATGTCAAAAAATTATAGAAGAAACTAAGATTAAGGTATATTTCAAGAAAAATAAAATCAATATAAATATATTATTATGTTATGCAAAAGTTATTAATTTAAGTCAAGAAGCCTTATTATTTATAACTAATTATATAAAAAAGTATAAATTTTAAAATATAATATGGGATATTGGGCCTGACCAAGATAATCAAGTACAACTCGAACCTGACCTAAAAACACACAGGGTTTAATTTCTTGAACCTGACATAATTAGCTTCGGGTCGGGACAGGTTAGTAGGACGAGCAAGGTCTTGAACACCCTAGTCTCTCCGTTCGTCGCTCGTGCTCAGATCTTCACCTCCATGGCTATGGCTAAAGGTGTAAATGAGTTAAGTTATTCGTGAACGATTTGAACTTGACTATTTAAATGCTCGTTCAAGCTCGTTTATTTAGCTAAACAAATGAGCTCAAGCTTGAAATTAGATGATATGATGCAAAATTGCACACATCTTTAGGTTTTATTTGTTAGGATTTTTATTTTATTTTATCTTATTTTATTTTGTTTTAATTAGTTTTATTTAGATTTTAATAATTTTATCTTTCCTATCCATTTTATAGATTTATTTGAATTTTCAAGCGTAATCTAGAGGATTTTGGGTTAAATTGGGAGATCATAAAGATGGAGCTTTAAAGGGATTTTATCTAAATCCTAAATGTTATCCATAGCCTAAATTGTTGGTGGAAGACTCAAAATAAATTATGGTTAGGTTGTTATCTTTGTCATAAAATTAGGGAGTTAGAGACTAAGACCTAATCTATAAATAAGATGAGGAAGACACAAAATGAGAGAAGCCACAAGAGAGGGAAAAACATATAGCAAGAACGAATAGACCTTTGGGAGGAAGAAGACACAATCCTTGTTTCTTCAATTGGGTTAATATTTTCTATTCTATCTTCCTCTTCTATTGCCTATGATGAGTATGATTAATTTTTTTATGTCAATAGTTAATTATATTATGAGCTAAATCTCTTTTTAGGAATTTTGATGTAACTTAAATTTATGAATATTTATACTTGTTGAATTGGTTTTCTTCATCTACGTAAGAGTTTATTATTACTTTTAATTTCTTTTAATCAATTTCTTGGAATGAAACTGGAAGGGAAATCCCTTGATTTGACATAGATAATAAACTTCATAAGTATATAATCAGAACGAGAGTAAAGATTTGTCTTGTGGGGGATTAAGTTGGTTAATCATATATCTTAATGAGTTGATTAATGCTTATTAATGCTATTGAGAAATAGGTAATAAGTGTTTTTCAATATGTTTAGTATGACTTATAAGAGAATATTAAATAATTTATGATTACCACATCTTGCTTGAGATGATTAAAATCAGATTATTAATCAATTAAGTTAAATAAGATTAGTTTAAGTGAAATCAAAATATCCTAATTTAATTGATATTGCTTTCGTCTCTTGTTAGTTTCTAGTTCGTTTATATTTAATTTATTAGTTTTAATTTTATTTTGTTTTAATTTAATTAAAATTTATTTTGACAGTTTAAATAATAGTAGAGTTTTTTTTGTTTCCTAAAGTATCCCCCACATGATAAGTGAGAGACTAATCTCTCAGGGTATTGTTAGGTGCCTAAGCGAGAACCCCTCTCAATAGTATTTTTTTCATATATATGAATCCCATGATCAAACCCAGGACCACATACTTAAGGGACTTGGACCCTTTCCACTCAGATAAACACATGTTAGTTAAATAATATTAGATTTAATATAATTTTGGTTATTATTAAACACTCTGTGTGTGAATGACATCCTATTCACTATTTTATTACTTGATTAGCTTCGTGTGCGTGTGAATTGTAAGCTCCAAAGCCTTTTTGTGTTGTATATATTCATATTATGTTTTGATGATAACAACTATATTGAAAATTATGTTTGAATATTCTTAATACTTAGATAGTTTAACATGATCTTTGTGGAGTGGTTCTTACTATCATTAAGCCTTTTTAGGACTAAACAAGTTTCAAGGAAGCTTTCTAGATAATTAGAAAGGGCTAAGAAGATCAAATTTTGACTTGAGAGAGTTCAAGTGAAACTTGAGAAAGTTCCTGAAACTCTGAGAAAGTTCAAGAAAATGAAGGACTTCCACATTAATTGATCTCAAGAAGTTTTCAAACCACCAAGAAAAAATTTTATCATTAGAATTCTCAAGAAGAATCAACAAGAAGATGGTGAAAACTAAAAGATGAGAAGATTGAAATCTTTCAAGCCCGATTGGATGAAAAAGTTAGCTGAGAAAGTTCAGTGAGAAGCTTGGGGTTGAGAACTTTAATAAGAAGGTTGGCCATGAGAAAGTTACTTAACCTTCTTACTTAAAGTGCGACACTCTAACTTAACAAGAAAATGACAAAATTGAAGTTGGCAAATAGCATAAGAAGGGGGGTTGAATTGTGCTCTCCAGTCTTTACAAATTTATGCAATCACAAACACTCTTCTCAAAACTTTCTCAAGTGTTATAACTTAGAGATGAGATGAGTCAGAACTAAACAGAACCTGTTATGCAGAATTAGTCTTCTCAACACTATTATTTATATAAGCATTTAACAAAACTTAAAATGAATCAGTAGGTATTCTTTTAAACAACTTTTAAGCATTCATAAACTTGTTTTTTTAACTAAACAAATATATTTTATCAAATTTAAACAACAAAAGTCTTTATATCAAAGCACTTAGTTTTAAAATGCTTGGTTGAGTTCAAACTTGAATAAACTGATATAAATAAGTTGGACAGAAGTGAAACTTGTTCAAACACACTAGAAATAAAAGAGTTAAGGTAGAAAGAAGCTTAACACAGTAAATTTATATTGGTTCACCCTAAACCATATGGGCTACATCCAGTCCCCAGCTACTCATCGGGATTTTTTATTACTATAATGAATATTCTTTGTCAATCAAGCCTCTATAGGCTTCAATACGCATGTATTCTTTTAACCATAACCTCCTCAAGTGTCAATCGAGTAGTATTTGATCCTAGCTGCTCCCAATTACACTCATAGTGGCTAGAACAACCATATAGCTCACTATCTCAAACCTAAACCGTGTTGGAAAGAGTTTAGAAGTTGATAGCTCTCACAATCACTCAAAGAGTGCTTAAAAATAGTATACAAAGCTAATGTAACACCTACAACAGGGCTTTAGCTAATGTAGAACTAGTAGGCAATAAGAATAATAGATGAGAAAAGTTCAGAACAAGTTTTCACTATTATATTCACTTTCACTATTATAAGCCCTTATATAGCCTTTGGAAGCTAGCCGTTAAGGTTCTAGGATGATTTTTGCAATATAGTCACAAACTAGCTGTTATAACATCTCTTCTACTAACTTAGCTCATCCAGTACAATTTGTCCTATAGCCCATACTTGAGAAGGGTGTTCCACTCCTCTCAACTTTGACAAATCTCAAGTCTTCCACTCTTTTCAACCAACTTCAAGACTTCTCTAGTAGGTTCTTTCAACTTTGAAGCTTTGATATGACACCTTCACGAGAAGATCTTCCTCTTTAGAGACTTCAAGTCTTCTATTGTTCTCTTAGTGAGTTCTTGAATTCTTTATAAGTTGATTATCATCCATCAGACTTAATACAGGTGCTGGTCTTCTTGGTTAACTCTTCTTTAGTTGATTCCCAAGATTGAAATCCAAAATTGGTGGTCATCCAACTATGTCTTAGTCTTTCTCATTGTAGTCTAAGGATCTGCATATCACAACTAAATACAGAAACTCACAAGACCAAGTTAAAGCACTCTTGAAGTGATAGAGGTTAAACATCTTATTTTCAATATAGTTTGTTAATCATCAAAATATAATGATAAAAACTTTACATCCAGAGGGTTTTGAACCTTATAATCTCCCCTTTTGATGTTGACAAACTATCTTAAAAATTTTAAGCCTTAAATAACTTGCAAGTGTTAAGTTTTAACATTTTTGTTGAACAGATGATGTAACGCCCCAATTTTTAGAAAATATTTTGAATGTACTGTTTGCTGTTTTTCAAGTTATTGTGTAAATGACTGTTGTGTCCTTATTTTATTGTTTCTCGATTTCTGCATGAAATACAAATACGTTTATACAGGCTCAAATTTTATTTGGTCTTTTTACGTAATTTGTTCCGAGACAGTAAAATAAAAATTTTTCCGAGCTACTGTTTTAATTTTTCTGGAAGATATACAGACAATTAATACTGTCTGTAATTTTATTTGAACTTTTTGAACAGTTAGCTACGTTGTGGGAAAAAATGGGAAAATGACCATTACGTCCCGAACGTCTTTGTTTTTTTTGTTTTTATTTGTTTTTAATTGTTTTCTACTTGATTTAATGTCCGATATTACTGTCTGTGATTTTATATGAACTTTTTGTGTGATTTGCTCCGAGGCAGGAAAATAATATTTTTCGGGCCGAGGAAAATCTTATTTTATTATTTAGAATTGGGGGATCTTACTCAACCCGATTCTAAATGAGACAGTAAATAATCTTTTAATTTTTAGGATTTTACTGTCAAATAAAATAATTTTATAATATTATAATATTATTTTATTAGTCAGTATAATAAAATGACAGTGGACCCGGAAATGTTTTGCGGGACCCACGTTTAGCTAATACAGTTAACTTAGTAGCTTAATTAAACATCATTAGCAGTAGAACTTTCCAGAACAAGCTGACTCAGCTAGCTGACTAAGCTGATAATAAATGGACAGTGTGACTAGGCTTGTGAGTCACCCATGATCAACCAATAGGAGACAAGCTTGTTAAGCAAGCTTTGATCCTAACCTTTGATGCATCCAATGGCTTGGATGAAGCCAAGCAAGGTGCCCACCTTGCATGCTCTTTGATGAGCTACGGCCAAGGGAGGAGAGAGGTCACTCTTCACTTTGCTTCCATGCAAAAATTCTCTCTTCTCTCTCATCAAAAACCCTAGCCACCATTCTTGTTCCTTTTCTTCACCATTTTCGGCCAAGCTTACTTCTTGATCATCCAACCACCCAAAATTAAATCAAGCCAACTTTTCTAAACCTAAACACTATCCTAAGAACATCTCTAGTTGAGAGTTCTTGCAAATTCTTGCATTTGGAACTTGGAAACCAACCTTGAAGATTTTACCTAGAAGGTGAAATCTCATGCTTTTCTTTTCTCTCTTCTTTTTCAAAGTTCTAAACCATGATCTATCCATGGTTTAGGTTCTTTTTCATGATTAGTAACTTGTAGATTTTCATTTGAGATGCTAGGTATTTTGGTGGAGAAAACCGAACCTTAGGAGGAGTGAAAGCAAATCATTAGTCTTCATTTAAGGTAAGAGGAAGACTAATCTTATCATCCCTTGGTGGTGGTAAGAGGATGGATTAATTTGTGGTGTTTGTAGAATCCATAAGGATTCGGTGGTGATGTGGTTGTTATGTGTTTATTTGTTAATTTTTGTGTTTGTTAGTAGTTATGTGGTATTTGTTAGTAGCTTTCTTTATTTGGTGATTGTAATAACCTTGCATGTCTACAAGCTTTAAGTTGCATGTCTATAAGCTTTGATAATATTGCATGTGTTAGAATTGTATGATAAAGTATAGAATTGTATGATAATGTATAGGATGTGAACAACATGTCAAGGAAATGCATGTGTGTTCCAAAGAACACTCCATGATGGCTCACGGCCACTAACAAAAATGGAGGACCAAAATGTTCTCTTGATTTTCTTAAAAGGTGATTTAATTAACCTAGGAGAATTAAGAAGGTTTCAAGTTGTTTAAGTCAAGAAAAATGAATTTGGAAATCAAATGGCATAACCTATATTTTCGGCCAACAAGTCTAACTTCAACATTTTGATTTCTAAAATTATTTACTAAGGTAATGATTTAATCAATGTAGACAATACAAGAGACTTAACATGTTTTTAGAAGATGAAAAACAATTTAGAAATCAAATGCAAAGTTTTTATCAAATTCGGCCAACATGCCAAATTAGGTATTCATAATTTCTAAAATTAATTCCAAGTTATTTTCAATCAAGAAGAAGCAATACAAGTTAAAGTAAATTTTCTATAATGAGTTTTAAAGAAATAAAGTGGTTAGAACTAAGTTTAAGAGGTTAATACTAATGATTTTTACTGTAAGGAGAAATACAGTAACTTTTGAAAATTTCTAACATATAGCTCATGCTGTATTTTGAAGCATGTTAGTAGTTTTCAAAAGGATTAATTACATGGTTTAAAAATTTAATAAACAGAATTTTTATGGTAAAATTAGGAAACCATTAATATAATTTTCTAAACAAAATATCATGTCAATTTTTAGTAAAAACGGACAAATAAGATAGAAAAGATGTTCAAAAGACAAAGATACGGTATGAAAAATATTATACGTAGTTTAAAAGTATTATTTAGTATTTGTTTATTTAAAAAGTGATTTTTAAGGAATTCGGTTAAGAAAATGATTTAAAAATCTTACGCGATGAGAAAACGTATTAAAATCCTACGCGATTTTGAAAACAGAAAAATATATTTACGCGATTTCAAAACGATTATAAAACGACGAGATTTTGAAAACGCGATAAAATTTCTACGCGATTGATTCGTATTTTTTTCATTTGTCGGGAAAATGTGAACCCGCATGTGTTTTCTTTATATATATATTTGTTGCCAATGAGGGCAAGCTTTATTGTCGGGAAAATGAGAACCCGTGCATGTGCTTTCTCGCCATTGAGGGCATATTTTTATCTTGAGGGCATTTTCATAATTTCATATATTTGGAATTATGTATTGTCTATATGCCAATTTTTGGTGTTTTGGTTGATGAGACGAATCACATCGTGTTGTCGATGCGATAAACGTAGTGTGGTTCATTGTTCTAATGAACTTGGAGACTTTAGTGTACGGGATCCCACATGACAGGTTGGTAGCTCCGCTGGGCCGTGGTAAACCGATAGCACACTAATGGACTCGACACGCACTATATTTAATCGAGGTTTGTAAAGTCTAGTAGTACATTGCCTATAGTGCCACAACGGAAGACCGTGAACTATACTACGCCTGGATGGTGGATTCCCAGTGTCGTAGGCTATTGACGCAATGTGTGACAACGTAATAGTTGGTTGCAGCAGCCATGGTACTAATAGATTTTGCAAGTCATTCTCTCTGATATCTGTTTGGGTTTAACTCCATGGAGTAGGATTGTGTCTTAGTGTATATGATTATATCTTGGATGATATTCCATTTTCTCTATTTATCTTTATCTGGTTATATCCGGGATGATATTCCATTTTCTCTATTTATCTTTATCTGGTTATATCTTGGATGTTATTCTATTTTCTCTATTTATCTTTATCTGGTAATTATTATGATGGTTGTCTATTTCTTATTTTATTCTATCCGTGATATTGTTTTATCTGTGTTTTCGTGTTTTTTTTTATCTGTGTGATGTGATGTAACGTTATGATATCTAAGTTTTACTCGATTTCATTATTATTACTGTTATAGCTTTTCGTATTACATGAACTGTATAATTGTTATTTGTCGTCTTCTTATTGGCCATGTTTGTGATGATTTTAGATTGTCTTACCTCTTTATTGTGTGTGTTTCCTGTATATTTACTTTGTGCGATAAAGAGTTTGAGGAAGAAGAAGAGGAACAGCCTCTTGAGGTCTTGTACCCTGAGGAGGAGGAAGATCAGCAAACCGACGACCAGTTTTACGATCAAGAACCATCTGATCATCCATATCCATTGGATTGATTAGTTTTGGTATGGCTGTGCCCGGATTTTTGGGGTTCGTGACGCTGGAGTTTCACGGTGGATCTCTATCGTGGAACATTAGAGGAGATAGAGACTCGGTGACATATGCTGGACGGATGACGGTGACCCTACGCCATAGATTTGATGGAGAGCCGATCATGACTACGACAGTGTTTCTACACTTAGAGTTACCCTTATCCATTAGGCGTCATTTTGGTGGTATGACCACGGAGCCTAGTGAGATAAGTATCGTATCGACTGCGCGATCACGTTATCGCCGAGAGTCGAGGCATCCAGGATATTTGTCCCCTGATGATCATTTTCATGATGAGAGTGATCCTTCAGAGGAGTGAATATGTTTGATGTTTTTTTTTGGCGCGTCAATATATGGATGTATATATTGACACTTTTACTGTTTTTATTTACTGCTTCTGTTTAAATATTTGTAATTGTAGTTGTAAATTATTTGTATAACTCATAACATAGAACATATGTATATTATGAGCAATGTTGTTCTGTCGATTTTATGTTTTTCGCAATATTTTATTTTTATTAAACTGTCTATCAGGAACTACTTTATGACCCATACTATTATTTAACGAATGTTTTACAACTTGGGTAGATTTTATTTCTATTTCTTTTATTTTCTTTTATGTGTGACATCCTCCAAAGGGGTGTTACAGATGAGAATGGTCAAAGCATCATACTTGAGGCATGTCAAGTACTCCCCTTTAACTTATGAACTCATTTAAAACATTAGCAAAAACAGTAAAAAGCCTTTACTGAATAGGTTTGCAAGTTATAACCAGGATATCTTGATTATGATCAGAGCAATAGAATTATTTTAATCCCATAATATTGGAGCAATTGTAATGATTGCTCCCCCTTAACATGTGCATAAAAATTGTATAGACTTTAGAATTTTATGGCACATGGATTAAAGCAATATCAGAGAAATGATGTTAGAATAATTTAGCAATTAGAGCAGTGTCAAATTATAGATCAGATAAGAATAGTGTTGTAATATCCATGAATATGCATATAAACTTTGTCATTAATCATAAGATCAAATTATAGATCAGATAAGAACAATGTTGTAATATCCATGAATATATATATAAACTTTGTCAATAATCATAAGATCACCATAAAAACACCAAAACATCATAAAATTTTAATTTCAATCATTCTCCCATTTGTCATTAGCAAAAGCTAAAGAAAACAAAATATATAGCAAAGAAATAATAGTCATCACAAAATTACTACTAAGTTGGAGCTTGAGTGGATGTAGAGGCTTCGGGTTAAGAAGGTGGTGAAGGGCCAGGAATAGTTCTTCTAGCAGGGTTAGGGTAGTGAGGTTTCTTTATAGTTCTAGAATTCATTTCATTTTCATACTTCCCTTGGAACCATTCTTCAAATATTAGAAATCAATCCAAAAACTTATGAATGGTGTTATGGATTTCTTTCAATCCTCCATGAAGAGCCTCCATATCTTTCTTCAATGACTTCACATCAAATTTTAGCCTCTTCAATCTGTTTCGGGAAGACTTATATGTCTTGAAGGTTGGTTTGGTTGGAGTTGGAGCATGATCATGGTGGAGTCATGATGAGTCTCACTCTGCTCAACAGTTTGAGCTTGATGTTGCTCCCTATTAGCTTCAGGCTCAGTCTTTTCTTAATCAAGCAAATTAAAGAATGAACTAAGAGAAACATATGGTTCAGATCTGGTTGTAGTGTCTTGGACATCTTCAAAACCAAGAGTTTTGAAACTCTCAACAGATTCCCTATCTTGGAACTGAGGGGACAGTAACATCAAATACAGAAGAATCATGATTAGGAGACTGGTTTACTAGGGTTGAGAAGGGTGTGTTTTTCTTTTCAACACTCTTCTCAAGTTATGGTGATACTTGAGAAGGGTCAATGTGAACACTTGATTTTGTATGGGTTGAAAAAAATCGTAAAAGAAAAACAACCAAAAAAGAAATTACATTAGTATAAGCCCGTCTACTTTGGCCCATTTTTATATTTTTATTTCATTGCACATTTGGCCTATGTCCATCACTCATCTTAACCTATTGAAAAAATATTAAATTAAAATTAATTAAGCAAAAATAAAAAAGGGAAAAGAAGAACAAATGCCTTCTTATGGGCTTGGCCCATTTTGTCTCAAGTTTTTAATGTTAAAAAACTAAAAGAGAAAACAAGTCGGAACATTGCAGCAAGCAAGACCAAGAACAAAAGGCAAAAAGCAAACTTTTGTAGTCATTACAAAAGAAGGAGAAAAGTGTGAAGTCATAGATTTTTCAAAATGAAACACCAAAAGAGAAAAAGAATAACTGCACAGTATACAAGGAATGTCTAATATGGACCACCCCCAGGGTGGTCTATGGATGGACCAAGCACAAATCTGCCATTGATTTATTGTTAAAATAAATTAATGGTTGAGATTAAAAGGTTAGATTCAGTAACACTTAAATTTGCAAAAAAAATTAGTCAGATCACTTTTTTTAATGAATAATTGTATATACAAGGAACTTATATATTTTAACTGGTAATTTTTACATACACCCAGATCTACATATAAATACTGTTAGATAAAAAACAAACAAAATGGGTCCATGATAGCCTTCTCCCAATATACGTAATGCAAGACGAGATAAGGAAAAAGAGAGCAGAGGTTGAAAACAAAGAAAAAGGAAAGTTGCAAGGAGAGAGAAAAAAAGGAAGCACACTTCAAAGCTAAGAATGGAGTGGGAAAGAAACCATACAATCTAGTCTCTAAACTACCCAACCTGGAAGTTTTTTTCTTTTGTTTTTCTTTCCTTAGGTCTATAAAATCGAAAGCAACATGGAGAAAGTGGATCTTCTATTGTTAGTATTAGGGAGAGTGTGGAGAATTTAGGAGAAAAAAACACAAAAGAAAAAAAAATGTCTACTAACCAAAGACACAAACCACCTTGAATTCCCATGTCATTCACCAACATCAATATAAAATCTCACTTTCATCCATTTTCATCATATTCTCTCATCTTTCATTCTCACCCACTCACCATTTTATAGTAGGGTCACTCATTTTTGCATTCTGAGATAACAAAAAAAAAAAAACCATAAACACAACCTCACCTTGTTAAACACAAACCTCCTTTAGCAAATACACCTCGAATACCAAATAAGAAAACAGAAAAAACTCATAGCTATCACAAACAAAACCCTCAAACACATTACATAAATCACCACTGAAAATCCCCCAAAATCAGAACCCATCACCACTGTGCAACCCACTGAGCCCAAGACCTCCTATATCCCGGTTACCGGAGCTGTTATAACAAGAATCGCCATACTCCACCCAAGTCACCATAGCACCACCCCTTTACCCAACCCAAAATAGTCGCTCCTCTCTAGACTTAGTCGTCCTCCACCCAAACTGGATGAGAATTGTCCTCTGCGAGCCACTGGACCACGCCATGCTAGACCTGGACCTGAACCATGCTTGCCTAGATCCACGATAGAACATTGCCCTTGTGTTATTGTCCTCTGCGCGCCACTAGTCTTTGTGACCACTACCCAAACCTCCACTGCCACTTTGCTTCCCACCATTATGTTGCTGTCTGTTACTGTTGAGGGCTACCCAACGCGCCATCGCTAGCGTCGCCAGAGCTGCTTCTCCCTCCCTCTTTGGTGCTCATCTCTGTGTCCACCTTTGTGGCTTTCTTTTTGTTATTAGTTTATTTTTAAGTTTGTTGCATTGGGCTTTTGGTTAGATTAATGACTTTCATTTGGGTTCGACTAAATAAGTTAGGGGCTGAGAGTTGTCAAGGAATTATGAGCTTAGCTTTTTTTTTTGGTTTAGTTGGGTTTTTTCTTTTTATTTTTGTTTTTAAGTGAAGTTTGTTATACTTGAACCAATTTTTTAAAATAAAGAAAATGATAAAATCAAAAAATTAGAAAAATTGTTAACATAGTTTTTTAATCAAATAACTTGGGCTAAAGATAGAGTGCTTGAAAATGCAAATAAAAATCATAAAGAACAATGATAATAAAGAAAAAAAATGTTTTGTTGTCTTTTGTTGACTTATTGAATTTTGTTTTTATTTTTATTGGTGTGTTTATTTTTATTACACTATTGACCTTTGTTTTAAATGGTGATCTTGCATTTTTTTTAAAAAACAAAAACAAAAGATTTGAGTTTTTCTCTAAAAAAGAAAAGGAGTTAGCTGAGCTGTAATAGTTTGTTAATCTCATTACTTTTAAGAGTCATCTAAGTTGTGATGGTTTGATGACTTGAAATTTTTCTCAAAAAATTAAGTGAATTTTCTAAAACACTAAAACGAAACATTTTTTTTAAATAAAATTAACCAATCCAAAATAAAAATCTTCATATTTCAATTTTGTCATTTTGTGAATAATTACTTTTGTTCCTTTTTTTTATTAAAAAAAAGATAAAAATAACTTTTTTTAATGGTTATTAATGATTTACACAATTAACCTAGGATAACCTCCTTAGGACTGATGTATTAGGGGTATTGTAGGATTAAATTTTCATCCTTCACTGTGCATAAATAGACTCCTGAATCCAATCTCATTTTCAAAAAGACCAATTTCTTAAATAAAAAGTTTTTTAACTTTTCATAATTAAAATAAAATTGGTAACGACTCTATATATTTTCTTCTTAAATTTTATTTTTCGCCACTTCGTCATAATTCCGATCATGACAATTAGGTTCATTTGCTTCCTTCTCACCAGTTTCTCCTTCTGCATCATTTCTTTCTTTTCCTCTTTTTTCTCCTTCTTCTTATTCTCCTTGTTCCTTTTCTTTTTCCTTCTCTTTTACTTCAACTTATTTTGCTTCTTCATCCTTGTCCTTTTCTTTAAGTTCCCCCTCTTCTTCATTCTTTTTATGGGCTTTCTCCTACTTTTCTACGTTATCTTGGAGAGTCCAAGGGCTTATCAAGATCCAAGTCCTTGTCTCTGGACAGTTGGGTCATGATTTTGGCAACCACATAGTCAGGGTCAATGTTGAGAATGTGTTTAGTAGGATCCTCAGTAGGCTTTTCAACTTGAGCTTCTTCTTCTTGGACTTGAGAAGGGTCACCTTCAACTTGAGAATGGTTATGTTGTGCTTCAACTCAATCAAGCTCTACTTGAGATGAGTCATCAATAGCTTGAGCCGATTCAAGTGCATCCTGCTAAAGTTGTTCATTCTTCTTTTCTTTCTTCTTTCCTTTTTCTACTTTCTTCCTTTTCTTGGGGGCTTCTTCTTCAGTATATGACTTTGAAGGTATGTCATGTAGCCTTTTTGACCTCAGTTTAGAGCCTTTGTCAAGTGGATCCCTTTCCTCCAAGTGTAACATCTTCAAATTTTTTCTTGAGAATGTTGCCTTTCTGGTTCTAAGTCTTCATTCTCCAATGGCAAGTTGTAATGCTTGAAGATAAGAGTCATGATCATTCCATAAGGTAGACTTTCAAACTTTTTGGAATTCTTTGCAACAACAATCATGTATTTCAGGATGTCAAAAGGCAGATTCAGCCTTTTCTCTTCTTTTAGGTGGTACATCATAATGATGTCTTGCTCAAATACTTTTTGAAAGCTCCCAACTCGTGGGAGGATGAAGTGAGATAAGAGTGAGTGAAAGAGCCTTGTTGTGGAAGTGAGTTTCTTGGTAGTGTGGGAAAGTTCTTCATCAAGGAAGAGAATGTTCATCATTTTTTTCTTTTTCAATATCATACTGATTGTACTAATCTTCTTCATAGAATAATTTCTTCCTTTTGTTTTTTATTTCAGTAACTTGACCCAAAACATCACCATTCACTTTAATATCCACTCCTTTTAATTTGCAAGTCAAGGAAGGTCGATCATGTTTCACTTCAATTGCTGCATAAAAGGCAAGAACCAGCTTTGGATAAACTCGTTCACTGATTCTGAAGAACATCTTCCACCCTTGCTTTTTAATTCGGGGTCTGATATTTCCACTTTCACATGCTAATTCCAACAAAGATATGCTCTGTCTAGAAATAATAGGTTTCATTTTGAATTTCTTATAAAAAAATCTTCTTGAATTTGTTGTTTTCAAATAGAGAAGCCCTTCGTGGACGAGATGATGAAGGTACTGGTCTCCTTTCTTCTCAAGTAAGATCTATTGCTTCTTCAACACAGGCCTTCTTCTTTGGAACCATAGAACTTACAACCCTAGACATTATCCTCACGGATCTTCTTCTTTTAGTGGATTTTGGAGCTTCTTCCAGTTGAGGAAAAGTGGGCTCAACTTTAATTTCTTCTTCTAGTTCTGAAATTGTTCCTGACACCACAACCTCTTCTTCCTTGGTTGGTGAAAGAACATTAGAAACTACCTTACCCTTTGATGCTGAGTGTTTCACCCTTATGAATAGGTAGGAGAATGTGAGAAGGTGTGGGTGTTTGAGGAAGCAAGCGAGTTTGGAAGGGGAAATAGATGAAGATTAGAGTTTAGAGAGAGAGTGTGTGTGTGAGAAATTTTGAATATCACTTGGCTTATGATTTGGAAAAGTGGTAAAGAGATAGTGAAACCAAGCTTATATAGAAGTGAAAATAGTTGTTGGGGGATGCTTTTACCATTGCAGGTCATTTAAGAGACGTAAAATTCAAATTTTGAAAGTTGGCTAAAAACTAGTAGTTAGTGTTGATATACCAACTTGAGAAGAATGAATGAGAAGCGCTGGGTTCACTCTTCTCAACTTTGCAAATGACTTTTCTTAAGTACTCAGACCTCAGTAATTCATCTCAAATTTGATTATTTTCATCATAACATCAAACATTAACATTTAATAGTAGATAATTCACAAATATCATTCCAATATGATAAGTTCACATTTAAAATTCAAGATTTAATCATTTGAGAATAGATATGTGCAAATTTTCTCTTATAAAACAGAACCTATCTCATTAAGGGGTTTTGTGAAAATGTCTACACATTGATGGTCAGTATCTATGAAATTCAGATCAATATCCTTTTTTGTTAACATGATCCCGAATGAAATGATGTTTGATATCAACATGTTAGATCTTGAAACTGAATTGGATTTTTAGAGAGGTTTATGGTACTTGTATTGTCATGAAAGACTGAAATGTGATCATACCTTAAGGAATAATTCTCAAGTTAATGTTTGATCCAAAGGATTTGTGAATAGTAATTGGATGCAAATACATATTCAACCTTGATTGTTAATAGAGATATGTAATTTTGTTTTTTGGATGACCAAGTCACTAAGGCTTCACCAAGAAAGCTACAAGCTCCACTAGTACTCTTTCTATCCACTCTATCTCTAGCAAAATCAACATCACAATATCTTATTAGAACAAAACTAGAACACTTCTTATACCACAAATTGAAGTTAGATGTTCCAAGTAAATATCTAAAGATTTTCTTCACAACTTTGAGATGAGATTCTTTAAGATTTGCTTGAAACCTTGCACATAAACTAACACTAAAAACTATATCAAGTCTATTAATAGTCTAGTAGAGAAAAGATCTAATCATACCTATATAAAGCTTCTCACTGACTAACTTACCTTTCTTATCCTTGTCAATTACCATTGAAGGATGCATTGGAGTCTTCATTAGCTTTGCACCTTCCATATTAAACCTTTTCAACAGGTCTTTAGTGTATTTTTCTTGGTGAATGTAGATTCTAGACCTTTCTTGTTTAATTTGCAAAGCAAGGAAGAACTTCAATTCTTCCATCATACTCATCTCAAACTCGTTTTTGATGAGATTAGATAACTCTCTATAAAGCAACTCATTAGTATATCCAAACATAATATCGTCGACATATATTTGTATAATTAAATGATCATTTTTAAGATGTTTTCTAAAAAGGTAGTATCCACATTTCCTCTTGAAAATCCATTTTCAAGTAAAAAGTTATTCATCCTTTCATACCAAGCTCTTAGAGCTTGTTTAAGTCCATAAAGGGCTTTAGACGGTTTAAAAACATGGTTAGGATACTTCTCATTTTCAAAACCTGGTGGTTGGTGGACATAAACTTCCTCATTTATAAAGCCATTCAAAAATGCACTTTTAACATCCCCATTTGAAACAACTTAAAACCTTTATAGGCAGCATGTGCAAACAATATCCTTATAGCTTTAAGCCTAGCTATAGGGGCAAAGTTTTTATCATAATATATGCCTTCTTGTTGATTATACCTTTGAGCTACTAAGCTTACTTTATTTCTTACCATTTTTCCTTCTTCATCCAACTCATTCTTGAAGACCATTTTGTTCCAATTAGAGAGTGATCTTTTGGTACAGGAACTAGAGTCCAGACTCCATTCCTTTCAAATTGATTCAGCTCATCTTGCATGGCCATTATCCAATATTCTTCTTATAGAGCTTCATCGACACTGTTTGGCTCCACTTGTGATAGCAATGCAAGATGATTGTTGTTGTTTTTGAATTAAGATCTGTTCTTCACACTAGCAAAAGTTTCTCCAATGATCAATTCCTTTGGATGAGCAGGGTGTTGCTTCCATTCTTTAGACAGTTGAGTAGTATATTGGGAAGGGTTATAGAAGAAGCTTGAGAATGGTTATATATATAAACTTAAGAATGGTTATGACTCTTCTCATCTTCTTTTGAAACTTTGTCTTTGGATTGATCTTTCTCATTCTTCTACTCTTTATACTTATCATTGAGGTTCAATTGTTCCATTTCATCTTCCAAATATGAAATTCTTTCTTTCTCAATAGAAGAGTTTACCATGCTTAACTTCCTCAACCACTAGAGTTCTGGTGTTATATACTATATATACTTTAGAGGATGTTAAGTAACCAAGAAAGGCTCTTTTGTTAGACTTAGAATCAAATTTTTCTTCCATTCCACAATTCATAAGGGGTCTTCTTCAATATTAGCCTTATAAAAATCCTGTTTTGGATGTAACATGAGGTGCTGACTACCTCAGCCTGACAATATTTTGGAAGTTCAGTTTCACAAAGGAAAGTTCTAGTCATTTCTTGCAAAGTACGATTTTTTTCTCCATAATTCTATTTTGTTGAGGAGTTCTTGGACAAGAGAAATTGTGTACAATGTCATTTTCTTCACAAAAGTTTTTGAAAAATTGATTTTCAAATTGTCCCCTATGGTCATTTCTTATGGCAGTTATACAAAATCCTTTTTCATTTTGAACTCTTTCACAAAAGGCTTTGAAGGCTTCAAGAGACTAATCCTTGTGGCTTAAGAAGAGTACCCATCTGAATCTTGAGTAGTCATCAATTATCACTAAACCACATCTCTTACCACCAAAGCTAGTAGACTTACAACGTGTTTGGTTCAGCTTATAAGCTGAACCAACAACTTTTTCCTAAAAAAAAGTTGTTGTAACAATGTTCAATCATATTTGGTAAAATAAGTTTTAGCTTTTATACGAAATTTAATGCATTCTAAAAGCTTTTTTCATAATGCTAAAATTTCAGTTTATGATTTTAGATTATAGATTATTCCTTACACTTTGATATATAAATACTATTTTATCCTCAATCAAATAATTTTTTAATTAATCAAATAACTTTTTTAATCATTTTATACCTATTTTGATAATTTAATGCATACAAGCGATTTTTTTATACCATCTAAATGAAACAGATGAGCTTAAAATTTCTTTTCAGCTAACATATCTAAACATAATCGATTATTGAAATAATCAAACTTTCACAGCTTGATTATTGAAATAATCGATTATTGAAATAATCAAGCTTTTACAACTATCCCAAACACGCACTTAGTTAGACCAAACAAATCAATATGTAGTAACTTCAAGTGGCCTATGAGTTGCAAAACCATTTTTTGGTTGAAAACTTGACTTTGTTTGCTTACCCCTTTGATATGCTTCACATACTATCTCTTTTTCAAATTTGATTTTTGGTAAGCCTTTAACAAGGTCATGTTTTACGAATTTTAAAATTGTTTTCACATTCATGTGACCAAATCTTTTATGCCACAACCACTTCTCATCTCTCAAAGAATCAAGACATTCTACATTTTGATGAGAAAGGTCCTCTACGTTCACATTATAAACATTTTTGTCTATTTTGGCAACAAAGAGGGCTTTGCCATTATTGACTTCTCTAACTATGCATTATGTAGGTTCAAACACTACATCATAGCCATTATCAAAAAATTAACTAATACTAAGCAGATTGTGTTTTAACCCTTTAACATAGTAAACATCATTAACATGAGTAGAGTTGAGCTCACCAATTTTACCTATACCCACAATCTTTGCTTTGCTATTGTCACCAAATGTGACATTTCCACCATCTTTGGCTTTACGTTTCAAAAACTTGTTTTTGTCTCCTGTCATATGCTTGGAGCATCCATTGTCTAGGTGTCATATGTGTTTCTTTCTTTTTGACATAAAGCACACCTACATGAGAAGAGTTCACAAATTTAAGTGCCCAAACTCGCTTAGGTCCTCTCGAGTTAGTCACCACAGCTTTTGGTCATTTATTTTTGTGGTAACATAAGGAAGCCTTGTGATTAATCTTATTACAATAAAAACAAATCACTTATAATTTCTTAGCAAGCACAAAAAAGTTTTTCTACCATTTTTTCTTTGAGAATCTCTTGTAACCGAGGCTAGCTTTGTCAAAGGTAAACTTTTCACTCCCAAAGAGCTTTTCCAAGTTCTTGGTGCCATTGATAACTTGGCCAAGTCTTTTGTTAATTCTTCAATTTTCATTTTCAACACTTTTGTTTCTTTGGTCACTTGAGATAAGTGTTGAAAGACGAGTTGAGAAAATTCAGTAGACTTGAGCTTGGTTGATCCTGTCAGTTCAACATTCAACATGAGAAAATTCTCATTCTCATGACTCAGTGTGCTCTTCTCAACTTTCAAGATTTTATTTTCTTTAAGGGCTACACAAAGTTTTGATTTTAAAACAACACATTTTTTAGCAAGAGCATTTGAATCAGACAAGATTTAGAGTTGAGAAGATTCAGAGTCTGATACCTTATCTTCACTTTCTTGTTCTTTTGCTACTAGGTAGAGATGAGTAGTTTCTTCTTGTTTACCATCACTTGAGGACACTTCTTCAAGACCCTCCCATGTTGCCATCATTGCTTTCTTCTTAAAAGACTTATTTTGTTGCTTTTTCAGCAAAGGGCACTTAGTCCTTATGTGGCCAGGCTTTTTGCATTCATAGTATATAATTTGTCCTTTGCTACTGTTATAGTCACCCTTCCGAAGTTCTTTCTTGGGCTAAAATCCTTTCTTATTTATGCTTTTTCTTTTCCACATCTTTTGGATCTTCTAGATATGAACGCCAACTTATCTTCATTAAAAGAGTCTCCATCTTCATCACTTTCCTCATCTGAATCTACAGTAGAACTCAATGTAGTAAGTTAAAAAGAGTGATAGGATGAGAGATGAGAAGAGTGATTGTTGGACCTTTTCTGAGCTGACTTGAGAGCTTTTAGCTTTCTTCTTCTAGGAACATCTTCATTCATTTCAACCAACTCTTGTTCTTGAACTTTAGTGATCCCAACAACTCATTATGCTTTAAGATTAAGAGATCCTTTGTTTCTTGGATGATAGTGGCTTTTGATCTCCATATCTTAGGTAAGCTCCTAAGAATCTTTCTTATATGATCTTGATTTGAGTAGGTCTTCTCAAGATATTTGAGGTCATTCGCAATCACTGTGAATCTAGAAAGCATCTCATTTATTGACTCATGCTCATGCATCTTGAATAACTCATATTGATGGGCTAACATGCTAACTTTGGCTTTTTTGACTTTATTAGTCCCTTTATGAGTTATCATCAATGTGTCCCATATCTCCTTTGTAGTGCTACAACTAGCTATCTGGTCATACTCATTTATGCTCAACGCACATGTGAGATAGAACTTGGCTTTGGAGTTTAAGATGTATTTGTTCCTTTTTTCTTTAGTCCAAGTGTCTCTTAGCTTTTCTGCAGTTCTTCCATCATCAAACCTTGTCATGGGAATGTATGGACCATTTTCTATGATTCTCTATAGATCAACATGTTGTGATTCAATGAATAGCTGCATGCGATCCTTCCAATAGTAGTAGTCTTTCCCATCAAATACTGGTGGTCTATTTGTTGAAGAGCTTTTAGGTATGAATGTACCTCCTCCTTGTTGATTTTCCATTCCCCTTTGATTTTTTTCCTCTCACACTGTTAGGTGTGCTCAGCCAAGAGACTGAGCTCTAATACAAACTGAAGTTAGTAAATAACACAAGAAGAGGGGTTGAATTGTGCTCTTCAATCCTTAAAAATTTCTATAACCACAAATATTATTCTCAAACTTTTCTCAAGTGTTAAAACTTGGAGATGAGAATAATCATAACAAAACATAGCTTGTTATATAGAATTACTCTTCTTAACATTGTTATTTATATCAGCATTTAACAAAACTTAAAACAAACCAGTGAGTATTCTTCTAAAAAACTTTTAAGCATTCATAAACTTGTTTTTGAACCAAACAAATATATTTTATCAGATTTAAATACCAGAAGTTTTTATATCAAAACACTTAGCTTTAAAATACTTGGTTGAGTTGAAACTTGAATAAGTTAACATAAATCAGTTGGACAGAAGTGAAATTTGTTCAAACACATTTGAAATAAAAGTGATAAGGTAGAGGGAAGCTCAATGCAATAGATTTATACTGGTTCACCCTAAACCACGTGGGCTACGTCCAATCCCCAGCTTCTTACCAGAATTTTCTTCACTAAAATGAGTATTCTTTGTCGATCAAGCTTCTCCAAGCTTCAATGCACATGTATTCTTTTAACCACAGCCTCCTCAAGCGTCAATCGAGTAGTATTTGATCGTAGATGCTCCCAACTACACTCATAGTTGCTAGAACAGCCATCTAGCTCACTATCTTAAACCCAAACTATTTTGGCAATAGTTTACAAGTTGATAGCTCTCACAATCACTCAAAGAATGCTTAAACACAATATAAAAAGCTAATATAACATATACAATGGGATTTTAGCTAATATAGAACTGGTAGGCAACAAGAATAATAGATGAGAAGAGTTCAGAACAAGTTTTTACTATTATATTCAATTTTAGCTTGTCCAACCTCTTGAATCTTCAACCATAAGCCCTTATATAGCCTTTGGAAGCTAGTCGTTGGAGTTTTGAGTTGGTTTTTACATTTTGGTCACAAATTAGCCGTTGCAACGTCTTTTTTGTTGTCTCAACTTGTTTGATACAATTTATCCTATAGTGGATACACCCTTCTCAACTTTCACAAAGCTCAAGTCTTCAACTCTTCTCAACCAACTTCAAGACTTCTCTGGTGGATTCCTTTAACTTTGAAGCTTTGAATATGACATCTTCACAAAAAGACTTTCCTCTTTAGAGACTTTAAGTATTCTATTATTGTATTAGTGAGTTCTTGAATTCTTTATGAGCTCATTATCATCCATGACTTGAGACAAGTGTTGGTCTTCTTGGTCAAATCTTCTCAAGTTTATTCCCAAACTTTAAATCCAAAATTGGTGGTTATCCAGCCATGTCCTAACCTTTATCATTGTAGTCAAAGGATCTGCATATCACAACTAAATGTAGAAACTCACAAGACCAAGTTAAAGCACTCATGAAGTGATAGAGCAAAAACATCACATTTTCAATATAGTTTGTTAATCATCAAAACATAATGATAGAAACTTTGCATCAAGAGGGTGTTGGACCTTACAAAAAAATGGTTACCTGTAACAAGCAAGTACAATTACTGTTTTCCAACAGTTACATTTTTGAAGCGTATAAAAGGGTTCAAGCTTGAAAATCAGAAGGTTATGAACTTTGAAACCAATTTGACCAAGTGAACTACAAACTGAACCTTCTTATCTTTACCTACTGATTTTGAAATATGTAAATCTTTAATAGGTGTTGTTGTAAAGCTTGATTAAGTGTTTATATCCACTCATAGAGTGTTTTTGAGAGGCACCCAACTAAAACAAACACTTTATTCCATCTCTTAGTTCCCATTTGCCTAGAGTAAGTTTGGGGGTAGTACAAGCCACTTAATTATGAAGTAATGAACCTGAAGAGACTATTGTTAAAGAATACTTGGTGTTTAGCCTGAAGAGGTTGTGTCAAAGAATGCTTGGTGTGAGTCTAAATAGGTTGTTGTTAAAGAATACTTGGTTTGAAGCCTGAAGATGCTTGTTTGTAAAAGAATACTTGAAGATAATGGAAAATCCTAGTTGTTGCTAGGTACTAGATGTAGCCCCACGTGATTTAGGGGCAAACTAGTATAAATTTTTGGGTCAAGCTTTTCTTCCCTCTCGTCCTTATCTGTTTTATTAGTTAAATTAAGTCAAGAAATTGAAACTGAAATCTGAATATGTTTTGATAAAACTTTCATGAGAAGCCTCTATAATAGCAAGTGCAATCTGAAGCTTTGAACAAATTTCTAAGCTTGTTAATTCTGAGTCTACTTTAAGAAAAGTTTTTGAGTTCATATTTAACTAATAAGATTAATTTTCAGTGGTGAGAAAGTTGTTTTGACTTAACTAGTTAACCTTCTCATGAACCTTCTCACCTTTGTCTGCTAACTAGCTTTTGAACCTTCTCACTAATATTCTATTTAAGTCTGAACCTTCTTACCTCCAAGTATGATCAACTTGAGAAAGTTGATTTTCAAGATAAAGAAGAACACAATTCAACCCCCCCTTCTTGTGTTATTGCCAACTTCAGTTGGTATCAGAGCATAACCTTTAGGTTGAGCACACTTAACTGTGTGAGAGGAGAAAGATCATGAAGGAAGTATGGCACATCTGCAAGGAGGAGGAAATTACCTACCAGAAGGTTCATCAATAAACAAGCCACCGACCTTTGATGGAAAAGACTTCTACTACTGGAAGGATAAGATGACGTTTTTCATCGTGTCTCAACATGTTGATCTTTGGGGGATCCTTGAATATGGTCTCTATATACTAAAAATAAGATTTAATGATAGTACAGAAGCTGAGAAGCCTAGGGAAGAATGGACAAAAGATGAGAAGAATAGATATATTCTCAACTCAAAAGCTATTTTTTTCTTAACCTATGCACTGGGTAGAAGTGAGTATGACAAGGTTACTAGATGCTAAACTACAAAAGAGATCTGGGATACACTTTTCATAGCTCATGAAGGTACCAATCAAGTCAAGGAAGCAAATACTAGCATGCTTGTATATCAGTATGAGATGTTTAAGATGAAGGGGCATGACACTCTTGATGAAATGTTTGCAAGATTCACTGTTATTATAAATAACCTCAAGTCTTTAGGAAAGGTCTACTTAAACCAGGAACATATGAGAAAGTTGCTGAGAAGCTTGCCCAAGGTTTGGAGACCAAAGATGATAGCTATCCAAGAAGCCAAAGATCTATCAGTCCTAAGGTTGGATGAGCTATTAGGATCCCTGAAGGTTCATGAGTAGGAGCTTGCAGATATGGGATAAGATATGGCTAAGAAAGGAAAAATTATTGCTCTCAAGTCTACTCACAAGACTGCTAAGCAATCTTCTTAAAGCTCTTTACGCTTAAGAGTAGAATTTGATGATGTGAGTGAAGAAGATGATGAGGATAAATCTAATGAAAATGAGTTATCCTTCATTTATATAAAAATTCATAAGATGTGGAGAAAATAAGGAAGGGAAGGGAAAAGCTTCCAACCTAAGAGAGACTTTTAAAAGGGAGAATCTAGGAACTTCAACAAAGGAAATTTGATATGCTTCGAGTGCAAGAAAATAGGTCACATACGATCTAATGTCCATTGCTAAAGAAGTCACTAAAAAAATCTTCAAAGAAGAAAGGAATGATGGTGACCTAAGAAGATCTTGATGACTCCTCAAGTGAAGAAGAACAAGAGGAAGTAACAAATCTATGTCTAGTTGCAAGAGATCAGGACTGTGATGATGAGGTGTCAGATACTGAACCTTCTCGCCCTTCTTATAATGAACTTGAAACTGCTTTTGATAATCTCCTTTCTTATTCTCACATCTTAACTCAAAAGTGTGTTGTCTTAAAAGCTAAGTTGGTTGATTTGGAAAAAAGAAAATGTAATTTACTAAAAAGAGACAATGCAACTTTGAATAAGAGAGTTGGATCCTTGGTTAATTTGAACATTAAGCTGATAGCTCAGTCCAAACTCAATAAGGTTGAATGTTCTCACCAACCCACTTAGCAACCTTAACATATGATTAAAGAAAATGAGTTGTGGAAAAAGAAAGTGGAAGATTTAACAAATGATCTAGCCAAGTTCGTTACTAGTACAAACAACCTTGAGAAGCTTTTGGTAAGCCAAAGATGTACCTTTGTCAAGGCTAGTATAGGATACAAAAAAGGATCAAAATAGAAATGGTATGAGAACTTGTTTGTCCTTGCTAAGAAGCTTGAGTTGGTATGTTTTTGTTGTCACAAAGTTCGACATATTGCATCTAAATATTTTTTTTAAAAGCAAACCACCAAAGGAAAAATCATCTAACATGAAAGGACCTAAGAAAGTTTGGGTACCTAAATCAATAATTCTTTCTCATGTAGATTTGTCTAGTAACAAAGAAAAAGAAGATAAACAGTACCTAGACTGTGGTTGCTCCAGACACATTACAAAGGACAAAAATAAGTTCCTATCATTAAAGGAATGATAGAGATGGAGGTGATGTGACCTTTGGAGAAAATAGCAAAGCAAAAATAAAAAGAATAGGTAAAGTTGGTAAGGCACAATCTACCACTGTTGATAATGTGTACTATGTGAAAGGGTTAGAACACAAGGTTGTGTTTGAACCAACAAAGTGCATTGTTAAAGAAGCCAACAATGGCAAAGTCCTCTTTTCTAGAAACCATGACAAGAATGTCTATAGCATTAAGCTAGAGGACCTTACTAATCAAAATATAGAGTGTCTTATATCTATGAGTTCTGAAAAATGTTTATGATATAAGAAAGTTAGCTATGTCAATATAAAAACCATTTCAAAACTATTGAAACACGACCTTGTGAAAAGATTGCCAAATATCAACTTCGACAAAGATATGGTATGTGAAGCATGCCAAAGAGGCAAGAAAACAAAGACGAGTTTTCAGCCTAAGAATTTTGTTACTACTCATAGACCTCTAGAACTTCTACATATTGATCTATTTGGACCTACAAATGTAACATTCTTTCTAACTTATAGTTTTAACTTGGTTATACTAGTGTACTAATGTGAGATAGAATGGTTGATATGAACGTAGAAGACTAATATAACTTAAGAGGTATTAAAGTTTTCAAAGTACACCAAAGTCAATAGATATTATCTGATTCTTTTTCTCCCACCGTCTTTGACTTTGAGAATTTGAGCATGTATATCTCATATATTCTCTCATTTCACACGGTTGTAACAGTAGAAAAGAAAGGAAAAGTTAGAGATAAGAACAGAATGAGAAAACAAAAAAGAAGGAGAAAGCATATTAAAAAAAGAAAGAAAAGAAAGAAGAACGTAGGAAAAAGGGAAGCAAGACATGATCACTCGTAGCCTACCATCACTTTAAGGAGTTGAGGTAGGGGTTTTTGTGTTTGCTTTCTATGTTTTATCACACTTTGTTCATGAGAATTATCAAGGAATGAACAAAATCGAGTTCTTCATGATAATTGAAGAAAAATCATGATTGAGTGCAATAAGAGTTATGATTTATGTGACTTGGGCATATATCTGCATAGTCATGTATATATATGAAAACAACTATCAAAATTTGTTGTTGATGATTTTTCCAATACCTTACCACATGATTTTTGGTATCAGTAGATACTAGTAGTGTAAAAGGATTGGTATAGAAATAAAATGAACATAAAAGTTATTATTATGATGTTCGAAAGTGTCTTTCTGCAATGTTCTATTCGAATAGGCCAAGGGGCAATTCGAATATAATATCTTTCTACAATGTTCTTTTCGATTAAGGCTAAAGGGACAATTCGAATAGAATATAGCATATTGTTCTAGATTTTTTATGTGTCAGTTATTCAAATTTGCATAATTTCAAGGATAAACTGAATAGATTAAGTGAACAATTCGAATAACATGATTTTAAGCCTAATCAAAATAGACTAGAAAGCTATTCGATTGGCACAATTTAGAAAGACAGCTAGAGCTAATTGGGTAGACTAAGTGAGCTATTTGATTCAGTGTTATTTCGATATTAATCAAAATATTATGTTAGTTATTTGAACAGCATATCAAAATGACATACTTTCAATGTTGATCGAATAGACTAAAAGAGCTATTCAAATAGACCATTTTAGAATGGTAAGTTTGAGGCTAACCGACTTGATTGAGAGCCATTCGATTGATAAGATTTCGAGGCTATACGAATATACTAAGAGAGTTATTCGACTAGCAGGTTTTCGATTATGTTTAAAAAAGGCATAATGAATAGACAACTATTCTACTGGCATAATTTCGAGGATAATCGAATGGACTTAATAGTTATTCAACTAGCATGTATTCAATTATGATCGAAAAATGCAAAGTAAGGCATGTATCAATTATGATAGAAAAAGACAAGTGAGTTATTTTAAAAGTAAAACCCAAAGTAGTGTTTTTAGTGCCATTCAAAAAGGCTAGAACTCTAATAACTGAATTCAGAATGTCATTAGCAAGAAAAGCCCTTTATCGAAATTGGCTAAAGTGTGGTCAGCACTCAGCCCAGGTCAAAGGAGCAAGAAAAACCCTTTGTGAGATCGGTAGAAGAGTAAGAAAAACACTGCCTAGGTCAAAAGAGCAATAAAATCCCTTTGTGAGATACATGACATTGCATAGGCCTCATCATAATACATTTCATCAACATTAACATTTATCATTTTGATGAGCATCCACACATAATTCTATTTGAAATGTTATCTTATGTATTTATTATGAAATTGTATTGTGATTATTGTTGTATGTGTTATACTAATGAGAATTTTTGAATTCTCACCCTTTTGTATGTATGTTAACTTACATATCGAAATCAAAACCCTTCTAAGGAGTGAAAATGAAGTGGTAGCTTCGATAAGAGTAGTTTCTTTCGATTTTGTATAAGATATATTTAGTCCATGAAGGGACATCTTGTATTCGAATAATTACTTATGTACAATTATATATATTCGATATACCAGTGAATCAAAATTTTTAGATGTGTTTATAATGATTAGCTTCAAGTACTTTCCTTTGACTAGTTTCTTTTCGAGGCTCTTTTTTTCGATTACATGTATATCTTTGAAATGTATAGTTACAAAGGATTTACGTTTTAAAGTTAGTAGTAATGTGCTTAATTCTGTTTGTGCATGTATATTTTGAATATACTATTGTAAATAGAATTAGGATGTTACAACAAAGACTGCTATTCTAGGAGGAAAAAGGTATGACTTTGTCATAATTGATGATTTTTCAATATTCACATGGGTCATATTCCTAAAACACAAGGATGATTCTTTTGAGGCCTTTAAAATCTTCTGTAAACAATTTCAAAATGAAAAAGGTTTTGTATAATTGTTATAAGAAGTGATCATGAAGGAGAGTTTGAGAATTCTTGTTTCAAAAACTTTTGTGAAGAAAATGCCATTGTTCACAATTTCTCCTATCCAAGAACTTCACAGCAAAATAGAGTTATGGAAAGGAAAAATAGGACTTTGCAAGTGATGGCTCAAACTCTTCTATGTGATACTGAACTACCAAAATACTTTTGGGATGAGGTAGTCAGTACCTCTTGCCATGTTTTAAACAAGGTTTCCATAAGGTCAATACTAAATAAAACATCATATGAATTATGGAAAGGAAGAAAGCCTAACATTTTATACTTTCTTGCATTTGGATGTGAATGCTTTGTGCTAAATAATAGTTAATAGTTAGGAAAGTTTGATTCAAAATTTGATAAATGTATCTTTCTTAGATATTCTCAAACTTCCAAAGCTTATAGAGTTTATAATTTGAGAACATTAGTGGTTGAAGAAAGTAAGCATGTTGTGTTTAATGAAACTAACTCTCTCAATGAGATGAGAAAGCTTCCAGATCTAGATGAGGAAATGGAAAAGCTTTCCCTTAATGAGAAAAGTGAGAAAGATGAAAAAAAGAAGGATAGAACCACAAAAAACAAAAAGAAAGATTAGTCAAAGGATGAGAAAGTTGAGACAACATTAGAGAAAGTTGAAACAGAAGATGAGAAAGTTCATGAAATTTCTCATGAATCTTTTCACCAAACTTCTCACCCAAGGGAAATGATCATTAGTTAAACCTCTATTGGAGTAAGAACCAGATCATCCTTTAAAAGATCGGAACACTAAAATCAGTTTTCCCTACTCTCTTAAATCGAGCCCAAGAGCATTAATGAGGCACTGCAAGAAGAATCATGGATAGAAGCAATACAAGAAGAGCCCAATCAGTTTCAGAGGAACAAAGTTATGTCTCTTGTGCATGCACCTAAGGATCACTCACTCATTGGCACAAAATAGGTGTTCAAGAACAAACTAAATGAGGATGGAGAGGTGGTAAGGAATAAGGCAAGGTTAGTGGCTCAAGGGTATAATCAATAAGAATGTATTGACTATGATGAAACATTTGCCCATGTAGCTAGATTAGAAGCCATAATAATTCTCCTTGCCTATGCTGCCTTTAAAGGTTTTAAACTGTTTCAAATGAATGTTAAGGGTGTATTCTTAAATGGTTTTATAAATAAGGAAGTATATGTCCACAAACCTTCTGGTTTTGAGGATATTGAATATCCAGAATATGTTTATAAACTCTCCAAAGCCCTTTATGGCTTAAAGCAAGCTCCAAGAGCTTAGTATGAGAGGCTAACAATTTTCTGATAAAAAATGGTTTTAGATGAGAAAAAGTGGATACTACGTTGTTCAAAAAACATTTAAAGAATGAGCTTTTAATTGTCTAAATATATGTTGATGATATTGTGTTTGGTTCCACTAATAAGACTCTATGCAAAGAATTTTCTGAATTAATGAAGAGCGAATTTGAGATGAGCATGATAGGAGAATTAAAATTCTTCCTTGGTTAAAACAACACAAGTTTGGAATCTTTATTTATCAAGAGAAGTATACCAAGGACTTGTTGAGAAAGTTCAACATAAGAGGGGCCAAACCAATGAAAACTCCTATACACCCCTCGGCTATTGTTAAGAAGGATGAGAAAGGTAAAACAGTAAGTGATAAGCTCTATAGAGATATGATTGAATCCTTACTGTATTTAATAGCTAGCAGACCTGATATTGTTTTCAGTGTTGGTTTATGTGCAAGATTCCAAGCTTGTCCTAAAGAATCTCATCTTAAAGCTATAAAGAGAATATTTAGGTACTTACTTGGAACATCTAACCATGGTTTATGGTACAAGAAAGGTTCCAGTTTTGATTTGGTAGGATATTGTGATGTTGATTTTGCTGAAGATAGATTTAAGAGGAAAAGCACAAGTGGTGCATGTCATTTCCTAGGCAATGCATTGGTAATATGGTCAAGTAGGAAGCAGAATTTCATAACCCTCTCAACTATAGAAGCTGAGTATATATTAGCATCTAATTGTTGCTCATAACTACTATGGATCAAACATCAGTTGGAAGATTACTCTATGAAGTATGATCATATCCCAATCCTTTATTATAACACTAGTGCTATAAACCTGTCCAAAAATCTTGTTCAACACTCAAGATCAAAACACATTGAGATAAAGCATCATTTTATTCATTATCATGTCCAAAAGGATGACTTTGAACTTAAATTTGTTGATATTGACCACCAATGGCCAGATATTTTCACAAAACCCTTAGTGAAGACAGACTTTGTTTTATAAGACAAAACCTACATTTGATGCATCTTATGTGATTAATTATGATTTCTGAATTGTGGAATTTTGGTATATAATGTGATAAGTGTTATTAGATAATGATATATTGCATGGAATGATTATTCATATATGTTTATTAAGTGCTTAGAATATGTAGTTTTATTTGGAACCATGAGAAAGACAAATGTCAGGAAGTAAGAAGGTTCATGAAAAAGTTCATGATAAAGTTAGTGAGAACGTTCTCAACTCAACTTTCTCACCTTAACCTTCTCACCCTCGTTCTGGGTTTATTGACAATTACTCCAATAACTAGTTTTTAAACTAACATTTCTCTTTCTTTATCGATGGACACTTACTGATGTCCAATGGTAATTTATGATCCCCAAACAATCAAAAATCACCGTCTATAAATACCACTTGAGAATCACTATTGATTCTCACTGTGCTACCAAACTCCTGCTCTTTCTCTCTCCCTCATTCTCATTCTCTTTCTCTCACTCATTCTCACTCTCTGAAACTCTCTCATTTTCATTCCCCTATTGTTTATCATCTTAAGCTTGCTATTTCTAAAATCCATACTTACCATGAGAGTGAAACACACAACTATGAGAACAAAAAACCCAATCGTTAGACCTTCATCCCTAACTCTAAGTGAGGAACCTATTTCATCCTCCTTAACTTCTCCTGAACCTTCCCCAAAACCAACACCCAAAGACATTCTTCCTCCTTCTCAACTACAACCAGAAACCCAATCTGTGCCTATTCGCAAAAGAAGATCCCTACATGCAATGTCTGGCGTGGTAAAGTCCACTGCACCAAATAAGAAGGCCAAAGTGGAAGAAGCCATTGTCTTGGAACAAGAAAAGGAAGAGAAGAAGGATAACAACAATAGCAGTGAGAGTGAACCAAAATCCTCTCAACCTAATTTAAAGCTTCTTAGTGATAAAGAGGCCAAGAAGAAATTCAGTGAGTGGTTCAAGATTAAGAAGGTTGTTCTTAGGAATAAGAGTCTATCCTTTGAAGAAATGACCCAAGAAGGACGAGACTTCAGACCACATATGAGAGTTCTGGAATCAAACAACTTCTTCTGTATCTTTGAGAATTATACCATATCCTATACCAGAAGCTTTGTGTTGGGGCTACCTACTCTTATGACCCTCATACCCTCATATCTACTATCAAAGGAGAGTGGAAATTAAGTTAAATATGGCCACTCTTTCTGTCATTATCAATGTTCCAAACAAAGGACTACAAGCCTATGATCAAGCATGATGGCACATAGGCTATGGAAATTATGATAAAGTCTTGGACACTCTCTTCTTAGACAGAGAAGAGTTAAAATTTTCCAACAAACTCAACTCCATAGCCAAATTCATCTATTCTCTCTCTTGCCATTTTGTGATGCATTGAATAGGCAACATTAAGAAGATTCACGAAGCAGACAAAGTGGTGATGTATCACATCAAAGAGAGGAAGCTACTCTACCTAAATTTTAATCATTCTAAGATACATGATCTCAACCATAGAAAATACCAAAATGGTAGCTAGTTTTCCATATGGAATGATCGCCCATCTAAGGTCAAGAGTCCACAAAAAGGAAAAGGAAAAAGAAAGATCATTCATGAAGAACTTGAGAAGGTTGAGTCTAAGAAAGACTCATAGGAGACAATAATTGGGAAGGCAAAATGTAAAAAGGAAAAAAAAAGGAAAAGAAGGAAAGAGGAAAGAAAGAGAAAAAAAAAGAAGAGAAAAACATAGAAGAAATAAAAAAAGGAAAAGAATAAGAAGGATGTTGAGAAAGATGATGAGAAGGTTGCAAGAACTAAACCTTTTCACCATGAGGAACCTTCTCAACAAGCTGAGGAACCCTCTCAAGGAATTGAGGAACTTTCCTAGCCCCATGAGAAGGAACACGTCATTGAAGAAACTATTTCTGCTATGGTATACCATTCTACTGAAGGATCTCCAGCGTTTGAAGAAGCAGCAATCAAAAAGCCTGAGGTTGACCCTGTCTTACAGTACTCAAAAGTTGATCCTAGAGTTACTGTTGCCAGGATTCTCACCCGACTCTCTCAGGAAGGTCACCTGAAGGTTGATAAACCATTTATGTCTTCTGATCAAGCGCAGATTCTGGCTAAAAAATAAGAAGAAAAAGGAGAAGAAGGACAAGGAAGAGAAAAAGGTGAAAAAGAGAAAGAGGCTAAAGACAAAGAAGCCTCTCAGTACACTGAGAAGGTTGATGATGAACCTTCTCAACACACTAAGAAACTTCCATCTCCTCAACCTTCTAATCAAGGTGATGAAGAAACTGTTTCACAGCCTATAACCACTATTCGACCAATTAACTTCCAATCACCTATGTTTCACCATAATTTCTTTCCCTAATTTATGATGCAATCGCTCCCTAAATGGAAAGGGAAGCAAGCCCCAAGACACCACCCATCCCCAAATGTGTTAGCTAAAGAGCAAACAAAAGATAAAGGTGATCAAGGCCAGGGAATCAGAATGGAAGGGAGTGAAACCCATCACGAGTCTACTCAAACTGAACCAACTCCCTCCAAACCTACTGTGAAGAAGACCTATAGATCTGCTAGGGATGAAATCAAATAACTCAAGGTTGATAGCAACTAAAAAAAAAGTGTGAGAAAGTTGAATGCTAGGCAGAAAGAACTGCACTCCACACTTCATGCCTTCATGGATAGATTCCTTATGTTTGAAGAATGAATGATGCACAAAATGGAAGAAAAAGTTATTTCTGGCACTACAAGGAAGGAACACTATGCCTATCCTCTTCACAATAAGATAGCAAACTTCATTCTGTCTCTTTCATCTTCTAATAACTCTTCCCTATCTGGCTCCAAACAAGGCTGATCTTGATGATGCCTTTTTTTCCCCCTCATGTTTTTGTTGATAACAAAAAGTGGAGATAAGAAACATTGAAAATTTTATTTCTCTTGTGTAATTTTTGTAGATTAGAAGCATATGTTTAGGGGGATTTTGTATTGAAAATATAATATTATGTATGCAAGTACTACTATTAAAGAATGATTTTGAATTTTCAATTTCATATCTTGTCTATACTTTATCTCTTTACTTGTAATACTTTGAATTATATTGAGATTATTTTTTTTGCTAACATTTTGAAATGAGTGATAATTTGAGAGGGAGTTATCTAAACCTTCTCACCAATTAAGCAGAATTGGTAATGATTCTCAAACTTTACAAAGTTCACTCTTAAAATTTTCAAAATAGTTTGTCATCATTAGAAAGGAGGAGAATGTAAGCTCTAAAGCTTTTTGTGTTGTATAATGCATATTAGGTTTTGATGATAACAACTATTTTAAAAATTATGTTTGAAACTTCTTAATGCTAAAATAGTTTAACATGATACTAAATAAGTTTCAAGGAAGCTCTCTGGGTAATTAGAAAAGGCTAAGAAGATCAAATTTTGACTTTAGAGAGTTCAAGTGAAACCTAAGAAAGTTCCTAAAGAACATGAGAAAGTTTAGCATGAGAAGGTCCTAAGAAGACTCTGAGAAAATTTAAGAAAATGAAGAACTTCCACATTGATTGATCTCAAGAAGTTTTCAAACCAACAAGAGTTTACCATTAGAATTCTCAAGAAGAATCAATAAGAAGATGGTGAAAACTAAAAGATGAGAAGATTGAAGTCTTTCAAGCTTGAGAAGGTTGGATGAGAAAGTCAGCTAAGAAAGTTCAGTGAGAAGCTTGGTGCTGAGACTGTTCATGAGAAGGTTGGCCATGAGAAAGTTACTCAACCTTCTCACTTAAAGTTTGACATACTAACTTAATAAGAAAAGGACAAAATAATGGTCACTTGCAACAAGCAAGTACAATTACAGTTTGAGTTATTCAATGGTCACATTTTCAAAGCTTATAAAAGGATTCAAGGTTGAAGGTCATAAGGTTATGAACTTTGAAGTCAATATGACTAAGTGAACTATGAATTGAACCTTCTTATCTTTACCTACTAATTCTGAAATATGTAAATCTTTAATAAGTGTTGTTGTAAAGCTTTATTAATTGTTTGTATCTACTCATAGTGTTTTCGAGAGGCACCCAACTAAAATAAACACTTTATTTCATCTCTTTATTCTCATTTGCCAAGAATGAGCTTGGGGGTTGTACAAGGCACTTTATTTTGAGGTAGTGAGCTTGAAGAGGCTATATTAAAGAATACTTGATATTTCGCCTAAAGAGTGTGTTAAAAGAATACTTGATGTGAGCCTAAAGAAGCTATTTTTAAAGAATACTTAGTGTTTAGCCTGAAGAGGCTCTGTCAAAGAATACTTGGTGTGAGCCTAAAGAGATTGTTGTTAAAGAATACTTGGTTTGAAGCTTGAAGGTGTAACACCTTGGAAAAATATGTTAGGCTTGTATATAGATATGGAGGTAGCCTAATACTTGTTTAACATGTCTATTAAGTTTTGTGACTTTCTGAGCATGTTTAGGAACTTTGCTATAACGCTATATGTGAAAAATAACTATTTTTAGCTCCATAAGTGGCTTAAACTACTTAGTTAATAGACATAAATGTGGTGAGTTTATTTATAGGTCACAAATATGTGAACTGTGCTACAATTAAAATTCGAGGTTAATCAAAATTAATTTGGTATTTTTAAGCATACTAGTTGTGTGTTTTAATACCGGATTGACTGTCAACAGATATGGAAAAATGTGAAAATGGTGAAAACAGATTTTTAATGAATCATAGGATTTATTTTAAGTCTGTTGGAAGTTAGAGAGCTGGATTTGGTGGAATTTGAGTGTTCTTAACAGATCGAGGTTTTAGTATTTATCTAAGAGAAACCAAATTTGACTTCTCTTATATAAAGATCCCACAGCAAAGAGGAAGAGAAGGCATAAAACAGAAGAAAGAAAAGAGAAAAGAGAAAAGAGAAAAGAAAAAGGAAGAAGAGAAGGAGGAAATAAAGAAGAACCAAAGGAGAAAGATGAAGGAGCAAGGGAGAATCAAAGAGCTTGGATCCATCCTTGGCTTCATCTTCAAGATCTTAAGGTAGAGGGAAACATTCTTCTTAACTCATTTTCCTACTCTCCATCTTGTTCTTGAGTTATAGCTTGATGTAGTGATTTTAGGTTTGAATTGTTTTTTATTATTTTTGTCTTGAATCTTGTTAGAGAACTTGAGGATGACTTGTTTATGAATTGCTGGGTGCACGGAAATGGATTTCCAGCCCTTGCACAACTTGAATTTCATTTAAGTTGAGATTTGGGGTTTCAGGTTTTGAATTGGGTGATTGTCCATAATCCATGTTTTTGAGTGAAATCAAAGTAGAATAAGAGTTGCTATGTGTAGTTGAACCTTGTGGAACGTTGGAAATCACTTGTATATGAAGTTTGAGTGATTGGAGAGGGGTATGCTCCTAATGGAACAATATCCGTTCTGCAGAATTCTGCGAAAATCTTGCTGTCATAGGGTCATGCCTAGGTGTGACTTAACCACGCCTAGGCGTGAGAGTTTCAGTTTTCAAGTTTTGTGAGGCAGAGAGCATCACCTAGGCGTGAGTGGACTGCACCTAGGCATGGGTGTTTGGCAGAAGCAAAGAATTTTGTTTGCTGAAATGGAGTTCCCAATGGATGTAGTTTCTTCTTTTATGCTTATTAATGAGTATTGAGGCTTTAATAGGAGTATTTAGTGAAGTGATAATGTGATAAATCATAAGTGATTTCTAATGCTAATTATGTGAGATAATTAGGCATGGATATATATATATATATATATATATATATATATATATATATATATATATATATATACATACATAGATTATGATATTGAGAAAATGAGTTTTCCTAGGAAGTTGGAATCACTCATGTGTACTCTTTTAAGAGTGCTGAAGTACTTTTAGAAGTATTTAGATGAAATGTTGTGAAATGAACTTGAGATGCATGTAAATCAATTGTAGGCTAATTATGGGAAGTAATTAGTAATTGTATTGCATGTGATGTTTGTGAAACATTTTGAGGTGAGTAATATCTTCTTAATTTTGATTGAATCATATTGAGGTGAATAATATCCTCTCTATGTTATTGAGTAAGGAGGTGAGTAATATCCTCTTTATATTGATTGAACAACGAGGTAAGTAATTCCTCTGTATGTTGAGGTAAGTAATTTATCATCATAATTGTTGACTAGTGGATGTGAGTAATATCCTCTCTAGGTTTGTTGAGTAGTAAAGGTGAGTAATATCTTTACTATTTGTGTGATGTTAATTAAGGCGAATAATTAGACATGATTATATACATGATTGTATGTTTTGTCTTTGTTGAAAGGTGAGAGCACCATAGATGAGGGTAATCTATATTAGGTAAGGTGGATGGTATCCTTCCTATTATAGTGATTTGAGGATGGACTTCCTCTTCGATATTGAGACTGCGTAGTTGATGGATTTCACTACCCGGAGTGTTGATTTCTGAATGGATTTCCAGTGCTTGTTCGAGACTTGGGATGGGCTTCCTTCATTTTGTTTAGGATTCATGCATTCATGACATTACCATGGACTTGGTTTTATAACATTACTCATTTCATACTTAGGATTTGCTTAGACATAAACACTGGACATAATTTGGCATAGCATGACAATTGTATGGGCAGTTGCTATCATGACATGAACTCATAACATTGCAATTGTATGGGCGATTGCGTGTCTCTGAGATAGTGATATTGTTATTATGTGCTTCTATGATTAAATTGTTAGTTGGTAATCGTAAATTCTTTATGAATGTATAAACTGTTAGTTTTGGAATACTTCTACTAAGATGTGATTTCTCACCCCAATTGTGTTGCCATGTAAATCCAGGTGCGAGTTCTTCAAAAATAGAAGCAGGAGCTTCGAGTGCTCAGCTTAGTGTATCTAGGTAGTTTCTTTTGATATTATGTACATATTGTATTTATGAGAAATACAGTTACGGTGTAATATTTATATATTCATTCATGGCGCATATTTTTTATATAATGTTGTTATGTTATATTGAAAATTGTATAGCTGTGAAGTAGCAAGTCCGAATCTAATGACTGTGGTATTATACTATGGTTATTAAACTCGAGATGTTACATTATGGTATCAGAGTAGTTCATCCTGTTGAGTCGGGGTATAGACTGACTATGCTTAGGCATGTTAGAAACTTCTCTGTGTTGTGCATTTCTTTGTCTCTTGTTTGAGATGTTGGAAAGGAATTGCATGACTTGCTTTAGGTTGGATATTAATAGCTATTGTTATACAGTTGCATGATATTGAGGACTGGCCTACTCAATATGTAATATTTTGTGTGAACAGGAAACTATGACTTCACCTAAGCGAACTAGGGGAATATGAGTTCTTCTAGTGAGGGGCCAGTTGGCATGAATAAACTCGTTAGGAATTGTTTGCATCTACATCCTTTGAAGTGGTACCTCTAGTGTGAGTAGAGCCCATGGGTTAGTTAAAGGGTTGTTAGATAAGGCTTGAAAGGATTATGGACAAGGAAGTCCAAGTGTTTTGTGGAAAATAGATTTTCTTAGGTGAAGAATATCTGGCATAGGTTTAGCTTGGGAGCTAGAGACCGGTATGAAATAGGATTGTCTTGAGTTGGTAATGGTGTGTTGGATATCACTATGGAAGGTAGGATTCCTTCGAGTGTGATGTCTGATAGAGATCTTAGAACCTTAGTTGTGAGAGACTAAGTGTTTATGGTGAGCAAATTTTGGAGACAAAATTCTAAAAAATTAGGGAGAAATGTAACACCCTGGAAAAACATATTAGGCTTGTATATGGATACAGAGGTAGCCTAATACTTGCTTAACATGTTTGTTAAGTTTTGTGACTTTTTTAGCATATTTTGACACTTTACTGCAACTCTATGTGTGGAAAATAATTGTTTTTAGCTCCGGAAGTGACTTAAATTGCTTTGTTAGTGGAAATAAATGTGGAGAGTTTATTTCTAGGTCACAAATGTGTGAACTATGTTACAGTTAAAATTTGAGATTAATCAAAGTTAGTTTGGTATTTTTAAACATACTAGTTGTGTGTTTTAATGCCGGATTGACTGCCAACAAATATGGAAAAATGTGGAAATGGTAAAAATAGATTTTTAATGAATCATAGGATTTATTTTAAGTTTGTTGGAAGTTAGAGAACTGGATTTGGTGGAATCTGAGTGTTCTTAACAGATCGAAGTTTTAGTATTTATCTAAGAGAAGCCAAAATATATAAAGATCCCAAGGCAAAGAGGAAGAGAAGGCTGAAAACAAAAGAAAGAAAAGAGCAAAGAGAAAGGAAATGGGAAGAAGAGAAAAAGGAAAGAAAGAAGAACCAAAGGAGAAAGAGGAAGGAGCAAGTGGAGCAAGGGAGAATCAAAGAGCTTGGATCCACCCTTGGCTTCATCTTCAAGACCTTAAGGTAGGGGGAAACATTCTTCTGCATTTTCCCAGTCTCTCCATCTTGTTCTTGAGTTATGGCTTGATGTAGTGATTTTAGGTTTGAGTTGTTTTTGAATGTTTTTGGCTTGAATCTTGTTAGAGAACTTGAGGATGGCTTGTTTATGAATTGTTGGGTGTAAGGACATGGATTTCCAGCCCATGCAGAAGCTTTAGTATAAATGCCCAACTATGCCAAATACTTGAAGGAAAACTTATCTAACAAAAGGAAATTAGAAAATCATGAGAAGGTGATGTTGATTGAGGATTATAATGCCATCATTCAAAATAAATTACCTCCAAAGTTAAAGGATATAAGGAGTTTTGTTATTCCTTGTTCTATTGATAGTTCATATTTTGAAAATATTTTATGTGATCTAGGAGTTAGCATAAATTTAATGTCTTTCTCTATTTTTAAAAAGTTTGGTCTTAGTGAAGTAAAGGCTACCACAGTATCATTTCAACTAGCAAACCATTCGATTAAGCAACTAAGAGGAATTCTTGAGGATGTGTTGATCAAAGTAGATAAATTTATTTTTCCTGCTAATTTTATTGTTTTAGATATAGAAGAATATCATGAAGTTCCATTAATTTTAAGATGACCATTCTTGGCTATAAGGAGAATTTTGATTAATGTGTAGTAAGGAAAATTAATTTTGAGACTTGGCAATGAACAAGTTGCTTTTGATATGTATAAATCTAAGAAATATCCATCTAACACCACTTCTAATTTTCAAGTTGATACCATTGTTGATTGTCATAAAATTTAGGTGGACTCACAATTAAAAGTAACTAATTATGAGGAATTGTACACTGGAGAAAAGGTAGTAGTAGGTTAGAGATGCCTTCATTCCTAGATCAAAAGGGGGAAAAATATGAAGTCCTAAGACCAAGCACTACTCAATTAAAACTTTCGATAGAAGAACCCCCTAAACTTGAGCTTAATCTTTTGCCATCATATTTAAAATCTGCATATTTGAAGGGAGAGTCTTCATTGACAAGTTCAACAAAGGGAAAATTTCTTGATATTATGGGACCAAATAAGAAAGCATTAGGGTGGACTATGGTGGACATTGAAGTGATAAATCCACCAAGAGATGACAAAATGCCACCTTGATGCTTCATAATCATAAGAAAGTCCAGTTGTAGACTATAAATAAAGCATTTCTTGAAAGGTAACCCAAATTTCTTTTCTTCTTTCTTTTTATTTTCTTTAAGTTTCCCGAAGTTTCTTTGTTTCTTTTAATAAGATTCAGTTTGGATTATTTCTTTTATGTGGGCACTTCCTAAGTATGATTTTGACACTTGGAGCGATAAGAAGATGAAGTACAATGTAGAGAACAAAAGTAATTCAAGTAAAAGCACACTTCAAATAGGAGTATCCCTAGGACCTCTAACTTTTTCCTTTTTCATATAATCCTTTGTTACTTGAGTTGTTGATTATTGCATTGTTTGTTGACCTTGAGGACAAGGTCAATTTTAAGTTTAGGGGTGCATCATCTTCATATTTGCATTTTTGTTTTAGTTTTTTATTTTATTTTATTTGGTTTATTATTATTATTTTTTCATTTATAATTAGTGTTTTATTGAGTAGGCTTAAGTGTATTCTTGAGTTTAAAGCCTATGTTTAGAGATGTAAATAGTATTGGCCAACAAAAAAATTAGTTTGTTTGTTTCTTTTTCAAAATTTAAACCACTTTGAAAAAATATTCATTGATAGATGATTGAAAGGAGCCAATAAAAGTGTGATGTGTCAATATCTTAGAGAAGTGAATATGGAAGAAAATTCATGATTGTTATTTGTGTTTACTTGATGTTTTTTTGTCATTTTTTTGTCTGTGATTAATATACTTGTTTCATTGGATTTATGAGCTCATGAGTTGGCATATATGTATGATATGATTTCCTATTTACCTCCCTAGTCTTTAGATAATTCTTATATTCTTTTCAAAGTGAAATTTTAAGAAGCACTGAGTTAAGGAGATTTAGTCAATAAAAAAAAATTATATGATCCACCCAAGCGTATAAAAGGAAATAAGTTTGGGGGTGGTGATAGTTGAAATGTGTTTAGAATGAAAAACAAAGAGTATGGATTAGGCAAGGATTAAAGTTGGAGATGTGTGGATAAGGCGTATGGTCACAAATTCGAACCCTTTAGCAAGAGCTTTTGATCATGTGTAGATAAGGCACATAGTCACGAGTTTGAATGTTTGCTGAGTCTATATCTCCATTTTGATAAATGAAAGAAAAAAATAAATAAATACATGATGAAAAGTGCCTAAAAAAATCCTAATGATCCTTGATGAGGTGTTGACTTGGGCGGAGGTGATTAGGAGATTGCTAAGTATGCATGTGTTCTTCCAGAAAGCAAGTTTATTCATGGGACTTATTTTTTAAAGCCAACTTGAATTGATAATTTGTATTGGAGGTGGACATAGATGCATGATTGAATGATTGACCATTTCGAGCTTTGAAGAGTTTTTGGCATGTCAAGCTTCTTGAGTTTTTCTTAAAAGTTATATTTGCAATTGTAGCCACCTTAAAGGGATTTTTCTCTCATAGTGCTTAATGTTTGAGATAAGTAATTGTTCAAGTTTGAGGATTTTGATGTGATGCAAAATTGCATACATTTTTAGGTTTTTTATTTGAATTTATCTTATTTTATTTTATTTAATTGTTTTTATTTAGTTTTTAATATTTTTATCTTCCTTATCCTTTGCATAGCTTTATTTGAATTTTCAAGCGTAATTTAGAGGATTTTGGATTAAATTGAGATATCTTGAAAATAAAACTTTAAAGGGATTTTATTTAAATCCTAAATATTATTCAAAGCCTAAATTATTAGTGGAAGACTCAAAACAAATTCTGGTTGGGTTGTTATTCTTATTAGAAAATCAAGGAATTAGAGATTTAGACCTAATCTACAAATAAGAAGAGAAATACGCAAAGTGAGAGATGCCACAACAAAGGGCAAAGCACAGAGCAAGACGTGTAGACCATTGGGACGAAGAAAAGATAGTCCTTGTTTCTTCAATTGGGTTAATATTTTTTGTTCTATCTTCCTTTTCTAGAGCCTATGATGAGTATGATTAAATGTTTTATGGCAATAGTTAATTTCATCATAAGGTAAATTTCTTTTTAGGGATTTTGATGTAACTTGAATCTATGAATATTTATACTTGTTGAATTAGTTTTCTTCGTCTATGCAAGAGTTTATTATTGTTCTTAATTTCATTTAATTCATATCATGGAATCACACCTGAAGGGAAATCTATGATTTGATATAGGTAATAAAAACTCCATAAGTTTATAATTGAAATGGGAGTAAAGATTTTCCTTGTCAAGGATTGAGTTGGTTGATCATAGATCTTAATGAGTTAATTAATTCTTATTATTGCTATTGAGAAATAGGTAATATGTTTTTCTCAGTATGTTTAGTATGACTTAAAAGAAAATATTAAATAATTTAGAATTACCCCCTTGCATGAGATAATTAAAATTAGATTATTAATCAAATAAGTTAAATAGGATTTGTTTAAGTGAAATCAAAATAGTCTAATTTAATTGATATTACTTTCGTCTCTTGCTAGTTTATGATTCGTTTGAATTTAATTCATCAGTTTTAATTTTCTTTAGTTTTAATTTAAATAAAATTTCTTTTGACAATTTAAATAATAGTAGAGATAATATAATTTTGATAATTGGTAAACACTTTTTATGGAAACGATATTTTATTCACTATTTTATTACTAGATTGACTTTGTACATTTGCGAATATCACTATCATTAGACTCACTTATATATGCTTGACATTAGAAACTCACGAGTAGCTTATTTTGTGTGTGTGCGTGTGTGTGTGAAGGGCCAGGATAGATGATCCTGTTTGGGTGTCTATATATATATATATATATATATATATATATATATATATATATATATATATATATATATGTATATAAATGGTGTGTGTGTGTGTGTATAAAGGCTAGGATAGATTATCCTGCTTGGGTTGATGACTCACCTTTTTGGGTGGATAAGTGTGTGTGTGTATAAAGGGCCAGGATAGATGATCATGCTTGGATGTCTATTTTGTGTGTGTGTGTGTGTGTGTGTGTGTGTGTGTGTTATGTATATAAAGGGCCAAGATAGATGATCCTGCTTGGATTGATGACTCGCCTTTTTGGGTGGTGTGTAAAGGGGCAAGATAAATGATCTTGCTTAGGTGTCTATATATATACACCCAAACAGGATCATCTATCATGGCCCTTTATACACACACACACAATTATACATATATATATAGACACTCAAGCAGGATCATCTATCTTGGCCTTTACACACACAAACACAATTATATATATATATATATATATATAGGCACCCAAGCAGGATCATCTATAGTGGCCCTTTACACACACACACACACACACACCCTTTATACACACACACAAAATTTATCCAAGCAGGATAGATGATCTTGCTTGGGTGCCTATATATATATATATAAAGGGTGTGTGTGCGCGTGTGTATAAGGGCTAGGATAGATGATCCTGCTTGGGTTGATGACTTGCCTTTTTGGGTGGATAACCTTGTGTTGATCTTAGTGTTGAACTTTGCATAAATCTAGGGTAATTTTAGTGTTCTTTGATTTTGATCGAGAAGATGTTGATCTTGATGAGGAACTAGGAATCATCTTTTTCCTGCAAAAACTCTCTAGTTAGAAAATTAGGAAGATCATTATTCTTTCCCTTAATATGTTGAACATCAAATTCAAAGCAAGATAACAAATATTGCCATCTGGCTAATGTTTGTTTGGAAACTAAATTTTTTACATCTTTTTGAATGATGCTTGACACCACTTTGCAATCATTTTTTAATAAAAATTTTTGTTAAACAAATCATCTTGAAATTTTTGTGATACACATGGTACTATAGATAAAATTTCTTTTTGTACTATACTTCTCTTGAGCTAATTTCCATGTCCCTGAAAATATATATATATATATATATATATATATATATATATATATATATATATATTAAATTACAAAAAAATTCATGATTTTATATAAGGTATAGAAATCAATAGTTTATATATTGCTATTATTTAGCAAACTGTAATTTTATCTAGAGATTTTTTTTTTGGTACAAATAGTTTTATTTAGAGAATTGTAGTTTTATTTATTATTATCTATTACTTACTTAATTTCAATTTTCTAAGAATCTTCTCTTTTTTTCTATTTTTATTTTAACTTCTAACATAAAGATGTTCATTAAATACTAAATTAATAAACTTAAAAAATATTTAGAGGAGAGATTTGATAAAAAAAAAATCTAAGTATAAATAAGTTAAATAATTTGAGCTCAAACTTTATATATATTTATAAACAAATTAATGAGTCAGTTATTATTTTTAACAAGTGGAACCTAAGATATTTGGCTTGGCTCGACTCATTATGGCTTCTTTACCATTCATGGCTTCTCCACCTCCGTAACTCTTCGCTTCCCGTGCATCTCTCCTGTTCGCTGCGTCTCTCTCTTTTCACACGTTCCGCGTCTCTCTCCCCTTCGTCAACACACTAAGCCACCACGCCATAGCAGCCAGCTTAGTGATTTTTGAGGATCTCATCTCAGATCTATTCTAGGTACGTAGATGCATTGTCGATTGTGTTGATTTTAGTTATTAAAATCTGAAGCTTATATATTCGTTTTGGATTTTCTTCTTGTTTTCTTATTTTTCAGATGCTACATTTGGTTTTAGCTTGAGCTTGGTGTGTATCATCTTCTCTGGTACTGGTAAGCTCTCTCTTTGGAATTTTTCAGGGTTAGAGTGGATCTGAGTTGTTACCCTTTTTTTGTGTTGGTTTGTTACAGTAACTGGGTTTCCTCTGTTTTAATTTTTGAATATGGTCTTTGGTTGAAAGTAGCTTTGAACAAATGTGATTATTCTTTTGTTGGTGATGGTTTCATTTGAGTTAAATGCTTGCATGAAATTTGATTGTGATATTTAGTAAATGGCTTAGGAAAAGATGTGCACTAGCCACTTCTGCTACAAGATTTTCCAAGAGCAGGATTGTCTGGGAATGAGAGTCTAGGACACCTATAAGGCCCTTAGGTCAGTTGTAGGAATATTATTCCTCTTTGATTTTTAAAATGCTTAACAATCAATAATTCATGATTAGAATAAACTAGGAGCATAAAGAAAGCTGTAATACAGTTTTCTGTCATAGTTAATTAAATTGTATCTTTCATAATGTGAGCTCCTTAACAATCAAGTTTTGTTTTGTAGCTGTTGTACTCTTGCACCCAGTTTTTATCCACAAATCTGAGCCAACTATACAAGTTCATGGTCTTAGTAAATATTGCCATTTACTATATTTTATAATTTTCAATATGTTCCTCTCTCTATAAACAACTCGACATTTATCATGGCCAATGATATCTTAGGAACTAAAACCCATAAAAGAGAAAGGAAAGAAAATCATCAAGAAATGATATACAGTGCTTGGAGTTTCATAAATAAGTGGCACCTAAATATCAAGGACCATACGATCCCAAGGTACCTGTGAATGGAAAAAAGAGCTACCATGTGACAGATCACAACGTACCAAGTAAAAATGCATTTTATTAGACAAAGATCAAGACTCTAACACTAAATTAGTAGTGGAGCTTGTAACACCTCCTGTAGGGTATCACATTTATGACTCCCAACTTATAATCTGTAAAGAAGTTCATAATAGGTTTGAGTTATAAAATGTGAGTTTTAAAATTACTTCTTTACTGAAACATAAACTTACTGAAATTCATAAGTATTATTGAAAATATATTTAAACTGATTAATATACAATATTGACACCAATTAATATTTAACAATTTAAAGAGAAATATAAAACTAACAGACTCCTTTTTTTAACAATAGCAAACCCCATCACGGGTCTTACTTAATAGCACGGTACAACACTAATGGTAAAACTTAACATACTCATTTCTTCTTGTATCCATCTTGATGCATCAGACATCTGTTCCTTGTTCACACTGCACACTATCAAATCCTGAATGGCTACTTCTCAATGATGTCACCAATCTCAGAGTATTTATCACTCGTCATGTGTAAGACAACTCGTTCCATCTATTATTTAATTTTAATAATACAAACACAGCAAAACAATATAACAAAGAGGTAAGATCACCTACGCCAGTACTAACATGGTAGCACAGAGATAACACAAATAACATATCATACAGGTATATCATACCAGAATTCCAATAATGCCTTCAACATTAATCAACTATCATCATCCAATCACTTATCAGTTCAAATATCATTCAATATACATGATAATGCCCTCAACATTATTTATCATCATCATCATCCAGTATTATTCAACAGTTCAATTATTCCTCAAGTATTCAGCAGTTCAATTATCATAACCAATACTCAATAATGATGCATATGTTATGCATGTGCACATAGACACAATGTTCCTACTCCATGGAACTAATACTCAGTTCGGAGAAGTCGATTCGAAAGATCTATCTGTACCAAAATGCCTCAGACCAAGTGCTATAATTCTCATTTGTATTTGCACATCTAGCATATACACGATAGTCTTTACTAGATCTTAATTAAGAATAGTGTCTCGGCCAGGATCATCGGTGCGTTGCATCGGTCTAACTTACGGGAAGAAGAGCTACCAACCACCCATGTAAGCAACCCGCACCCCAATGCCCCTAAGGTCAACAAGTGACTTACACTACGCATATCTCACCCACTCAAGAGGTGTACGTCTCTCCTAGGAAAATAGCCTCATACAGTCCATCGGACCTTTCCAATGCATATTCAATGCACCAATACCAATCATAGGCAAAATTCATCATTTTCTCATATAGTGTTCATACACTAGTTTATGTATATAAAATGCACCAATACCAATCATAGGCAAAATTCATAATTTCATATTTAGGGTCCACACACTGGCCCATTCTCAGTTCAATTTCATAATCTCATAATCAGGGTCCACACACTGGCCCAACAGTAATCATACTGTATTTTCAACAGCGAAATCATATTTTCACATTTTTATAGTCACAAAACACTTTCGTCGTGTTTTCACAATCGCGCAAACATTTCTGTTACATTTTTATAATTTTGCAATGTTTTTGTTGCGTTTTCAAATCATGTATTGATTTTTCAATGTTTTCTCAATCACGTAAAAATATTTATACGTTTCTCAATTCGCGTTGTAATTTTTCACCATTTTCACAATCGCGTAACTTAAAAATCATTCTTTGAAGTCGCGTAAACGATTTTCCATCATTTTCAAAATATTTAAACGCTTTCCAAATCGCGTAGAAATATTTTAACATTTTTCAAATCGCGTAGCTTAAAATTCACGTTTTTAAGTTACGTAAATCGCTTTTCACCATAATTCCATTACGAAAAATATTTCTTAACCTTCAAAAATTTCATTTCAACCTTTTTCATAATAATATGACTTTGTACTTTATTTTCTACATTTCCATATTCAAGAAATCATTTTCGTAATAAATTCCACAATTTCACCCTTCCATTGAATTAAATCAATATTTTTAACTTTAAAATTTACTAACGCTCTCCAAAACCCAAAGAATGTGTTACACGTTAGAAAACATCAAATCATTCTTATATTCTCCATTTTTCTCAAATCAATTCTAAAATCAATTTTCTTCAAAATAAATTGAGGTTCAAACACTTTCAACCTCACTTTGTCTTTCGTAAACGAATCTCCATTTTGCAAGTAACAAAACACCTTGTTTCTATTTTCTTTAATCCTTGTACTAAAACACTTTGTTCAAATACTTTGTTTCCACTTCGAAACCACTTTGTTTCATAAAACCAAAACTATTCTAATCTCCCAAACACCGTGGAGTCTTTGGCCATTGAAGCCATCAAATACTTTTCCTTTTAAGTCAATATGGTTTTACACAAACAAAACCATTAAAAATTCTTCACAAAAACCGTGAGACTCATAGTCTTTGAAATCAAATCATTTGTTCATTTTTATTTTTCACTTTCTTTGCAAATCCTTAAAATCATCAACTCATTGCTCTTTTCATTTAAAACTCATGATTTGTAAAATACTTAGAATCTTTATATTCAAAAATATCCTTGAGTTCCATTAAATTCCATTCTTGTTTTTACACAAAATAAATCAATAAAAATTCTTCTCAAAACCGTGAACACTACTTCTTGAAAAACAAACCCTTTGTTTATTTTCCTTGCTTTTCTAATCATCCAATTTTATTATTCATGAAAATATTAATTTATGAACACCTATTTTGAGGTGTTGAGGCCGAAATCCTCATAGACTTTGGAACCAAAAATTATTTTCCTTTCCAATAATTTTTATGGCATACATCACATATAATCAACATATATATCACAAGCATACCATAATCAAAGCAATAGATCATGCAAATCATACCAAGCATAGGCAAATAATCAAAGCACATAAACACCCACAAATAATTACATGACCATGGATATGAATCCTCACATGGATTCACCATCCATCAAATACACAACCATCTCTCACCACCATACTTGGTTGGTGAGATGAATCTCCCTCTTACCTCTTGAAGATCCTCAAAAGCTCCTAATTTTTGCTTCTTTTTCCAAGTCCTTCACCACCAAGGGCTTCTCAAATACAAAACAAAACACACACATAATTAATATATAAGACTTGAATAAAAAAACCATGGATTAGAATCATGGTTAGAACCTTGAAAATCAAAAGAAAAGTGAAGATTAATAAACTTCACCAATAAAGCTTCAATCTTTAGCATGAAGAACAAGGTTGAAGATGAATGATTTAGAGAAAGTCTCTAACATGAAAGTTGCTTAGAATATCATATAGATTCAAGATTTATGGTTAGATGAAATTAAAAGAGATTGGATGGTGATTTTGGGTGGTATGGCCGAAATTCCTCTTGAAGAACAAGGATGAAGTTTTTGATTTTTGTGAAAGAAAGACTTCTTAAACTTGGTTAGGATAAAGAATGAAGTGAAAACACTTAGTTTTCCTTCCTACCAATTTCGTAGATCTCCATGGAAAAATCCCTAAAAATCATAAACAAATGTTAAAATCAATAACAAGTGTAGAAATAGGTAAACCATGGTTCAAGCATGGCTTAGAAAATCAAAACTAAAAGATTGGGTGAAGAAATATGAACTTTACCCTTTTTGATAGAAACTTGAAGCTTGGATTTCAAACTCAAGATGAATGATTTTGTAAAAACTCATAATTAGAGATGTTCTTAGAATAAGGTAAGGATTCAAGAAACTAGGTTGTATGAAATTAAAGAGTGATGGAAGACATATTTAGGGTGCTTGGCCGAACCATGCTAGAAGGAGAAGAAGAGAAAATTTTCTAAGAGCTTTAGGTTTTTGGAATGATCAAGAATGATCAATAATGAGTGATAATGGTCATAGACTTTTTGCTATGGCCTTAAGACACCAAAACCGTAGCCCCCCTTCATGCATTCTCCTAAGAGGCAAAATGATCAATAATGATGTATAATTGACTAAAACAACTAATAATGTCTTCAAACTTTTTCCTTTAGCTCCTAAAACAAGCACAAAATCGTCCCCCTCCATCCATGCCTTCAACAAAGTTGTCATCTTTTCTAGCCACCATTTAGAGCAAATTAAGCCATTGATTAGATCAATCGTTAGGATGAAGGTAGACTTTTGATTAGAAGACTTAATCTAGGTCATTAGATCTTTCTCCTTGAAATCCTAGCCATTAGATACATCTCAAAAATGAAGGGTCAAGATTACTCTTTCTTACTTTCAATCCAAGTGTCATAATTAGTCATAGTCATTTTAGAAGACCAAATCTCCACCATTGATTAAATCCAAATCCAATGGTCATAATTGATCTATCTCCACCGTTGATTAAATCTAAATCCAACGATCACAAATGGTCCTAGCCACTTTATAAGATCAAATCTCCACCCTTGATTAATTCTTCATCCAATGGTTATAAATGTTCATAGCCATTTTATTAGACCGATTCTACACCATTGATTAAATTGACGGTTGATATTCAAAGCTTTAAAAATTAAACTTACTACCTATTGGTCCGTCAAAAGTTGTCATAACCATTAATGTTGACTTAGCAGTACAATATTTATTTTTATCTGCTATAACCCCACAAAAGAATATATTTACTGTATTTTTATTGCCCGATAATTAAATACAGTACAAAACACAATACAATAAAATTTTAGAAACTGTTTCCGGATTCAGGTTTAGTAAGATCCCTTGTCTCCGTCTAAACAGTACAAATTTTTTATGCGTAGAAAAATTTTCACTTTACGGGACCCACCTGGACCCAAGTAAAGCCACCTAGGCCCACAAACAGCCTAAAAACAATCAGAGAAATATAAAAATTTATAATCATCCACAAAAATCACAAATATTAGAAAACGTATGAAAATCAAGTCAGATTGTTAAAAATAATTAACAATCAAGAAAAATAAATAGAAATCTGAAAAACGATTTTCAAATCACTCAAAACGATCAAATACACTGACAGAATACTCAAAATAATTTTACAGTACACAGAAATCACTAAACAGTAGAATTCTGTTAACTGTCAAAATTACTGTCAAATATTTAGGAAATTTTGGGGTGTTATAATACTCCCTATCTAAAAAGAAATTTCGTCCTCGAAATTTGATAAACCTGATTTCACACCCTCAGAATAAATATGAATAATGCTCTTTATCTTATTTTCCAGTTCTCATGTTGCTTCACTGCTTGCATCGTTCCAAACGATTCTAACTAATGAAATCTCTTTGCCTCTCATTCAACTTCTCCTGATCAAACAGATATCCTAGATTCCTATAATTACTGAAGATATTAAATTTTACTCCATAAAGAAAGTATATCTATACTTCTAATACAAAGACAGCATCTACCAACTTCCATTCATGCGTAAAAAAGCTTTTCTCAAGTGACTTCAATTTCCTAAAATCATATCCTACAACTCTTCTATTCTGCATAAGCACATATCCTAAGCTCTGATGTAATACATCATAGTACACCTCCAATGGTTTACTGAGATTAGACAAAACTAATACCAGAAAAGTACTCAAACATATTTCAACTCCTAAAAATTCTCCTTGTATGCATTAGTCCATACAAACACTTAATTCTTTTTGATAAGCTAGGTGAAAAGTCCTACGATCTAGAAATTTTCTAGGATTTCCATAGTCTTTGACTTTTCCCACTGAAAAACTGTTTCAACCTTTGAAGGATCCACCACCACGCTTCATTGCGCCACTCTACTACTATGACATGGATATAAATAGGAATATCCTTTCTTGCAAATTGCGATACATGAAAAACATTATGAAAGATAGTTAAACTATCTGATATGTTACCAGACATATCCAACAAAGAATTTGATATCACCCGATTTAAGAACGAATTTTCTGGAATGCTAACACTTTATTGAGACAATCTCATAAGATATGGTTGGAAAATAACCAATCCGTTTTCAAAGATCACCTCTGTTTATGAAAGAGATAAACATATCAAACTAACACGAAAATTTGATTCATAACAACAATAGGATAATTTGAATAACTTGAGTAGCACGATAGGCTAGTTATAGAAACAGAAATAAACAAATCAGAAAATCACGAAGACACAGATAACACCAACATATAATTGATCTACTCAATCATATGCTATAAAGAATAGATAAAGAATTACCTTCATACTATTCCTAAGTGTGAATGCTTATGTCTTGAAGCATATCAAATGAGTTTTTGATGATAACAAAGTCAAGATGACGATCAAGACCAAAAGAAGAAGACCAAGATCAAAAGAGGTATATTAGATATAGGTCTTAGAACATCAATGTAAAATGCTCTCAAGGTATCTCAATTATATCTCAAATGGTTTTCTAAAGATGTTTTCAATCAACTTGTTTTTCAAAGTTCATATTCTAAAAAGATGTTGTTTTTAATCTTGGATCATGCTAAGCATATACCAATATTAATCAATCTAAGTTTCTTAAAGTTAGAAATGGCATGGATCCTCAATCAGGCTTGAAAAATGAGTTTAAAGTATAGTGTAATCGATTACCAATGTTTAGTAATCGATTACAAGCTAAACAGAAGCCTTGTAATCGATTACATCAAAATTGTAATCGATTACCATATGCCCAGACAGGCAAGAACACGTTCAAAGGGGCATGTAATCGATTACGACATAATTGTAATCAATTACCATAAAGTCAGAGGGCGTGTAATCGATTACACAAGTCATGTAATCGATTACCACAAGCCCAAAAAGCCAAGAACACGTTCTATCTTCCATGTAATCGATTACCAATGTTCTAAGATGCCCAACGGCTATATTTTCTTGGCATTTAATGTTGCCACAAAAGCCCTCAACGTCTCTATTGTTCTAAAAACTTATAAATACACTTCTTGGGGCATCATTTGTGGCTAACCAACAATTGAGAAACATCATTCAATCACATTAATCCGAGAATCATCATTAAATCTTTTTTGCTCTATTTTTGTATATATTTGAGATATTCTTGAAGAGCATCATAGGGCTTCAATTTGTATAATCTACTCTTGTGAGAGTTTCATCTTGTAAACACTTTGATTCTTTGTAAAAGGGGTAAGGTATCCCTCTAGAGAAAAGAGAGTGAGGTATCTCTGAAAGATTGTAAGGGTGAGGTATCCCTTGTTGAAGGTGAGGTATCCTTCAAAGGTTATAAAGGGGGTGAGGTATCCCTATTTTGAGGCTCAAGCACAAAGGGTAAGTGATAATCATATATTTTTTACATTAATAAACCCTCATTTTTAGTTATTTACACTCTTCATGTACTTAATTGATTAAGCCTGGTTATGTTTTGTAAGATTGGACTCAAATTGGACTTAATTGATTTTTTCAGTATTATTTGGGTCTTACACTGTTTCTGTATTTTAATCTTCTAAACTCATCTCTTTACATTTGTGCTTTTATTTTATATGCTTGCTTGAATGTTATTCAATTTGGCTTATTTAATTTGTGAGTGAGGTATTTAATCTCATTTATCTATTCGCTTCAATCATCCAATAGCTTCAACGAAAATTGATAATCAAATGTTTTGTGAAAAATTTACGAAAGTATTTTACATACTCAATTCACCCCCCTCTTGAATATTGAGGCCACTTAGTAACAAGTGGTATCAGAGCTAGGCTCTTGTGTAAAGAGTTTAGCAGCTTCAAGAGAAAGTGATGGCCTCTTCAAATGGTTTTTCTGATAGATCTTCTCTTTATAGACCTCTCTTTTTCAATGAGGATGAGTATACTTATTGGAAAGAAAGAATGAAAATTTTTATTGAAGCTATTGACTTAGATGTGTGGGATGCTGTTGAAAATGGTCCTTTTGTCCCCACACAAGTTGTAAATGGTGTGAGAATTAATACACCAAGAAGTGAATGGACGGATGATGATAAAAAGAAGGTCCAATATAATTTGAGAGCCAAAAACATCATTACCACTGCTTTAGGGTATGATGAGTTCTTTAGAGTCTCAAATTGAAAATCTGCCCAAGAAATGTGGGACACCTTACAAGTAACTATGAGGGTACTAGTGAAGTGAAAAGATCAAGGATAAATTCTCTCATTCATGAGTATGAACTTTTTAAAATGAACCAATGTGAAAGTATTCAAGAAATGCAAAAACGATTTACACATATTACAAATCATCTTGCTTTATTAGGAAAAACTTTTCCTAATAAAGATCTTATTAACAAAGTGTTAAGATGTTTGAGCAAGGATTGGCAACCTAAAGTGACGGCTATCTCAGAATCAAGAAATCTAGCAACTATGACCTTAGCCACACTTTTTGAAAAGCTACAAGAGCATGAGTTGGAGCTGAATAGACTCAATCAAAATGAGAAGTATGACAAGAAGGAAAAGAAAGGAATTGCTCTAAAGGCCGCCTCCTCCATGATTAATGATGATGATGATGAAGACGATGGAGATGACTTGGAGATTAATGAGGAGAATCTTAGCCTTCTAGTAAAGATTTGGAAAGCTACAAGAGCATGAGTTGGAGCTGAATAGACTCAATCAAAATGAGAAGTATGACAAGAAGGAAAAGAAAGGAATTGCTCTAAAGGCCACCTCCTCCATGATTAATGATGATGATGATGAAGATGATGGAGATGACTTGGAGATTAATGAGGAGAATCTTAGCCTTCTAGTAAAGAAGTTTGGAAGATTCTTCAAAAAGAACGGAACTCAAAGAAGACCTCTCTTTCCCTTAAAGAATGCCTATCACAAAAGGGAAGGAACCTCAACCACTCCTAAATGCTATGAATGTGGAGAATTGGGAAACATGAAGATGGAGTGCCCAATCTATCAAAGGAAAGTGGAGAAGTATGAGAAGAGGTACTCAACAGAAAAGAAAGAAAGAAGAGCCTACATAGCTTGGGATGATAATGACATGGATTCAACCGATAGTTCGGACAATGAGAAAGCCAATCTATGTCTCATGGCTAGAGGAGAAGATGAAGATGACATGGAGGTAACATCCTTAAATTTTGAATCAAATTCTTCTCCTTCCTATGATGAATTGCAAGATGCATTTAAAGAATTGCATAATGAATCTATGAGACTTGCAAAACTTGTTTCATCATCTAAGAAAACAATTTCTTCTTTTGTAAACAAAATCTCTATTCTAAACAAGGAAATTGAGGAACTTAAAATTGAAAATGAAACTCTTGGACTCATTGATGCAAATTCCTTATGCATGACATGTTCTTTACTTGATAATGCATCTACATCCTTTTCTTGCTCATCATGCAAAACTTTTGAAAAGGAAATTGAAGACTTGAAAAATACTATTTCAAAATTTACCCTTGGAAGAGATAATTTGAACATATTGCTTGGGAATAAAAAATGTGAGTTTCAAAATGCTAGTTTAGGGTACAATCCCAAAAATCAACGAAAACTTTACAAGAATTTCTTTGTTCCCTCAAGTACATCAACAAGTCCTTTTATAAAGTGTTTTCATTGTGGCAAGAAAAGACATAGTGCATCAACTTGTAATGTGAGGAAGAATATCAATAATAAGAATGGAACTAAAATGGTTTGGGTTCCCAAAGGCACTTTGCCAAGAACTAACACACAAGGACTCAAGAAAACTTGGGTACCAAAAGCCAAAAATTGAAATGTGTTGCAGGTGTGCTTGAAGGCCAAGAATGGACTTTGGATTATCAAAAGTGGCTGCTATAAGCACAAGATCAGAAATTACTCTAAGTTCTCTTCCTTGTCTCCAAGAAGCTTGGACTTGCAATCTTTGGATAAGTGGAGACTTATTCTATGCCTTAACTTGTGTTGAAATTGTACTTTTCTAGCTTAATATCTTGACAATATCTCTATATGTAATAATATGCTAGATAAGTTTACTTCTTGTTTGAAATAGCATATTTGATATAAAACATCATTGAATTTAGCATATTAGATCAATCATGCATCTAAACTCTTGCTGCATAATTTTGATGCATAATTTTCTGCATAATCTCATTTCTGCTGCATAATGAATTCATTTGCTACATAAAATGCAACTTTTCTGCATAATGCATGATTTTACTACATAATTTGTTTTCTTGCTGCATAATATGGTGTTTTTGCTGCACAACTATCTTGATTTAATTAATTTTGAATCCAATACTGACTTGAGCGTCGGAGGTTCCCCTTTAGCTATTTTGCAGGTACTTCATCATGCCAAAGATCCTCAAAAAGCTCAACAACTTCACCAATCCATTAAAAGGGTGTAATTCTTGGTAAAAGTGATGTTTTTGCATAAATATGGGTTGTGGATCATAGTCTGATCAGTTTCTATGCTTGCATAATATTTGGAATTGATTTGGAATGCTTTGGAACAAAATTGACAAGTTTAAAATTGGTCATTTACTATTTAAAATGCAAAAACTAAGTTTTAGTAATCTGGTAATCGATTACAAGACCTTTGTAATCGATTACAAAGGTTCTGCCAAGCGTTTCAAGCCAAGTTAGAAAGTAGGTAATCGATTACACCTCCAATGTAATCGATTACCAAGGATCCAGAACATGCATAATCGATTACACAGCCATTGTAATCGATTACATAGGGTTTTAAAGAGCAAAAACACATGGGACATCTATTTTTCTTTGCATCTGCCATCAAGCTTTGTCATGATGATTCCTTGTTCATATATTGTCTAACCCATAGCTCCTTTATATTTGTATATGTCTTTGGATCCTTTTAGTATCAATGATTATACGATTTCTTTTTCAAATGCATTTGCTTTGGTAATACATATTGATGTGCTAAACTGTTTATACTCTGATATTGATCCTGCTGGGCTAAAATGATTATACAATGCTGAATGCTTATGTTGTTTTTGATAATGCCAACGGGGGAGAGATTAGTGAAATATATTGCATGTGTACGGGGGAGCTTTGCACTTACATAAAAATCATTTATCCTATCTCATGCATATTTTACGGGGGAGAGTTGCGCTTAAATCTCTGATAAATAAATACAAATATTTCTCTCTTTTCAATGTTTATTTTGTCATCATTAAAAAAGGGGAGAATGTGAATGCTTATGTCTTGAATCATATCAAATGAGTTTTTGATGATAACAAAGTCAAGATGAAGATCAAGACCAAAAGAAGAAGACCAAGATCAAAAGAGGTATATTAGATATAGGTCTTAGAACATCAATGTAAAATGCTCTCAAGGTATCTCAATTATATCTCAAATGGTTTTCTAAAGATGTTTTCAATCAACTTGTTTTTCAAAGTTCATATTCTAAAAAGATGTTGTTTTTAATCTTGGATCATGCTAAGCATATACCAATATTAATCAATCCAAGTTTCTTAAAGTTAGAAATGACATGGATCCTCAATCAAGCTTGAAAAATGAGTTTAAAGTATAGTGTAATCGATTACTAATCGATTACAAGCTAAAAAGAAGCCTTGTAATTGATTATATCAAAATTGTAATCGATTACCATATGCCTAGAAAGGCAAGAACACGTTCAAAGGGGCATGTAATCGATTACAACATAATTGTAATCGATTACCATAAAGTCAGAGGACGTGTAATCGATTACACAAGTCATGTAATCGATTACCACAAGCCCAGAAAGCCAAGAACACGTTCTATCTTCCATGTAATCGATTACCAAAACCCTGTAATCGATTACCAGTGTTCTGACATGCCCAACGGCTATATTTTCTTGGCATTTAATGTTACCACAAAAGCCCCCAATGGCTCTATTGTTCTAAAAACTTATAAATACACTTCTTGGGGCATCATTTGTGGCTAACCAACAATTGAGAAACATCATTCAATCACATTAATCCGAGAATCATCATTAAATCTCTTTTGCTCTATTTTTGTATATATTTGAGATATTCTTGAAGAGCATCATAGGGCTTCAATTTATATAATCTACTCTTGTGAGAGTTTCATCTTGTAAACACTTTGATTCTTTGTAAAGGGGGTGAGGTATCCCTCTAGAGAAAAGAGAGTGAGGTATCTCTCAAAGATTGTAAAGGGTGAGGTATCCCTTGTTGAAGGTGAGGTATCCTTCAAAGGTTGTAAAGGGGGTGAGGTATCCCTATTTTGAGGCTCAAGCGCAAAGGGTAAGTGATAATCATATATTTTTTACATTAATAAACCCTCATTTTTAGTTATTTACACTCTTCATATACTTAATTGATTAAGCCTGATTATGTTTTGTAAGATTGGACTCAAATTGGACTTAATTGATTTTTTTAGTATTATTTGGGTCTTACACTATTTCTGTATTTTAATCATATCTTGAGTTCTAGATGTCTAGAAATTATGAATTTTACTTTGTAGGAAAGTTGAGAGAGAGCTCTACAACTTTCATGAAGAGCTCCAGGTAAAATATGGACATCTAGAAGAGCTAAATGAGCTTGGAAGATAAAACACGAGTTTTGTGTCTGGAACCTGAACAGTGTACAGTACTCATAGCATAACTCTGGTTTTAAGAATTATCTTGGGCTGAATTTGGACATCTGAAAGTTAAGACCCAGATCTACAACTTTCATGAAGAACACAAGAGCTAATTCGGACAGCTTGAAGGTGATATTGGGTCTGGAAGTCAAAACAGAGGTGTTGAAATTGGGCCTGAACAGTCTGCAGTAATTGGGCCATATCTCGGGCTGAAATTTGGACATCTGAAAGTTAAGATCCATATCTACAACTTTCATGAAGATGACTTTTCTATTTGATGACGGAATCCATGAGTTCAGCAATGAATGATTTTGGAGACAATAAATCTAAATAATTTCTCACTCTTATCCTCACCATTTGGCATTTTCCACTCATTCATCCACTCATCCACCTACTCTTAATCAGCCTCCTTGTCATTTTGTATCCCTAATCCTCTATAAAAGGCACTATTGGCTGACCATTTGGAGCACTTGGTGTTAGGCTTAGTTTTTACAAGTTATGGTTATGCTTGTTTCTTGTTTTACTTTGTTGTAATTTTCTCTTGTTCTAAAGTGAAGCTATATTCATCTTTCTCTTCTTCTCTCTTTCTTTCTTCTTATCTATGAGTAACTAAATCTTCATCTTGCTTGGGTGAAAGAGTGAAGCTCTTGGTTATGAAATAAGGTTAGATTATTCTATTTCTTGTGCTTAAATGATATATTATCAAATGGACATTATATGTGTTGTATTTTGTTTCTAATTAATTTAAAAACCTTCTTTGTATAATGAAGATCTTGATTTATTGTAGACAATAGGATTGGTACAGTGAATGCTTGAACTCATTTACAAATGTTGGTAGATAATTAAAGGAATCATAATATGATTGCATATGTAATTGAACTTTGAATGTTATATTTTCCGATTGGAACCTCCGTTGTGTGTGGATTTCAATTGAGTTATAAAAAGAAATAATCTTGCCTTTAATTTATTACCAAGAGTGAATCTTCTAACCCAAGCAAGTTCTTCAATTCACTTGTGAACATCTTTTATTATTTTTGGTGTTGTGACAAATCCTCTTCATACCTCAATTAATTTTTCTTCATCAATTCCCTGTGGATCGACCTCAGACTCTTAAGAAATTTATTACTTGAGACAACCTGCTCTTGGGTTTGCATCCTTAAATCCCGCACATCAGTGAGGTATCCCAAGGTGTGGTGAGTACTCTAGTTTGTAAAGGTTGTCAAGCACCTGTTGAAGCTTGAAGATATAGTGGAAAATCTCTAGCGGTTACTTGAGGACTGGACGTAGGCCACAAGTGGATATGTGGCTGAACTAGGATAAACCTTGTGTTTGATCTTCTAAACTCATATCTTTACATTTGTGCATTTATTTTATATGCTTGCTTGAACGTTATTCAATTTGGCTTATTTAATTTGTGAGTGAGGTATTTAATCTCATTTATCTATTCACTTCAATCATCCAATAGCTTCAACGAAAATTGATAATCAAACGTTTTGTGAAAGATTTACGAAAGTATTTTACATACTCAATTCACCCCCTCTTGAGTATTGAGGCCACTTGGTAACACTAACGAGGAATACTAGGTTCCAAAATTATGAAATCTTGTATTTCAAAATTGATTCTCTTCCATCAGATCCTGAACCTCAACTTTCAGTTCCCGCTATTCGGCAATCCTCTATTCCTGTTGTACTATCACGTCAGTTGTTCTCCGCATTGCTCCTATAGTTGTAACCGTATCGTTAGTGTCACGTTCTGCTTCCACACGTGTACATTTATCATAAGCTATTTTCTTTCTTCAAAGACGGACGAATCAAAATACAATGGAAACCAGATGTAACTATTTCAAATAACATTGTTTCTTTTCAAAAATCAAACACACAGAGAACACAACACAAGCAAAATAGACCTAACCACAAACCCCAAAAGACTCAAACTGTGCTCTGATACCAATTAATGTAACACCCCCCGTAGGGCATCACATTTCTGACTCCCAACTCATAATCTGTAAAGAAGTTCATAATAGGTTTGAGTTATAAAATGTGAGTTTTAAAATTACTTCTTTACTGAAACATAAACTTACTGAAATCCATAAGTATTACTGAAAATATATTTAAACTGATTAATATACAATATTGACACCAATTAATATTTAATAATTTAAAGAGAAATATAAAACTAACAGACTCTCTTTTTTAACAGTAGCAAACCTCATCATGGGTCTTACTTAATAGCACGATACAATACTGACGGTAAAACTTAACATACTCATTTCTTCTTGTATCCATCTTGATGCATCAGACATATGTTCCTTGTTCACACTGCACACTATCGAATCCTGAATGGCTAGTCCTCAATGTTGTCACTAATCTCAGAGTATTTATCACCCGTCATGTCTAAGACAACTTGATTCATCTATTATTTAATTTTAATAATACAAACACAGCAAAACAATATAACAAGATCATCTATGCCAGTACCAACATGGTAGCACAGAGATAACACAAACAACATATCATACAGGTATATCATACCAGAATTCCAATAATGCCTTCAAAATTAATCAACTATCATCATCCAATCACTTATCAGTTCAAATATCATTCAATATACACGATAATGCCCTCAACATTATTTATCATCATCATCATCCAGTATTATTCAACAGTTCAATTATTTCTCAAGTATTTAGCAGTTCAATTATCATAACCAATACTCAATAATGATGCATATGTTATGCATGTGCACATAGACTCAATGTTTCTACTCCATGAAGCTAATACTCAGTTCAGAGAAGTCGATCCGAAAGATCTGTCTGTACCAAAATGCCTCAGACCAAGTGCTATAATTCTCATTTATATTTGCACATCTAGCATATACATGACATTCTTTACTAGATCTTGATTAATAATAGTATCTCGGTCAGGATCATCGGTGTATTGCATCGGTCTAACTTACGAGAAGAAGAGCTACCAACCACCCATGTAAGTAACCCGCACCCCGATGCCTCCTGTAACACCCTCTCTAGGGCATCACATTTTCCGACTCCCGACTCATAATCTGAAAAGAAGTTCACACAAGTTTGAATTATAAAAATATGGTTTTAAAATTTTTTTTCTTTACTGACACGTAAATTTACTGAAAATATTAGGTAATCATATTTCAATTACTCATTATTCAATATTGACACACAATTTAAAGAGAAATATAAATTGACAGACTCTTTTGTTCTTTCTTTTTCCACAGTAGCAAACCCATTACGGTTCCTACTTAATAGCACGGTGTAACACTAACGATGAAAACTTAACATACTTGTTCCTTCTCCTGTATCAAACTTGATACATCAGAACTCTACTCCTTGTCAACTCTGCTCCCCAACAAGTCATGAATGTCCACTCCTTATTGTTGTCCCTAATGTCAGAATGTCCATCGGAATGTCCATCTTGAAGCATCAGACATTTGTTCTATGTTTGTTCCTTGTCCTCAAACATCTTTTCCATTTCAACACTGTCTGCAAGGTCATTCTATGATGTTGTCTCCAAACGTAGAGGTATTTGTCACCCGCTATGTCTAAGACAACTCGTTCCTTCTACTGTATAATTTTAATAATACAGACATAGCAAAAACAACATAACAAAGAGGTGAGATCAACTACACCAATACCAACATGGCAGTACAGAGATAACACAAACAACAATATCATAATTACAATCATGTCATCATCATTATGGTTATCACACAGATACAATATTAAAATCATGCTATCAACATTAATCAACTATCATCATCCAATCATATATCAATTCAATTATCATAAACAACAATTATGATAATGCCTTCAAAGATTATCATCATCATCATCCAAGTATTCAAAACAATTATCATAGCCAATATTCCTCAATTAATATATATCACACAGATATAAATGTTCGGCTTTTATGCATGTACACAAGACTCAATTTCCTACTCCATGGAGCTAAACTCGGTCGGAGAAATGATCGAAAAGAATCATTTGCCGGTACCACATGCCTCGAGACCACGTGCTATAATCCTCATTTTGATTTTTGCACATCTAGCATATACACGACAGTCTTTATCGATCTTGATTAAGAATAGTGTCTCGGTTAGGATCATCGGTGTGTCGCGTCGGTCTAACCTACGGTTACAGTAGAGCGACTCACTGTCCATTATAGGCAACCCGCACCCCGATGCCCCCAAGGTCAACGAGTGACCTACACTACGCATATCGCACCCACTTAAGAGGTGTGTTTCTCCTAGGCAATCAGCCATATATCCGTCCTCATCGGACCATTCCAATGCATGTATAATGCACCAATTACCAATCACAGGTATAATACCAATCACAAGCTTCAACAAGAATCATATTGTATTTTCAACATGATGAAATCATGTTATCACATTTTCATAGTTATAAAACACTTTCGCCGTATTTTTACAAAAAATTGCGCAACATTTTAATTACGTTTTTCACAATTCCAAAAATATTTTTTTACGTTTTCAAATATCGTAACACTTCATTACGTTTTCAAAATTCTAAAACATTTTTGTTATATTTTTCACAATACCGTAACACTTCATTACGTTTTCAAAATCTTTACTGCAACTCTTCTCACACTTTTAAATCACGTACTAATTTTTCAACATTTTTCTTAAACACGTAAAAATATACGTTTATCAAATCTCATAATATTTTTTCACTGTTTCAAAATTACGTAACTTAAAAATCTTTCTTTTACGTCACGTGTCACGTAAATCATTTTCTTTCATTTTCAAAATATTTAAAACACTTTTCAAATCACATAATGATTTTTCGTTATTTTCACAATTACGTAAAAATATTCTATTGTTGTTCAATCACGTTGTGATTTTCAATCAGTATTTCAAATCACGTAAAATATTTAAATATACACCAAATCACGTAGAAATATTAAAATATTTTTCAAGTCACGTAGGAATACTTAAACATTTTTCAAATTGCGTAAAGCTTAAAATCACGTTTTTAAGATACGTAAAAACGTTTCTCACCATAATTTCATTATTTTTCCAATACGCAAAACATTCTTTAATATTCCAAACGTCATTTTGAAAACTACGTAAAATATACCTCAATATTCCAAATATTATTTTGGACTTTCAAAAACTCAATATCGTTTCTAATGTCATTTTTCACATTTTCTCTTTTAAGAAAACCTTTCCAAAATATATTTCACAAAATCACTCTCCAAAATCCCAAAGAATGATTCATATGTTAGAAACGTTAAATTATTATATTTTTCATTTTTTTCCAAATCAATTCTAAACACAACCTTCTTCAAAATAAATTGAAGTTGAAAACATTTTCGTTTACAAAAACTTGATTTTCTCAAGTGATAAACGCTCTGATTCCCTTTCCAAATTTGTTGTATCAAATTACTTTGAAATTCTCTTTTGTTTCATTTTGGAAACTTGTTCATAAAATCAAGACATTACAAACCTTCAAAAACGTGGGCATGACTATTGAAATCATGAAAACATTCTTTCTTTTTAAGTTGATAGGATTTTACACAAACAAAACCATTAAAATTTTGTTTTCAAAACCGTAAGTCTTATGGTCATAAAAACCAAACTCATTTGTTCAAATTCGTTTTTACTTTCTTTACAAATCCTTTTTCGCTTTCTTTGCAAATCCTTTTTCACTTTCTTTGCAAATCCTCAAAATCAACATTGTTATTTTCATTTAGAACTCATGTTTAGAAAAATACTTAGGAACTTTGTACACAAAATAAATCAATAAAAATCCTTCTAAAATTGTGTTCATGTTCTCTTGAAAAACAAACCCTTTGTTTATTTTTCATATTCTTCAAATCAATCCAATTTTATTCTTCCATGAAAATATTAATTTGTAAACACCTATTTTGAGGTGTCTTGTTTGAAATCCACCATGTTCTAAGTACTCAAAAATCAATTCTTTTGTTCTTGAAATTTTTCAACATGAACCCTAATCAAGGGTATCAAAATCGTAGCTCTTCCTTGGCTATTGGAGCCAAAAACCAATTTCCTTTCCACCATCAAGTCATGGCATATACATATATATTTCATCATAAATAATGTAAGCATACCATCAAAGCCATAAAAGCATGTATAGCATATCAAGCATATCATCAAAGCTATAAAATCATGCAAAGCATATCAAGCATAGAAAATTAATCAAAGCTCATAAACACCCACAAATTAATTACATGACCATGGATATGAATCCTCACATGGATTCCACATCCATCAAATAAAATACCATCTCTCACCACCATGCTTGGTTGGTGAGATGGATCTCCTCTTACCTCTTGAAGATCCTCCAAAGGTTCTTGATTTGCTTCTTTTTCCAAGTCCTTCACCACCAAGGGCTTCTCAAATACAAAATAAAACACACAAATAATTAATATACAAGACTTGAATAAGAAAACCATGGATTAGAATCATGGTTAGAACCTTGAAAATCAAAAGAAAAGTGAAGAGTACCAAATTTCACCATTAAAGCTTCAATCTTTAGCTTGAAGAACAAGGTTGAAGATGAATGATTTAGAGAAAATCTCCAACATGAAAGTTGCTTAGAATATCATGGAGATTCAAGATCTAAAGTTGGATGAAATTAAAAGAGCTTGGATGGTGATTTTAGGTAGTATGACCGAATGGTTTCTCTTGAAGCACAAAGATGAAATTTTTGATTTTTGATAGAAACTTGAAGCTTGAATTTGAAGATCAAGATGAATGATTTTGGAAAAACTCATAACTAGAGATGATGTTCTTAGAATGATGTTTAGGTTTAGAAAATCAAGTTGGATGAAATTTTTGAGTGATGGAGGGTGTTCTTGATGGTCATGGCCAAAACTTGCTTGGAGGAGAGGTGGAGAGAAAAGTTTGATGAGTTTTTGCTTTTGGAGGAGACAAAGATGATCAAGAATGATCAATAATGACCAAGATAGCTAATAATGGTCTTCAAAGCTCTCAAAATCAGACCAAAACCGTGCCCCCCTTCTTGCATTCTTCTTGAGTGCAAAAAAATCAAAAGTAAGCCATTATGATGTCTAACTTGACCAAGACATGCAAAAAATGACATAAAGCTTGTCCTTTGTCTCTTCTAAACACTCCAAAACCATCACCTTCTCTTCATAATGCATTCAATAAAGTTGTCTTCATTATTTGCCACCATTTGAAGCATTTCTAGCCATTGATTAATTCAATGGTTAGGATTTAGGTAGATTTTTAATTTTAGAAGACTAAATCTGACCATTAGATCTTTCTCCTTAAATTCTAACCATTAGATGTGTCTCCAAAATTAATGGTTAAGATTACTCCTTCAAACTTTTAATCCAAGGGTTCTAATTAGTCTTTGCTACTTTAGAAGACCAAATTTCCACCATTGATTAATTCTTCATCCAATGGTCATAAATGGTCTTTCATTACTTTTTAAGATTAAATCTCCACCCTTGATTTAATCTAAATCCAAATGGTTATAAATGGTCTTTGTCACTTTTCAAGACCAATTCTACACCTTTGATTACATCTATGGTTGATATCAAAGCCTTCCTAACTAAAGCATTCTCACACCATTGATTAAATCAATGGTTATTATCCAAGGCTTCTTTATTAAGTTTGTTTCTTAACCTTTGATTAAATCAATGGTTAATATTTAAACTAAGTATTCTCATCCAAGGGTATAAATTAAGTCAAGCTCTCTTTGTTGACTACGCAGTATAATATTTAGTCTTGTATCCTACAAATAATATTTTTATTGTATTTTTTATCATCCGATAATTAAATACAGTATAAAATACAGTATAAGAAATTTTCTAAAATTGTTTCCGGATTCAGGTTTAGTAAGATCCCCTGTCTCCGTCTAAACAGTACAAATTTTTCTATGCGTAGAAAATTTTTTCACTTTGTGGGACCCACTTGGGCCCACATATGCCACCTGGGCCCACATACCCCTTGCGGGGCCCACAAATAGGAAAAAATTTCAAAATCATCCATAAAATCACAAAAATTATAAAATACATAAATATCAAATCAGATTACGTAAATTAATTACCTAACGGTAAAAATTAAATTACGTAACGTTTTCCCCGGCCCAAAAATTTTTATTTTCCTGACACGGAGTAAATCACTCAAAACGATCAAATAAGCTGACGGAATAAACAAAATAATTTTACAAAGGCATGAAATTACTAAACAAGTAAAATTGTTATTAGCGTCAAAATTCTTGTTTAAGAGATTGGAAATTTGGGGTGTTACAATACTCCCCCTCTAAAAAGAAATTTCGTCCTCGAAATTTGATGAACGTGATTTCACATCTAAGGATGTGAACATTACTTTTTTAGCTTTTCTCTAGTCTTCATGTTGCATCTTCCTTAACGTCTTTACATACTATTCTAGCCAACAAAACTTTTTTTTTTGCTTGACGTTCAACTTCTCCTGTTCAAATGGATATCTCAAATTCTTAGTTACTGAAGATGTTAAATGTTACTCTAGAAAGAAAGTAGTTTCCATATTTCTGATACCAATACAGCGGTTATCAATCTTCATTCATGCCTAGAATAGTTTTTCTTAAATAATTTCCAACTAATGTAATGTCTTACTTAAAATTTTCTTATTCTCGTATCTCTATATATATATTCTAGATTTTGCTTGTAACAGGAAATGTCTCTCTAGCTGAATTCTCCTTTCAACCAACTAATTCTTAATCCAACAGTCTGCATACCAACTAATGTAACGCACTAATATAACGCATCACAGTACTATGGATTTCCGTTACTGTTTTTGATGATTTTTTTTCCTTGAAGAAATAGTTTCAACTTTCGAAGAATCCACCACGCTTCTGCTGCACCATTCTGATACTGCGTCATGGTTATAGATAGGAATATCCTTTCTTGCAATATATTCCTTCTTTCTTTTCTTGTATTACAATTGCAATACATGAAAGGAAATTACGGAGGTTCAGAAAGAAAAGGTAGCGAAATTATCTGATATGTTACTAGACATATCTAACAAGAATTTGATTTTGCCTGATATGAGTTTTTTTTTTCTGGAATACTAGCATTTTACTGAGATAATCTCATAAGATATGGTTGAAAAATAACCACTCCATTTTCAAAGATCACATCTATTTATGAAAGAGATAAATAGATCAAACTCACACAAATATTTGATCCGCAACAATAATTTGAATAATTTGAATAGCTCAATCGGTTAAGAATAGGTACAGAAGTAAACAAATCAGAGGTTTACGAATAACTCTAACATATAATTGATCTACTCAATCATATGCCATAAAAATTAGGTTATTCATAGAAATATTCAGTATGGTCTATAGGATTAGCTCCAATAACAAAATCTCCCTTGTTTAAATCCTCCGTTCAGAACATTCCTATTCCATTCCACGTCTCAATTCTCTCTACTACCCGAGATTTTACTAACAGAAAATTCTATTTTCAATGGAATACAATTTATGGAAATGTGTCCAAACTTTCCACACTTAAAACAAAGTGTTTCCTTGAACATCCAATCTTTCATTAAGTGCCCCTTTCCACTTCACTTCCGGTTCTCGGTTTCTCAATGGTCGTAATTTCATTTCCCATTGAAATCAATTACTTTCCCAATATCCCTAAGAAAATACCAGGTTCCAAAATTACAAAATCTTATATTCCAAGACTGATTCTCTTTCATCAGATCCTGAACTTCAACTTCTAGTTTCCACTGAACAACGGTCCTTTGTTCATGCGATCGTCTTTCCACATTGCTCCCGTTCTTCTTTTGTAGCCGCAATCGCATTACTAGTAACATGATCCACTTCCACATAAGTATAACTATCCCAAGTTATTCCTCCGTTTCTATTTGTACTTGTCACTTCAGTTGTCCTTCGCATTGTTTCTATAGCTGTAACCACATTATTATATCATGTTCTGCTTCTATACACGTACATCTACTACGAGATTGTTGTTGTTGTTAGCTTCTTGGAGATTGCAAGTACGTTTTACTTTGGAATCGCTTGACCTTACAATTTCCCCTTTTCGTAACCAAAAAGGTCCAACGTTCTGGTCTCTTATTGGGAATTCAACTCTAACAAAATCTTAGCTTCAGCTATCAATTATTGTTGTTGAACAATCTTCTGAGTTTGCTGTATAATTGCTTCAGCCACTATTTGTGTTACTTCCAAAGTTGCAGTCATATCACCACCATTACTTTTTGCTTCCAGACGCGTACATCTATCACGAGTCATTGTCCTTCCTTCAACGATGGATGAATGAAAATAAATGGATCTGATATCCATTTTATACAACTTATTTTGTTTCCTTTCTTCAGAAATGAATAAATTAAACTAAAATGGATCTGATATCCATTTTATACAATTCTATTTTGTTTTCCTTTCAGAAAACAAACACACAGAGAACACAACACAAGCAAAACAGACCTAACCACAAACCCCAAAAGACTCAAACCGTGCTCTGATACTTAAACCTTAAGCTCTGATACCAACTAATGTAACACCCTCTCTAGGGCATCACATTTTTCGACTCCCGACTCATAATCTGAAAAGAAGTTCACACAAGTTTGAATTATAAAAATATGGTTTTAAAAATTTCTTTCTTTACTGACACGTAAATTTACTGAAAATATTAGGTAATCATATTTCAATTACTCATTATTCAATATTGACACACAATTTAAAGAGAAATATAAATTGACAGACTCTTTTGTTCTTTCTTTTTCCACAGTAGCAAACCCATTACGGTTCCTACTTAATAGCACGGTGTAACACTAACGATGAAAACTTAACATACTTGTTCCTTCTCCTGTATCAAACTTGATACATCAGAACTCTACTCCTTGTCAACTCTGCTCCCCAACAAGTCATGAATGTCCACTCCTTATTGTTGTCCCTAATGTCAGAATGTCCATCGGAATGTCCATCTTGAAGCATCAGACATTTGTTCTATGTCTGTTCCTTGTCCTCAAACATCTTTTCCATTTCAACACTGTCTGCAAGGTCATTCTCTGATGTTGTCTCCAAACATAGAGGTATTTGTCACCCGCTATGTCTAAGACAACTCGTTCCTTCTACTGTATAATTTTAATAATACAGACATAGCAAAAAAAACATAACAAAGAGGTGAGATCACCTACACCAGTACCAACATGGCAGCACAGAGATAACACAAACAACAATATCATAATTACAATCATGCCATCATCATTATGGTTATCACACAGATACAATATTAAAATCATGCTATCAACATTAATCAACTATCATCATCCAATCATATATCAATTCAATTATCATAAACAACAATTATGATAATGCCTTCAGCATTATCATCATCATCATCCAAGTATTCAAAACAATTGTCATAGCCAATATTCCTCAATTAATATATATCACACAGATATAAATGTTCAGTTTATGCATGTACACAAGACTCAATTTCCTACTCCATGGAGCTAAACTCAGGTCGGAGAAATGATCGAAAAGAATCTGTCGGTACCACATGCCTCAGACCACGTGCTATAATCCTCATTTTGATTTTTGCACATCTAGCATATACACGTCAGTCTTTATCAGATCTTGATTAAGAATAGTGTCTCGGTCAGGATCATCGGTGTGTCGCGTCGGTCTAACCTACGGTTACAGTAGAGCGACTCACTGTCCATTGTAGGCAACCCGCACCCCGATGCCCCCAAGGTCAACGAGTGACCTACACTACGCATATCGCACCCACTTAAGAGGTGTGTTTCTCCTAGGCAATCAGCCATATCCAGTCCTCATCGGACCATTCCAATGCATGTATAATGCACCAATTACCAATCACAGGTATAATACCAATCACAAGCTTCAACAGTAATCATACTGTATTTTCAACAGTGAAATCATGTTATCACATTTTCATAGTTATAAAACACTTTCGCCGTGTTTTTTACAAAATTGCGCAACATTTCCGTTACGTTTTCACAATTCCAAAAATGTTTTTGTTACGTTTTCAAATATCGTAACACTTCTGTTACGTTTTCAAAATTCTAAAACGTTTTTGTTATTACCTAAACTTGTAGTATAGTGAACAACACCGGATCGTCTCCTCAAGGATCGTAGATGCAATTTGATCAAATCAAGTGAAAGTTAGAAAAAGGGGGGTTTTGATGGTTCAAGGATCACAGTGACAAGATTTAAAGAGAAATAACAATTAGAAGAACAGTCAATTCAGAAATCTATCCGAGATTGGGTGGATTCAATCATAGACCTTTCAACAAACACCTGAAATACATTTGAATGGTTAACTTGGATCTAACCGAGATCTCTGCATCAGATCCAGAATTCATACTAGACAATCGTCCAGAATTCAATTGACAAGTGATAAACACAAATCTGCAATCGCACCATTCATGTAAATATATATCAATTTAAGCACCGAATTCAATTAACCTAGGCACAAATTAGTAACCTAACCTCTTCAATTACGTGATTAGTTTAGATCAATCAGTTCTAAGTTTCATCACAAATCTCAATCTTCAGTTATGTGATTAATTCAGATCAATCAGTTCTAAATTTTATCACAATACTTAATCTTAAACCAAGATCAAATCAGACCAAACATAAACAGAATCACCATTCATGCATTCAAGATCAAGAGAACAGAAGAAGAAGAGAAGAGGAATTCAAATATAAATCAAATACATTACATAACCAAGGTCTCAAGAATCCAAGCCACAATATCTTCAAGAGTCTCGAATTGACTAGAAGTGACTTAGCTCTCCATTACAATGAAGGAAAAATATACAAGAACTATGAAAAGCTATCTCTAACACCAAGTGTGTGTTTTTTATTAGAGCTCTCCACATGCTTCCTTTTATAGAGGATTTAGAGTAGTAGTAGATGGGTAGATGGGATTAGTAGGTGGGTGAGTAGGTGGATGAGTAGGTGGATGAGTAGGTGGGTAAGTAGGTGAGCTACCTTGTCTCCGAAATTCTTTATTGCTGAACTCATTGATTTCGTCATTTCTGAGCCAAGTGGTCTTCATGAAAGTTCTAGGAAATTGTCTAAGCTTTCCAATGGCTCTAGAAACACCCAAAAATTCGTCCTACAGCCCAAGATATGACTCAATTACTACAGACTATTCAGGACCAGTTTCAGCACCTCTGTTTTGACTTTCAGACCCAATATCTCCATCAAGAAGCCCGAATCAAGTTTTGTGCTTGACATGAAAGTTGTACATATGGGTCTTAACTTTCATATTACAAATTTTCAGCCCATTTTATATGCCCAAACTCGAATTATGTTCTGGTTACTACACATTGTTCGGGTTCCAGTCACAAATCCCGTATTCTGATTTCCATGCCCAATTAACTCCACTAGATGTCTGAAATTGACTTTGAGCTCTTCATCAAAGTTGTAGAGCTCTCTCTTATCTTTCCTACAAGGTAAAATTCATAATTATCAGACATTTAGAACTCAAGATATGGCTAAAATACAGAAACAGTGTAAGACCCGAATAATGCTGAAAAAATCAATTAAGTCCGATTCGAGTTCAAACTTACAAAACATAATCAAATTCAATCAATTAAGTACATGAAGAGTGCAAACGACTAATAATGAGGGTTTATTAATGTATAAAATATATGATTATCAGATTCCCCCACACTTAGCTTTTTGCACTCCTGGGCAAAACATATAAAACTAAAGTTAGAAGACAAAGACATACGACACAAACTTAAAAGCTAAAAACTCTAAAGGACTCAATGAAGCAAGAAGAGCAACAAGAAATTCAAGAGATCAAAGCATAAATGAGGTAACATTTCTTCACATCTCAAACCAACAAGCAAGGAAACTTCCGTTGAAAAGAATGAATTAAGAATGATAGATCTTCACAAGATTCCCTCTCAATCTCTCAAGTGTTTAAAAGGTAGGTATTTCACTCAATTCAACCCATGAAAATTGCACTACCATAAGCTTGCTTATCTTCTACTTTTCCACTACTCAAAACACATGCACACACAAATCATGAGGACTTTATTCAAGGTTGTAGTGAGGTCAAGGTAACAGAAGAGGATAAAATGAATATGAGAAGATAAATACCAAAGAGAATAAAAGCAAATGAGAGCTGAGTTCAAATAACAAGCATAAAAGTTCATCTCAACTCTAATGTATATCCCTTTACATATTCATTTCCCAATCCTTTTCTCTTTTTTTTTTTATATATATATATGAACATAACTATATACATACATTTTTTTTTCTAGGCACTCTTTCTTTTCTTTTTTTTTTCAACAACCATTTTGTACACACACCCCCACACTTGTTCAAAAACTCATCCATTAACCAGGCTAATGTTCTTTTATTCCCTAAGGTAAAGTAAGAACACGATTTTTCATTTAAGGCACATAATGAGCTAGAAACAAGGAATGGTCAAATAAGCTCAAAGGGGTTAAGCAAAGGAAAATATACAAGGTTGGCAGGAATCAGAGAATTTTCGAGAAGTCAAAAGAGTTCTTGATATCATATTGAAAACAAGGTTGGCTATTTGGTTAAACTAGATAATTAAGAAAGAGGGCCTCAATCATGTTTATGCATGCAAGTGAAATGTAGCCTCAAAAAGAATCAAAGCAAGTTCTAGAGTGGTCATTAACATGAGTGAAAATCACACAAGAAAGAAGAGAATGGCATAAATGTTGAATCCATCCATTAGGCTCAAAATCTCACAAGGTATGCATCCATCAGACTCAATTCATCAGTTCAATCATCCATCATCAAGCATATCAGATCAAGAAGGGAGAAAAGTTATTCAATCATGCAATGAACCCTTTTTTTATTTTTTTTAACAAAAAAGAAACATGCTAAAATCTCTCCCCCACACTTAATATAAACATTGTCCTCAATGTGAAAGTGATAAATAAAACAGAAAGAAAAGAGCAACACAACCTGATGAAGGGCGAGATAATGGCAAGCAGAAAAGATGCGTAAGAATCAAAGCTGCAACAGAACCTGAAAACTCACAAAACAAATGAGTAAAATGTAAAACCAAAATAACATGACTGGAATAATATAAAATTAAAGAGGAAATGCGGGTCTTTTAGAGTCAGATTCCCAAGATCAGTAACACTTACTTGTTCATCTCTGAAGAGATTCCACAATTAAGAAGTTCATGATGTACCAGGCCACAAGAATGCGTCTCAAGAGTCAATAAGGTATAACTTACTGACTCCTTACTCAGCCATTTAAAGTGAAGTATGTTTTTTTTAACTTCTCAGATTGCGAAAACCATCCCCAAAGATCTTGAAAACAAATCTAGTTGGGTTGCCTCCCAATAAGCGCTTGTTTAACGTCATTAGCTCGACGTTGGGACACTTCTTAGTGATCTTTATAATGTGGATGGTAAAAGCCCATCACTTTCACTTCCACATTTTTTGGCTTGAGATGGTGTCCATTGGTCTTATTAAGTGAGGTTGGTGAAAAGACTCCACCAAAATCCCATTGGTTGAAACGTGATGACCAAGTTATAGTTGACACAACATGATAGCTTTCACTAGGGTCCCATTGGTTGAAGTGTAATGACCAAGTTAAGCTTGAAGCATGAGGGCTCCCATTGGGGTCCCATTTGTCTTTCTTAATTTCCTTGAGTTCACCAATGGCATGCAACACGTGTAATTGCAATCCTGCTTTCATTGATAATGCTGGACCATGGCCTAAAAACAAAATCCACTTCAGTAGTTACTAGTATCTGCTGACTTTCCTCTTTCTTTGAAAATTCCTCAATGGCCTTCAACTCCACGTCCTTATATGTTTCAGATTCTGCAACTACATTATTGATAGATCCTTCTATATCATTAGATCCTGCGTAAATAGAATCATTAGTTTTCAAATATGCAGAAATTTCAGCACACACAACATATTTTATATCACCATCATGATCAGCACATGAGTTGTAATTGATAGAATCATCAAAACCAATTAAATCAGGAAATTCAGCACACAACTCATCATGAGTTTCCTCAACTAAGTCTGCATATAAATCAATATGACAATTAGAATGCAGGGAGTTGGGAATTGTTTGGGGAAAGAGTTGGTCTGACTCTTGACATCTCAGTTCATTAACAGTGGTTGTCAACTGATCAATTTGGGTTGTTAAATCCTGAATAGTGGCAGTGAAATTCTGCTGGAACTCAATTTGGGTTTTCATCAAGTCCTCCCATGAAGGCTCAAGTTTTGTGGTTGATGGACTTGTTATCTGTTGGAATGGCTGCTCATATTGAAATGATTGTTGCTGTAGTGATGCCGTATTGCCATATCCCAGATCCGGATAGTATTCCCAGCTAGGGTTGTATGTGTTGAAGAAGGGGTCGTAACTCTGTTGCTGCTGTTGGAACTGTGGTTCATCAGGAAAATAACCAGGTGTTGCAACAAATTGATCTGGAAAAACAGAACTACCATACTGAAGTGTAGGGCATGCATATGTGGGGTGAGATGAACAAAAACAAATGTTACACACAAGTGTAGCGTCCTGCACAGGTGATTGTTGTCTCACTACTATATGTCTTACCAAAGAAGTCAACTCCTCAAGTTTTGACTCCATTATGCATGGTCCATTGTATCCTTAAAATGCAACAGAATGCAACAAAATAATAATGAAAGAAAAAGAAAAAGAAAGAGTTCGATGATAACTTAAAAAGATCATATCACACTTATGGATCCCCAGCAACGCGCAAAATTTCGACGAGCGCCGAACTCAGTCAAAATTATAACCGAAGTTATTACCTAAACTTGTAGTATAGTGAACAACACCGGATCGTCTCCTCAAGGATCGTAGATGCAATTTGATCAAATCAAGTGAAAGTTAGAAAAAGGGGGGTTTTGATGGTTCAAGGATCGCAGTGACAAGATTTAAAGAGAAATAACAATTAGAAGAACAGTCAATTCAGAAATCTATCCGAGATTGGTGGATTCAATCATAGACCTTTCAACAAACACCTAAAATACATTTGAATGGTTAACTTGGATCTAACCGAGATCTCTGCATCAGATCCAGAATTCATACTAGACAATCGTCTAGAATTCAATTGACAAGTGATAAACACAAATCTGCAATCGCACCATTCATGTAAATATATGTCAATTTAAGCACCGAATTCAATTAACCTAGGCACAAATCAGTAACCTAACCTCTTCAATTACGTGATTAGTTTAGATCAATCAGTTCTAAGTTTCATCACAAATCTCAATCTTCAGTTATGTGATTAATTCAGATCAATCAAGTCTAAATTTCATCACAATACTTAATCTTAAACCAAGATCAAATCAGACCAAACATAAACAGAATCACCATTCATGCATTCAAGATCAAGAGAACAGAAGAAGAAGAGAAGAGGAATTCAAATATAAATCAAATACATTACATAACCAAGGTCTCAAGAATCCAAGTCACAATCTCTTCAAGAGTCCCGAATTGACTAGAAGTGACTTAGCTCTCCATTACAATGAAGGAAAAATATACAAGAACTATGAAAAGCTATCTCTAACACTAAGTGTGTGTTTTTTCTTAGAGCTCTCCACATGCTTCCTTTTATAGAGGATTCAGAGTAGTAGTAGATGGGTACATGGGATTAGTAGGTGGGTGAGTAGGTGGATGAGTAGGTGGGTAAGTAGGTGAGCTACCTTGTCTCCGAAATTCTTTATTGCTGAACTCATTGATTTCGTCATTTCTGAGCCAAGTGGTCTTCATGAAAGTTCTAGGAAATTGTCTAAGCTTTCCAATGGCTCTAAAAACACCCAAAAATTCGTCCTACAGCCCAAGATATGACTCAATTACTACAGACTATTCAGGACCAGTTTCAGCACCTCTGTTTTGACTTTCAGACCCAATATCTCTATCAAGGAGCCCAAATCAAGTTTTGTGCTTGACATGAAAGTTGTACATATGGGTCTTAACTTTCAGATTACAAATTTTCAGCCCATTTTATATTCCCAAACTCGAATTATGTTCTGGTTACTACACACTATTCGGGTTCCAGTCACAAATCCCATATTCTGATTTCCATGCCCAATTAGCTCCACTAGATGTCTGAAATTGACTTTGAGCTCTTCATCAAAGTTGTAGAGCTCTCTCTTATCTTTCCTACAAGGTAAAATTCATAATTATCAGACATTTAGAACTCAAGATATGGTTAAAATACAAAAACAATGTAAGACCCGAATAATGCTGAAAAAATCAATTAAGTCCGATTCGAGTTCAAACTTACAAAACATAATCAAATTCAATCAATTAAGTACATGAAGAGTGTAAATGACTAATAATGAGAGTTTATTAATGTATAAAATATATGATTATCATCCACACACTGACCCATTCTCAGTTCAATTTCATAATCTCATAATCAGGGTCCACGCACTGGCCCAACAGTAATCATACTGTATTTTTAACAGCGAAATCAAATTATCGTATTTTTATAGTCACAAAACACTTTCGTCGTGTTTTCACAATTGTGCAACACTTCTGTTACACTTTCATAATTTTGCAACGTTTCTGTTGCGTTTTCAAATCATGTATTGATTTTTCAATGTTTTCTCAATCACGTAAAAATATTTATACGTTTCTCAAATCGCATAGCGATTTTCCACGATTTTCACAATCGCGTAACTTAAAAATTATTCTTTTAAGTCGCGTAAACGATTTTTCATCATTTTCAAAATATTTAAACGCTTTCCAAATCGCGTAGAAATATTTTAACATTTTTCAAATCGCGTATCTTAAAATTCACGTTTTTAAGTTACGTAAATCGTTTTTCACCATAATTCCATTACGAAAAATATTTTTCAACCTTCAAAAATTTCATCTCAACCTTTCTCATAATAATATAACTTCGTACTTCATTTTCTACATTTCCATATTCAAGAAATCCTTTTCGTAATAAATTCTACAATTTTACCCTTCCATTGAATTAAATCAATGTTTTTAACTCTAAAATTTACTAATGCTCTCCAAAACCCAAAGAATGAGTTACACGTTAGAAAACATCAAATCATTCTTATATTCTCCATTTTTCTCAAATCAATTCTAAAATCAATTTTTTTTCAAAATAAATTGAGGTTCAAACACTTTCAACCTCACTTTGTCTTTCGTAAACGAATCTCCATTTTGCAAGTAACAAAACACCTTGTTTCTATTTTCTTTAATCCTTGTACTAAAACACTTTGTTCAAACACTTTGTTTCCACTTCGAAACCACTTTGTTTCATAAAACCAAAACTATTCCAATCTCCCAAACACCGTGGAGTCTTTGGCCATTGAAGCCATCAAATACTTTTCCTTTTAAGTCAATATGGTTTTACACAAACAAACCATTAAAAATTCTTCACAAAAATCGTGAGACTCATAGTCTTTGAAATCAAATCATTTGTTCATTTTTATTTTTTACTTTCTTTGCAAATCCTTAAAATCATCAACTCATTGCTCTTTTCATTTAAAACTCATGATTTGTAAAATACTTAGAATCTTTATATTCAAAAATATCCTTTAGCTCCATTAAATTCCATTCTTGTTTTTACACAAAATAAATCAATAAAAATTCTTCTCAAAATCGTGACCACTACTTCTTGAAAAATAAACCCTTTGTTTATTTTCCTTACTTTTCTAATCATCTAATTTTATCATTCATGAAAATATTAATTTATGAACACCTATTTTGATGTGTTGAGGCCGAAATCCTTATGGTCTTTGGAACCAAAAATTATTTTCCTTTCCAACAATTTTTATGCCATACATCACATATAATCAACATATATATCACAAGCATACCATAATCAAAGCAATAGATCATGCAAATCATACCAAGCAAAGGCAAATAATCAAAGCACATAAACACTCACATATAATTACATGACCATGGATATGAATTCTCACATGGATTCACCATCCATCAAATACACAACCATCTCTCACCACCATACTTAGTTGGTGAGATGAATCTCCTTCTTACCTCTTGAAGATCCTCAAAAGCTCCTAGTTTTTGCTTCTTTTTCCAAGTCCTTCACCACTAAGGGCTTCTCAAATATAAAACAAAACACACACATAATTAATATATAAGACTTGAATAAGAAAACCATGGATTAGAATCATGGTTAGAACCTTGAAAATCAAAAGAAAAGTGAAGATTAATAAACTTCACCAACAAAGCTTCAATCTTTAGCTTGAAGAACAAGGTTGAAGATGAATGATTTAGAGAAAGTCTCCAACATGAAAGTTGCTTAGAATATCATGTAGATTCAAGATCTATGGTTAGATGGAATTAAAAGAGATTGGATGGTGATTTTGGGTGGTATGGCTGAAATTCCTCTTGAAGAACAAGGATGAAGTTTTTGATTTTTGTGAAAGAAAGACTTCTTAAACTTGGTTAGGATAAAGAATGAAGTGAAAACACTTACTTTTCCTTCCTACCAATTTCGTAGATCTCCATGGAAAAATCCCTAAAAATCATAAGCAAATGTTAAAATCAATAACAAGTGTAGAAATAGGTAAACCATGGTTCAAACATGGCTTAGAAAATCAAAACTAAAAGATTGGGTGAAGAAATATGAACTTTACCCTTTTTGATAGAAACTTGAAGCTTGGATTTGAAACTCATGATGAATGATTTTGTGAAAACTCATAACTAGAGATGTTCTTAGAATAAGGTAAGGATTCAAGAAACTAGGTTGTGTGAAATTAAAGAGTGATAGAAGACATATTTAGGGTGCTTGGCCGAACCATGCTAGAAGGAGAAGAAGAGAAAATTTTCTAAGAGCTTTAGGTTTTGGAATGATCAAGAATGATCAATAATGAGTGATAATGGTCATAGACTTTTTGCTATGGCCTTAAGACACCAAAACCGTAGCCCCCCCTTCATGCATTCTCCTAAGAGGCAAAATGATTAATAATGATGTATAATTGACTAAAACAACTAATAATGTCTTCAAACTTTTTCCTTTAGCTCCTAAAACAAGCACAAAATCGTCCCCCTCCATCCATGCCTTCAACAAAGTTGTCATCTTTTCTAGCCACCATTTAGAGCAATTTAAGCCATTGATTAGATCAATGGTTAGGATTAAGGTAGACTTTTGATTAGAAGACTTAATCTAGGCCATTAGATCTTTCTCCTTGAAATCGTAGCCATTAGATACATCTCAAAAATGAAGGGTCAAGATTACTTTTTCTTACTTTCAATCCAAGGGTCATAATTAGTTATAGCCATTTTAGAAGACCAAATCTCCACCATTGATTAAATCCAAATCCAATGGTCATAATTGATCTATCTCCACCGTTGATTAAATCCAAATCCAACGATCACAAATGGTCCTAGCCACTTTATAAGATTAAATCTCTACCCTTGATTAATTTTTCATCCAATGGTTATAAATGTTCATAGCCATTTTATTAGATCGATTCTACACCGTTGATTGAATCGACAGTTGATATTCAAAGCTTTAAAAATTAAACTTACTTCCTATTGGTCTGTCAAAAGTTGTCATAACCATTAATGTTGACTTAGCAGTATAATATTTATTTTTATCTGCTATAACCCCACAAAAGAATATATTTACTGTATTTTTATTGCCCGATAATTAAATACAGTACAAAACACAGTACAATAAAATTTTAGAAACTATTTCCGGATTCAGGTTTAGTAAGATCCCTTGTCTCCGTCTAAACAGTACAAATTTTTCTATACATAGAATAATTTTCACTTTGCGGGACCCACTTGGACCCGCGTAAAGATACCTGGGCCCACAAACAACTCAAAAACAATCAGAGAAATATAAAAATTTATAATCATCCATAAAAATCACAAATATTAGAAAACGTATAAAAATCAAGTCAGATTGTTAAAAATAATTAACAATCAAGAAAAATAAATACATAAAGAGTTTCTCCCGGCCCGAAAATTATTATTTTCTTAACATTGAGTAAATCACTGAAAACGATCAAATACGCTGACAGAATACTCAAAATAATTTTACAGTACACAGAAATCACTAAACAGTAGAATTCTGTTAACTGTCAAAAATACTGTCAAATATTTAAGAAATTTTGGGATGTTACAGAGCTGGAGTAGCATGCTTATACGTAAGGCTGGTGTTTGATTTGTTATTGATTAGGATTAGAATTTTAATTATCTTGTTTTATTTGTTATTGATGTTATGTCATATGTTATGGATAGTGAAAAAATGGATATTAGTGCAGTTAATTCCATGACTTTTTTAATCTTTCCAGCCATAATCTTTCCTTTTTTTTAATAATTTTTTATACTGAGGTAATTTTTAATCTTTTCTAATTCTTAATCATAGTTCGAGTAGAAGAGACTCAAATCTTTTTAATATGTAATTCTGAATTTAATCTTAAAATTTATATATATGAAAATAATACTGCTAAGAAGACCTCCATTTAGACACTTAACCGTATCTTAGAAGATTAGTCTCTCACCTATTAGGTGAGGGATACTCTGAGAAACCTTAACCATAGCTTCTACGTCTTACAGGTTGCTCTTCCTGCCAAAACCACTATTGGAACATGTTGCTTACAGCATTACGTTGAATCTATATTGGCTCTTCAAGAAGCCGCTCACAAGGTTAGTATTAATTGCCATTATTCCTCCTGATTTGGTTACTTATGTGGTAAAACAGAAGACATTGATAAATTACTCCTGATATGAGAGTGGCATGCCTTCTTAAGTTATTGATTTCAAAACAAGGTTTATAATTACTAATTTTGCTGTAAGTTAATTTTTAAAATTTTCATAGGCTTAAATTCAGTGCGGAAGTTAATTGTGTTTGTGTATTTGAACTAAGGACCAAGCCATGTGTGGGCATTCCTTTATAAAATATGTTGACCTCTGTAGTCTAATTCTTGGGCATCCTTTGTGATCATTAAATTTAAATATTTGTTCCATTCGTTTTCTTCTGCACCCAGCATGCCAAATTAGATTTTGGATGCAAATGCCATATTTTATGAGGCTTTGATTGATTTGGTACAGTATACTGCAATTGGTTTCGTGTGTTGCATCTGCTTCATTTATTTGTCTCGATTAATTGAAAAAGAAGAAAAGACAATCATACAATTCTGGTTGAATTATTTTTATTTGAATATTTTGGGATATTTTTCAATTATGTACTTTACAATTAGTTCATGTGTTTGCAGATATTATTCGATAAATTAGCCAAGGGTGGAACTATTAAGAGACTCATAGAAGAAAAGGACTTGGTTCAGGTTAGTTGTAGAGTATGTCGTAGGATCAACCATTATTGAATTTCAAGGTAAAATTCTGTTACGTTGATTGAGTCAGCATTCAGCAACAGACAACTTGATTCTTTCATTTTGAAATATAAAGTGCTAGTTTACAAGTTTAGTTGCAAATTTAACAGCTTTACTTGATTATTTAGATTTTATGATATTTGACATGTTATTTGTTGATGTTATCTAGCTTCTTGATGACATCACATGCATTTTGATTTTTAACACTTTCTGTCGTGGAATGTAAATTTTCTATGGCTTATTTCTCTATTTTGATATTGCAGAAGAATGTGAGTGAAGCAAGAGTTCTTTAGGTGATGACATTATGCTGCTTGATCTATTTTATCTAATACTAAGTCTTCTTTACCCAATATTAATACAGTAATGTACTGAAAAAATCATTAAAAGGCAGTGCCTATCTTTTTAATAATACACCACTTCATCTTTTTGTTTTCAATGGATCACATCAATTGGTTTCTGGAGAAAGAAAGCTCGACAAAGCAAGTAACAGTAACATTTTTTTTGTGGCTCAAAATATACTTTTACCTAATGCAAAATTATTTATAATAATTTTGCCTCCATTATTAAGTGTGGAGTCTACTAAAGTGAGAGCATTTCATGGGCATTGATTTTTTTGTTATTAATAATATTTTAATCTTAATCTTCTGCAAGAAACAAAATCATATTAGACATTCTGATTGCAACTTGTAATTTAATAATTAATTGTTGATTAAGACAATGGTTGGTTGAAAAAAATATGCACATAGGATATTGAGAAGTGGGTTTGTTTGACTTGTGGGAAAGTCCAGGTTAGTGGTGAAGGTAAATGCAAAGATCAATTAGAACCATTGAAATTTTGATTTAGCTAGTTGCCTAGATTTTTGACTTAAAGTATGAGCACTTGCCTACTTCTTCCATGACTGTTTTGAACCAAAATAAGTTGCTTATTTCTATTGGATTTACCTCTTTATAGTCAATTTTTATTATTTTTTCTTACCACTTGTGCAAGAAGGAACTCCTAAGGACTATTGCTGGATGACTTCTTGTAGTTAGGCAGGACATAACCACAACTTATGCTCGTGCAACAGCTACTAGTTTAAATCCCAACATTGTTTTTGCACAAGCATGCCTGTGATATCTTAAAAACCGTGGCAAATCTTGGGGCTGATTCATATTTTGTAGCTGTGCGATATTGTGTAAATAATCTTAAAGATTGTTATATTGTGGACAGTATGGAGCTAAAATTATTCTCTATCAACCTATTGTGCATACCTCTTGAGTGTTTCTTCTATAAGACTTCCCAGGTTAGATTAATTACATTAATCCTTAGTGATTTTTGCCATGCCTCTGGACTAAAGGTGAACCTTGAAAAATCTAAGTTGATCTGCTCCAAGAATGTCTCTAGAGCCAAATGTGAAAAGTTCACTAGTATCTCCTCTATTCAATTTACCGGGAACCTGGGAAAATATCTTGGGTTTCTGCTCTTGGAGGGGAGGGTGAGAAAAAGGGACTTTAATTATATTGTGGAAAAAATGCAAACCAGTTTGACAGGTTGGAAGAACCGGCTCCCAAATAAACCTGGCAGGCTTGCTTTGGCCAATTCTGTGCTTGCTTCGGTACCTCTATACACCATGCAGAACCTCTAGATTCCACAATCAATGTGTAATAACATTGACTCAATTATTGGTGATTTTTTGTGGAGGAATAATGAGAATTGGCCACAGAATTCCACAATCAATGTGTAATAACCTTGTATAGTCAATCACTAAAAGTGTGGTTGTTCTAAATATTGGTTATCGGTATAGAGTGGGTATGGGCGGCGTCTCTTTCTAGTTTGACTTGTGGTGTGATGGTGGTCCACTTTGCAATCAGGTTGATTATGTCAATATACAGGATGTAAATCTTAAAGTCAACGATGTCTGGAGGGAGCATGCTTGGAACCTTGGAACCTTGACTTCCAATCTGCCAAACCATATTATTCCTTCTATTCTATCTAATTCAGTGGCTGAGAACTTGCATATGATGATGTTTGGTCTGGGATCAAGAAGTCAGTGGTGTTTACACTGCAAAATCACCAAACCGTTGGCTGGTAAATCTTCAAGATAGGGTGGGGGAGCATGGTAACTGGGATTGGATTTGGAAACTTTGTGCACCTGAAAAAATTTGATTTCTTTGTTGGTTAATAAGTCACGATGCAATCCCTACTGTTCTGAAGTGAATTCAGTAGGGTACCTGTGATAGGCACAATGCAGCAGATTCCTCCGAAGCTTGGCAGCGGCAACGGTGGTGTGAGTGGGTGGAGCACCGCAAAGCACTCCGACGCTCAAGTTAGACCGTGCACAACTGACGGGGATAGCTTATATCTCGGAGGAAGTGCCTACGTTTGGCGCTTGGCCTAGTATTTATAGGAGCATATGCGAGAATCCTAGAAGGACTCGTCTTGGATGCGGGTGAATCGGATTGATATCTTAGTGAAGATTATCCTTCCTTTATTGTAGGATATATCCCTATAATTTGGGATTTATATAAGGAAGGTATCCGATCATCTCGAGATATCTCAGTAAATCCTATAATATCGTGAATCGACGACCGGCGCGATTACGTATATTTAGGGATTTATCCTCGAGAATAGATTAGTCACCGTGGTCACTTTCGTCTTGACCCGTGGTCGAAGCGTGTCGTGAGTCTTTCTCCACACGGCATTGGGGGGAATCCGGTTACGCGCATGCCGGGTTGATCCCATGGATCGGGATCCGGATCTCGGTCCGAAACGTTGCCCCCGACTTGGCTCTTGGATGAGACGGACTGAGTCAAGTTTAAGATGGATCAACCACCGCATGGCTGACGTAACGATTTACCGGGAAGGTGTTAGACCTCAATTTATTACCAACGTCCTTGTTTTACTTGGTTATGGGCAAAAACTACTGTTTTCCAGTTCGAGTGCTGAAGATATATTCAATGCGAATCCCGAATGTGATCTCTGGTGACTTCAGCTTGCGATTCTCTGGGAAACTGATACGTGGACTTTATTGGGATATAAAGATTCTTGGGAAATAACGTTTCTTTTTTAGGGAAAACGTTAGTTTCGTGGGGATTTCCTTAACTGCTCCCTATCTTTGTGGCCAATAAAAGATCGGGACATTTATTTTGGCTGACTTCATGGGATCAGGTCGCCCTTCACGCGACCAATCAGAGTCCTTTATTTATGCTATAAGTACTGGATGCTTCTTCATGAGCTTGCATGCTCTTCTTCATCATCGCGCAAAGATGATTTTTCCCCAGGGGTTGAGTGTAGTTCTTTCTTCTTTCTCCTCTGCTGTGAAGAGAGTTTCATCGTCTATAGAAACCATACTTTTATTTTTCCCAAAGTTCTTAAAGAGATTTGATCTTCCCCTCGCGTTTTTTCTTCCCGACAGAGGCCTTTCTATCTTGGCGTAAAACCGGGTAGCTATGCATTTGGGGAGGCGGAAGCCTTTCTATCCTGGCGTACGCGGGGAAGTCTGACCCTACGTGTTGTTAGGATGGAATCATGCTTCCGTCCTCCGTTGCATGGGGACCCGTTGGAGCACACTGTTCTTCTCTCCGTCTTCTCGGCGGTTTTCTGGCAGGCATCCGGCCGGTCTTTTTCGAAGTAACGGCTGGAGATGCAAGGATGCCTGGCCGAAGGAGTGATGACTCCCTTGGGGCAACCTGGGGTGGTCTGCTTTCTTTGGCTCGCTACGCAGGAAGCAGCGGGTATCCGCTTCCGCCGCTGTCCGTTGAGAAGGTGGGAGAAGGACGGGTGAACAGAGGGTTCCTATTCCGGAGTGGCTTCAGTCTGTTCCGGGGTGGAAAACCCGTTGTGGCTGCTCCATGACTTGAGGCAACTCGGAATGGCTGACACCGGGGGAGGATTCTTCAGCTAGAGAGGCCGGGTTCCCTTCCGACGAGCGCAAGAAGATCCCGGTCTTTAATTGCATCGCGGATAGGTCGTGCAAAGAGCATTGGCGTTCTTTCCGTGGTCACGATCCCGGTTGGTCAATGTTCTGCAAAACCAATCCACTTTTTTAAGAGACCGTGGTTTGGAGATGTGGATGGGGTACCAGCCAGGTGGCCGAAGATACTTGCCCCCTTTTCCGGGACTTCCTTATGCTTTCTGTTCTCTCAAGATTTTGCTTTTCTTCTTATTCAGTTGTATGACGATGTGTGGAATGAAAATGACTCAATATATGTTTTCCTTTTTCTGAATTCGTTCTATATTTCTGCTTGACCTTTTGTCCCACGCGATTCTGCCGGGGTGAGTCCAACGCTTATCCCGGCAAAAACCAAATAAAGACATTGCCGGGGTTGTTTCGATTCCGGCCCTTAGTAACGGCTATAAATATGCCTCGGAATTAACACGTCGTGTGTAGTAGTTAATTGGTCCTGGAATCCGTGGTACTAACCCGGGTTCTCATTCAACGACGCTTTAGATTACTGTGTAACCGTCCTTTCAGCTGCTACTATAGCTGTGTGGGCTACGTGTCACGTTTTTGTTGGAGGGACGTGCCTAGAGCTCCGCGAGCCATGATGGGCGTCTTTTGAATTTTGCCTTGGAGGGGACGGGAATGCCCCCTAACCGTTCATCCGTTGATGGACCCTTTATAAATAAGGGTCGAGATTTGTCTTCTTTACTCTATCGTTTTCAAACACCGCCGCGACTTTTCTTTGAAAGCTTTGGCTCCTCGTTGCTTTTTCATTGTTCTAGCACAGCTTCTCCGCTTTTCGCTTTTACCCAGTAAGTTGCTTCCTTTCTAATTTCTTGTTGTTTGCGCTTTTCAGAAAGTAGGATAGCTAGGTGTTTATGGTTTTTGCTTATTTTCAAGTTGGGCTTAGTAGTTTAGGTAGATACGGTCACCTCCCTGAGGCACCAACTGCGTCGTGCCCCGCGCGGTGGGGGAGTTCCCCTGAATACTTTATTTCCAGTGGGACAGGAGGTCGGTAGGGGAGGTTAGGGTTACCCCGCTCTCCCTGTGTCTGAATCTGTGAAACTATTGATTCTGACAGTTTTTTGCCGACTTCTTTGGATGTTCTCAGGGTTTCCATGGCCAAGGGAAAGAAAGCTAAGGTTCAGCCCCCACTTCACGATGCCCGTGATCCGGCGGTAGACGAGTTGGTTCGAGTGCGGCGGGGTCCCGGGTTGGTATGCACTTGGGTGGTGGATGACGTATGGGAACGTCAATCTAGGTTTTCGAGAGAGGCCGTGCTCCGAGAGTCCCTCTTTGCCTTGGAGTTGACTGTGAACAAGGCTCGAGACGACGAGTTTGAAGTTGTCTGTCCGAATTGGAACGAGAGGGTGTGTTCCTGCCGGGAAGAGGGCTCACATTTCATGTTCCTGTACGAGCCGCTTTTCCTTAAGTTGGGACTGAGGATGCCGTTCTCTGACTTCCAGATGGATATACTCCGCACTCTTCAAGTAGCCCCTTCACAGATCCATCCTAACGGTTGGGGCTACATCATTTCGTTCGAGAGGTTTTGTCGGTTGATGGGCCTCAAATGCTCGGCGAAGATCTTTTTTTATTTTTATACAAGAATAAACACCCAGGGGTCGGTGAGGCAGACGAGCTGGCTTGTCATTCGATCCCGGCTTGGTCGTAAGTCTTTTGATGTTTTCGAAGAAAGCTTCAAAGGGTTTAAGACCTCGTTTTTCAAGATAAAAGCCAGGGAGGGATGCCATCCTTTCTTCCTCAAGCCGGACGGGGAGCCGGAATTTCCGCTGTATTGGACGCGCCGGTGCTGGGACGTGCCTCTCAACATGATTGAGAAAGAAGAGGGGGATCTCGACCCCGAGGAACTTAGGACCGCGAAGTTCATAACCCGATATGCTGAGAAGCATGGGTACATCAACATTAGAGATGTCCTTCAAGTCCCTGGTGATGATCTTCTTTACACTTTGTTAGGTAGGGATTAGGGCGTTTAGTGTGTCCCTAGGAGTCTTCATATATCAATGTCTCAAGATGTACTGACTGTGTTTGTTTTTGTTTCTTTTCAGTTAGCAATATGACGTCGGGATCTTCCGTGATTGCACTGCGGTCTTCAAGGAACCGGAGGAAAGGGAAGAAAACCGCGGCTTCTTCCTCCACAGCCATTCCGGACTCAACCGATCGGGGCGCGGCCGCGATCGAAGAGCAAGACGAGCCGGAGTCCCCTGCCCCCATTCTTAGGTCCCGGAAAAGGCAAGCTGTCGAAGGGCCTTCTGAGCATGATGGCCGGTCGTCGGAGTGCGGTGACAAGGAAATGGCAGACGTTTTGCCGGTCATCACGGGGAATTCTGAGCCCGGGCCCTTCATAGATGGGCGACTCCTGAGTGGCGAGGTGAGGCAGCATATTGCCGAACAGGGTCTGCGCCAAACCTTAGCCGCGCTCCAGAGACAGGCTCTCCGGGCGGCAGCCGAGATCCGTGTGATTGAGGTCACCATCGAGAATGCTGATCGCCAGGCGTCGGCAGAGCTGAGGACCCTGAAGAAGGAAAAAGGAGAGCAGAAGTTGGCCGCGTCCCTAAAAACCAGTGAAGACAATAGAGAGAGGGCCGTCGAACTGGAGAACAAAGTCGCTGAGCTGGAAAAGGCGTTGGCGGACTCTGAAGCTGCTAGGAAGGCCGAGAAGCTTGAAGCCGACCGAAGCATTGGCGCTCTGAGGGCCGAGGTGGCGGAGCTTGAAAAGGAGGTGGAGGAACTGGACGGAGTGGCTGGAAACGTTGGGGAGGAGCAGTTCCAAAATGCTGTGAAGCAGATCCAGCACTTCAACCCCGGGGTTGACCTTATCTTGGAGGGTGTGTCCTCAGACAAGATGTTTCATAACGGCCAGCTTGTAGCGGTCGAGGCTTTAGCCGCGAAGGCTCCTGGTGGCACCCCGGAGGTTATTCAGGTCCCCAAAGAGGAAGAAGGCTGGGGCTTCGGTGTTTGAACCGCCCCTCGCTTTTTTTTTTTTTTTTTTTTTTTTTTTTGGCCCCTGCGTGGGGTTTTACTGTTTGTAAGGACAATTATCCCGTGTTTGGGGTTTTATATCTAATTGCTTTGTTTGGTTATTCATTTTTGTTTTTCATGGTCCGACCTGGGTCTAACGCCCTTTTTGGTAGTTGTTATGCCGGACTTGGAAAACTGTGCTGTGAAAACCATGGTCCGGGATCGTTCACTCATGTCATTAATTGAGTGGTATTCCCAGGGACTTAGGTAGGAAAGAGGCCTTGGTCTTTAATCTAACGCTTATAATAATGAAACGTAAAGAGATTTTAGACTTAGCCCAAATGAAACCTTAATCTGTATTCCAGTGCTTGTTGCGGGAAGCGTTTGGAATTTTGAACATAGGTAAGAGTGACGCCTGGTTAGGGCATTTTTCGCGAAGGCCCGTTTGTCCAGGGCGCTAGCATTGCTTTTGACCTCGCCCGGGGTAAGTATCCTATTAATCGTTCAGATTTTAGGAACCCTTCTTGGCTTAGGTGTGAGGAAGGAGTGTGTACATTCGATCCGTACTGTCTCCTATCGACTTTTTAGAGCAACGCGTTAAACCGAACCAGGTTTCTGTGAATAGTAACTTTATTACTGAACTTGGGAGAACAGAAGTCTGTACATAGCGTACTTATTTAAAACAAGAATGGATCGAAGATAATTCTTCGAAGAAGGTTGAGCCGTATGGGCTTTTAGCTATAGTATTTCCTTAATTTGTCCGTATTCCAGTAGTTTTTGACCGGGGTCCCAGATAACGTTTCCAGTGTGTGGGCTCCTTTACCCGTACTGGTGACGACACGATAGGAGCCTTCCCAGTTAGGGGCCAGTTTTCCCTGGGAGGCATTTTTCCCTCCTATGTCGGCTCTTCTGAGGACTAGGTCGCCGGGCCGGAATTTTCTCGGGACCACTTTCTTGTTGTATCTGGCCGCTGTCTTCTGCTTGAGGGCGACATCCCGTATGTGGGCTACGTTTCTTCTTTCTTCGAGCAAGTCCAGGTCCTCTCTGATTAGGCTGGGGTTGCTGTCGGATGAAAAATGTTGGTATCGCCAGCTCGGTTCCCCTATTTCCACCGGGATCATAGCTTCGCAGCCATAAGTCAGCTTGAAAGGGGTTTCTCCCGTCGTGGAATGGGGGGTGGTCCGGTATGCCCAAAGAACATGGTCAAGTTGCTCGACCCAGTTCCCTTTAGCTTCGTCTAACCTTTTTTTTAAGCCCCGCATGATGATTCTATTGGCAGCCTCTGCTTGTCCGTTCGTCCTGGGGTTCTCGACGAGCTGCAGTGGTGTTTAATTTTCGCACGGCAGAGCTAGTAGCTCCTCGAAGGCTTTGTCTTTGAACCGGGTTCCGTTGTCACGTGACTACGCATTCTCGGTATGCCGAACCGGTAATGATGTGGCGCCAAGTAAACTTCAATTGGCCGAGGTGATGGTGATCAGGGGTTCGGCCTCGATCCATTTGGTAAAATAGTCTACTGCTACCACCAAATATTTAAACTGCCCTGGGGCCTGGGGGAACGGACCTAGGATGTCCATACCCCACCGGTAAAAGGGCCATGGGACCGACGTCGTGGACAATTCTTCAGAGGGGGCTTGAAAATGATCTGCATGACGTTGACACTTGTCGCAAGTTTGTACGTGTGCGTGAGAGTCGGCTTCCATCGTTGGCCAATAGAATCCTGCCCTTAACACTTTTTGGGCTAGGGCTTTGGCACCTAAGTGGTGACCGCAGCTTCCTTCATGTACTTCGGCTAGGGCGTACTCTGCTTCTTTGGGGGTCAAGCACTTTAGAAGGGGGGAAGAGAAACCACGCCGGTATAGTCGACCGTTGTAAATGGTATACCTGACCGACGTCTTTACTAATTTGGAAGCCTCCTTTGGGTCCGTTGGCAGCTTTCCGTGGTGCAGGTAGCCCAGTATAGGAGTGATCCAAGATGGTTGATGATCCTCCACTTGGGATACGCTATGATCCGTGATGGAGGGTTGGGAAAGAGTTTCTTGAATTACAGACCGGTTGTTCTTGCCGGGGCTTTTTTTTGTGCTTTGGCCCTTAGATAAGAGGTCGGCTCCGGAGTTCTGTTCCTTGGGATGTGCTCTATCCTGACTTCTTCGAAATATTTTAAAATTTCTTGGACCTTGCTCAAGTATCTCGTAGGAGGGGCTCTTTAGCTTGATAGTCACCTCGGATTTGAGAGGTTACTAGCTGGGAGTCACTACAGAGTTTGATCCGTGTTGCCTCCGGATCCTTTGCCATTAGCAGTCCCCGGCGATTGGGCCTCGTATTCGGCCCGATTGTTTGAAGTTGAGAACTCAAACTTCGGGAGTGCTCCAAAGTCAAACCTTCTGAGTTTTCGACTATCACCCCGGCCCCGCTTCCTTTGGGGTTCGACGATTCGTCAACAAAGATGGTCCAAAAGGCTTTCTTTGGGTCGCCGTTGTCTGTTGTGAGTTCTGCCAGGAAGTCGGACAAAGCCTGGGCTTTTATTGCAAGTCGTGGTTCGTATGTAATTCCAAATTCTGAGAGTTCAATCGACCACGCAATCATTCGCCCGGCCAGGTCCGGTTTGTGTAGTACCTGTCGGATAGGTTGGTCGGTTCTTACTACCAGAGGGTGGCACTGAAAGTATTGCCGAAGTCTTCTTGCAGTAATGATGAGCGCGAAGGCGACTTTCTCGACCTTTTGGTACCGGAGCTCAGGCCCCTGGAGGACCTTGCTCACGAAATAGACAGGCTTCTGTCCCTCGTCGGTTTCCCTGATCAAAACTGAGCTTACGGCTTCATCGTGGACGGACAGGTACAAGTAAAGTGTCTCTCCGCTGTCCGGCCTTGTCAAGATAGGGGGGAGGACAAAAGACTTTTCAAAGATGTGAAGGCGTCCTCGCACTCTTGAGTCCATTCAAAACTTCTTCCCTTCTTGAGCAGTTTGAAGAGGGGGAGAGACTTGTAAGCGGCTTTGGCTAAGAACCTTGTGAGGGCCGCTATACGCCCGTAAGTTGTTGTACCTCTTTGACGTTGCGGGGACTCCTCATGTTGAGGACGGCCTGGCATTTATCCGGATTGGCCTCAATTCCTCTATGCGTTAGCATGAATCCCAAGAATTTACCGGCCTGGACCCCGAAAGCGCATTTTTCCGGGTTTAACCTCATATTGTATTTCCGGATTTGTGCAAATACTTCTTCGAGATCCGCCGTATGGGAGCCGGTGTGTGGGGTCTTGACTATCATGTCGTCTATATAGACTTCTAGCATTTTTCCCACTTGGTTTTCGAAAACCTTGTTCATCATCCTCTGGTAGGTGGCTCCTGCGTTCTTTAGGCCGAAAGGCATGACCTTGTAGTAGTAGCTCGCCCTATCAGTGATGAAAACGGTTTTATCTTCATCCCCAGCGTACATGGGAATCTGGTTGTATCCGGAATATGCGTCCATAAATGATAACCATCTGAACCCGGAGGATCCGTCTACTAACCTGTCCACATTGGGGAGTGGATATGGGTCCTTGGGGCAAGCTTTATTCGGTCGGTATAGTCTACGCACATCCTCCATTTTCCGTTGGACTTTTTTACCAGGACCACGTTGGAAAGCCATGTGGTGTAGGAGATTTCTCTGATGAAATTGCCATTTAGCAGCTCTTAACTTGGTCTTCGACGACTTGTTGTCTCTCGGGACCGACCTTTCTCTTTTTTTTGCGCGACCGGCTTAGCGCCTTCTTTGATCGACAACCGGTGGCAAATGAAGCCGGGATCGAGTCCGGGCATGTCGGAGGAAGTCCAGGCGAAAAGGTCCTTGTTTTTCAACAAGAGTTCGAAAGCAAATTTGTTTTTCTCCTTCATCCAGAGGAGCTCCGACTTTGGTTACCTGCCCAGGATCGTTCCCGAGTTGAAGGGATTCCAGTTCGCCTTCGGGTTGTGGTCGGGTATCCCAGATTTCTTCTCTGACGTCCAACTCGGTCATCAGAATGTTGGCCTGGTCAATAGTCGGGGTAGATACAGGGCGGTTTGATGTCCGGGGTATTTTGCAAATCTTCAAACTCTCATTATAACACTTTCTGGCTGAAACCTGGTCGCCTTTAATAGTGACGACGTCATTGTTCTTGTTGAGGAACTTCATCACGAGGTGAGTGGTGGATATTACCGCCCCGAGAGCGTTGAGAGACGGACGGCCCAGGATAATGTTGTAGGCCGAGGGGCAGTCCACGACCAGGAATTTTACCTTCACAGTCCTGAAGAGTGTAGATGACCCCAGGGTTAGATGGGTTTCGTAATATCCTACTGGAGTGATCTTCTCACCGGTGAAGCCCGTCAATTCTCCAGCATGGGGGGTCAAGTCGGATTGCGGGAGTTCCAATTTTTGGTAAAGGTCTAAGAACATAATATCGGCCGAACTCCCTTGATCGACGAAAATTCGACGGACTTCGGCGTTGGAAATTACCCCGGAGATGACGAGTGGGTCATCATGATCCGGGATTATTCCGCCGTAGTCTTCGTCTGAGAAGGTGATGAGAGACGCTTTCTTATTTTCGACCTGTGTTCTTGATCTGAATGGGCCACGCTAAAAACTGCCATTCTGAGGGCTTTCTTCCGAGCTCCGTTGGAGGATCCTCCGCCGGCGAAACCACCGGCAATGGTATGGATCGTCCTGTTGGGCTCGGCGCGGTGATCATTGTTGCCGGCGGGGGGAGTATTCCTATCCCTGCCCTGTCGGTCGCCGTTATTACGCCGAGGTGGAGTCGGGATCTTCTCCTCGGACTTCTCGTCTTTCTTTCGCGCGGAGGGACGGACTCGTCTTTTTCTTTGTCTCCGCGCTGTCATCTCCTTTCTTTGTTTTGGGCACGGAGGACATACCGCTGCAGTGCCCGGCCTTGATCGAAATTCAATGGCGTCACGCACCGATGGCAATCTTCTGTATCGTGGCCATAGGCTTTGTGCCACGTGCAGTGTTTGGAGTGATCTTTCTGCCTCTGCCTCTTAATAGGGGCGGTCTCGGGACGTTCTGGAACTCCGTGTTCATTACTTCCCTCAAGATCGTTTCCGGGTTGTGTTCAAAGGAGTATAGTCCGCATAGTTTCTTCGGGGTGGGCTACCTTTGGAGGTCGTGACCTTGAGGGATTCGGCCGGGCTTTTGGTGAGGGGTTCGCTTTTGTTGTCCCACCTCCCGTGGTCTTCTCGTTGCCTCTTCCGGATAGACGTACTTTCGGAACGTTTTCGGAAGTCGGTCGATTGTCCGGCTTCTTTTTGCCGGGACTTGAAGAAGTCGAGCCTATCAGGAGACCGCTTCGGCGTAGTGCAAGGCTATTCTGTCCTCAAAGTTTTCTACGTTGGCGCGGCGGCCATAAAACGTCCGACGTAATCCGGAGGCTTTCATCCTTCCCCGGCGGACCTTGGCCAAGGATTCGATGGATTTAGGCTGTTCCTTGCTCGTGGTGTACCGCAGCAGTAAAACGCCGCGAGGTCGGACCAATCCACGATGGTCCCTCGTGGCCATTGGCCGGTGAACCATTTGAGGGCCCCCTTCTTGAGGGAGAGAGGGAAAGCTCGGCACAACAATTCCATGGATCGGCCGTAGAAGCAAAGGGATTGCTCATAGGCATTGATGTGCTCCTGAGGGTCCGTGGTTCCGTCATAAATTTCGAGGTTCGGAGGAAACTTGAAGTTTCTCGGAACCCGGAATTCCATAAGCTTGTCGGAGAAAGGTTGTTCTATGGCTCCTTGGTTCCGGTTGTTATCTCCATTATGAGGAATTTTCTCATCGTCGTGGGCCCTCGTCATGTTATTTTCCATGTCGGTTCGTCTGTCACGTCGGCGAGGCTCTGGTTGGCCTCCATGCATGGCGCGCTGCATGTCTTCGAGTCTCCTAAACTGGTCGTTGAGTAGATCCATATGCTGTTGCAGCATATCCTGGAGTTGGCGTTGAGAAGCCCGAGATTGGTGCGTGTGTTCGGAGTGTGACGCACGATCGTCGAACTCGTTGCTCGGGTTTCCCAAGCGTTGGTGTACAAGAATTTTGCGTTCTTGAAGGCTCTGGCCGCCCTTTTGGGCTGGGAATTCGAGTCTATCCCTGACAGGAATCCTGCGTGACGGGTTAGGAGATTCCTCAGAAAAAGAGGTGGAGTGCCCATCACGTCGGCTTCCTGGTCGGGGCGTTTGGTTTCTCACGGCAGAGGCTTGAGCCACAAGCGGAGGTAATAGCGGTGGTGGATGCTGCATGTCAGGATCTTGTCTTTGGTTGACTGAGACTTGAGCAGCGTCTCTCCTGGAGTTTTGCCTCGTATTCACCATGATTGGGTGGGATTAGAATTTTAAAGTTCCCCACAGTCGGCGCCAATGTTCTGAAGTGAATTCAGTAGGGTACCTGTGATAGGCACAATGCAGCGGATTCCTCCGAAGCTTGGCAGCGGCAACGGTGGTGTGAGTGGGTGGGTACCTGCAAAAGGCACTCCGACGCTCAAGTTAGACCGTGCACAACAGGGATAGCTTATATCTCAGAGGAAGTGCCTACCTTTGGCGCTTGGCCTAGTATTTATAGGAGCATATGCAGAATCCTAGAAGGACTCGTCTTGGATGCGGGTGAATCTGGATTGATATCTTAGTGAAGATTATCCTTCCTTTATTGTAGGATATATCCCTATAATCTGGGATTTATATAAGGAAGGTATCCGATCATCTGGGATATCTGTAAATCCTATAATATCGTGAACTGACGACTGGCAGTTATGTATATTTAGGGATTTATCCTCAGAATAGATTAGTCAGCCGTGGTCACCTGCTGTCTTGACCCGTGGTCAGAAGCGTGTCGTGAGTCTTTCTCCACGACGGCTGGGGGGAATCCGATTACGCGCATGCCGGGTTGATCCCATGGATCGGGATCCCGGATCTCGGTCCAGAACACCTACTAATGCTTTTCGACTCCGACGCAGATTGGCTATGGATGCTTCTTGTCATCATTGTCAATGTCTATATGAAGATATCACTCATTGTTTTCGTGAATGTCCATAGGCGAAGCGGTTATGGCTGCGTTTGGGCTTTGAACAACTACCAAACTTCCTGACACTCAACCTTAAAGACTAGATTTTCTGGTTTGCTACTAGACATCATTGTAGTCTTTCCCTTTCCTCAATTTGGTGGTTGTGGAGAGCTAGAAATGTGGTGGTCATAACACAGGAATGCTGTACTGATGATGACATTTTTAGGTGACTGTTAGCTCTTCATGAATCTATCAAAGCAGTCTATGGTAACTCTGTTGGTTCTTCTACAACAAGTCAACAACTATTCGGTTAGTGTCTTGGGAAATGCCTCCTTCTGGTTTCTGTAAGTTGAATGTGAATGGTAGAACCTACAGTAATCCAGGAAGGGCAGGGTACGGAGGTCTTATAAGAAGAGATGATGGGTCATGGTTGATGGGGTTCTCGAGGTATTTTGGTATTGCCACAAATTTACTAGCTGAACTATTAGCCTTGCGTTACGGTCTGAAGTTGGGGTGGGATAAAGGTATTAGAATGCTTATTTTCCAATCAGATTCACAAGATGCTATTAACCTGATCATCAAAGATGTCTCCCATTTTCATAAATACTACTGCATCATCCAGGAAATAAAAATGTTGCTTGATTAGGATTGGGAAGTAAACCTGGAACACGTGCTAAGGGAAGGTCACTTTTGCATAGACACTCTTGCCAAGATTGATGCTAAGGAGGAAAACATGTTGAAGGTTTGGAGCAACCCTCCTCTAGAATTAGACAGCTTCCTTTTAGCAGACTCGATGGGTATAGCTTTTGTTATATAGTTGTTTTCTTTCTTTTTCCACTGTACCAACAAAAAAAGGCAAATGTAGTTCATTTGAAAGTTGACTTATTTTCAATGTAGCTTAAATTTTTTTTAGTGATATGGTACAAATTTGCACTCTAATAAAAAAAAATTGTTAGGGTTGGATGACTAACCAAATTATGTTTTATTTTTATTGTGCTTTCATTCGCAGTTTTTGGAGCCATTTCATTTTTGTTCTTGTTATCCATGTAGAAACCACAATTCTAAATATTTGATATTTGATTTTGTACTTATAGATTATCCATGAAAAAGTATAATTAATCTTTTAATTTTATGCAGATTTTCTTATTTTTAAAATTTATTGTATTTTATTTGTTTTTCAATTTATTATGAATAAAAAATATATATTATTTGTTTTGTTTTGCAAAATTTTGTTTTGAAATCCCAATTCCACAAATATCCAAAAAGAAATTTTATAAATGAAGAAAATTGAATTGTTTTATCTAAATATAAAATTTTGAAAATAAAGAAAATTCAATTGCTTTATTTAAACACAATATTTTGAAAATAAAGGGAATTTAATTGCTTCAAATTTCCTTATATTTTAAATTTCTTAAATATTTGAAATCCTCCACTCAAACGCAACAATGGTTAGGAATCATATGCAACCTGCTGAACATATCAATGTGTAAAAGTTGGTATTTGTTCTGAAATGGATTCAGAATGTACCTAAGATAGGAACGCGTATGGTTTTCCTCCGTGCACAGCTGCTATTAAGCGTGTTGAGCCAGGGGGGTGGGTACCTGCAAAGAGACTCTAACGCTCAAGTCAGACAGTGCACAAGTAGGGTTCATGCAATGGAATAGCAGATACCTTATTAGGTTAACTTGGCCTGGTATATATAGAGCGTGACTGGAATCCTCATGCAATCCGTATAGGACGAAGGTACATTAGGATCGTGCCTTAGCAGAGGTTTTCAGCCCACGATCGTTGAGGTCCGTCTCTGACCTGTTAGGACTGTCCCATGATCGTTGAGGTCCGTCTCTGACTTGTCGGGGCTGTCTCCTTAGTGGTCAATCCTTATTGTAGGCAGTTATGGTCCCCACATTTAGGGTTATAACCGGCAATTGTGAGAATCTACATGGGTACGGTGATCGTTATAGTCCGATGCCGAAGACCGAGGTCACAAGGTCTAGGCCAGGGTGTTAATGGTGGAGTTCGGTAGTTCGTGTGTCAGGTCGATCCTTCCGGATGGGATCCTGGACCACGGTCTAGAACAGTTGCCCTCACCTTGGAGCTTGGATAAGACTAAAGTGTCAAGGTATAGGATCATCGGGCTCACCACGGACTATGCCCTAACTTTGAAGCCGAGTTCCGCGGTGTCTCGTATTGAGGCTGAGGTTCATCATTGAGTACGGGGTACTCTCGGAGGTCGAGATGTGGTTGGAGACCATGGTGGGTCCTTGCCTACATCACCATTCCTTGTTCTGAGGTTTTTCTCCTGTTACCCCTGAGTGTGGTTCATGGGGTTGTTTGACTTGCAACAACGTTCTTCATTGGTCTTGGATTCTTTGGAAACCGTTGCCCTTGATTTCTTCAAGAATTGAAGAGCCTTTAATGGGGAACGTCAGCTTCGCACAGTTTCCAGCCATCCACTACTCTTGTAGCTAATGGAAACGGGAGAGCATTAAACGCAGATTTTATGGTTTGACAGGCTCTCCCTTCCTAGGAATCAATCAAAGTGTTCCTTCCCCTTTATAAATAAGGGATGTTTGCGTTTGATTTTGGCATTCCCTACTTCCTTTCTGCGTCTCTATTTGGAAGTGACTTCTCTCAGAGAAATGGTTCCTTTTTTCTCTGTGTGTTTCTGGAGAGTTTTACCTCTTGCGAGGGTTTTCTTCTTGTTCTTCCCTAAATCTCTGAAGCTTTTGTCATGTCCTCGAAAGTGGTTTTTCTACTAGATATCTCACTTTTGCAGCGTAATTATAGAGGGTGGTTTACTTCCCCAGCGTACCCTAATTGCTTGTTTGATATTTGTCATTGCTAGGGAGGTCCGAGTCACTTATCGTGTTGGACGGGGTTCTTCGGAGCTGGAGTGTTTCACTCTCCTTGTTCTTGCCCAGGGCTGTAATGGTTGCTTCGCCCTGAATAAGCCCTCGGGTAAGCAGGGGAAACTATTGAAGCTACTCCATGCCTTGAAACAACTCGAGGTGATCGTGAGGTCGGCTAAGGATCTAGCGGAACGATCCCCTTTATGGGAAGTTGTGCCACGTCCATTGGGATAGAGTGCGTTCCGGCCTTTACAGGTGGAGGCAATGCAGAAGATTTGGCAGTCTGGAATCCTGACTCTAGTTACCGAGGTTCTTCAAAGCCAATCCACTTTTTCAAGAGGCTGGAACAGATTCTGGAGGAAATGTGGATGCGACATGGCCCGGGATGTCGATGATGTTGGTTCCCTCCTCCAGGGTCTTTCATGCCTCTATACTTTCTTTTCCCACTCTTTGATGTAAGATGATGTATGGAAAGAGAAATTAATAAAATGTTTCCTTTGCTTTGAATCTTGTGTCTTCTATTTTTCTCTCTTCTATTATTCATGGTAAATATATTATACTGGGGTGAGTCCAACGCTCACCTTGACGACGCGATATGTTAAGTTGTCCCCAGCTTGGTACTTAGTCAAGACCGGTGAAGTGCCAAGTTTAAATACTTGGATCCGAGGTCTCTGTACCTTAGGAGGACTTTAGTGAGGTCCTAAGGTTACGTGTCTCTTGGCCTGCTGGATAACTGTCCTCTTGACTACCATGACAACTACGTGGACCGCGTGGCGCACTCGGGTTGAGTGGACGTGCATAGTGCTTCGCGCGTCATGATGAATATCTTTTCAAATCTGAAGTGCTCGGATGGAATTGCCCCCTAACTGTAACCCCTATAAGTAGGGTTTTAGCCTTTTTGTTTCATTTTGTTGATTTTCATCAAGACTGGTGGCCTGAGGCGATTTCTGAAGAGCGTTGTGACGGTGCAAAGCGGTTCTAGAGCTTTTGGACTTCCCAGAGCTTGATTTCTTCCTTCTTTACGTCCTTTTTCTTCAAGGTATTTTCCTTTTTCTTGACTTTGATTCTGTTTATTTTCGTTTCGTGAATGGTTACGCACCCTTTCTTTACTGCGAACAAGGGGGGAAAATCGTTTATCCCCCATCTTCTGATGGTGTTACCCTACGGAGCACCTCTTCCATCGCACTACGTGCGACAGAGGTGTCCTTCTGAGGTTCTAACCTTGGTGGGTGCGGAGGCCAGTGCATGGGTGCATTCAGTCTTTTTCTATTCGCCCATTACCATGTTTAGATCTTTGAACTTAACTGGTTCTAACCCTGCACCTCTGTGTGTCTTCCAGGGATTCAAATAGCCAGAAGGAGAGCGCTCGTTCTTGAAGCGCCTACCCCGGTTCCAGAGGCTCGGGAACCGGAGAATCAAGAGGCCGAGAAGGAGGCGATTCGTATTCACCAAGGTCTGGGATTGGCTTATACCTAGGTCGTAGACGATGCCTTCGATAGGATCTCTCGCTACGAGTCTGGGGCAGAGCTGGACAAATTAATAGAATATTTGGAACTTACCGAGGGAGGATCTTAGGATGACGAGTTCCTGATCTTGTCCCCGGGGAGAGAACGGGTGTGTTCGACCCATCAAGCGGGGGAACACTTCATATTTCTCTATAAGGACTTCTTCACGAGGTTTGGGCTTCGCCTTCCCTTCAACGAATTCCACATTGCCATCCTTCGGACTCTTCATGTTGCCCCCAGTCAAATCCACCCCAATGGTTTGGCAAATATCCTGGCTTTTGAGAGAATATGCTAGTTGTTGGGGTTGCGATGCTCCGATGGGGCGTTTTTCTATTTCTATACGAGGTATTCCGTTCATGGTGCCCGCGCTCGTCAATAATCTTGGTTGTCGGTGCGATCTCGGCAAGGAAGAATGGTCTTCTTTCCATACTTGGAAAGTTATAAGGACTTCAAGGAAAAGTTCTTTAAGTTGATGGCAGACAGCGACACTCATCCTTTTTGGTTGGGGAGTGACAGGGAGCCAACATTTAGCCTATACTGGAATCCGACGGCATGGAGCATCCTGTTAGACCATTTGTGTACCGCAAGTGCACGGGTCGTTCAAGTAATACAGATACAGAATAAAAGTTTGTTCCCATGAGGATATATGGTTTCCATTACTAAGTAATAACCAATAGCTTAGCTAAATTCTATCCAAGAACATATAAAATAAAGAAATGCAAATAATCTAAATCTAAACTACTAAAGCAATAACATAATGGTTTAGAGATCTAGGAAATCCTTCTTCACCTCCTATTTCATACTAATGATATGCAATCCTTATAAGCAACATCAATGATTAATTAGTTTAGCTTGAAAATCTGATTTAGTCAAAAGCTTATGTCTAGGTCGATCAACCCTGGTGTCATTTACCTAATCCATTATGTTTCTTATGTTTGCATGAGGACTAGTGTAAACTCTACTAATGAATGATCCATTCTCAAACACACGCTAATATATGTGATAAACACATATTTTATTCATTAAGAAACCCTTATATTTAGTCATTTACACTCTCCATATTCTTAATTGATTGAGTTTGACATGATTTTGTGAGTTTGAGCTCAAATTGGTCCTAATTGAATATTTTCAGCATTATTGAGATTTTACACTATTTCTGTAGTTTGGTCATAACTTGAGTTCCTGATATTTGAAAATCATGAATTTTATCTTGTAGGAAAGCTAAGAGGAAGCTCTAAACCTTTGATGAAGAGCTCGAAGTCCGATTCAGATGTCTAAGAGACCTAAGTTTACATGGAAGTCAGAATACGGGTTCTGTCAGTAGAATCCGAACAGTGTGCACTCATAAAATCATATCTCAAGATGTAATAATGGAGATGGGCTGAAATTTGGACAGTGGATAGTCAAGATCCAAATAAACAACTTTCATGAAGAACACATTTTTAGAAAAAGAAGTCTAGTAGGTCATTTTGAGCTTGCAAGTCGGAACAGAGGTGCTGAAGTTGGGTTTGAGCAACCTACGGTATTTGGGACATATCTTGGGCTTAAGGAAGCCAAATTGGACTAACCAGCTATCCATTTTATAGCCAAGACAAGGATCTACAACTTTCATGAAGAACACTTTTCGTGGTTCTGAAGTATAGTGGGTCGTTTTTGGCTTCCAAGTCAGACACGAAATTTTCGTCCTCAACCACCCACTCATCCATCCACTAATCCACTCATCCATCCACTAATCCACTCATCCATCCACTAATCCACTCATCCACTCATCCACTCATCCACTAACTCACCCATTCATCCACTCATACACTAATCCAACCACTTAACCACTCCACCGACTCATCCACTAATCCATCCACTCATCCATCCACTCACCCATTCATGTCCATAATTTCCCACTCACCAAAAGTCCTTTGGCATTTTTCACTAATTCAACCACTCAACCATTCCACTCACTCATCCACTAAACCAATCCACTAAACCAACCCACTAATCCATCCACTCAAACACTCCACTCACTCACCCACTCATCCATCCACTTCCCTTTGTCATTTTGTTACCTTAGACTTCTATAAAAGGCACCATTTATCATGAACAAGATGTAACTCTCCTTCATTTTCTCTCTTAGTTTCTTGTTTCTTCATAATTTCTTCTTGTTTCTTCATAGTTTTTCTTGTGATTTCTTTCTAGCTATGTGTAACTAAACCTCCCTTGGTTAAGGGGGTGATGAAACCGCTAGTATTAATGTTGTAAACTTTGCATATTTGATTATTTCAACACAGTTATGTTTTTATTCATATATTTCTGAATCTATTGTTGGTATGAAGGTTTTTGTACTTGTTCCTACTTTCAAAGTAGTAGATCTAGGTTTATTATGCGCGGTTGCGGTAGTAGATCTAGTGGGATGTATGATGTTCATGTGGGTATAATTATCTTTGTGCTATTTGCCAGTTATAAAAGTGGTAGATCCGGGTTTATTATGCTTGTGATTTGCGGCATTAGATCTAGAGAAATATATGTTCTAAGTAATTTAATCCCGGTGTGTGATTAGACCTTAGTGTAATTGGTTTTCTAAATCTTAATGCAATTGTTGGATAGTTGTAAGAGCGGTTGCTTTATGACTAATCAGTGATTAGGAGTTGATTTGAGCGGTTGCTAAATTGACCAACACGTAAGGAAAACATAGATTTACTCTCACAATTGCATAAAAACATAATTGAGCATGTTGGAATAAAAAGGATATGTGGATTTACATTATCATATAAATTTAGTGGTGGATTCAATCTCTTAACCAATTTTCTTATATTGTTGATTTCAGTTTGTTTATTGTTATCTTTGAAGCTGTTCATTGTTCATCAAAACTCCAAAACCCCCCTTTTACTGTTTATTGTTAATCAGAGTCTAAATTGGGAATTGTTTAATAGTGTTAATTGAATTGGCTCTCTGTGGATCGACCCTTACTAACTACAACTAGTTGTAAGGTTTTTATTTTCTGGTGGGCCTGACAACTGATTTTTATCTTAATTTTAATCACTACATCCGCACGCATCAAAATTTTGGCGCCGATTGTCGGGAACCAATTTTTTCAATTACACTATTAATTTATTTCCTATTTTTATTCTGTTTTTATTTTATTTTATTTTATTTTATTTTTAATCTTTCTTTCGAGTGTTTTGTAGGTGTTGATGTCCCTTGAAGGAGTAGACGAAGGATTGCTAAATTTGAGGAACTATATTGATCAACTCACTTCACATCCTCAATTTCCCTTCCATCCGACTAACTTCCAACTCACACCGCCGACATTGAAGCTGCCCGTTACATTGATCTATCAAGTTCGAGACATTTGAGCCATCCGAAATATCTCGAAGAAGTGACAATGACAGTAAAACACTTTAAGGGCATTGGGTGCTCTAGATCTAGATCAAATGCCTCTTTGCATAGACATTCTTGAAAATGAAGAGGCATTTGAATTGAAATCCGGTTTAATCTATCTCTTGCCATCTTTTAATGGATTACCGGAGAGGACCCCAACAAGCACTTGAAGGAAATCCATGTGGTATGTTCTAGCATGAAACCTGCAGGAATTCATGTAGAGCAAGTCAAGTTGAGAGCTTTTCCATTCTCATTGAAAGACTCACTAAGGAGTGGCTTTACTACTTGCCACCCGGATCCATCCAATCATGGCAGGACATGGCCCGAACTTTCCTAGACAGATACTTCCCCGCCTCAAAAGCTCGCAACAATCGAAAAGAAATCTGTGGTATTCAACAAAGGCATGGGGAATCACTCCATGACTACTTGGGAGAGATTTAAGAAGCTATGTTTCAATTTGCCCTCATCATCAAATAAGTGAGCAGCTTTTAATTCAGTATTTCTATGAAGGCTTACAAGTGATGGATCGCAACATGATTGATGCTGCTAGCGGAGGAGCATTGATTGATAAAACTCCTCAAGAAGCTAGAAACTTGATCTCAAGAATGGCTGCCAATACTCAACAATTCTACTCTAGAAATGACACTGGAGTAAGAGCAGTGAAAGAAGTAGAGACAACCAGTATACAGCAGCAAATAACTCAATTGTCTGCTATGGTTCAGCGGTTAATGGATTCAGGTAAAGCATCAGTTCATGCTTGTGGGATCTGTTGTTCATCTGGACATCCCACTGATATGTGTCCCACTCTCCAAGAAGACACAAATGAGGAGGTAAGAGCAGTAGGGGGATATGCTGGACTTTCAAAAAATTACAACCCCTACTCAAACACATATAATCCGGGTTGGAGGGATCATCCAAATTTCAGCTATGCAAAGCAACCTCAAAATCAACCTCCAGCTTATGGACCTCCAGGATTCCAACAAAGGCAAGTACCTTTCCCTGAGAGACAAGAAAGCAAGTTCAAGCTCCTAAGCAACCGAGCCTTCATTAGAGGAGCTAGTAAAACAAATGGCCACTAATAATTTGCAGTTCCAACAAGAAACAAATGCAACTATACAAAGTTTCAAACAAGAAACAAGGACTGCAATCAATAACTTGCAGAATCAGATAGGACAGTTGTCCACAGAATTCAACAAGTTTCAAAGCCAAGCTTCGGGGAAACTACCCTCACAAATGTAAGTGAATCCGAGGAAAAATGCTAGTCTTTGTCACATTGAGAAGCGGAAAAGACGATGGATGAGCCTACCTCTCTTCCACCAATCATTCAAGAGAAGGATGAACCACCCAAAGAAGCAAATGATAAGGGGCAAACTTCCAAAACCCCTAAGGTAAGTCTTTCTGAACCCCTTCCTAAATATGTCACTAAAGCTCCTTTTCCTAGTAGGTTGGTTAAAACCAAGAAAGAAGAAGCAGAAAAAGAAATACTTGAGACTTTTAGGAAGGTAGAGGTTAATATCCCTTTGTTAGATGCCATTAAGCAGGTACCTAGATATGCAAATTTCTGAAAGAATTATGCACTAACAAGAGGAAATTAAAAGGAAATGAAAAGGTCCAAGTGGGAGAAAATGTTTCAGCTGTAATTAAAAAGAAACTCCCAACCAAATGTAAGGACCCTGGCACATTCACCATTCCATGCACTATAGGTAACACAAGGTTTGAAAGGGCAATGCTTGATTTAGGTGCATCTATAAATGTCATGCCATATTCTATTTATGCATCTTTATACTTGGGTCCTTTGGAACCTACTGGTGTTGTTATTCAATTGGCTGATAGATCTAATGCATACCCTAAGGGTGTGGTTGAAGATGTTTTGGTACAAGTGTGAATGAATTAGTGTTTCCGCAGACTTCTATGTTTTGGACATGGAAGAGGATGAGTCTCCCAAATCTGCTCCTATCTTGCTAGGAAGACCATTTTTGAAGACTGCACGGACAAAAATTGATGTGCACTCGGGAATTCTAACAATGGAATTTGATGGGGAATTAATTAGATTCAATATTTTTGAAGTTATGAGATACCCAAGTGATGTGCACTCGCTTGTTTAATTGATTCTTTTGATCCTTTTGATTCTTTAATTTTCGCATGACTTTTGATACCGACCATTTTGATGCTCTTGATACAATTCTAACTCATAGCTTAGATGTACGGGAGGAAAAGAAGAAGAGTGAAGAAGAGCCATGGAGTGAAGACATTGATGAAATTGTTGCTTCGCCTTTACAAGAGCTCTCTTCCACCCGTAAGAGCATGAGGTAACTTTTGTTGATTTACCCGTTACTACCGATATACCTCAATCTTCACAGTTGTGCAGGCCTGAATTGGAACCGAAAGCACTACCGATCATCTTAAATACATCTTCTTGGGGAGAAGGACACCCTTCCAAGTAATAATTGCAAAGTCACTCACCCAAGAGCAAGAAGAGAAAGCGGTAGCCGTTTTGCAGAACATAAGACAGACCATTGGTTGGTCAATAGCCGATATCAAGGGTATTAGTCCCTCCGTTTGTATGCACATGGATATTAATGGAGGAGGATACTAAACCGTGAGAGACCCTCGGCGGAGATTGAATCCTCCCATGATGGAGGTTGTGAAAAAGGAGATACCGAAGCTCCTAAGTGTGGGGGTGATCTACCCCATTTCGACAAAGCAAGTGGGTAAGCCCGGGCCTGGTAGTACCAAAGAAATCTGAAATTACCGTGGTAAGAAATGCCGATAATGAGCTTATTCCCACTAGGTTACGCATGTGGTGGCGTGTTTGTATTGATTACAGGAAGTTGAATGCCGCCACGAGAAAAGACCACTTTCCTTTACCTTTCATTGATCAAATGTTAGAAAGATTAGTCGGTCATTCTTATTATTGTTTTCTCGGATGGTTTTTCGAGTTACAATCGATTGCCATAGCTCCGAAGACCAAGACAAGACTACATTCACTTGTCCATTTGGTACCTTTGCATATAGGCGAATGCCTTTTGGACTCGCAATGCACCAGGAACTTTCCAAAGATACATGATGAGTATATTTTTCGATTACATTGAAAACATCATTGAGGTTTTTATGGATGACTTTAGTGTCTTTGGAAATGATTTTGAAAATTGTTTGGAACATTTAACTTTGGTGCTTAAAAGATGCATTGACACTAACCTGGTACTTGAATTGGGAAAAATGTCATTTCATGGTGAATGAAGGTATTGTGTTAGGTCATGTAATTTCGCTAGGGAATTGAAGTAGATAAAGCTAAAGTAGAACTCATGCATTCTTTGCCACCACCCACTAGTGTGCGGGAGATTCGTTCTTTTATTGGTCATGCAGGTTTCTACCGGAGATTCATTAAAGACTTTTCTAAAGTCTCATTGCCCCTTTGCAGACTTCTTCAAAAGATGTTAATTTTAACTTTGATGAGAAATGTATGGAAGCTTTCAATAAACTCAAGAAGTTGTTAATCAATTGCGCCTATCATCGTGCCACCCAACCTGGGAGTTACCTTTTGAACTAATGTGTGATGCCAGTGACTTTGCAGTAGGAGCTGTCTTGGGACAACGAGTTGATAGAGTTCCTTATGCCATTTACTATGCATCAAGGACTCTAAATGATGCTCAACTTAATTACTCAACCACGTAAAAGGAACTTCTAGTGTTGTATTTGCTTTAGAAAAATTTAGATCATATCTAATTGGTTCTAAAGTGATTGTGTTTTCAGATCATGCAGCCTTGAAGTATCTTCTAACAAAGAAAGAAGCAAAGCCTAGATTGCTCCGATGGATTTTATTGCTCCAGGAATTTGACTTGGAGATTAAAGACAAGAAAGGGAGCGAAAACTTGGTGACCGATCACTTGAGTAGATTGGTAACTGAAGAGGAAGAAATGCCTATCATGGAGACTTTTCCGGATGAATATTTGATGGTTGTCAACACCATAATCCCTTGGTATGCTGACATTGTTAACTACCTGGTTACTAAGGACTTTCCGGAGGATTTGAACAAGGCCCAAAGAGATAAATTAAGGAGTGATCAGAATACTATATCTGGGATGACCCGTACTTATGGAAGCATTGTGCGAGATCAAGTCATTAGGAGGTGCATTCCCGATTCTCGAGACACACTCCATCCTCTCCTTTTGCCACACCTATGCATGTGGAGGACACTTTGGCAAAGAAAAGGACAGCCAATAAAGTGCTTGACAAGTGGTTTCTATTGGCCTTCAATTTTCAAAGACGCTTACAACTTCGTAAGTCTTGTGACCGCTGTCGAGAACAGTAATATTGGTCCTCGTAATCAAATGCCTCAGACTCCGATCATTTTTATGGAACTCTTTGATGTGTGGGGTATTGATTTCATGGGACCATTCCCTCCTTCATCCTGGTTATACATACATTCTTTTATCTGTTGATTATGTGTCTAAATGGGTGGAAGCAAAAGCCACTCGATCCGATGATTCTAAAATCATGTGCAGATTTTGTTAAGTCACATATTTTCTCCAGGTTCGGGACCCCAAGGGCTATCATCGTGACCAAGGGACCCATTTCTCGCAACAAAACCTTTGATGCTCTATTGAAGAGATATGGAGTAATGCACAGAATTTCCACTCCTTACCATCCACAGACAAATGGGCAAACTGAAGTGTCCAACCGGGAGATTAAGTCAATCCTTGAAAAGACAAAGTGAATCCCTCAAGAAAGGATTGAAGCACTCGACTTGAAGATGCTTTATGGGCTTATAGGACTGCCTATAAGACTCCCATCGGCATGTCACCATTTCGGTTGGTGTATGGAAAGCCCCGTGATTTACCCGTTGAGTTGCAACATCGATCTTCTTGGGCCATTAAACAAGTTAATATGGAATTGGAAGGTCTTTGGAAAGCAAAGGAAGTTCCGCATTACAGGAATTAGAAGAACTAAGAAATGAGGCCTTTGAGAATGCCCCGATTTATAAGACTAAAGCTAAGGCATTCCACGACCAATTGATTTCCGTAGAAAGAAATTTCACAGAGGACAAAAAGTCCCGCTATTCCAATCAAGACTCAAATTATTTCCGTGTAAACTGCGTTCTAAGTGGATTGGGCCGTTTGTGGTAACTAATGTTTTTCCTTTTGGTGCAGTTGAGATCGGGAGTGAAAATTACGGCAAAACATTTAAGGTCAATGGTCATCGTCTCAAACCATATCATGAACTTCCGACACGGTGCGAGAGATGGAAGTGATGACCCTCATCCTTCCACAATATGAGGAGCATTGAAAGTATCATCATGTCGGGCTGAGGACAATAAACTAAGCGCTCATTGGGAGGCAACCCAACCAGATTTGCTCTCTTTATCCCTTTTTATTTTGTGTTTTCATTAGTTTCTTAGATTATGTTTTTATCTGTTTGTTGGTTGTAAGCATTTGAATCTCTAAAAAAAAAACCAAAAAAAAAAGAAAAAAAAAACAGCTGTGTGCCCGACAATAAGGTAGGTAGTGCCATTAAATTTTGTCACTCGGAAGCATGTGAAGGTCACTTTTCTTCAGCGACAACAACTGCGAAAATCTTGCAAAGTATGGATTTTATTGGCCTACTTTATTCAAGGTCCGTTACACCTTTTGCAAAAGTTGCGGAAATTGGTCAAAAAGGTTCTCGCTTTGAGATTATCATCTGCACCTACTCCTTGAAAAATTGAGATCTAGGTGACGCGGTTCTTTTCTTTGTCAAACATGTGTATCCTCCGGGGCCGTAAATATTGAGGATCCTAGGAATGGTAATGCGCGTAAAGTTAATGGACAAAGACTCAACCATTCCGAAAAATCAAGTTCTTGAGTTCTTTGTGTTGCCTTAGGTTAAGTGGCGGATACGGTACTCGTGACTCTCAAGTCGGTTTATTTTTAGTTTCCCAAAATAACCTGAATCCTTCTTCTCCTTCAAAATGGATGTCATTCTTTCAAACCCGAGAAAACATTTTCCTTCTTTTCCTCAAAATGCTCTCGAGAAAAATCTACAAAGTTCGATGTGAAAGATTGAGACCGTTAATGCACAAAGGTATGCCGAAGATGTATTTGGATAATTGAAGCAAAGGTTCGATTAGAGGTGAGTCCTCAATTTCATTTGACTCATATATGCCCGGTCTTGGAAGAAGTTCATATTCTAAAAGGAGAAGAGCAAAAAGGTTACAAGTCTGTCACAAATGTGGACGATGGAACTGTAACAAGCGATGTCATACTTTGGGGATGGTTTCCGCAAATAGAGAAGATAAAATTTTCTTCATTAAGAATGGACTGAGTAAGGAGTCATTAGATGATATCTTATCGACTCTTGAGACGCATTCTTGTGGATTGGTGCATCGTGAAATTCTTAAATTGTGGAATCTCTTCAAGGATGAAGAAAAACGCTACAGTCTTGGGAATCTGACTCTAAAAGACCTGTTTGCCAATTTTTAAGAAAATTGGATGGGAAGCTTATCCTCGACTCATAGAAGACGTTTAAGCCGTTACTGGACGTTAAACCAGAGGCGGATGTGAGCCACATCCACAAACAATCTGTACATATCATCTTCTTCTTCTTCTTCATGTCATCTCTCAAAAAAAAACAAAAAACAAAAAAACAAAAAAAAAACAAAAACAAAACAAAAAAAAACAAAAAAAAATTATGTATACGTCTTAGGGTTGGCTTTGGTAACACACACCGTGAATGGGAAAATGCATGCATCCTGATCCAGCCTTCTTAATTGAAAAACAAAGAAGGTAGATTGTATCCCACATGTGAGGCAGCCAGTCGTATTATGGCCACTTGTCCCTTTTGGGAGCCCTATGTTGCGCTGGTCTTGAATGGGTCGAATACTGATCAACAATGCTTTGGCACAAAGCCGAAAGAGCAGACTACCTCCATCCCAATCTTAAGTAAGTATACACTCATCTTTCATCAAGTTTTTCTAACAATTTCAAAAAAAAAAAAAAAAAAAAAGAGGACGTGATGTCTACTGCACTCATGACGCGCAGTATAAAGATACGCCATGGATACTGTACATACAGGTATGTCATCATTTTCTATTTCTTTTATCTTTGTATCATTTTATTGTATTTTAATTTTTGTACAGACGTCCTTTGAGCAGTGGTCCTTCAAGGGTTTCTAGACTTCTTTACCTTGATGGTTTTCTTGAAGTCAAACAAAAAAAAAATAAAAATAAAAAAATAAAATAAAAATAAAAGTAAAAAAAAAAAGGAGAAAAGATTCTGTGTTTCTTAATTTCAACCTTTTCTGACAACAGCCAACCTACCCTCATAGGTGCAATTATTCCCCTTTCCATTCTTTTTCCTACTTAAACACTCCATTTTCTCCATTTTCCTTCAACTCAGAAACACTCAAAGGGAGGAAGAGTATAGAATGGGGCCTTCTATTCGTAACCTCAAAAATATCTGTGTTTTTTGTGGGTCGAGTTATGGGAAGGGATTAGAGTTTGTAAACGCAGCTAGCACTCTTGGTCGATCACTTGCTGCGAGGAATATTCATCTTGCTGCGATGTTATTCCTAAACCTTTGGCTGAAAATAACATCACTGGAAAGACAGTTGGAGAAGAAATTCAGGTAACATCTATGCATGGACGAATGAAAACAATGGTTGACAATTCTGATGCATTTATTGTCTTACCAGGTGGATTTGGTACTTTAGAAGAAATTTTTCAAATTGTCTCTTGGTCGAACTAAACATCCACCATAGACCCATTGGTTTGTTGAATGTTAATAATTTCTTTGATCTTTTGTTATCTTTTCTTGACAAAGTCATGGAACGTAAATTTATCACTCCTTCAAAGAAGACAACTTCTTATCTCTCGCCTCCACTATTGATGAGGTCATTGATAAATTAGAAGCTTTTGAGTATGTACCTGATCCAGTATTAGCTCGAGATAGATTGGTCAACGAAGGAAGCAGCGAAGGAAGTAACAAGAAACAAAAGCCGATCTGCGACTTCATCTTTAATGGGTTTGATTTTATTGTACCTTGTTTCGTTTAAATTTGTGTCACTTTCTCCAACAGGTAATATCTTCTCGTCCTTTACTCATCTATATTTTAACATTGAGGACAATGTTGTGATTTAGTTGGGGGGAAGGATAGTTGACCCAAAAAATAATTAAAAAAAAAAATAAAAAAAAATAAAAAAATAAAAAAAAATAAAAACAATTTTGTTGTCTTTGTTTGGAAAGTATGATATGATTGTCATGTACTTATTAAATCAATTAGTGATGGCAGAATAAGGAGTAATTTTACTCTTGAGACGCATCTTAATTGGTGGCGAGTAAGGAGTTTTTTAGGTAGTAACTAATTAGTACTAAAGTTTTATTGTTTGATTTCTTTTCGTGGTCCGATGCAGATCGACAGTGTGTTTTTTCTCGCTTGGCGTTGATTCACTTCTTATCAGGTTGTGTTGCTCTTTTCTATATCTCTCTTTCACATTGAAGGCAATGTTATATTAAGCGTGGGGGAGAGATTTCAGCATGTTCTTTTTGTAAAAAAAATTCAAAAAAAAAAAGAAAAGAAAAAAAAAAAGGGGTTCATTGCATGATTGAATAACTTTTCTCCCTTCTTGAACTGATATGCTTGGTGATGGATGATTAAATTGATGAATTGAGTTTGATGGATGCATACCTTGTGAGATTTTGAGCCTAATGGATGGATTCAACATTTATGCCATTCTCTTCTTTCTTGTGTGATTTTCACTCATGTTAATGACCACTCTAGAACTTGCTTTGATTCTTTTTGAGGCTACATTTCACTTGCATGCATGAACATGATTGAGGCCCTCTTTCTTAATTAGCTAGTTTAACCAAATAGCCAACCTTGTTTTCAATATGATATCAAGCACTCTTTTGATTTCTTGAAAATTCTCGATTCCGCCAACCTTGTATATTTTCCTTTGCTTAACCCCTTTGAGCTTATTTGACCATTCCTTGTTTCTAGCTCATCATGTGCCTTAAATGAGAAATCGTGTTCTTACTTTACCTTAGGGAATAAACGAACATTAGCTTGGTTAATGGATGAGTTTTTGAACAAGTGTGGGGGTGTGTGTACAAAATGGTTGTTGAAAAAGAAAAGAGTGCCCAAAAAGAAAAAAAAAATGTATGTATATAGTTATGTTCATATATATAAAAAGAAAGAAAAAGAAAAAAAAAAAAAAACCAAGTGTTTAAAAAAGAAAAGGATTGGGAAATGAATATGTAAAGGGATATACACTAGAGTTGGGATGAACTTTTATGCTTGTTATTTGAACTCAGCTCTCATTTGCTTTTATTCTCTTTGGTATTTATCTTCTCATATCCATTTTATCCTCTCCTGTTACCTTGACCTCACTACAACCTTGAATAAAGTCCTCATGATTTGTGTGTGCATGTGTTTTGAGTAGTGGAGAAGTAGAAGATAAGCAAGCTTATGGTAAAGTGCAATTTTCATGGGTTGAATTGAGTGAAATACCTACCCTTTAAACACTTGAGAGATTGAGAGGGAATCTTGTGAAGATCTATCATTCTCGATTCATGTTGAAGATACCTTGCTTGATGGTTTGAGATGTGGAGAATTGTTAACTCATGAATGTTTTGATCCCTTGAACCTTTGGTTGTTCTTCTTGATTGTAAAATTTTGGTCTTGAGTTTTGCCTAGGAGTGCAAAAAGCTAAGTGTGGGGGAATTTGATAAACACATATTTTATTCATTAAGAAACCCTTATATTTAGTCATTTACACTCTCCATATTCTTAATTGATTGAGTTTGACATGATTTTGTGAGTTTGAGCTCAAATTGGTCCTAATTGAATATTTTCAGCATTATTGAGATTTTTCACTATTTCTGTATTTTGGTCATAACTTGAGTTCCTGATATCTGAAAATCATGAATTTTATCTTGTAGGAAAGCTAAGAGGAAGCTCTACAACTTTGATAAAGAGCTTGAAGTCCGATTCAGATGTCTAAGGGACCTAAGTTTACATGGAAGTCAGAATACGGGTTCTGTCAGTAGAATCCGAACAGTGTGCACTCATAAAATCATATCTCAAGATGTAATAATGGAGATGGGCTGAAATTTGGACAGTGGATAGTCAAGATCCAAATAAACAACTTTCATGAAGAACACATTTTTAGAAAAAGAAGTCTAGTAGGTCATTTTGAGCTTGCAAGTCGGAACAGAGGTGCTGAAGTTGGGTTTGAGCAACCTACGGTATTTGGGACATATCTTGGGCTTAAGGAAGCCAAATTGGACTAACCAGCTATCCATTTTATAGCCAAGACAAGGATCTACAACTTTCATGAAGAACACTTTTCGTGGTTCTGAAGTATAGTGGGTCGTTTTTGGCTTCCAAGTCAGACACGAAATTTTCGTCCTCAACCACCCACTCATCCATCCACTAATCCACTCATCCATCCACTAATCCACTCATCCATCCACTAATCCACTCATCCACTCATCCACTCATCCACTAACTCACCCATTTATCCACTCATACACTAATCCAACCACTTAACCACTCCACCGACTCATCCACTAATCCATCCACTCATCCATCCACTCACCCATTCATGTCCATAATTTCCCACTCACCAAAAGTCCTTTGGCATTTTTCACTAATTCAACCACTCAACCATTCCACTCACTCATCCACTAAACCAATCCACTAAACCAACCCACTAATCCATCCACTCAAACACTCCACTCACTCACCCACTCATCCATCCACTTCCCTTTGTCATTTTGTTACCTTAGACTTCTATAAAAGGCACCATTTATCATGAACAAGATGTAACTCTCCTTCATTTTCTCTCTTAGTTTCTTGTTTCTTCATAATTTCTTCTTGTTTCTTCATAGTTTTTCTTGTGATTTCTTTCTAGCTATGTGTAACTAAACCTCCCTTGGTTAAGGGGGTGATGAAACCGCTAGTATTAATGTTGTAAACTTTGCATATTTGATTATTTCAACACGGTTATGTTTTTATTCATATATTTCGAATCTATTGTTGGTATGAAGGTTTTTGTACTTGTTCCTACTTTCAAAGTAGTAGATCTAGGTTTATTATGCGCGGTTGCGGTAGTAGATCTAGTGGGATGTATGATGTTCATGTGGGTATAATTATCTTTGTGCTATTTGCCGCTTATAAAAGTGGTAGATCGGGTTTATTACTTGTACGCGGTTGTGCATTAGATCTAGAGAAATATATGTTCTAAGTAATTTAATCCCGGTGTGTGATTAGACCTTAGTGTAATTGGTTTTCTAAATCTTAATGCAATTGTTGGATAGTTGTAAGAGCGGTTGCTTTATGACTAATCGGTGATTAGGAGTTGATTTGAGCGGTTGCTAAATTGACCAACACGTAAGGAAAACAGAGATTTACTCTCACAATTGCATAAAAACATAATTGAGCATGTTGGAATAAAAAGGATATGTGGATTTACATTATCATATAAATCTAGTGGTGGATTCAATCTCTTAACCAATTTTCTTATATTGTTGATTTCAGTTTGTTTATTGTTATCTTTGAAGTCGTTCATTGTTCATCAAAACTCCAAAACCCCCTTTTGTTTATTGTTAATCGAGTCTAAATTGGGAATTGTTTAATAGTGTTAATTGAATTGATTCTCTGTGGATCGACCCTTACTAACTACAACTAGTTGTAAGGTTTTTATTTTCTGGTGGGCCTGACAACTGATTTTTATCTTAATTTTAATCACTACATCCGCACGCATCAATATGGCTAAAAGGTATGTTTCTATCTAGTTAGCGAATCAACTCATCCAAGCCAATTGAATTCGTCGAACATGTATCAACCATACCATGTCCATCTCTATAAATTCCTATGTCTAGTTCATTTGCATCAATTAAGATCATGCAATTGTTGATCAAATAGAAGCAAGCATTAAGCATAGGCATGGAAGAACAATGCTAAACATCAATATATACTCAAAAGATAACATAAACATCAATACTCATAGAAAGATCCAAAGTATTTCCTAAATACAGCTACTAATCCATTGAATACGAAATTACAATCAAAAACCATGCTCAAAAGATGGGGAAGAGAAGAGAAACAAAGGGAGAAGAGGAAGGAATCCATGGATAGCATCCTTGAAACTTGAATCTCCTTCCATGAGGAAGATGACATCCAACCTAGCCTCCCTAGGCCTCCAATCAGCCCAGAAATGAAGAACAGGCCGCAGCCTCTCTAAAACCTAGAAACTAAAACGGAGCTCTCCCTAAAATTCTGCTACAAATCTATTTATAGAACTCAGAAAAACAGAGGCACGTCGCGGCATTCACATTCCATGCCACGACGCGTGCTAACTTAGGTCAAGGACGTCGTAACATTGAATTTCCACGTCACGGTACTCCATTTTCGAAGCTCTCTGTCTTTTGATGCAGGGGATGCTCACGCCGTGGCGTTCACATGCCATGCTGTAGCATTGAGGTCTGAAATGCAAATTTGGCTTCCTCTTCCCATTCTAGCTCAATTGCTCCATATATCATCTTATTGGGAGCCCTTCCTATGATAGAGAAAACACCAATCAGTAACAAATATAAATTCACTTAATCACATATCAAATATGCACAGTTTGCTTAATATCATATAGGAAAGGTATCCGAATTAGATATAACAAATAGAAGCATAAAACCTTCCAAATATGCATGACAACAAGGACATTAGCAATCTGTAAAGTACAAATATGGGGCACAAATAACTACACTTTGTGGAGTTATCACACCCCCAAACTTAACCTTTTGCTTGTCCTCGAGCAAAACAAAGTATGACCAAGTAAACTTTCTTAACAGTTTATACTCAACATGCATTCAGCAACTAGCAAGTTTCAATTTTTCTTTTTTTTTTTCAATTAAACCAAAACTACTAGTATGTAATGATTACTTCAATCTACAAAAAGTACAAATGCCCCAAAACCAGCTTCACACATACATAATCCGTCACATGCTAACAATCTAGCTTCCTTCCATGCAATTCACATTATCTACGAACATACAAAATAAACTTCTCCTATTCAAATTATGCACATCTAGATAAGTTTATAAGCATACGTGTATATGAATCATAAAATCCACAAAATTAATCCTAAACTCTCTTTCCACTAATGTAAACCACACACAACTGAGGATCAAGAGGGTCTTTAAAGCTTGTAATGTTAGGCCATGGTATGGGTGTAAGAAAAGAAGGGAAATGATACATACAAACATTGAGAAATATAAACATATGATTTCAAGACTTGAGCCACTAATTGAGATTAGAAAGGTATTCAACAGTGAAGGATCATAACTTGCCAGAACCATGCAATGCTTTTCATTTTTCGTTTTTCTTCTTTCATTGTTTGCTTTGCTTTTCTCTCTTTTCATTTTCTTTCTTTTTCTTTTTTTCTTCTTTTTACTTTAACAAAGCAATTTCTTTTTATTTTTTTTATTGCATTTGGTTCCTTCAGGCTCATTTTTCTCAAACATATATACCCCTACTCACTAGACTCACTTCAAGAAATAACACATCATGTACTCAACAGACATTAAAGTAGGAAGAAAATGCAATGCTTTCACATGCATTAGAATGGTTAACAGGGTAAGGAATACGTGGGTGAATGAAAAACATATAAGGCCAAACAATTATCAGGCTTCAAAAGGGACCTAAAGATATAATCATTCAAGGTAGGCTTGAAAAGCTCAATCGGTTCAAAGAATGCCCTTATCACTTCTTCAGTCATACACAATCTAGAATTTCGCCTCAAAAGAGTTTAAAAACAACTTCTAGGATAATCGAAACTCTACATGTATATCCATAAACTTTCTCTAAACATGCATTCATATCATACTCAAAGTTACACTCGCATCTAAGTGGAATGTAAAGCATGCATCAATAGCAACTAAACTGTTTCACATGCTTCAAGATCACATAAGGTTTCACTCATAAGGGGGCAAATAGCAACATTTCATATCATGAACAACCAAAACAACTTCTGCAGTCTTTTTGCAATAAAGCATGCATTCAAATTGATTCAACTTTTCAATGACATGCATACATCATTTGCATAATATTAAAGATTGAAACTTCTTTGCAAACCTATCAGTAATAACCAAATCAAATAGAAACATGGTGGCTATCACAACTGCATCTAGAAAATATCATCACATGCATTACATAATACATCATAGTAATCTAAAGCATGTAATGACACTCCCCCAAACTGAAGTGAGACAAAGTCCTCACTTTCCATGGTGTCCAAGGTACTTGAGCCTATAAACATCTTAAATGTGAGAGTTGAGTATACTACAAATATTTAAAATCAAAACTTAAACTAACTAACAATGTACAATATATACACATCAACACAACATACCGCAGCACACAGCATCCATGCCATAACATTTGATCAGAATGGGTGCCTTCAGTAGCACCCAAAACAAGCCTTTTTTTTTTACAAGTTTAGCTGATGAGCGCCGTGACATTTCAATTTCCATGCGGCGACGCTGAGGTCTCTGGAATTTGGCTCAAATGTGCACAAATAACTGTCACGCCGCGACGTGAGGAGCCAACCTGAGAAATTCTCAAAGAAATTCAGTTTTTCTTGCAGATTTTGCCCAAAAAGGTCCTCAACACCTCTAAAACTTGTCCAAAAGGCTAAAACCTAATATGAACAACTAAAGTATATAAAAACTCAAAATCCTACTTACTAACCTATATATGACCTAAAACTAAACATAAACATAAAACTAACTAAAACTTACTACAATCAAACATACTATATATATATGACTTAAAACTAACTAAAGATACTAAAATCAAACATACTAACTACAAGAATACAAAAATCAAAGATACTAACATATTTAAGACTTTAAACTAAAGAAAAGCCTAAAAACTAACTAAAGCTACAGAAACTAACATACTAGCATATTTATAACTTAAAACTTACTAAACATATACTATTTAGCAAAAACATAAAAAACCTAGGTTCTCTCCCAAGAAGGGCTTGAATTATAGTCCCGGCAGGACTTTGTCACCAAAATGAATTGTGCGAATGAGTAGTCTTCTTAAACTTGATTCAAGGCTTATCCTTTTGAGGAGTCGCGAATTCCCTGAAGGACCTTATATGATTAGGATCATCAGACTTCTTTATTGAACCTAAAGCAATAACATAAAGAGACTTAAATTAGCATAGATTATATACAACTTGAATTAGAACTAACCAAACTTATTGTTGATATTAGTAATATGGAATTAAACTGTTATCTCCTAGCAATTGCCAAGGAATAAGGCTAAACTCTTTAGAAATACACCATTATCCCCGGCAACGGCGCCAAAAACTTGTTAGACCATTTGTGGACTACAAATGCACGGGTCGTTCAAGTAATACAGATACATAGTAAAAGTTCATTCCCACGAGGATATATGGTTTCCATTACTAAGTAACAACCAAGAGCTTAGCTAAATTCTATCCAAGAACATATAAAATAAAGAAATGCAAATAATCTAAATCTAAACTACAAAAGCAATAACATAATGGTTTAGAGATCTAGGAAATCCTTCTTCACCTCTTATTTCATACTAATGATATGTAATCCTTATAAGCAACATCAATGATTAGTTAGTTTAGCTTGAGAATCTGATTTAGTCAAAAGTCTATGTCTAGGTCGATCAACCCTGGTGTCATTTACTTAATCCACTATGTTTCTTATGTTTGCATGAGGACTAGTATAAACTCCACTAATGAACGATCTATTCTCAAACACACGCTAATAAATGGCTAAAAGGTATATTTCTATCTAGTTAGCGAATCAACTGATCCAAGCCAATTGAACTCGTTGAACATGCATCAACTATACCATGTCCATCTCCACAAATCCCTATGTCTAGTTCATTTGCATCAATTAAGATCATGTAATTGTTGATCAAACAGAAGCAAGCATTAAGCATAGGCATGGAAGAACAAAGCTAAACATCAATACATACTCAAAAGATAACATAAACATCAATACTCATAGAAAGATCCAAAGTATTTCCTAAATACAGCTGCTAATCTATTGAACACGAAATTATAATCAAAAACCATGCTTAAAAGATAGGGAAGAGAAGAGAAACAAAGGGAGAAGAGGAAGGAATCCATGGATAGCATCCTTGAAGCTTGAATCTCCTTCCATGAGGAAGATGGCATCCAACCTAGCCTCCCTGTAACAACCTAAAAAAATAGCATTTATTTCCTCTTCCTTGTAAATAGGATTAATTTAGCCACTGTTGTTTTGGAGATAGTTAACTTATTAACTTTACGTTTTGTGCTTTCTTTTTAAGGAGCGGAAGAAATAACTATCGACACAAAGACCTACGTGCATAATTGCCATTTAGATACAAAACACCAAACACCAGTTTGCATAACAATTATAAAATTAGACCATGCAGGGGTCTTATACAAGCCGTGAGATTAAAACAACATAAAAAAAAACATTAGCAGCAACACATATTTCTCCTCATTTTCAAGTAGTAGGGTAGAGAAGAATTTGACATGGTCATAGTTAGCTAAACGGAGGTGGCGACGGCAGGATCACCATGGGGGGAGGACCATCTGGAAAGTGAAGGGGCCCGAGATGGTGGTAACTCCAAACTCTGGGTGGGAGGTGGATGATACCTGTATGGTAATCTGACCAGTAAAAGTAAACAGTTTGGTTTCCATGTCATAATGCCTGGTCCCTTCTCCCAGCCAGACTACAATAGTACTCATGATAGTGGGTCTAGAATACCACGATAAATCATAGAAGGGGTGAGAAAATTATTCTCAGTAGGTAAGTTTAAAAAAAATAGAACTAATGATATTCCAGGGGAATCAGTTTTTAGTAAAATTCTCACAACAGAAATAATATAGTTTAAAGAAAATCTCTGATTCCCAAAACGGTTTATTTTTTGAAAATAGCCTTTCTACAGAATATGTAACAGTTAGAAGGAATAAATTACTTATAATTACTTATAATAACTCTAGAATTGCAACAATAAGGAATAAGAGCATCCAAACACCATAAAAATTACTAATAAAGACAGTATCATAATAACAAGAGTTTAGGATAAATTTCTTTTTAAGGTCTCTTTTACTATACCAACTCCATGGAGTGCTCCTTTGGGATAGCGGATGGACGAGAGTACACATACCTCCCACTGTATGCTCTCTATCGTCCTGGAGAAAAAGGGCATGTCAAAGTAATGCCACCTCCGGAAGCGACCCCCACAAACTCACAGTCCTACCAGGACTTGTTCTACCTCGAACATAAGTGTGGTCACAATAGCATTACTCCCAAGGGTTTCATCACCCCTCCAATCTACTCCTCACATATCTTCATGTAGGCTAATCCCAAGGAATCTTTATCTTTACACTTTTATTACATTTATACATATGATGATTTTAAAGTTCGTATATTACAAACGAAAACCAATCACAACTCACCACCAACCAAGTGTTTACATCCTTGTAAGCATAGGGATCAATAACCACATTTTCAAATACTCATCACCATAGTCTTTCATCATTTTTAGTAACCATTAAGATGCATTTGATTCGGTGCACTTAATTAAAACCAGAATCAAAGAAGAGTACATAACATCACAATCTCCATTCGGTGCACTTGAAAAAACCAGAATGCATGATTCCCAAGTTGCCACTCGGTGCATTTGATTTAACAAAACAGAATCATGTTATTTACACAACTTATAGCAAAATGTGGTTACTTAGCTTTAGAATTTATGTTATACTCATAAAACAGAAACATATTAAAATGGAAACTAGAAAAATAGAAACATATGATAATGGAAACCAGAAAACTAGAAAACAGTAAACTAGTAAACCAGAATGTTAAAATACAACCAAAAAAATTGAATGCATGATGTTATTATGCAAACCAGAAAACAGCACGCAAAGGGTTATATGTAAACCAGAAAAACAGAATGCAAGTATTGTGATACAAACCAGGAAATGAGAATGCAACCGTAAAAATGGCATGTATGCGTAATGTAATGCACTTGGTTAGCAAGAAATTGGTAGATTGGAAGTCTAAGAAAGAATGACTAGAGAAAAGCTTCCCCTTTGATTCTTCCCTACCTTAAGCGTCCTTAGGAGTGAAGAGATGGAGGAGGTGTGTTGCTTCTTTAAGGCTCATGGATATGAAAACAAGAGGAAGGATGTGAAGAAATTATGGAAATGGAAGGATGGGTGGCTCACAGTTTTTTGCAAGAACTTGGAGGAAGTTGCATGGATGCTGCTCCAGCCTTGTCTCCTAATTCTTAAGCTCCTTAAAACCATGCTGCTCCTCCTCATCATAGCTATGATTGCCTAGGATAACATAGGCTTTTGATGTGGCTATTGTCTTGGAAGAAAAGGGTGGCAAACTTCTTTCGTTTTTGGAGAGAAATTCGGTGCCACTCCCTGCTTCCTTTTTGAAGAAGCATCTTCTTTGCTTCGCTGGTTTCCACAAGATGACAAGGAGGCTGGAGAGGTGTCTCCTTGCATGAAGTGAAAGGGAGCATGAGTTACATGTGGCATCATGACTTAGTTTGATCAAGAAAGGTGTCCTTCTGCATGTTTTGGTTGTCATGCAGCCCTCCACGGTTTGCTTAGGCTGGTGAGGGAGAATCATGGCCCTTGGGGAGAGCTACTGCCATGGCATCTTGCATGAAGAAGAGCTTGCACAATTGCACATTTGGCTTGGTTAAGAATGTGGCAATTTGCATGGCTTTCAAGCCATACGGCTGCCATATGTTCTAGCCATGAATGTCATGCTATTTGGATGTGTTTTAAAACTTTGGTGGTGTGTCACAATCCTGGCCAGCTGTGTGCCTTATTGTATCATGCTGTCTTGGTTTCCTTGCTTGTGCAAAATGCTTGTTTTAAGGATAGCATGCAACCTTCTAAATGCCATGGCCATAAGTTATGTTTAACTTACTAATTCCGCTAAGTAAATGTCATGTAAACACTTGTTTGATGATCGCTAGGCTGCCTTTGGCATAATTCTAATCATATTTATAACCAAGCAACACTTGTCCTTTAAATATTAATATGCAAATGATTAATTGTTTGTTTGCATGATTTCTTTTTCTATTCTCAAGTAATTAGCCATTACTCAATCATATACGTGGTCATGATCATTCTTTACTAATTTACTTTGAGATTGATTTTTGAGTTAGATTTATAGTAAGTTATCTTCTTCTTAGTCCTTGCCTAGGGTTTTTATTTAAATCAAAGTTCTTATTTAAGAATTATTACGGGGTGTTACATTCTCCCCTACTAAAAAAAAAAAATTTGTCCTCAAAATTTCACATACCTTGAAACAAGTGAGGGTATTCCTTTTTCATAGTTGCTTCTAATTCCTAAGTTAAATCTTGAACTTGCGCTCCTTCCCATAACACCTTGACCAACCGAAATGTTTTTCCTCGTTGCTGTTTTTCGTGGCGGTCCATGATTCTTATAGGGTACACCTCATAAGATAAATTTTGTTTGAGTGTTATTGCTTCAGGTGTTAGTACATGAGAAGAATCAGGGATATATTTACGGAGCTTGGATACATGGAATACATTGTGAAGGTTAGAAAGCTGGGGTGGTAAAGTAATACGGTAGGCTACGGGCCCGATCCGATTTAAGATCTGATACGGACCTAGAAAGCGAGGACTTAATTTGTTGGCTTTTAGTACTCGATGAATTCCGATGGCTGGGGAGATTTTGAGAAATACATGTTCTCCTTCTTGGAATTCCAGAGGTTTTCTCCTCTGGTTTGCATAACTCTTCTGCCTACTCTGAGCAACTTTCAATCTTTCTTGGATTATTTTGATCTGTTCTGTGGTTTGTTGTACCAATTCTGGTCCCAACAACGCTCTTTCCCAGTTTCGTACCAACAGAGGGGTGACCTACATCTTCTCCCATACAAGGCTTCGTAGGGGCCATACCTATGCTTGGAATGATGACTTGTTATTATAACCTTGTTTTGTTTCATAGTCCACCTTATTCCAACAAATTTCGCCAGGTAGGTATTTGTCCCAATTCCCTCCTTGTTCTAGAGCATATGCTTTCAGCATATTTTCCAGAGTCTGTATTGTTCGCTCGGACTGTCCATCCGTTTGGGGGTGATAAGTTGTACTAAGCTGAATCTTGGTCCCAAATGATTTTTGGAGAGCATTCCAAAATCTTGAAGTGAAGCGGGGGTCCCTATCAGAGGTTACGCTAAGGGGAATACCATGTAATCTTATTATTTCTTGAACATACAGTTGTGCTAATTTCTCCAGAGAATAATTTGTCCTACATGGTATAAAATGAGCACTTTTGGTTAAACGGTCGACTATCACCCAAATTGAATCATATCCCGATAATGTTCTAGGCATTCTTGATACAAAGTCCATGGTTATTTTGTCCCATTTCCACTCGGGAATACTCAAAGGTTGAAGGGGTCCTGAAGGTTTTTGGTGCTCTATTTTCACTTTTTGATATGTCAAATAGGAAGCTACATATTGTGCAATGTCTATTTTTAATTTAGGCCACCAAATTTTTTTCTTAAGATCTTTGTACATTTTATTCGCACCTGGGTCAATAGTGAATTTACTTTTATGAGCCTCTTCCAAAATCTTTTGTCTAATTTTTAGGTTATTAGGTATACACAAACGGTCATCAAATTTAATTATTCCGTCTGCAGTTAACCTAAACCTTGTTGGAACGTTTCCTTGAATCAGTTCTCTGATAGGTTCTAGAGAAATATCTTGCTGCTGAGCTTCTTTAAATTCTTGAAGCAAAACATTTTCTATGGTTACAGCATTCACCTTTAAGTTACCAACAGCAGCGTCCACAGTGTGCACTAAGTCTCTAAAATCCTCGAGGAGTTTCATCTCCTGGACCATCAAGGTAGCTGTATGCATTGATTTTCTGCTTAAAGCATCGGCTACAACATTGGCTTTTCCTGGATGATATTTTAATTCGAAATCATAATCTTTTAAAAATTCCATCCATCTACGTTGCCTCATATTTAACTCCTTCTGATCAAATAAATATTTCAGGCTCTTATGGTCACTATAAACCTCAAATTTAACCCCATAAAGGTAATGCCTCCACACTTTTAAAGTAAAGACAACAACTGCTAATTCCAGATCATGAGTAGGATAATTTTCCTCATGAGGTCGTAGCTGTCTAGAAGCATAGGCAACTACACATCGGTTTTGCATCAAAACACATCCTAATCCAAGCTTAGAGGCATCACAAAATACTTCAAAGGGTCCCTGAGGGTTAGGGAGAACTAGGACAGGAGTAGTGATCAGTTTATCTTTCAATTCTTAGAAACTCTGTTCGCATCTAGGGGTCCAATCGAAAAGGATTCCTTTCTTAGTTAATTTAGTTAGGGGCAAGGCTATTTGGGAAAATCCTTTTATAAACTTCCTATAATACCCAGCTAGTCCTATAAACTTTTGATTTCAGTTACGGTTTTAGGTCTTTCCCATTGTACTACAGCCTCTATCTTACTTGAATCTACAGAGATTCCTGCATGTGACACCACATGTCCCAAGAATTTTACTTTTTTGAGTCAAAACTCACACTTGGACAGCTTAGCATATAGCCTCTTTTCCCTAAGAATCTCAAGTACACACCTCAGATGCTGGGCATGTTCTGCCATGGTCCTAGAATAAATCAGAATATCATCTATAAACACCACGACAAATTGATCAAGATATGGCCTGAAAATTCTATTCATATAGTCCATGAAGATTGCAGGTGCATTGGTAAGTCCAAATGGCATCACTTGAAATTCATAGTGTCCATATCTAGTTCTAAAAGCCGTTTTGGGCACATCCTCAGGCTTGACTCTGATCTGATGGTAATCGGACCTAAGATCTATCTTAGAAAATACAGAAGCTCCTCTCAACTAGTCCATTAAGTCATTAATCCTAAGTAATGGGTATTTATTTTTAATAGTGACCTTGTTTAGCTGTCGGTAATCTATGCACATTCTCATGCTACCATCTTTCTTTTTAACTAAAAGGACAGAAGATCCCCTGGGTGATAAACTCGGACGGATGAACTATTTTTCTAGCAATTCCTCTATCTGTTTCTTCAGCTCGCTCAACTCTAAAGGTGACATTCTATAAGGTGGCATAGAAATAGGACCAGCTCCAGGTATTAAATCTATGCTAAATTCTACTTCACGTTCTGGTGGTAACCCAGGGATATTATCAAGAAACATATCAGAATAATCTCTCACCACAAGAATTTCATTTAAGGACTGCTCAGATGTTATAACAGAAGAGAAGAACATGTAGTTTTCAAATTTCTTTTGCATTCGGGTACTAGCCAGAGAATGGAAAGGATATGAAGAAGGTTGGAAGGTCACAGTTTTGTCGGAACAATTCAAAAGAACTTTATTTCTGGATAACCAGTCCATCCCTAGAATGATATCGAGGTCAACCAAGGGTAAACAAACTAGATCTTGATGGAATTTCCTATCATCTATCTCAAAGGGGCAGTTCAAACATACCTGAGAGGTTATCACTGACTTTTGGGTAGGGGTAGACACCACTAAGTTATAGGATAGGGTGGATACTGGTAATTGCAATTGCTTTGCACAGTCATAGGAAATAAAGGAATGAGTGGCTCCTGAATCAAATAACACATTCAAAGCATTTTCATAAATTTTGCACTTACCCTGTATAAGATCATTTGACCTGGCCGCTTCCTCGCCACTGAGGGTAAAGACTCTTCCAGTGGTCTTGGGTTTGGGATTGGAGGTACTAGCAACATTTTTCTGATTATGTGGACAGTAACTCCTGATATGTCCATATTCGCCACATCCAAAGCAGACGAGACAGGGTCTTCCTTCATGACTTTTGCCGCATTTTGCACATAGTGGTCCAAATCTCCGCGGTTGCTGGGGCCGATTCCCTTCTTGAGACATTTTGAATTTTACATTTCTATTTCCTTGCTTAGGGACAAATTTCCTTTTCTGTGGATAGAAATTTGTTCGAAAAGGCTCGGCTCTAGTGATATATCCTTCAATGATTTGACACTTAGGGACAAGATTTGAGAAGTCACGTATCTCCATGGGTCCGACTGCTTTCAAAATCTCTGGTCGCAACCCAGCTTCAAATTTGATGCACTTCCACCTTTCATCAGGATGATGTATGTAATAGGCTGAGAATTTGGACAATTCTTCAAATTTAGATACGTAGTGCCCCACCGTCATATTTCCCTGTTCTAGTCAAAGGAATTCTAATTCCTGAGCATTTCTCAAATTTTCTGGGAAATATTTATTGAAAAATATCGTTTTATACATTTCCCAGGAAATCAGAGTTCCATTTACTTCCAGGAGTCTATGTGTACTATTCCACCAATGTTCTGCTTCGCCTACAAGCATATAAGTAGCAAAGAGTACCTTTTGAGCATCGGTACAATCCATGACTCTGAATATTCTTTCCATCTCCTTAATCCATAATTCTGCCTTTATGGGATCAGGATCTCCCTGGAATGATGAGGGTTTTGCCTTCTGGAACTCTGTCAATCCTGTAAATTTGTCCCTTCTTTGTTGAGGTTCAGCTATATTTGCATTCTGGTTTCCTTGCAATTGTTCCAGAATTCTGGTGGTAGTTTCAGCCTGTGTTTGCATAGCAGCAACCATGTCTCTAATTGTCCCTATCAAGTCCTCCACATCCTGGCTGGTATTCCTTCGTGCCATTTTTATGACTACACAAGAAAAGATACTCTTATTACTGTACTATTAGCATAAATCAATCCTTACCTTGGAGTACTGATCAAGACTAGGCTATGCCTGGACGAGCTGCTCTGATACCAACAACTGTAACAACCTAAAAAAATAGCATTTATTTCCTCTTCCTTGTAAATAGGATTAATTTAGCCACTGTTGTTTTGGAGAAAGTTAACTTATTAACTTTACGTTTTGTGCTTTCTTTTTAAGGAGCGGAAGAAATAACTATCGACACAAAGACCTACGTGCATAATTGTTATTTAGATACAAAACACAGGCCAAACACCGCTTGCATAACAAGATTACAAAATTAGACCCACGAGTGGTCTTATACAAGCCGTGAGATTAAAACAACATAAAAAAAACATTAGCAAGAACACATATTTCTCCTCATTTTCAAGTAGTAGGGCGGAGGAGAATTTGGCATGGTCATAGTTAGCTCGAACGAGAGGCGGCGTTGGGGATCACCATGGGGGAGGACCACCTGGAAAGTGAAGGGGCCCGAGATGGTGGTAACTCCAAACTCGGGTGGGAGGTGGATGATACCCGTATGGTAATCTGACCAGTAAAAGTAAACAGTTTGGTTTCCATGTCATAATGCCTGGTCCCTTCTCCCAGCCAGACTACAATAGTACTCATGATGGTGGGTCTGGAATACCACGATAAATCATAGAAGGGGTGAGAAAATGATTCTCAGTAGGTAAGTTTAAAAAAAAACAGAACTAATGATATTCCAGGGCAATCAGTTTTTAGTAAAATTCTCACAACAGAAATAATATAGTTTAAAGAAAATCTATGATTCCCAAAACGGTTTATTTTTCAAAAATAGCCTTTCTACAGAATATGTAACAGTTAGAAGGAATAAATTACTTATAATAACAGAATTGCAACAATAAGGAATAAGAGCATCCAAACACCATAAAAATTACTAATAAAGACAGTATCATAATAACAAGAGTTTAGGATAGTTATAAATTTCTTTTTAAGGTCTCTTTTACTATACCAACTCCATGGAGTGCTCCTTTGGGATAGCGGATGGACGAGAGTACACATAAAATAATTGTATGCTCTCTATCGTCCCGGAGAAAAAGGGCATGTCAAAGTAATGCCACCTCCTAAGCGACCCCACAAACTCACAGTCCTACCAAGACTTGTTCTACCTCGAACATAAGTGTGGTCACAATAGCATTACTCCCAAGGGTTTCATCACCCCCTCCAATCTACTCCTCACATATCTTCATGTAGGCTAATCCCAAGGAATCTTTATCTTTACACTTTTATTACATTTATACATATGATGATTTTAAAGTTCGTATATTACAAACGAAAACCAATCACAACTCACCACCAACCAAGTGTTTACATCCTTGTAAGCATAGGGATCAATAACCACATTTTCAAATACTCATCACCATAGTCTTTCATCATTTTTAGTAACCATTAAGATGCATTTGATTCGGTGCACTTAATTAAAACCAGAATCAAAGAAGAGTACATAACATCACAATCTCCATTCGGTGCACTTGAAAAAACCAGAATGCATGATTCCCAAGTTGCCACTCGGTGCATTTGATTTAAGAAAAAAACAGAATCATGTTATTTACACAACTTATAGCAAAATGTGGTTACTTAGCTTTAGAATTTATGTTATACTCATAAAAAGAAACATATTAAAATGGAAGCTTAGAAGTTCTAAAAAACTATTTAGCCACGTATTTCTTGTCTTAGTCAAACATATGATAATGGAAACCAGAAAACTAGAAAACAGTAAACTAGTAAACAAGAATGTTAAAATACAACCAAAAAAATTGAATGTAGGATGTTATTATGCAAACCAGAAAACAGCACGCAAAGGGTTATATGTAAACCAGAAAAACAGAATGCAAGTATTGTGATACAAACCAGGAAACAGAATGCAACCAGAAAACAGTATGCAGAACAGAATGCACTTGGTTAGCAAGAAATTGGTAGATTGGAAGTCTAAGAAAGAATGACTAGAGAAAAGCTTCCCCTTTGATTCTTCCCTACCTTAAGCGTCCTTAGGAGTGAAGAGATGGAGGAGGTGTGTTGCTTCTTTAAGGCTCATGGATATGAAAACAAGAGGAAGGATGTGAAGAAATTATGGAAATGGAAGGATGGGTGGCTCACAGTTTTTTGCAAGAACTTGGAGGGCGTTGGATGGATGCTGCTCCAGCCTTGTCTCCTAATTCTTAAGCTCCTTAAAACCATGCTGCTCCTCCTCATCATAGCTATGATTGCCTAGGATAACATAGGCTTTTGATGTGGCCATTGTCTTGGAAGAAAAGGGTGGCAGCTTGCTGTTTTTGGAGAGAAATCCTGGTGCCAGCTCCTGCTTCCTTTTTTGAAGAAGCATGTCAGCGAGGCTTCTATTGGTTTAACATGACAAAGGAGGCTGGAGAGGTGTCTCCTTGCATGAAGTGAAAGGGAGCATGAGTTACATGTGGCATCATGACTTGGTTTGATCAAGAAAGGTGTCCTTCTGCATGTTTTGGTTGTCATGCAGCCCTCCACGGTTTGCTTAGGCTGGTGAGGGAGAATCATGGCCCTTGGGGAGGGCTACTACCGTGGCATCTTGCATGAAGAAGAGCTTGGACAATTGCACATTTGGCTTGGTTAAGAATGTGGCAATTTGCATGGCTTTCAAGCCATACGGCTGCCATATGTTCCAGCCATGAATGTCATGTTATTTGGATGTGTTTTAAAACTTTGGTGGTGTGTCACAATCCTGGCCAGCCATGTGCCTTATTGTATCATGCTGTCTTGGTTTCCTTGCTTGTGCAAAATGATTGTTTTAAGGATAGCATGCAGCCTTCTAAATGCCATGGCCATAAGTTATGTTTAACTTACTAATTCCACTAAGTAAATGTCATGTAAACACTTGTTTGATGATGGCTAGGCTGCCTTTGGCATAATTCTAATCATATTTATAACCAAGCAACACTTGTCCTTTAAATATTAATATGCAAATGATTAATTGTTTGTTTGCATGATTTCTTTTTCTATTCTCAAGTAATTAGCCATTACTCAATCATATACGTGGTCATGATCATTCTTTGCTAATTTACTTTGAGATTGATTGTTGAGTTAGATTTATAGTAAGTTATCTTCTTCGTAGTCCTTGCCTAGGGTTTTTATTTAAATCAAAGTTCTTAGTTAAGAATTATTACGGGGTGTTACACTCCCCAGGCCTCAAATCAGCCCAGAAATGAAGAACAGGCCGCAGCCTCTCTAAAACCTAGAAACTAAAACGGAGCTCTCCCTAAAATTCTGCTACAAATCTATTTATAGAACTCAGAAAAATAGAGGCACGCCGTGACATTCACATTCCACACCGCGGTGCGTGCTAAATTAGGTCAAGGACGCCGCAACATTGAATTTCCATGCTGTGGCGCTCCATTTTTGAAGTTCTCTGTCTTTTGATGCAGGGGATGCTCACGCCGCAGCGTTCACATGTCACACTGCGGCATTGAGGTCTGAAATGCAAATTTGGCTTCCTCTTCCTATTCTAACTCAGTTGCTCTATATATCATCTTATTTGGAGCCCTTCCTATGATAGAAAAAACACCAAATCAGTAACAAATATAAATTCACTTAATCACATATCAAATATGCACAATTTGCTCAATATGCATGACAACAAGGACATTAGCAATCTGTAAAGTATAGATATGGGGCACAAATAATTATACTTTGTGGAGTTATCACATCCCCCCAATCATTCAAGAGGGAGATTGGCCACTTGAATGACGAGGAGATTGATTGTGTCAATTTCTTCGAAATATGGGCTGGCGAGGTCGGTAAAATCCGACTGAAAGATATATTGGATGTCGTGGATGATATGGAGCTTTGGGTTATGCTAGGTAATATAGGCCGTTATTCATGCTTATTTTCTTTTCCTTTGCCGTTATATGGATCTAATTGCCTGTGTTGGTTTTGTAGAGAGCTTGGCCAAGATGTCTTAGGATGGAAACGCATTAGCCATTCTTGAAGCTTTGAAGGCCAGAAGTGAACAGGGGTCGTCAGACCTCACCGTTGATGTTGTGCCAGTTTTATCACCCCGTCCGACCGAGGTCACGATCACGGAGAGGGAACCGGTCCATGTGGAGGATTCCTCCCCGGTGGTCGTGAGACGTAAGAGAAAAGCGGCTGGTGAGGGTCAGTTAGATGACCGGAGTAAGAGGGTCGCAGTTGAGGAAGACACCGGTCCAAGTAGCCGGGGGGCAATCAATCTGTACCACGAGAATCCAGATCCCCGTGAGTTCATCAACTTCCAACTCTTAGATAAAGAAGTTGAAGCTCATCTAGCCCCGCATGGCAAGAAGGATACCTTCTCCTGGTTTGAGACTTTGGGGCTCCGTCTTGCCTTGGAGACTCGGTACTTAGAGCATATGGTTGAAGATCATGAGCGGGAGTTAGAGGAGAAGACTGCTGCCATGGTGTGGGGTGAAAACTAAGCTATTAGAGCAAAGGAAGAGGCTGTAAAAGCCAAAAATAATGTCGAGGCCTTGGCCCGAGAGTTGGAAAATGAAATGGTTGTCCTAAAGAATGTGGCGAAGGAAAAGAAGGCCCTCTTGACGGAGCTCAAAAGGTGTGCGGCCGAACTGAAAACTGAGAATGAAGGCCTTCGGGCCACGAACAACCGACTTGGTGCCCAAGTTACTTCCTTGCAAGGCGATGTCGGGCAGCTTATTACTGTTTGCACTGATATCAAGGAAGAGCAATTCCGAAATGCCATCAATCAAGTTCGGCTCTTCAATTCTGGGGTTGATCTGGTTCTAGATTCCGGGAAGGTAGTCCGAGATGGTCGTCTCGTGCCCCCTCGTTTTGCTGCTAAGGGTGCAAGTGTTGAAGGCTCTTCCATCGAGGCTCGCGGTCTAGATCCCTCCACGGAGTAACTCTGATTTTTATTCTTACCCCCTGTGTGGGGTTTTGTTTTTGTATGGACAAAAAATGCTACTCCGATCTTCAGGGTTTTAATTAAGTTGGTTTTGTTGCATTCCTTTGTCTGCTTCTGGGTCCAACGCCCTTTGTGTTGTTTTGACTGTGATGAAAGACCGTGGTCCGGGTCCAACACCCATTACCGTTGAGCGCTTATGGTTCCCTTTAGGACTTCGCGTAATAAGAGATTTAGAAACCTTGGCTTAGGATCCGATGTCCAAAGTGGATTGACATTTGGGATCCGTGCCTAAGGTAAGAAACCTTGTCCAAGGTCCATTACCATCTGCTTTGGTGTTCAGGATGCCTTGTGACTTTGGTATAGAAACCATGTCCGGGGTCCATTACCAATCGCTTTGGTATTTAGGATGCCACGTGACTTTGGTTTGAGATTGGTCCTTGCCGGGGTCTTTCATGCTCATGGTTTGGTGCGAGAATTTTTTCAGGCCGGGATTTTTCTACTACATGACCTATCTAGCACAAGACAACTTCCGGTTGGTACCATAGGTCTTTCATGCTTATGGTTGGTGCGAGAATTGTCCCAGGTCGGGATTTTTCTACTGCACGATCTATCTAGCACAAGTCAACTTCTCAGTTAGTACGATGAGTCTTGGGACATTGTGGCTGGTCTTTGAAATTTTTGTTTAACAAATTGCACTAACTCCATGATCAATGTTTCATTAAATATCTTGAAGGACTAAGGTCTATATAACAATCTGCACAAATCAAACATAAAGTAGACTAGGAGACTAGGCCGTAAAAGGCACTTAGCTGTAGTACTTTCTGAGGTTGCCTGCATTCCAAAAGTTCTTCACTAGTTTGCCTGTCAACATCTCTAGAGTGTAAGCTCCTTTGCCAGTATTGATTACGATACGGTAGGGGCCTTCTGTAACGCCCCAATTTTTAGAAAATATTCTGAATGTACTGTTTGCTGTTTTTCATGCTTTTGTGTGAATGACCGTTGTGTCCCTATTTTACTGTTCTCGATTTCTGTATGAAAACAATTACGATAATACAGGCTCAAATTTTATTTGATCGTTTTACGTAATTTGCTTCGAGACGGTAAAATAAAAATTTTTCTGAGCTACTGTTTTAATTTTTCTGAAAGATATACAACTATATAATACTCTTGGATATTTTATTTGAACGTTTTGGACGATTACCTACGTTGTGGGAAAAAATGGAAAAATGATCGTTACGTCCCGAACGTACTGTTTTTGCTATTTTTGCTGTTTTTAATTGTTTTCTTCTTGATTTAATGTCCGATAATACTGTCTGTGATTTTATATGGACTTTTTGGGTGATTTGCTCCGAGGCAGGAAAATAATATTTTCTCGGGCCGGAGAAAATCTTATTTTATTATTTAGAATTGGGGGATCTTACTTAACCCGATTCTCAACGAATGAGACTAAAAATAATCTTTTAATTTTTAGGATTTAATCACAAATAAAATAATTTTATATTATTATAATATTATTTTATTAGTCAATATAATTTAGTGACAAGTGGACCTGTAAATATTTTGCGGGACCCACAATTAGCAGAACAAGTTAGATCGGTAGCTTAATTAATCACCGTTAGCAGTAGAACTTTCCAGAACAGGCTGACTCAGCTAGCTGACTCAGCAGAGAATTAAATGAGCTGTGTGACTCAGCATGTGAGTCATCATGAACCAACCAATAGCAATCAAGCTTGTTAAGCAAGATTTAATCCTAACCTTTGATGCATTCAATGGCTTGGATGAAGCCAAATCCATGCACATCCTTGACCACTTGAAGGCTACGACCATTAGGAGAAGGAAGGCCAAAATAACACTTCATCTTCATCACTTTTCTCTCTTCTCTCTCTTCCAAGAACCCTAGCCACCATTGTTGTTCTTTTCTCCTACCATTCGGCCAAGACCAATACTACACCATCCAACCATCCAAAAATTTTTCTAACCAAGTTTTCTTAACCTAAACACTATTCTAAGAACCTTTCTAGTTGGGAGTTTCTTCAAAATCTTCCATTTAGGGCTTGGAAATCAACCTTGAAAGTTTTACCTAGAAGGTGAAATTTCATGCTTTTCTTTCTCTCTTCTTTTTCAAAGTTCTAAGCCATGATTTCTCCATGGTTTAGCTTCTTTTTCATGGTTAGTAACATGTAAATTTTGTTTGAGATTTCTAGGTATTTTTGAAGGTGAAAACCGTGACCTAGGAGGTGTGAAAGCAAACCTTTTGTCTTCATTTAAGGTAAGAGGAAGACAATTCTTATCATCCCTTGGTGGTGGTAAGAAGATGGAATGATTTGTAATGTTTGAAGAATCTATAAGGATTCGGTGGTGTTGTCTTTGTTTGGTGTGTATGTGTTAATTTTTTTGTATGCTAGTAGTTTATGTGGTAATTTGTTAGTAGCTTTCTTGTTTGATGATTGTAATAATTTTGCATGTCTATTAGTTTTTAGGTGCATGTCTACAAGCTTTAATTTAGGTTATATATGTTAGAAAATATATTGCATGTGTTAGAAATATAATGCATGTGTTAGAATTGTATGATAAGGTATAGGATGTGAATAACATGTTTAAATTTGCATGAGTGTTCCAAAGAGCACAATCCAATAGCTCACGGTAATGACAAATGTGGAGGACCAAAATGTTCTCTTGATTTTTCCTAAAGTGTAACTTAATTAACCTAGGAGAATCAAGAAAGTTTCAAATTGATTTGATCAAAGAAAATGTATTTAGAAATCAAATGGTAAAGACTTAGTATTTTGGGCCAACATGCCTAAAGGATTAATTTAACTCCTACTAACTATTTTCTAATATGATTTAATGAACTTAGACAATATAATACATTTGATATGATTTGAAAGGTAAAAGACATTTTAGAAATCAAATGAAAGAGTTTTACGAAATTTGGCCAACATGCCACTATAGGTAATCATGATTTCTAAAACTTGATTCCAAACCTTTTTCAATCAAAAAGAGACAATACAAGTTAAGAAGAAATTTTCTATAATGGTTTTTGAAGAAACAAATTGAGTAGAATTAAGCTTAAAGGATTAAAACTAATAATTTTATCATTAGGAAGGAAATACAAGAATGTTGAGAAATTTTCTAACATATAGCTCACTTTAGGTTTTGAAGCATGTTAGAGATTTCAAAAGAATTAAATGATGTGGTTAAAAATTAGGTAAATGGAAATTTTATGGAAAAATTTAGTAAACCATTATTATGATTTTTTTAAACAAAATACTGTCAATTTTTAGTAAAAATGAACCAATAAGATAGCAAAAATATCCAAAAGACAGTATGCGGTATGAAAAATTATTCTACGTAGTTTAAATGTACTAAGTACTATTTCTGTTTGTTTAAACAGTAATTTTAAAGGCATTCGAATAAGAAAATGATTTGAAAATCCTACGCGATTGAGAAAACGTATTAAAAATGCTACGCGATTTTAAAAACAGAAAAATATTTTTACCCGATTTTTAAACGTTTGTAAAACGACGGAATTATGAAAACGCGATAAAATTTCTACGCGATTGACCGTTACTATATTTATTTTATCTTTGTCGGGAAAATGTGAACCCGCATGATTATTTTTTGAGAATTTATCTCATTGTCGGAAAAATGTGAACCCGCATGTGCTTTTGAGAATTTATTTGTTTGTCGGGAAAATGTGAACCCGCATGTGCTTTCTATTTATGTGTGCCGAAGTTTTTGGTGGATTGGTTGTGAGACGAATCACATCGTGTTGTCGATGCGATAAACGTAGTGTGGTTCATTGTTCTAATGAACTTGGAGACTTTAGTGTACGGGATCCCACATGTGGACAGTTGGTAGCTCCATTTGGGCCGTGGTAAACCGATAGCACACTATGGTACTCGACACGCCTATATTTAATCGAGATTTGTGAAATCTAGTAGTACATTTGCCTCGTAGTGCCACAACGTGAGACCGTGAACTACACCACGCCTGGATGATGGATTCTCGTGTCGTGGGGCTATAGACGCAACGTGTGACAGCCGCAATAGTTGGTTGGGCAGCCGTGGTACTAATAGATTTTACGAGTCATTCCGCTCTCTCGATACTTGTGTTTTCTTTAGCTCCATGGAGTAGGGTTTTGTCATATTATTTATTTATCTCTATGTCTATTTATTTCCATCTTATCTATTTATTGTTTATCCGTATTTTATTTGTTTATTTTATCGGTTTCTTGTTACTATATTTGGTTATTATATCTTATCTGTTTATTCTTATCTTTTATTTTATCCGTGATGTTTTATCCGTGATGTGATATGTTGTTATGATATCTAAATCTTACTCTAATTTGTTATTCTTTCTCGTTATAGTATTTTGTATTGCATGAACTGTATATATGTTGTTTGTCGTCTTCTTATTTGCCATGTTGTGATGATTTTATGTTGTCTTACCTCTTTGTTATATGTATTTTCTGTTTATTTATTTTATGCGGTAAAGACTTCGAGGAAGAGGATCAGCCCCTTGAGATCTTGTACCCTGAGGAGGAGGAAGATCAGCAAGCGGACGATCAGTTTGACGATCAAGAACCATCCGATCATCTATATCCTCTGGATTGATTGTGAGGGATGGCAGCGCCAGGATTTTTGGGGTTCATAGAGCTAGTATTTCATGGAGGTTCTTTGGCTTGGCATTTACGAGGCGATCGTGATTCTGTGACGTATGCAGGACGTGTGACCGTGATTCTACGTCAACGTTTTGATGGAGAGCTTGTCATGACCACAACACTTTTTCTGCATTTAGAGTTACCCTTATCCATTAGGCGTCACTGGGGTGCTGAAAACCCTGAGCCTAGTGAGATAAGCATCGTATCGACTGCGCGATCCCGTTATCGTCGTGTGTCGAGACATCCGGGATATCTATCTCCTGATGATCATTTTCATGCTGAGAGTGATCCATCAGAGGATTAGATAACCATGATGTTTTTTAAGGTAGCGTCACGTATGTACGTATATATTAACTCTTTTATTGCTTTCCTTCTTTGTTTTTGTTTAAATATTTGTAGTCTTTGTTGTAAATTATTTGTACAAACTTATAACTTAATCATATGTATATTATTAGTGATGATGTTTTTTTTTTTATTTCGTATTTTCCGCATTATCTTTTTATATCATATTTCGTTCTATCAGGAATTATTTTACAACCCGTAATAATATTTAACAAATGTTTCACAACTTGGGTAGATTTTATTTCTATTTCTTTTATTTTCTTTTATGTGTGACATCCTCCAAATGGGTGTTACACCTTCCCAATTAGGGGCTAATTTCCCTTGGGAGGCATTCCTTCCGCCGATGTCAGCCCTGCGGAGTACAAGATCGCTTGGCTGGAACCTTCTAGGAATGACCTTCAAGTTGTACCGGGCTGCTGTTCTTTACTTGATAGCAGTGTCGCGTATGTGTGCGATGCACCTTCTTTCCTCCAACAGATCCAAGTCTTCCCTAATTAGTCCGGGGTTGTTATCAGGTGAAAAGTTCTGGAGACGCCAACTTGGTTCCCCTATCTCCACTGGGATCATTGCTTCACATCTATAGGTTAGCTTGAATGGGGTTTCACCCGTTGTGGAGTGAGGAGTGGTTCGGTAGGCCCAAAGGACGTGGTCTAACTGCTCGGCCCAATTTTCGTTGGCTTCGTCCAGTCTTCTCTTTAACCCCTTGACGATAACACGGTTGGCTACCTCAGTCTGCTCGTTTGTACAAGGGTTTTCTATAGCACTGTAGTGATGCTTTATCTTCAGCCCGTTGAGTAGTTCTTCAAACCCCTTGTCTTTGAACTGCGTTCCGTTGTCTGTCACGATGGATTTCGGAACCCCAAATTTGGTAATAATGTGGCGCTAAGTGAACTTTTGAATCCTGGCCGAGGTGATGGTGACCAAGGGCTCTGCTTCTATCCACTTGATAAAGTAGTCTATGGCTACAACCAAAAACTTTAGTTGCCCAGGCGCTTAAGGGAAAGGACCCAAGATATCCATGCCCCATTAATAGAAAGGCCAAGGTATGGATGTCGTGGACAGTTCCTCTGACAGGGCGTGGTAGTGGTCAAAATGTCGTTGGCATTTATCGCACACTTGGATGTGTGCAAGGGAGTCTACCTCCATCGTGGGACAATAGTAGCCTACCCTGAATGCCTTTAATGCTAGAGCTTTACTTCTTAGATGGTGTCCACAACTTTCTTTCGTGGACTTCGGCCAAGACGTATTCGACTTCTTTTGGCATGAGGCATTTGAGGAGAGGTGAAGAAAATCCGCGCTGGTATAACTACCCATCGAAGATGGTGTATCTGACCATGACTTTCTTTAACTTAACAAATTCTTTTGAATCCTTAGGGAGGCTACCGGACTGTAAGTACTCCAATAGTGGGGTGATCTAGGTACGTTCTTGCTCATCAACCTAGAAGACAGCTATGTCGGAGACTACAGGGTGCGAGAGAGTTTCTTGGATCACCGAACGGTTATTGCCCGGATTCTTGGTAACAGCCAACTTGGATAAGAGGTTGGCCCTGGAGTTTTGTTCCCGGGGTATATGCTCTACTTTAACTAGTTAGAAGTTTGTGAGAAATTCTTGCACTCTTGCCAGGTATTTCTGCAAGAGGGGCTCTTTGGCCTAATATTTGCCTCTGATATGGGAGGTCACGAGCTGGGAGTCACTACAAAGTCGAATCTTTGCGGCCCTCAAGTCTCTGGCCATTGCCAGTCTAACGATGCATGCCTCATATTCTGCCTGTTTGTTCGAGGTCAGAAATTCGAACCTTGGTGAATTATTAACAATCACCCTTTCGGAGTTTTCCAAGATTACCCCGACACCGCTTCCTTTTGGGTTTGAGGACCCATCTATGAACACGGTCCAAAATATCTCTTTGGTATAACCAAAGTCTGAAGCGAGTTCGACCAGGAAATCCGAGAGTGTCTGTGCCTTGATTGCTACTCTGGGTTCTTAGGCTATCCCGAACTCGGAAAGCTTAATGGACTAGGCAATCATCCTCCCTGCTAAGTCTGGTTTATGCAATATCTGTCGGATAGGTTGATCTGTCCTTACTACCATGGGATGGCATTGGAAGTACTGCCTTAATCTCCTAGTTGTGATGATGAGTGCAAAGGCGACCTTCTCTATCTTTTGATATCTGAGTTCGGGGCCTTGCAGTACTTTGCTCACAAAATAAACCAGTTTCTGGCCTTCTAGTGTTTCTCTGATAAGTATTAAACTCACAGCCTCCTCGTGAACAAAGAGGTACGCATAAAGTGTTTCACCTGACTCTGGCCTTGTAAGAATGGGAGGGGATGCCAGAAGATTCTTCAGAGATGCGAAACGTCTTCACATTCCTGTGTCCACTCGAATCCTGTCCTTTTTTTCAATAGTTTGAAGAGAGAGAGGGATTTATGAGCAGCTTTAGCCAAGAATCTGGTGAGAGCTGCAATCTGTCCCATTAGTTGTTGTACTTCTTTTACGCTCCGGGGACTATGCATATCAAGCACCGCCTTGCATTTGTCGGGATTTACCTCAATGTCGTGGTAAGTCAGCATGAACCCCAAAAATTTTCCTGCTTGGACTCCGAATGAGCATTTTTCTGGATTGAGCCTCATGTCGTGCTTTCTTAACTGTGTAAACACTTCTTTGAGGTCTGAAATGTGTGATCCTAAAGATAAGGTCTTGACTATCATGTCGTCGATGTAGACCTCTAGCATTCTCCCCATCTGTTCTTCAAAGACCTTGTTCATCATCCTCTGGTAGGTGGTCCCGGTATTTTTCAACCTGAAAGGCAATACCTTGTAGAAGTAGCTTGCCCTTTTAGTGATAAAGGCCGTTTTATCTTGGTCTCCGGGATACATCGGAATCTGATTGTACCTAGAGTAAGCATCCATGAAAGACAGTAACCGGAAGCCGAAGAGGCTATCAACTAACTTGTCAACATTTGGGAGGCGGTATGGATCTTTAGGACACGCCCTGTTCAGGTCGGTGTAGTCCACATACATCCTCCATTTCTTATTTGACTTTTTTACTAAGACAACATTCGAGAGCTAAGTGGTGTACAAGATCTCCCTCATGAAGCCGACGTTTAGTAATTCCTTGACTTGCTCCTCAATGGTTTGTTGCCTCTCAGGGCTAACTTTTCTTTTCTTTTGGGAGACCGGCTTTGCATCCCGTTTAATAAATAAACGATGGCAGATGAACGTGGGGTGAGTGCAGACAGGGGAAACTCTAGTCTTTCGAAGGCATTCATGAACATGATGTCTATTGAACTCCCCTGATCCACAAAGATACGACAGACTTCGATGTTAGATATTATTCCAGATATGACCAGAGGGTCGTCATGATCTCGAATAATGTCGCCGTGGTCCTTGTCGGAGAAAGAGATGGATGGCACGTCCTTGTTCTCGACATAGGGTCTTTGTGAGGAACCGGATACGCTTAAGACCGTTGTCCAGAGTTTCTTTTTTCTGAGAATTGTTAGACAGACCACCCCCTATAAATCCTCCTGAGATGGTACTGATGAGTCTGCCTTTCCTGTTCCTTCCACCTTGAGTATCCCGTTCCTGATCCTGCATGTTTTTAACAGTGCAATATGGCGGGGTCCGGGATCTTCTGGCAGGATTCCAGCTTCTTCTTGGACATTGGTTTGGACTTCGCCGGGGGCTGCGACTTCATCTCTGATCCATGCGTCTTCCGCGATCCTCGCCTCCTCGGAGACCGTTGGTGTACTTTTGCAGTCATCCCTCTTTGATCAAGGTCTCGATAACATCCTGGAGTTGGTAACAGTCTTCCGTCTCGTGGCCATAGCTCTTGTGCCACCTGCAATGTTTCAAATGGTCCGTCTGAAATTGCTTCTTTACGGGTGGTGCCCTCTTGATATCCTGGAACTCGCTTTGAAGGACCTCCTTCAAGATTGTCTCTCGAGGGGTGTTCAAAGGAGTATACTCAGAATACTTGGGCCGTTGTCTCTCGAGGGGTGTTCAAAGGAGTATACTCAGAATACTTAGGCCGGTACTGTTCGCTCTTAGAGGAGTCACGAGGTTAGTTGGAGTTGTGGTTCTTTTTCTGGTGAACCGGTTCGTCTTTCTTCATATTCTCTTTGGCTCTGGTGACTTCCTCCAGCTCGACGTACTTATCCGCCCGTAAGTGAAACTCGTCTAGACTCTCTAGCTTCTTTTTGCCAACTACATGAAGAAGCTCGAGTCAGTTCAGAGTCCGTTTCTGGCGTAATGGAGGGCTATCCTATCGTCCAAGTTTTTAATGCCCACACAGGCCTGATTAAACCTTTTGACATATTCGTGTAAGGATTCAGAACTTCCCTAGCAGATCCTGGAACGGGAGTCAATCGACTTCAGTCGCTCCTTTGCTGTGGTGTAGTGTTGCAAGAAACACTGTGTCAGGTCTTTCTATCCTGTGATTTTTGTTCGTAAGGTGACAAACCAACGGAGGGCGTCCTTCTTCAGAAAGAGAGGAAAAGCTCGGCATAGTAATTTCGGGGTGTACCCGTAGAGCTACATGGACTGAGTGTAAGCGTCCAAGTGCTCCTCGAGATCTGTTGTCCCATTATAAGCCTCCAAATTGCTCGGAGGCTTGAAGTTTCTCGAGACCCTATATGCCATTAAAGTATCTGAGAATTGTTGTTGATGGCCAAGTTTCCAAAAACCCCGGCGCAAGCACGCTGGACAGTGTGCTCATTACGAGCTACATACTGCTCTCCGTTGTCGTTGTCCATCCTCATTGATCTTTCAAGATTCTCTAACCGACGACGTTGTTCTTTCAGCTGATGCCGCTGACCCTCAATGAGCGCTATTTGTTGACGCAACAACTCTCGAAGGCCATTCTTTGTCGTTTCGGATTGAGCATTGTCTTCATAGTGAGATGCATGGTCTACATCGTTGTGGGAGGTTCCCAAGTGAGTATGCACAGGGATCCTAGCTCCATGGTTTGCTCCATGGTTAGTATTGTTAACTCCACCATGAAGAAAGACAAGCTTGTTATGGATTGAAACCCTTCGAGATGGAGTGGGGCTTTCAGTAGAAGCTGAAGTCTCATATCCATCGTTGAGAGTTTCCACCACAACAAGCCTGCTTCTAGCGGCGGAGGTTTCTGGTGGTGTGACTGAAGGAGGGTCGCGCTGTGCCGCTGGGCCCTGTGTTTGGCCAGGGGCAGCATGTGCAGTACTTCCCTTCCTCTGGTTGTGTCTCGTTCTCACCATGGTTAACACAGGAATAAAAGTTTATCAGATTCCCACAGACGGCGCCAATGTTCTGAAATGAATTCAGAATGTACCTGAGATAGGCACGCGTATGGTGGTTTCCTCCTTGCACAACTGCTATTAACCGTGTTGAGCCAGGAGGTGAGTACCTGTAAAGGGACTTTAACACTCAAGTCAGACAGTGCACAAGTAGGGTTCATGCAATGGAATAGCAGATACCTTATTAGGTTAACTTGGCCTGGTATATATAGAGCGTGACTAGAATCCTCATGCAATCCATATAGGATAAAGGTACATTAGGATTGTGTCTTAGTAGAGGTTTTCAGCTTACGATCGTTGAGGTCCGTCTCTGACCTGTCGGGGTTGTCTCCTTAGTGGCCAATCCTTATTGTAGGCAGTTATGGTCCCCACATTTAGGGTTATAACTGACAGTTGTGAGAATCTGCATGGGTCCGGTGATCGTTATAGTCCAATGCCATACACTGATGTCACAAGGCCTAGGTCGAGGTGTTAATGGTGGAGTCCGGTGGTTCGTGTGTCAGGTCGATCCTTCTGGATGAAATCCCGGACCACGGTCCAGAACAGTATTTATAAGTTTGGTCCTTCAAAACAGGAAAAATGGGTAGAAATGTTTGCAGAAAATCCCTATTCTCTCCATTAACTTAGCCACCATATGGGGCAGACGACTTTAGAAACTAGAGACTTGAGTTCAAAGCAAAGATTGAGACAAAGCATTCCTATGTCTAGAATTTGAAAAACCTTTCCTCTTTCTAGAAGTTTAAACTAATCTTCTAGAAACCAATGGGTGTCTAGTTTTAGTGGTCATGAATCGACATTTGAAAAGTTAATTTCATTCTTATATGATGCATGTACTCAGTAAAAAAAATCTAACAAAAACAAGTGCTTCAGCTTTAGAGCACTTGAAAAGCTATTAACTTGCAAACACTCTAATCATATGAACAAAATCAAAACAAAGAACATTTTTTGCAGACCCAATACTACACAGAAGAAAGCAAAAAGATGCCTTCTGACTATTCTACAAAATTGCTAACTAGCTTTCTCCACAGATATCCTAAAATAACAAACCAAAGACTTGACCTCAGAGAATCAAACTATAGTAGATCTGAAACCACCTTCAACCCAAATCCTCAACCACAACAAAAATGGACACCTTCGTTTAAGGTCGAGTCAAAACACTAGTAGATATGAAACTAAACACTAAAATCTGAAAATTAAATACTGGTAGATCCGAAACCATCTTCCCTCATGCCAGCATCTACATCTTCACTGTGGTACAAACAGTAAAAGTGGAACCTTGCAGCAGAAACTGGAGTCCAGGACATGAGATCGGCTCACAGTAGCTTCGGTTAGGCTTGTGCGATGGAAGTTTCCATCTTCTGAAGCTCGGGTTTTAAAACTATGGTTTGGAAGAAGAAGTTCCTAAGGTTTGGCAATTGAGTAGCCAAATGGCGGTTGGTCTCATGGCCAACGAATATGATATGATGGTACAAACATTCATTACAGGGGGTTTCACTGCCTTTGAATCTAATAGAACGATAGAGATAGGTAGATTCATTACTAAAACTAAAGAGGAAAACAAATTCCAAGACAAGACAATAACGGGCCTATGCCTTAGGCGCACCCTCACAATTTCTAAACACTATCCATACAAGGTCTTTTACCCCATCTTCCTCATGGATCAAATTCTGCTTCTTCACCACACGTTCTTCGAAAGGAGTCTATTGGATTAGAATTATTACTATTAGGGAGTCCAATTTCATCTCTATTTTATCTTGGTTAGAATGGCTATCGACTAAGAACATAGTGTCTCTAGCCTTTAAGCCTTGGAGGTTCAACTCAGGATGCACATCAGATTTGGTAATAATGTAGAGGAAGATTAGAGTCATCGCTCATAATATTAAATTTTAACAAAGATGAAAAAAAATTATAAATTTGTTAATGACGTCAAAGAACATTTGTCTAAACTGCAATAAACTAAAGTCATGTATTTTTTTAATGCGCCAAGAAATTTTATTTGAGTGAATCTATTTTATTTGATAATCCTACCATTTAAGTTTCTATTCTAAACAAATTTATGAATATTAGACATTTCTTGGTTCCTAAAATTCAACGACTGTTGCAATATTTGTGTAACTTTGTTTGAGAGCCAATGAAGATTGATTTAATTGGTATAATCTAATTGTGTTAGTTAATAGGTTTTTGATTCAATTATTTGGTTGGTCATATATAAGTATCATTATAAGCTCTTGTTAAAACTTATTGCATGCACTTTTCTTGAAATGGGATAACTCTCCAGCTCCTAAATTTTCTAAGAAAAATTTGACAAAAAAAAAATCATGAATTATATTTTGTTGAAGGTTGATTTCTCACAAATAACTTTTACGGTGAAATTAACTTTTTAACGAAAATAAAATGAAAAAACTCCTCAAATGTGTCCCTGAGAATTTAGGCGATGGGCACATTAGTTTATGAGAAATTAAAATTTAATCTAAGATCCTCAAGAGCCATGAATGTTAACCACATTAGTCCCTTTATTAATGTACCTTTGTTAGACTTAACGAAATCACTCACGTGGCAGGTTAAGTGTGCGATGTGGCACAAAAACAGCATCGTTTTAAAAATCCTCAAATCCTTCATCCCCTCCTTTACCCCCAAATCAAAAACACCATGAAACCCAACCACAACAGCTTCTCCCCCTCCTTCACCCCTAAATCAAAGCTCCATGAAAACCAAACCCCAAATCCTTATTTCCATTCCTCCATACTCCCCTCCCATGCCCCCAAATCATAGCACCACAAAACCCAAATAAAAAAATGGCTTAGAAGCCTAGAGAGAACTCTCTCAAAAAATCACAACTTAATTCAATTTCAGGATGCTCAAATACATTGAGAATGACCCAATTTATACTACTCATTCATGGCTATTTTTGTCCTAAAAATACAACTGGAAATAACCTGGCATGCAATAGAGATTTGTCAATAATGATAATTGGTGGTTGTGGGTGGTTGTGAGTGGTTGGTGGTTGTCAATGGAGATTTGTCCGTATAATCCTCCCCAAGTTAGACAGAACTCGCCCTCGAGTTAAGTTCTGTTTCATCATCCAAGTATGGTGAAAGATCGGCGACGTTGAAGGTTGCAGAGATGCCATAGGTTCCCGGTAGTTCTACCTTGTAAGCATTGTCGTTGATTTTCTGCACTATTCTGAATGGACCATCAGCTCTAGGGGATAATTTGGCATTTGGTTGATTTGGAAATTGTTATTTCCGTAAATATATCCATACCAAATCTCCCACTTTAAAAATTTGTTGTGTTCGGTGCTTGTTATGCTGAGCTTTATATCTTGAATTATGTTTCTTAATCCTTTCTCGGACCTGTTCATGCAGCTTCTTGATTTTTTTTGCTCTGCGTTCTTCAATTGCACTATGCTGTTGTCTATCCGATGAAGGGGTTAAGTCTAGCGGACTGTGCGGACGAGTGCCATATACCACCTCAAATGGGCATTTTCCAATAGCTTGATTAGTTGAATTGTTGTAAGCAAATTCAATCTGTGCAAGGACAAGATCCCACTGTTTCAGGTTTTTACTGACAAAGCTTCGAAGTAGATTTCCTAAAAGCCTGTTAACTGCTTCGGTTTGTCCATCTATCTGAGGATGACTGGTACTACTGAATTGAAGCTTAGTACCCATCTTCTTCAAATATAAATTCACAAACTCTTTTTTTTTTTTAACGGTAGTAACCCTATTGCATTAAAATCTTAGCCTTATAATTATTGTCTAACATAAGGTTCTCCAAAAATGGCTTAAGAACTTGACATCTCGATCAGAAGTGATGGTTTTTGGAATTCCATGAAGACAAACAATTTCCTTTAAATACAAGTCTGCAACTTGAATAACATCATTGATCTTCTGACATGGAATGAAATAGACCATCTTCGAAAATCTATCCACAACTACCATTATAGAATCCTTTTGTCGCTAAGTTCGAGGTAGTCCAAGGACAAAGTCCATGCTAACATCTTCCCAAGGTGCTTCTGGGATGGGAAGCGGCATATACAACCCTGTGTTTTGGCTTTTAGTCTTCGCCAAGTGGCAGATTTTGCATCTTTGAATATGTCTGTTAACATCTCTTTCAAGCATTGGCCAATAGAAATTCTCTTTCTCTAAAGTCATAGTTTTATCTCATCCAAAATGACCTGCTAATCCTCCATCGTGGGCTTCCCAAATAATGGCTTCTCGTAGTGAACACTGAGGAATGCATAAAGCCTTCCCTTTGAACAAAAATCCCTCATGTCTGTAGTAGTCTTGGGAGGATTGCAATTCGGTGGCATTCCAAAACTTTTAGAAATCAGGATCATCTTGGTATAGCTCCTTGATAGTCTCAAAGCCAACGACTTTTATCTGGAGAGTAGAAAGTAGCGTATGACACCTGCTGAGGGCATCAGCAATAACATTTTGAACTCCTACCTTGTGCTTAAGTAAGAATGGATAAGGCTGTAGGAACTCACTCCAAGCGGCATGTTTGCGACTGATCTTCTGTTGAGAGTTCAAGTGTTTAAGGGCTTCATGATCAGAATAAAGAATAAACTCCTTATTCAATAAGTAATGACTCCAATGTTGTAGGGCACGAACAATGGCATAGAATTCCTTGTCATAAGTAGAATACTTGAATTTACCATTGTTGAGCTTTTCACTGAAGAAGGCTATAGGATGACCCCCTTGACTTAAAACAGCACCAATGCCAGTGTTAGAAGTGTCACAGCTAACTTTGAACACTTGGTCAAAGTTTGGAAGGGCTAACACAGGTGCTTCAGTCAAACGTTTCTTCAGCTCCTCAAAACTTTTTTGTGCTTGCTCTGTCCATTGGAACTGGTCTCCCTTTATAAAATCTGTGAGTAGGGCAGCAATAGAGCTAAAAAAATTTTATGAACCTTCTGTAAAATGAAGCTAATCCATGGAAACTCCTTACATCATGGGTATACTTTGGGATAGACCAACTGTTAATAGCTTCGACCTTGCTTGGGTCAACTCGAATGCCTTCAGCAGTGATGATATAACCTAGAAAAGTAACTTCATTGGTTAAGAAAGAGCATTTCTTTAGATTGGCATAGAGTTTTTGTTCACAAAGCATCTGTAGCACTTGTTGAATGTACTCTAAGTGTTCCTCTTTGCCTCTGCTATAGATCAATATATCGTCAAAGTAGACGACTATAAATCTACCAATGAAGAGTCGAAGTACCTAATTCATCAGGCGCATGAATGTACTAGGGGCATTGGATAATCCAAAGGGCATCACAGTCTACTCATATAGGCTATCTCTGGTTTTAAAAGCAGTCTTCCATTCATCTCCTGGCCTAAGTCTAATTTGATGGTATCCGCTACAAAGATCAATCTTAGAAAAGATGGTGGCACCATGTAGCTAATCTAGCAAATCATCAAGCCTGGGTATCAAAAACCAATACTTGATGGTAATCTTGTTAACAACTCGACTATCAACAGACATTCTCCAACTTCCATCCTTCTTGGGTACTAAAATTGTAGGAACAGCACAAGGGCTAACTCTTTCTTGTATCAACCCTTTCTTCAATAGTTCCTCAACTTGACGTTGGATTTCAATATGCTCTTGTGGACTCATTCTGTAAGTTGGTCTGTTAGGGATGACAGCTCTAGGAATAAAGTCAATGGCGTGCTAGATGTCTCGCATTGGTGGCAGTCCATATGGAATTTCTGTTGGTGCAACATCTGGGAATTCAGCGAGCAGTTGTTCAATTTCTACTGGAAGAACAATTTCTTCGCTTGATTCGAACAGTAGAACAACGCTCATAGTTTGGACTTCCTCTGCAGTCATCCTGAATTGTTCTTTTGTTACTAAAGATACCAATGGCCTGGATTCCTTCTTGCTTTGATTAAGTTCACTTGGTGGTAAAGGAGTTAACTTGACTTTTACTCCATCTTTGACAAAGGAGTAGGTGTTGGCATAACCATCATATAAGGTGTGGCGATCATACTGCCAGGGTCTCCCAAGGAGAAGGTGACATGTATCCATGGGAATAACATCACACTATACCTTATCTTGATACTTTTGACCAATGGAAAAGGTCACAAGGCATTGTTTAGTAACTCTCACTTCACTACCTTTATTGAGTCACTGTAATTTGTATGGATGTGGATGATTTTGTGTAGGCAACTCCAATTTCTCCACCATGTAGTTTGACACTACATTCTCACAGCTTCCACTGTCAATGATAACATCACAAACCTTTCTTGTAGTGGTGCAACGAGTGTGAAAAATATTGTGCCTTAACCAAGGCTCTTCCTTTGCTGTCATTATGTGTAGGCTTCGCCTAATCACCAATGATTCACCATGATCAGCAGCGGTGAGCTCTTCATCATATACTAGCTCTACCTCCTCTTCTTCTTTAGGTTTTTCTTGAGTTTCTTCTTTTTCGGATACTTCATATGTTTCTCCTTTGATGATGGTTATGGCTCTTTGGGTTGGACAGTTTGAGGCTATATGTCCAAATCCTTGACATTTGAAACATTTGGGGCCTCTAGATTTATTCTCTGCGGTGGTCTTAGAAGGAGGTTTGCTTGAAGTACTAGGTTGATCAGTTGGTGCTTTGCGGGTATAAGAAGAATTTTCATTGGGGGAAAAAGTTTAGTAAGAAGACCTTTTGGGTAATTACTTCTCCATTCGAATGGCTAGACGGATGACATCGTCTAAGGACCAGTGTTGTTGGAGCTAAACTAGATGAGCAATATCAGTGTTTAATTCTCCAAGGTAACGAGCTATTGTTTGCTCTTCCCATTCATGGATGTCGCACTTCATCATCAACTTCTCAAATTCTCTAGTGTATTCTTCCACAGACAAGTTCTTCTGTTGAAGATTCTGTAGTTGAATAAAATTATCTTGATAATAATGAGAAGGCAAGAACTTGCGGGTTAGTTCACGATGTATTTTCTCTCACGTCTTAATCTTGCTTTTCCCTTCATATTCACGCTTCTTTTTAAGGTTCTCCCACCATATGGAAGCGTGTTTCTTTAATTTCACAGCAACAATCTTTACTTTCTTTTTTTCTGGTATCTCCTTATACTTAAATACTCGCTCAACAGTTTGAAGCTAATCAACGAACTCATCTGGTTGGAGCTTCCCTTCAAAATCTGGAATGTCTACCTTGATGTTGTTGTTTCTAAAAGATTGACTTTGTGGACGACGACTTCTAAACGATGATGAATCACTACTGGATTCGTCATTGTCTGATCGTGTGTGTTGTTCTTCTAACAGGGCTTGCTGCGCATTTACAGTTTCCTGTAACTGTTGGATTTGTCTCCTCAATTCTTCCATTTCAATTTCATGCAAATGCTGTCTTCTTGGAGGCATTTTGTGAGTTAAAAATTGTTTAAGTATCGTGCAATTGGAATAGTAATCGTAGTCTGTAAACAGCGCACCAGGTAAGTTCTCAGGAAAGAGAGGTGAGTCACCAATGGATACGCTTAAATACTAAGTCTTTCCTAGTCAGAACTTTTCTAGACATGCATTTTTCACAATTCCACAATTTCTTTTCACTAACAAGAATAATTCTTTTCTGATGTGGAAGATCAGACAATGCTGCATTCACAGAGCATATTAAGAATTTTCTAATGAATATAGTACTTCACAAAAGATTTTGGACCAATTTTGTAAATATGAGGTGAAAATAGGAATATAAAAATGAATAGAGGTAAAACTGCAATTTTAGGGTTTTAGGGTCAAATTATAATTTTAAAAAATATAGAGGTCAATATGTAATTTTTTCAAAGTATTGGGGTCAAAGTGAAATTTCCAAAAATTAAAAGGAAAAAAGAAATTTCTAGAAAGATAAGGGACAAAATTGTAATTTTTAAAACTTTGGGTGACTGGACTGCTGATGTGGTAGTGTATGACACGTGGCAGACTCTGATTGGACAACCAAGTGACATGGTTGGACGACGTGGTGAGCTGACGTGGCATCGTCTTCTTCCTCTAGCAGGCATGTGGAAGCGCGTGTGTTACAGGGGATGAGTTGCCAGCGCGTGGCTTTACGGTGGCAGCGCGTGGTGACGCTTGGGACCTCCGGTGACCGTGAAATTTCGTATTCTGAGGTTTTTCGACCTTCTGAACACGATGACGGCGTTAGTTTTGCGAAAAAATAACCGCAAAGTGGAGTTTCGGGGGTGGAAGCTCTCTTGCACTTTGAATACCACTGGAAAACTCAAACTTTTCGTTGATTCTCTCACACAAACTCAATTCCGAGATCTAGAAACTATCTCTGATGCCAAAATGGCTCAGAAGCCTAGAGAGAACTCTCTAAAAAATTCACAACTTAATTCAATTTCATGATGCTCAAATACATTGAGAATGACCCTATTTATACTACTCATTCATGGCTATTTTTGTCCTAAAAATACAGTTGGAAATAACCTGGAATGCAATGGAGATTTGTCAATAATGATGGTTGGTGGTTGTGGGTGGTTATGAGTGGTTGGTGGTTGTCAATGGAGATTTGTCCGTATCAAAAATCTTTCTTACCCCTTCTTCTTCCCCTCCTTCATATTCACAAATCAAATCATTGACTTTTTTGAACCCAAAATTTCTCCCAACACTTATCAATACAATAAAGGTCAACTAGGTGGTGGCAATATAGAGGAAGGGAAGTCACTTGGTGTGTTTTGCTTGAACAATGGATTGAGAAAGGTTAGGTCCATGATTTGAAGGGAGGTTCGTATGGCTCTCTTTCTAGTACATTTGTGACATGGCTAGGAGTTGGAGGTGGTGGTTCATAAGGACGTTGTAGGGGCTAGGTTGAACACACATAGGCTATGCGTGTTGTGGTTTGATGGGTTATTGTTGGTGCAATTTTGGGGTTGCAAGTGGATTTTACAGTGGCTTGATTTGAGATAATGGCTATTGTTGAATGGGTATAGTGGAAATTTTGGGACCACAGTGGTTCTATTTTCGAGTGCACGGGATCTTGGAACTTGGTGCTTGCTTAAACAGTGTGGTGATTGTGCTTTGGGAAGTTGCAAGTGTGTGCATAAAATAGCGGTGGGAGGTCTCTAGTTTTTTGGTTAGGTTTTTTGTTGGTTCTAATTGTAAGCTCCAAAGCCCTTTGGTGGCTAAGATTATAAGTTATGTTTTGATGATAACAACTACATGGAAAATTGTGAACTTTTCTCTTAAGCATCTTGACTATGCTAACATGATATTAGTGGAGCCTTCTTGTTATATGTAACGTTTTTAGGATTAAAACAAGTATGAGGAAGCTTTCTAGATAATTAAAGAGGGCTAAGAACATTGAATTCTGACTTGAGAAAGTTCAAGATCCATTTTGAGAAAGTTGTTGGAGAACTTTAGAGAGTTCATCCTGAAAAGACTATGATAAAATTCAAGAATGTGAAGAATCTCCACAAGGACTAAACCAAGAGCAAATTAGAGATTAAAGGAAGCTATCATCATCCAAGATATCATGATGAATTATGAAGATGATGATAGAATCAAAGAACAAGAGGTGTTGTGAAAAAACAAGCTTGAGAGAGTTGCTGAGAAAGTTAGCTGAGATGAATCTTGTGATAGTTCTTAGGCAGGAACTAAAGTAAGCACGTGACTCAGCAAAATATAACAAAATAACAACTACATGCTACAAGAAAGATAGATAACCATTGGAAGCTTCTAATAGTTACTTTTCATAAGCTATAGAAGGCTTCAAACCTGAAAAGAAGAATGTTGAACATTATGACAAAGAAAAAGTTGAAAACACGAAGAACAACTCTCTTGCCTCTACCTACTAATTTTGAAAGTTCTGAAAGCTTTAGTAGGTGTGTTGTAGGTTTTGCTAAACTATATGCATACACTCTTTGACTAACTTCGAGACCTACCTACTTGTATTAAACACTTCAAACCAGTCATTGATTGTTGGGTGTTGGTAGTGAGCTTGTGGGTTATGCTAGCCACTTGGAAGCTTAATTAAGCTTATTTTTGCACCTGGAAAGGCTAAGGGAAAAAGAATACTTGTTATTTAGTGCCTAGAGATGCTGAGGGAAAATAATACTCAAAGTGTAAGAGCATGAAGATGCTTGGTAAGAAGGAATACTTTTACATAGTTAAAATCCTAATATTTGCTAGGTACTGGATGTAACCTCAAGCAGCTTAGAGGTGAACCAATATAAATCCTTGTGTCTTGCTCTTCTTCCCTAACCTTAACTCATTTCAATTCGATCTAATACTGATCTTAAGGAAACCTGAGCTTTTCACTCTAAGAACTAAAGTGGTATTTGAGATATAGTGAACTAAACAAGAATATTCTCTTTATAGAGTTTGATTATGTATTCTAGAGTTTATTCTTGTTGATAAGAAAAGCTTTTCAAGGATTAAGTGTTGATATTTTAAGTTATAAACTTGAAAAACAATCTATGTTGGATCCTGAAACTATGAGAGAGTTTAGCTTTACTCAACCAGTGAGCTTTCTTAAGAACTCACTCACCCTATAATAGTTCTTTTTAGTCTCTTATATTATTAAACTCTCTCACCTAACCTCTGTACTTTATAGGAGCCTTCTCACCTCCAAGCTTGATAAACTTGAAAAAGGTGTGAGAAATCTAAAATTTTCAAGTGAAAAGCAATACAATTCAATCTCCCATTCTAGTGTTACTGTCAACTTCAGTTGGTATTCGTGCTCAGCCTCTTGGTTAAGCAAAACCTAACAATGTGAGAGGAAAAAGATCCTGAAGAAAGTATGATAACGCAACAAGAAGAGGGAACCAACCTACCAGAAGGTTTTTCTACTATTAGACCACCTGCTTTTGATGGAAGGGACTACTACTATTGGAAGGAAAGAATAAAACTTTTCATTGAGTCCCAGCATGTTGATCTCTGGGACATTATAAAAATTAGTCCTTACATTCCTATGAGAACTGGTGTAGGTGGAATCCAAGTTGAGAAGCCTAAATCTCAGTGGACAGAAGTTGAAAAGAACAAGTTCTTTTTGAACTCTAAGGCAAAATTCTTCCTCACATGTACATTAAGTAGAGGAGAGTATGAAAAAATTGATGGTTATGCAACAACTAAAGAAATATGGGACACTATTGTCATAACTCATGAAGGAAAAAACCAAGTGAAGGAAGCAAAGAAAAGTATGCCGGTACATCAGTATGAAATGTTCAAAATGAAGAAACATGAGAGCATATATGAGATGTTTGTCAGATTCACAGTGATTGTGAATGATGTCAAGTCTTTTGGGAAGACCTACTCTAATCAAGAACATGTTAGAAAGCTGTTAAGAAGCTTGCCTAAAGAGTGGACGCCCAAGGTAATTGTCATACAAGAAGCTAAGGACTTATCAGCTTTGAGGCTAAATGAGTTGCTGGGTTTCTTGAAAGTACACGAGCAAGAACTTACTGAATGGAGGAAAATGCACAAAGAAAAAGAAAGAGCATTGTGATAACTCTATTAAATGTAGTTATTTGTGCCTTATATTAGTGCTTTATTGATTGCTTAAGTCCTTGTTATTATGCATATATGGAAGGTTTTACGCTTATATTTGTCAAATTCAATCTTGATATCTTCCTATATGATTCTGAGCAAATTGTGCATACTCTTCAATTGATTAAGTGGATTTGTAACTTTTATTAACTTGGTGATTTCTCTATTACAAGAATAGTTGCACACAAGTAGATTAGTGGAAGATTTGGACCAACATTAGATAAGAAAGCTCAAGAGAAAGCCAAGTGTGAAGTTCAACATCTCACGCCGCGGCGTGGTGCATTAAGCATGCTGCATACTGAAACCCGAGGCTAGAGCGTTGCAATGCAAAGGAATCAATGCCGCAGCATAATGACCTAATCTACACATTCACCGCGGCATAATATGTGTAACGCCATGACATGACTCTGTTTTTTGAGCCTATAAATACTATTTTATTAGATTTCTTAGGAGAACTGAATGCTAGGTTAGAAAGCGGCAGCTGAGTTTTCATTTATGGGCTGAAAAGAGGCTAGGAGAGCCAAGATTGGAGGCCATCTTCTTCATGGAAGGAGATTCAAGCATCAACGATCATATCTATAAGCTTTTTTCCTTTTTCCCTTTACTTTCTTCTCTTCCCTATATCATGAACATGGTTTTTCTTGTATAATTTCATGTTCAATAAGTAGCTAAGCTGTATTTAGGGATTAATTTGGATTCTTGTGTGGATATTAATGATTTTGTATTTCTTTGAGTTTATATTGATGTATGATTTTGTTCAATCATATAAATCTCAATGCTCTTGATTGTTTGACTAACTTGTAAGTAATTTGTTGAAATCTGATGAACCTAGACATAGGAATTGGATTTGAGATCATATGTATGGTTGATGCATGTTCGATTTCATTCTAATGGTGGGGTGAGTTGATTCGCTAATGGGATAGAAATATACCTCTTAGTCATGCATAGTGGGTGTTTGAGAATAGACCTTAATGAGTGGAGTTTGCACTAGTTCTCATGGAAACATAGTGAATTAGGTAAATGAAGCATGGTTAATTGACCTAGACATAGGCATTTAACTAAAATAGATTCTCAAGCTAATTTAACTTATTCATTAATGTTGCTTAAAAGAGTTGCATGTTATTAATTGAAGTAGGAGGTGAAGAAGGATTCTCTAATCTCTAACCATTATCTTTAATTTTTATTTATTGCTTTTCAATCTTTAGATTAGTTTAAATGCATTTTTTCCTATTTTTATGTTCTTGAATAGAACTATTTAAGCTATTGGTTGATATTTAGTATTGAAAGTTTCATTATCCTCGTGGAAGCAATATCCTACTCTATAACTATATTACTTGTTCGATCCATGCACTTGCGGCCTATAAAGGGACAAACAAGTTTTTAGAGCTGTTGCCGGGGATAACAGTTTATTTCTGTATTGTTAATATTGACAACAAACTTATTTAGTTCTAATTCAAGTTTTGTATAGTTCATTTTAGTTTAAGTCTTCATTCGTTTGTGTTTTAGGTACAATAACAATGGTGTATGTGCGTAAGCATACTATTTTGAGAAAAGTCCTGCCGGGACTATAACTCAAGCCCTTCTTGGGAAGGAACTCAAGTTTTATGTTTTTATTAGTTTTTATGCTTTTGTTATGTTTTAAGTCTTATATATGTTAATATATTAATTTTGTAGTTTTGATATATTTCGGTTGTACATACTATGTTTTAACTATTTAGACAAGTTTTATAGGTGTTGGAGCCCTCTTTGGAGCAGAAGTTGCAGCAAAACTAATTTTGCTACATAATTTTGCAGACCAGCTCCTCACGTCGCGATGTAAGCTTTGTCACGCTGCGGCGCACTAGTATTTTGTGCAGTTTTGGGCCAGAGACCCGAGAGCTTAGCGTCGCAGCACAAATATTTGTGTGCTGTAGCGTTCTTATAAAAAAAAAAAAAGAGAGAGTGACTGATATGGGTGCTGCTAGAAAAGCACCAAATTTCATCCCTGTGCCACGACGTGACTGCTTTTTTGTCGCTGTGATTAGAGGGATGTTCATGAATGTCGCGGCGTGTATACTGTGTGCTGTGACATAACTGAGTTTTTTGATGAATGTCACGGCATAGCCGTGTGTGTCATCTTATATTGTACATAGTTTGTTATTTTACATGTTTTTCTTTATATTTGTATACCTAGCTCTCACATTTTTAGTATTTTGACAGGCTTAGGTACCTTATACACCATGGACAGTGAGCACAGTTTAACTTTGGTTTAGAGGAGTATCATTACATGTTTTAGTTATTATAATGTTTATTGTATAACATGTTTTGATGTTTTTGAATGCATGACATAATGCTAATTGCTAGTGTGGAATTGGTTGTCCAATGATATAAATGTTTGCAAGTTGACCACTTTTAGTGAAACCTTATGCGATCATGAAACATGTGAAACAATTTAGTTACTTTCTATGTATAATTTACATCCCACTTATATGCACCTGTAACTTTGAAAATGATAAGAGTGCATATCTAGAGAAAGTTTATAGATGTACATGTAGAGATTTCAATTATCCTAGAAGTTGTTTTTAAACTCTCTTGAGGCGAAATCCTAGATTGTGCATGACTGAGGAAATGATCATGGTATTCTTTGGACCGAATGAGCCTTTCGAGCTTACCCTAAATGATTATATCCATAGGTCCATTTTTGAAGCTTATTAAATGTTTGGCCTTATATGTTTTTCAATCCCTCGTATTCCCTACCATGTTAACCATTCTAATGCATGTGAAAGCATTGTATTTTCTTCCTACCATCAATGTGTGTTGAGTACATAACATATTATTTCTTAAAGTGAGTTCTGAGATTAGGGGTATTGATGAATTTATATTGTAAAATGAGCTTGAAGGAACCATCTGAAGTAAAAGAAAAGAAAAAGAATTGCTTTGTTCAATAAAATAAATAAATAAATAAAAAGAAAAGAAAAGAAAAGCAATTGAATGAAGTAAAGAAAAGTGCAAAAAGAAATGAATGGTTTTGGAGAGTTTTGTCTTTCAATTTTAAATACCCTAATGGTACCACCTGGAGGCTCAAGTCTTGAAATAGTATGTTTATGTTTCTCAATATTTGAATGTATCCTTTCCATTTCTGTTCTTACACCCATTACCATTAGCCTTACATTACGAGTTGTTGAAGTCCCTTTTGATCTTCAGTAATGTGTGATTTATATTAGTGGAGAGAGAGAGTTTAGAATCAATTTTGTAGATTATATGATTCATATATATGTATGCTTATAAACTTATCTAGATGTGTATGACTTAAATAGGAGAAGTTTATCTTGCATATTTGTGGAAAATGTGAATTGCTTGAAAGGATGCTTTGATTATTAGCATGTTAAGGATTGTGTATGTGTGGAGTTGACTGTGAGATATTAGCATTCTTTGAAGACTGATGCAATCATTCTATACTGGTTGTGGTTAATTAAAAATTGAATTTATAATAGATGTTGAATGCATGTTGAATATGATTTTTCAAAGCAGTCTACTTGCTCATACTTTGTTTTGGTCGAGGACAAGCAAAAATCTAAGTTTGAGGATGTGATAACTCCTTTAAATGTAGTTATTTGTGTCCTATATATGTGCTTTGTTGATGGTTTAAGTCCTTGTTATTATGCATATATGGAAGGTTTTATGCTTATATTTTTCAAATTCGATCTTGATATTTTTCTATATGATTCTGAGCAAATTGTGCATACTATTCAATTGATAAAGTGAATTTGCAACTTTTAGTAACTTGGTGATTTCTCTATTGCAAGAATAGCTGCAAACGAACAGATTGGTGGAAGATTTGGAGCAACATTGGATAAGAAAGTCCAAGAGAAAGCCAAGTGTGAAGTTCAACATCTCACGCCATAGCGTAAGCGCATTAAGCATGTTGCGTGCTGAAACCCGATGTTAGAGCGCCATGACGCAAATGAATTAAAGTCACAGCATAGTGACCTAATTTACACATGCGCTGCGGCATGATGTGTGTAACGTCGTGGTGTGACTGTGTTTTTTGAGCCTATAAATATTGTTATATTAGATTTCTTAGGAGAGTTGAATTCTAAGTTAGAAAGTTGTGGGTAGGTTTACATTTCTGGGCTGAGAGAAGGCTAAGGGAGCCAAGGTTAGAGGCCATCTTCTTCATGGAAGGATATTCAAGCATCAAAGATCATATCTATGAGCTTCTTTCTTTTTCCCCTTTCCTTTCTTCTTTTCCCCATATCATAAATATAGTTTTTGTTGTATAATTTCGTGTTCAATGAGTAGCTAAGTTATATTTAGGGATTACTTTAGATCCTTGTATAGATATTGATAATTTTGTACTTCTTTGAGTTTATATTGATGTATGGTTTTTTTCAATCATATGGATCTTAATGCTCTTAATTGTTTGGCCAACTTTTAAGTAATTTGTTGAAATCTGATGAACCTAGACATAGGAATTTGGATTTGAGATCATATGTATAGTTAATGCATGTTTGATTTCATTCTAATGGCGGGGTGAGTTGATTCGCTAATGGGATAGAAATATATCTCTTAGTCATGCATAATAGGTGTTTGAGAATATACCTTAATGAGTAGAGTTTGCACTAGTTCTCATGGAACATAGTGAATTAGGAAAATGAAGCATGATTGATTGACCTAGACATAGGCTTTTAACTAAAGTAGATTCTCAAGTTAACTTAACTCATTCATTAATGTTACTTAAAAGGATTTCATGTTATTAATTGAAGTGGGAGGTGAAGAAGGATTCCCTAATCTCTAACCATTATCTTTAATTTCCATTTATTGCTTTTCAGTCTTTATATTAGTTTAAATGCATTTTTTTCCTATTTTTATGTTCTTGAATAGAACTATTTAAACTATTGGTTGATATTTAGAATTGGAAGTTCCGTTATCCTCGTGGGAGCGATATCCTACTCTATAACTGTATTATTTGTTCGATTCGTGCATTTACGGCCTATAAAGGGACAAACACATTGCCCTTAAGTCCACTCACAATGCAGTTAATCAACTTTCTGACCAACCCTCTTAGAGCTCTCTCAGTTCCATAACTGAATCTGAGGAGGAGAGTGAAGATGATGAAGATGAGCTATCTTTCATATCCAAAAAGATTAAGAAAATATGGAGAAAGAAAGGAAGAAGAGGAAAAGACTTCAAATCCAGAAGAGAACCTAAAAAATAAAAGCATAGAAGAAACAACAAAAATTAGATAGTGTGTTACGAATGTAAGAAACCTGGTCATTTTAAATTTGAATACCCACTACTAAGGAAAGGATCTAAGAAGTTTTCAAAGAATAAGGAAATGATGGCAACCTAAGATGATCTTGATGACTCATCAAGTATGGAAGATTAAGAGGAAGTTACAAATCTATGCTTGGTTTCCAGAGATCAAGAAAATGATGATGAGGTATTAGATAGTGAACTCTTTCAACCATCTTATGATGATCTCAAATTAGCTTTTGATAACCTTCTCTCTAATTCAAACTTCTTAGCTCAAAACTACATTGTTCTCAAAGCCAAAATGGCTGAGTTACAAAGAGAATCTCATTTATTAAAAAGAGGCAATCCAGCTTTAAGCAAAAGGATTGGATCCTTAGTAAAGTAGAATATAGAATTGGCAGCACAATCTAAGAAGGTTGAACTTTCTCACCAATCATCTCAACAACTCTCTCAGGTGCTAGAAGAGAATGAGTTGTTAAAAGGAAAGGTAGAAATATTGACCAATGACCTAGCCAAGTTTATTAATGGTACCAAAAATCTTAAGAGGCTTATTGGAAGCCAACAATGTATCTTTGACAAAGCTAGGAAAAACAAAAATTATAAGAGAATCTTTTTGTGCCTGCTAAGATAACTGAAGTGATGTGTTTTTGTTGTGGCAAGGCTGGCTATAAAGCCTAAAAATGCTACAACAAAAACAAATCACAAAAGGTCCAACCATCTAACACAAAAGGACCCAAAATAGTTTGGGTACCTAAAAGCATGATATTTTCTTATGTAGGTTTATCTGATCACAACAAGGAAAAGGAATAGATGGTACCTAGACAACAGGTGTTCAAGGCACATGATTGGAGACAAAAGCAAGTTTCTCATCCTCAAGAACAAAGATGCATGTGATGTCACCTTTAGAGACAATAGCAAGGAAAAAATCAAAGGAATAGGTAAAGTTGGTAAGAAGAACTCTACCACTATTGATAATGTGTATTATGTAAAAGGTTTGGAACATAACCTTCTTAGCATAAGTCAGTTATGTGACAATGGCTATGAAGTAGTGTTTGAACTAACAAAATGTATTGTTAGAGAAACCAACAATGGCAAAGTCCTCTTTTTTGGAATCCGTGACAAGAATATCTATAGCATCGAGTTAGAGGATCTTAGTGATCAAAATGTTGAATATCTTGTGTCTCTAAGTTCTGACAAGTGGTTGTGGCATGAGAGAGTTGGTCATGTAAACATGAATACTATCTAAAAACTACTAAAACATGACCTTGTGAAAGGCTTGCCCAAAATTAAATTTGAAAAGGATATGGTATGTGAAGCATGCCAAAGGGGCAAACAAACAAAGTCAAGTTTTTAGTCCAAGAATGTTGTCATAACACATAAACCTCTAGAACTTCTTCATATTGATATCTTTGGACCTGCTAAGACTACTAGCTTAGGTGGAAAGAGTTATGGCTTTATTATAGTTGATAACTTCTTAAAATATACATGGGTACTCTTCCTTAAAAGCAAGGATGATTCTTTTGAGGCCTTTAAAACCTTTTGTAACCAGGTTCAAAATGAACAAGGTTTTTGTATAACTACCATAAGAAGTGATCATGGAGGAGAGTTTGACAATGTTTTGTTGAATACTTTTTGTGATGAAAATGACATAGTTCATAACTTTTCTTATCCAAGGACTCCACAACAAAATAGAGTTGTGAAAAGGAAAAAAAGAACTTTGCAAGAGATGGTTAGAACTCTTTTATGTGACACTAACTTGCCAAAATACTTTTGGGCTGAGATAGTCAACATCTTTTGTTATGTTTTAAATAGAGTTTCCTTAAGGCCAATACTAAAAAAAACACTATATGAATTGTGGAAATGAAGGGAACCTAACATCTTATACTTTTATGCATTTGGATATGAATGCTTTGTGCTAAACACCAAAGATCAGTTGGGAAAATATGACTCAAAGTCTGATAAATTCATCTTTCTTAGATATTCCTTAACATCTAGAGCATACAGAGTATATAACTTAAGAACAATAGTTGTTGAGGAAAGCATGCATGTTGTATTTAATGAAACTAACTCTCTCAATGAGAAAGATAAGTATATAGGCCTTGATGATGAGTTTGAAAAGCTATCTCTTAATGAGATTAATGATAAAGATGACAAAAAGCAAAATGGAACAAGCTTAAGTGGCAAGAAGGATCAGATCATGGATGAGAAAGTTCCGCCTTCTGTTGAGAGAGATGTGTCAGAAGCTAAGATAGTTCATGAACCATCTCACCAACCCTCTCAACTTCCTAAAGACTGGAAGTTGCACCCCTCTCACCCAAATGAGCTAATTATTGGTGAAACATCTGTTGGTGTCAAGACCAGATCTATATTTAGGAGACCTGAGCATACAAGCCAATTTGCACTACTCTCTCAGATTGAGCCAAAAACTACTGAAGAAGCCTATCAAGAAGAATCTTGGATTAAGACAATGCAAGAGGAGCTCAATTAGTTTAAGAGGAACATAGTATGGTCACTAATGCTAGCACATAAAGATCACTCATTGATTGGCATAAAATGGGTGTTTAAAAATAAGCTGGATGAAGATGGAAAATTGGTAAAGAACAAGGCAAGGTTAGTTGTTCAAGGTTATAACCAACAAGAAGGTATAGACTTTGATGAAACTTTTGCTCCTTTGCTCCTTAGCTAGGTTAGAAGCAATCTGAATTCTCTTTGCATATGTTGCATTTAAAGGATTTAAACTATTTCAAAAGGATGTTAAGAGTGCATTCTTAAATGTTTCATAAATGAGGAAGTGTATGTCCATTAAGCCCCTAGTTTTAAGGATATTAAATATCCAGAATAAGTTTATAAACTCTTCAAAGCCCTTTATGGCCTAAAGCAAGCTCAAAGAGCTTGGTATGAGAGACTAAACAATTTTCTATTGGAAAATGGCTTTACAAGAGGAAAAGTAGACACTAGCTTATTAAGGAAACATTCAAAGAATGAACTATTAATAGTCTAAATATATGTATATGATATTGTATTTGGAACTACTAATGAGAGCTTGTGTGGAGAGTTTTCTGATTTGATGACAAGTGAATTTGATATGAGCATGATAGGGAGAGTTGGAATTCTTCGTTGGCCTAGAAATCAAGCAAGACAAGTCTAGAATCTTCATCTATAAAGAGAAATATACCAAAAACTTATTAAGAAATTCAACATGGAAGGGGCCAAGCCAATTAAGACTCCCATGCATCCCTCAAATGTAATTGAAAAGGACAAGAAAGGTAAATCAATAAGTGACAAGCTTTTTAGAGGTATGATTAGTTATTTACTCTATCTAACAACAAGTACACCTGATATTGCATTTAGTGTGGGCTTATGTGCAATATTTCTATCTTGTTTAAAAGAGTCGCACCTTAAAGTTGTTAAAAGAATTTTTAAATATCTTCTTAGTACTTCTAATTATGGATTGTGGTATAAGAAATGATCTAGTTTTGATCTAGTAGGATACTATGATGCTAATTTTGCTGGAGATAGAGTTGAAATAAAAAGCACAAGTGGTGCATGTCACTTCCTTAGAAATGCATTAGTGATTTGGTCAAGTAGGAAGCAAAATTCAATAGCCCTCTCAACTGCAAAAGCTAAATACATTTCTACTTTCAACTGTTGCTCACAACTCTTATGGATCAAACATCAAATGGAGGATTACTCCATGAGGTATAACCACATACCTATCCTTTGTGACAATACAAGTGTCATTAGCCTGTCTAAAAATTCTATACAGTGTTCAAGATCAGAACACATTGATATAAAGCATCATTTTATTTGAGATCATGTCTAAAAAAAGTGATATAGAACTAAAATTTATTAATATTGACCATCAATGGGCATACATATTTACAAAACCCCTTAGCGAGGACAGATTTTGTTTCGTAAGAGAAAACCTCAACAACATGCCTCTCAAGTGATTGATCTTGAACTCTGTAATGATTTGATCTATTTCTTGCATTGTATTTTGATGTTTAAGAATGTTTTAATGCATAAAAATGTGTGTTTCTATCTATGGATTACAATTGTGAGAGTTTATGACTTGTTAGGAATCTTGAGAAAGTTAGTGTCTGAAGGTGAGAAAGTTGATGAGAGAGTTCATGAGAAAGTTAGACCAACCTTCGCACACTCTCTCACCTAAAACTGTCATTTTATGACAGTTTTACCAACAATTAGTTTTTAAAACTAATCGTCCTCTCTCTACATCAAAGGGCATTTACTGCCATCCAACAATAAAAACAAACCCAAACAGTCATTTTTCATTCTCTATGAAATCCCACAAACACCACACTAACCTACATTAATCCATTCCTGTGCATTCTCACCTTAGATTTTCATATTCTCTCTATCTTCTATTTCCATCTCTCTTATTCTTTTGTGCCATACTACTTAATCTCTTCTTTCAAATCCTAGAAAAGACAATATGCAATCATTGTAAAATGAGAGTTAAGCACACAACCATGAGAACCAAGAACGCATCCATCATTCCTTTATCCTCTCACCTTGAACCCGAACTCTCTCAAGGTCAGAGGGAACTCTCTCAGGAACCAGAAAGAGAACCTCTTCTAGATGACCAACTGGAACAAGAGGAAATCCAAATAGCTGAAGTACCTCTAATCATTCCCCCACATCAAGAACCAGTTGGTGATATACCTAAGAAGCCAGAATAGGATCCTACTGCAGAGTTTTCCAATGTTGAACTAAGAGTTACAATGGCAAGGATACTCACTTAACTCTCTCAAGAAGGGAGTTTGACCCTTGAAGGACTACTGATCTCTCCAGGACCTGCCAAGATTCAAGAAGAAGAAATGATACTTGAAGAGCAAGGACGAGCAGGACAAAAAAAAAACAAGAAAAGGTTGCTGACAAAGATCCCTCTCAGCAAAGGACTAAGAAAATTAGTGATGATGATGAACCCTCTCAGCACGCTGAGAAGGTTACATCTCCTCAATTCCTTTATTAGCAAAATGAAGAGGTACTTTCCATACCACATTACCCCATCATCTATACTTCACCATGATAACCCTCTTCTATATATGATGCCACTGCCCTTAAGACTGAAAGGGAATCTAGTCCACAAACTCTTATTACCCTAGTAGCACCCATTAGGCGCCTAGACTCTCTGTGAGGACCAATCTCACTTAATTCCTTCTTAAATATATTAGTGGAAGAGCAACTAGTAAGCAAGGTTGATCAAGCTACTGGACAGGGTGCTCGGATAGAAGGCAGTGAGACAAATCATAGGTGAACCCAGGCAGAACTCACACCTTCCAAGCCCTCTATGAAGAAAAATTATAAATCTACTAAGGAGAAGATCAAAATATTGAGGGATGAGAATAAGAAGTTAAGACAAAAAGATTAGGCAACTTAATGGTGGCCAAAGGGACATCCATTCCACCTTACACAATTTTATAGATCGATTTTTAATATTTGAGGAGTGGATGGTGAAGAAATTGGAAGATGAAGCAATCCCTGGAATTACTAGGAAGGAACATTACCCTCCACATAATCAAATTCCTGAATTCACTTATTCTTCATCTTCTTCTGATGAATCTGGATCCTAACAAGTTAGAACAAAATGATGTTCAATAATACGCCCAATTTTTTTTACTGATGCCAAAAAGGGGAGGTAGGAAAAGAACGAAAATTTTAGTTTTGTTTGGCATGATCTTAGGGGGAGCTTGTATTTTGTTAAGAAAGTCTACATGCTTATTCCTTTGAAACTTGAACTGATTAAGTAATGATCCTTTTGAATGAATGAATAATAATTGTTTATCTATATATTTCATTCTTCAAGTGTATAATTGATTATTTAAATCTGAGAATTACTTTATGCTAATAATTGAAAATGAGTGTTGCATTAAGGGGAGTTCATCTGAACTCTCTTACCTTAAATAACGGAAAGAGGTAATGCTTTTTTTAATTCCTACAAGCTCACTTCAAAATTTTCAATATAGTTTGTTATTATCAAAAAATGGGAGAATGTAAGCTCCAAAGCCCTTTGGTAGCTAAGATTATAAGTTATGTTTTGATGATAACTACTACATTTGAAAATTATGAACATTTGCTCTTAAGCATTTTGATTGTGCTAACATGATATTTGTCGAGCTTTCTTGTTAGATGTAACTTTTTTAGGATTAAAACAAGTATGAGGAAGCTCTTTAGATGATTAAAGAGGGCTAAGAAGATGAAATTATGACTTCAGAAAGTTCAAGGTCCATTCTGATAAAGTTCTTGAAGAACTTGAGAGAGTTCATCTTGAGAAGGTTATGAAAAATTACAAGAATATGAAGAATCTCCATAAGGAATAAACCAAGAGTAAATCTAAGATTAAAACGAAACTATCATCATCCAAGATCAAGATGAGTCGTGAAGATGATGATGGAATCAAAGAACAAGAGGTGTTGTGAAAAAATAAGCTTGAGAGAGTTGCTGAGAAAGTTAAGTGAGATAAACATTGATAAAGTTACAGTGCAGGAACTTAAGTAAGCACACTGACTCAGTGTCGCGACTGGGATCTGTGACAGAAGCAGCAAACAAATATGTGATTTTAAAAAAATAAATGAAAAATGGAGTCACCACCAATTTTATTTGAATTATGAAAAATTAGAAAACTTTTTCTTAGAAAATAGTCTTTGAGACCAGATTGGATTTGGCAGTCGGTTATGTATTGAGAAGGGTGGAAACTTGATCCCACAACACTTCTAACATATCCGTCCTGAGACAGTACCTTAAGTCAGCTATGAAATTTTTTTATAACTCTTGAAAATATTTGTTTTATCCCTTTTATTAAAAGATAAACGAAATAGAAAAATAAATTATGAAAATTTCATTTTTGGCTTGAAAGAATAGGAGTTTCGCTCCTACGTATCTCCGGATGCAATGAAGAACTCAAAGTCACATAGTTCTTTAGAAAATGATTGTGGGTTAGTTAATTTTAATTATGAAAAAGAATTTTTTGAAAAGGAATTTTGTTTGAAAATAAATTCCTTTATGCACATGATTCAAGTTAGCATCAGGTTACTCAATAAACCTTTATGAACCAAATGACATTGAAGATAGCATCTGCTATTCAATCATTATCATTAGTGATTATGTCAATTAAAAAAAGTTTTCTTTTCTCTTTTTCTTCTTATTTTTTTAAGAAAAAAAAATTTATTTGATCATGGATCACATAAAACAAATAATAAGCAAGACAAGAACCAAATGAAAAAATAAACATCTTATTTAATTTTTCTTTTTTTCCTCTTTTTTATCCTTGTTTAAATTTACTAATGCAAATCATATTTTCTATTTTTTCTTTATATGTTTTTTTATATTTTATTTAAAAAAAACTTTCTTTTTGTCAATTTTCAAAAAAAAAAAGTGATGAAAACAAAAAAAAATGAAGAAACAAAAAACACAAAAAAAATGAAGAAATAGACCATAAATAAGGGACTTGAGCTACGGTGCAGAGAACGACTCATGGCTGAGGAACGGTGGTTGCGGGTTGGGGCAAAGGTGGTTCACGGCTATAGTGGGTGGTGTACATAAAGGTTGGTGGCCGGATTGTGATGTGGTGGTGCGATAGATCTGATGGAATGGTGGCCTGTGATGTGATGGTGTGTATGGAGTGGAGCTGAGGCATGGCGTTGTGGGGTGGCGTGGTGGTGTCTAGTTCGGGCTACGATGTGGTGGAGCAGAGGCATGGCGTTGCTGGGTGAAGATGTGGTCGTGCGGCTATTGTGACGAAAAATGAGGTGGTGACTGAGGATGGAAACAACACGACGACTTTGGGTTCATGGGGGCTTCTGGTTCAGGCTATAGTGGCATGGAGCAGTTTCAGGTAATGATAGTTTCAAACTGAGGTTAGTTACCGGTTGTGCTCAATTCTGCTCATTACTTAGACAGCGGTGAAGCTTAGCAAAGACGGTGGATGGGTGTTGGTTTGGTGGCTGTGAAGTGGTTCTGGTTTGGGAAAAGAGTTTTGGTTGCAGGGATTTTAAGAAAATGAAAGCTGAGGTAGTTTGGTGGGTTTGATTTTGGTTAGTTGTGGACGACGCACGATTTAGTGTGTGTTGTCTAAGTGGGAACGTGCAAATTGGTGTGGTATGGAGGTTTGTCGGGTGGAGGGTTTAATGGTGAAACAGGTGAAAATGGTTTTGAGATTTTTTTTTTCTTAGTAGAGGTTTGTCGTGAGGGTGAAGGCTATGTGATGGAGAAAAAAAAATATGGCTAGAGTGTTAGCTGTGAATGTATTCGTGTGTAAATTTTTGTATGTAGGTTATAGGTTTTTATAGGAGGGAATTAGGGTTTAGAGAGTAATGGTGGCTAGGGTGTAGATGAGATATGGGTCTAATGGTAGTTGCTTAGGTTTCTTTAGGTGTTTAGTATCATATGCGTTATGAGTTGGATAATGGGTCGATGGGTCAAGTTATGAGATATGGGTTAAGCTTATACAAGAAGATTAGGTCATTTTAATTTTATTATTTTTTATTTTATCTTTATTTCTTTTTTTTATTCTTTTTTTTATTATTTATTATTTTATTATTATTATTATTATTTATATTTTTATTTTTATTTTTTTTATTATTTTTAATGAATGAAAAGGTCTTAATGAGTTGAATAAAATTGTATGTTCACAGTTGTTATTCTTTACTTGTTTCTTATTGGATAAAAAAGAATAATTACAGTTTTTCATTTTTATCATTGTAAGAAACGAGTAAAAACATGAACTCGAATTTTGTTCAGGAATGGATAAGATGATACAAGAAAAAAGAATACAAAAGAATACGAGCACAATAAAATGCGAAGAGTTGATGCGCTCAAAAGTAAATGATAAGAATTTAGAATGCATGGAGCTGATATGCTCAAAAGAATTTAAATTGCAGGGAGCCGATATGCTCAAAATAAATGATAGAAATTTAAAATGCAGAGAGCTGATGCGCTCAAAATAAATGACAGAAACTTAAAATTCATGGAACCGATGTGCTCAAGTGAATTTAAAATACAGAGAGCCAATGCTCAAAATAAATGACAGAAATTTAAAATGCATGGAGTCGATTCGCTCAAAAGAATTTAAAATATAAGAAGCTGATGTGTTCAAAATGAAAACATTTGTGCCAGCTAGACATGGACTTAAAATCTTTTTCTTCTCTCTCTTTTCTTTTCTCTCTTTTTTTTTCTTTATTTTTCTTTTTTTATTTATTAAAAGTCATTTGAACCAATGACAACTCTGAAAAGCTTTGACCAATCAAATCCTTGTTCACGTACTTTTCTTCATCAGACCCTTCAGTTGGCTTGGAATCCTCTTGACTTGCTCTTTTCCCTTCTTTATTTCTTCATTCCTTTCTCTCTCTTTTTTTACTTCGACCCCCTTTTTTCTTCTTGGCAACTAAAGCTTATATGGTTTGAATTATAATCATTCCCAACAAATGCCGCATTGCAATTTGTACTTTGAGTTACTAAGATCTTTTAGTCCAACTCAATCAATGAAGGATTGTTGTAGAATTGTCAAATTAAACTGTTGACTTTAAATTTATCTTATTTGAGACATAACTTAATGAGCAAACATGTATTTATGAATGGACAGAAATTCATTGAATGAACAAACTTCCTTTCATTACTTTGGTAATCTAATCGTACATAAACTTTTGGTAAGGCACATACTTGAAGAATGAAAGCATAGAAACTAAAGAAAGTTGCAAGAATTTTTTATAAAAAATTTGCCCCAGTATTGGTTCATTATCCCTCATCTAATTGATTCCCTGCAACTGCTTGATAATCCAACCGTTGTCTCTGTTACTACTTTCTTCAATACATTTTCTCTTTAATCCTTTAGAAATTTTGTCCCAGTATGGCCAATTGAATGCAAACAAAGTTGCCCCTGTGTAGCCAATCGAATGCAAATAAAAATTGTCCTAGTTTGGTGAACCCTTCAAGGAGTTTCAGGTCATCTTTCTTTGAGATTTTTCCTATTTATTTGTCCTAAATTTTGGTTAGGCCGCCCTTTCGAGTTTTCAACCTAACTGGCCTTTTTTATTTTTATATTTTTATTTTATTGCTCTAACTTTTGCTTAGTCCGGCCTTTCAGGTTTTCAACCTAACAAGCTTTTTTCTAAGCATAAAATCTCTTGACAAAATCAGTGTTTATGGGCTTTGGCAATTCTTCTTCATCCATATTCTGCAAAATTAATGCTCCTCCTAAAAATGTTTACTTAACTATGTAAAGACCTTCATAACTTGGAGCTCATTTTCCTCTAACATCCTCTTGATTAGGTAGAATCTTCTTCAAAACCAAATCTCTTGAACAAAATTCTCTGAGACAAACTTTTTTGTTAAAGGCTCTGGCCATTCTGCTTTGATACAATTGTCCATGACAAATAGCTGCCAATCTTTTCTCTTCTATCATATTCAACTGCTCATATTGAGTTTTCACCCATTCGGATTCCTCTAACTCTGCTTCTATGAAAACCCTTAGAGAAAGAATCTTAATTTCTATAGGAGAGAGCCTCCATCCCATACACCAAAAAGAAAGGTGTTGCCCCAATGCTCAATCGTATATTGGTACGATACACGTGCAAAGCATAGGGTAACATTTCATGCCAGATTTTGTAGTTCACTACCATATTAGCAATAATTTTCTTGACATTCTTATTTATTACTTCAACTGCACCATTCATTTGAGGTCTATAAGGAGTTGAATTATGATGTTTGATTTTGAAATTTTCACAAAACTTCTGAATTTCAGCACCATTGAGATTGGTAGCATTATCTATGATTATCCTTTCTGAAATTCCATATATGTAGACAATATCTCTTTTGAGGAATTTCAAAAACATTTTTTGACTGACATTGGCATACAAGGAAGCTTTTATCCATTTGGTGAAATAGTCAATTGCCACTAAAATAAAGCGATGACCATTGGAAGCTTTGGGGTTAATGGGTTCGATGACATCTATTCCCCACATCAAGAAAGGTCATGCCAAATTGTGCAAGGGGAATAGAGGTGCATTGACTCGATCTACATATATCTAGCATTTTTGGCACTTTTGAACATTATGCTGTATGTTTCCATGGTGGACCAATAATAACTACTCCTTAGAATTTTTTGTTCCATCATATGACCATTAGCATGAGTTCCACAGATTCCTTCATGGACTTCAATCATGATTATATGAGCTTCACGAGCATCCACACACCTAAGCAAGGTTCCATCATGATTCCTTTTGTACAAAACATCCCCGTTCAAGAAAAAGGCTATTGTCAACTGACAAATAGTCTTCTTATTCACCTCACTTGTCCTAGTTGGGTATTCTCTATGCTAAATGTACTACTTGATATCATGATACCAAGGTTTACTATCTGGCTTGCCTTCCACATTGACACAATACGCAGGCTCACTAGGTGTCTTCACTTGGATACGTTGGACATTATTGTGAATATCCAACTTGGTCATTATAGCCAAAGTGGCCAAGGCATTTGTAAACTGATTCTTGTCTCGAGTCAAATAGGAAAAGGTCATCTCCTCAAACTTCTCAATTAACTGGGTTAAATACTTTTGATAAGGCACCAACATTGGGTTTTTGGTTTGCCATTCATCGTTCACTTGATAAATGATGAGTGCTGAATCTCCAAATAACTTTAGCTATTTGATCCCTAAGTCAATTGCAACTTGTTAACCATTAGCATAGGCCTTATATTCCGCAACATTATTAGTGCATTCAAAATCTAACTTGATAGCGACTGGATATTGCTTTCCAGTTGGTAAACAACCACTGGATATTGCTTTCCAGTTGGTAAACAACCACGGCTCCTATGCCACTACCATACATGTTGACTGCTCTATCAAAATACATCTTCCAAACAGGTTCATCCTCACCTTCTTTTTCTTCTACCACTATCAATATTTTTCTATTAGGGAACTCGAATGTTACTAGTTGTCCACCCTCAAGAGGTTTTTCAGCTAAATGATCAACAAACGCACTTCCTTTGATGGCTTTTTGAGTCATGTACTTGATGTCGAATTCCAATAATATTACCTGCCATTTTGAAAACCTTAATAAAACGTGATGGCATTCAAATATGTACTTCAGAGGGTCTATTCGAGATATCAACCAAGTGATGTAATACAACATGTATTACCTTAACCTTTTTGAGGTCCATACTAGAGCACAACAAGTCTTCTCAATAGCTATGTAATGGGTTTCATAGTCATTGAACTTTATACTCAAATAATAAATTGTCTGCTCCTTCTTTTCTGATTCATCATGCTGCTTAAACATTGCTCTCATCAAGGTTGGCAGTATGATTAGGTATAATATCAAAGGATGATCCGATGTAGGTGGTACCAAAACAAGAGGATTCATTAAATAGACCTTTATCTTGTCAAAAGTCCCTTAACATTCTTCATCCACCAGACTGATGCTTCCTCAACAACTTGCATATAGGCTCACAAGTCTGGTCAAGTTAGCAATGAATCTAGCAATGTAGTTAAGTCTTCCTAGAAAACTTCTCACTTCACACTCTATCTTAGGAGCAGACATATCTTGTATTGCTTTCACCTTATTTGGATCCACTTTTATTTCTTCTCTACTAATAATGAACCGGAGTAGTTTTCCAATAGATGTTCCAAAAACACATGTAGCAGGATTCAACCTCAGCTTGTACTTTTTGAGTCTTTCAAATAACTTATGCAAAACTGCCACATGACTTTCCCTTTTCTAGACTTGGTGACAATGTCATCCACGTACACTTCAATCTCCTTGTGCATCATGTCATGAAATAGCACAATCATAGCACGTTGGTAAGTAGCTCCAGCATTCTTTAATCTAAATGGTATCACTGTGTAATGATAACTCTAGAAAATGTATTTATTTGTGTCCTATCTTTGTGATTTATTGATAAGCTTAATCCTAGTTAGTAAACATGTTTAGAAGATTTTAGGCTTGATATTTATCAAATTTAATTTGGATCTCTTCCAATATGATTCTGAGCAAATTATACATATTCTGTAAGTGATTGAGTGGATTTGCTACTTATATTAACTTGGTGATTTCTCTATTGTAGGAAGAGCTACAAACAAGCAAATTGGTGGAAGATTTGGACTAACTTTGGATGCAAAAAACCAAGAGGAAGTCAAGTGTGAAGTTCAACATCTCACGTCGGGGCGCAGGCATGTCATGCCGCTACGTGGTGCATCCCCTGTTTCAAACAGAGAGCTACAAAGTTTACATGCTGCGGTGTAGACATGTTAATGTCGCGGCGTGGTTACCTAATTTACACACGTGCCACGGTATAAGCTTGTTAATGTCGCGACATGAACTAGATTCCAGGGCCAACATAAACTGTTTTATTTGATTTTTAAAATGGAGCTGAAATAGGCTTGTTTTTAGGTTAGAAAGTTATGACTAGAAATCCATTTCTGGGTTAAGATGAGGCCAAAAGAGCCAAGGTTGGAGGCTATTTTCTTCATGAAAGGAGATTCAAGCATCAAAGATCATATCCATGAGCTTCCTTCCTTCTCCCTTTGTTTTCTTCTCTTCCCTATATCATGAACATGTATGTTGTGATTTTGTTTTCGTGTTCAATTAGTGGCAAAGTTGTATTTATGGATTACTTTGAATCTTTGTATAGATATTGATGATTTTGTACTTCTTTGAGTTTATATTGATGTTTGGTTTTGTTCAATCATATAGATCTTAATGCTCTTGATAGTTTGGCAAACTTTTAAGTGATTTGTTGAAATCTGATGAACCTAGACATAGGAATTTGGATTTGAGATCATATGTATGGTTGATGCATGTTCTATTTTATTCAATTGGTTTGGATAAGTGGATTCGCTAACGGGATAGACATATACCTCTTAGCCATGCATAGCAGGTGTTTGAGAATAGATCTTAATGAGTGGAGTTTGCGCTATGGTGGGTAATTAAATGTTGCAAACCCAAGTGTAGATTGTTTCAAGTAGTAAATTCTCGGGAGTCCAAGGTCGATCCACAGGGAATTGATGAAGGAAAATTATTTGAGGTAATGAGAAGATTTGTCACAATATTAAAGGTGATAAAAGTTGTTCATTGATGAAAATGATTTGCTTGGGTTAAGAAATCCACTCTTAGTAATAAATTAAAGACAATATTATTTCTTTTTATAACTCAATTGAAATCACATATAATGGAGGTTCCAATAGGAAAATACAACATTCAAAGTTCAATTTAGATTATATATGTAATCATATTATGGTTCCTTTAATTATCCACCAACACTTGTAAATGGTCTCAAGCATCCACTGTGTCAACGTCTTGTCTACAATGAATCAAGTTCTTCATTATACAAGAAGGGTTTTTAAATTGATTGGAAACAACATACAACACATATAATGATCACTTAAAAATATATCATTTAAGCACAAGAAAGAAATTAATCTAACCTCAACTTATTACCAAAAGCTTCACCCTTTCACCTAAGTAAAATGAAAATTAGTTACTCATGAACATGAAGAAAGAAAGAGATAAGAAGAAAAAAATGAACATAACTTCAATTTAGAACAAAGAAAACTATAACAAGAGAAACAAATAACACAATATCATAGTCTAAACTAAAATCAAAGATGATCTGAATGAGCACCCAAGCTCCCTTTTATAGAGCTCAAGGAGTACAAGATGGCAATGGAGTTATTTGATGATGATGAGTAAATGCCAAAGTAGTTGCTTGACGATGATGAATGAGTGGAAATTATAGAGATTCTTGTCTCTGAAATGTTTTTACTCTGAGCTCATGGCATGTGTGAGAACTAAATCAAGTGGTCTTCATGAAAGTTCTAGGAAATCGTCTAAGCTTTCCATAGCCACCAGTTTTAGCCAAAAATACAACCTACAACCCAAGATATGGCCCAATTACTGTACATAGGTCAAGCCCAACTTCAGCTCATCTGTTCTGACTTCCAAGCCTAATATCACCTTCAAGACTTCCAATCTGGCTCTTGTATTCTTTATGAAAGTTGTAGATTTAGGTCTTAACTTTCAAATGGCTCTAGTTTCATTTCCAAAACTCTCCTATAACTCAAAATATGATCTGATGAGTACGCATAGGTAAAGCTATCAAGTTCAAAACTCTAGATTTTACTTCAACTCCAATTTGAGTTATCCAAACGTGTGTTTCAAATCTTGAGGTCTCATGAAAGTTGTAGAAATTTGTCTTAGCTTTAAAACAAAACCAAAATCACATCCATCGGATATTTGTAACTCAAATTATAGTCAGTTTACTAAAAAAGCTAAGTGAAAAGATTATACAATGAATGAAATATATTGTTATCAATATGACTCTTTGCTATCAAGTGAATAGTTATTAGATAATTATCTTAACTTTCCAACAAGACCAGAATCACATTAATCAGATAATTGCAACTCAAATTGTAGCCAGTTTACTTAAAAACACAATCACCCAAATTAATGACAATTCAAGCAATAATTTCTTCAATACCTCAAGAAGCCCAGTAAGAGGGTTGTAAAATGTATAAAATATATTACTATCATACTAGTTCTCATAAAAACATAGTGAATTAAGTAAATGAAGTATGGTTGATTGACCTAGACATAGACTTTTAACTAAAATAGATTCTCAAGCTAACTTAACTCATTCATTAATGTTGCTTAGAGGGGTTGCATGTTATTAATTGAAGTAGGGGGTGAAGAAGGATTCCCTAATCTCTAACCATTATCTTTAATTTCCATTTATCGCTTTTTAGTCTTTTGGTTAGTTTAAATGCACTTTTTCTTATTTTTATGTTCTTGAATAGAATTATTTATGTTATTGGTTGATATTTAGTATTAGAAGTGTCATTATTCCTCGTGGGAATGAATCTTATTCTTCATTGTATTGCTTGTTCGATCTATGTACTTGCGGCCTTTAAAGGGACAAACATGTAGCAAAATGTTCCCTAAGGAGTGAAGAAAGTGGTTTTTTCTTTGTCATTAACATTCATGGGGATTTGATTGTACCATGAGTATCCATCCATAAATAAAATCTTGTGATTCTTAGCAGTGTTATCAACTAGAACATCGATATGAAGGAGTGGGAAATCATCCTTTGGACTGACCTTATTTAGATCCCTATAGTCCGCACACATTTTGACTTTTTCATCCTTCTTAGGCACAGACACAATATTAGCTACCCAATCTGGGTGTCTTGACACTTCCACAAATCTTGCCTCTAGTTACTTAGTCACCTCCTCCTTGATCTTCAAGAACCTATTAGGATCCATCTTCCTTAACTTCTACTTCTTTGCCTCAAGACTCAGATATAGTGGGATTTTATGCGACACTATCTCTGGATCTATTCCAGGCATATCTCGATAAGGCCAAGCAAATACATCCATATATTCTTTGAATAGTGCAATCATTTCTTCACACTCAGGATTTTCCATCATTTTCAAATCCTTTTTCTCTTCCTTCGTCCATATGTTGATCACCTATGCCACCTCACCATTCAAGTCAAATCTCTTCTCTGAATACTCTAGTAATTTTGTAAATTTTTTGACAACTTCTTTCTCTTCACCAAATCTAGGGTCTTCTTTATCAAACATCACAGGAGAATCAATTGATGAGTTTCCGAGGTCCTTTTTATGAGGTGAACATTCTACAAGACTTAAATCCCTGGAAAGTAGTTTGTATGGAGTTGGAAAGGAAAAATAATGTAGAAATGACAAAGCAAGAATTAAATAAATGGACCAACAAGAAGATATTATACATAAATGTAAAAAGAAAATTGATAAATGCAAAGGACAAGCCAAAGGTGCAACGAGGAGGAATGATGAATATTTATGCAAATTCATTTAGTTAATATCTCAAATAACATAAATATAAGCTCAAAACATAGCTAGTCTTAAATATCAGCTGAGTGCAGTATAACCAGATAATTACTTGGAAATAATCACATCAATCATTGGTTCGGATTGTTAGTTCTCCAGTGGCTCCTCATCTATAAAAGGACGGATTGCCTTGCACTCTTCTGAGCTTTCTTCATGCAATGCATTAATAGTGAGATGGCATCGGCAGTGAATGACTTTTTCAGATATGATTATCTTGGCAGGTGCTGGGAACGTTTCCCTCAGGTGAGCAATGTGCTTCATGCTCCCTATTCTTTCCTCCAAAGATGCTTTGTACCCCAACTCAAACTTGTTTAACTTTTCCGAGAATGACACTAGTGACCAAGTACCTTGCAATTGTGAGCCCAAGTCTTTTCCTTCCTAGTATCCACTGTTAGCTATAATTCGGGCTACCACCTAATTCACATTTTGTGTCGGGGATTCATCCCTACCAAGTCTAGTTTCAACTACTTCAAAACTACGCCACAAATTCTCCTCATCTTTCTCTGAACTCTCCACATACGACACTAAAACTAGTTTTGACAGCATAATATCTTTCTCTCTGTGTATGGTAATGACCAACTCATTTTTCATGTATTTAACACTTTATTGCAGAATGGAATGAACGACACCAGTGCCATGGATCCATGGTCTCCCTAGGAGCATGGTGCAACCAAGCTCAAAATTCATAACTTAGAATAACACTTGAAAATTACTTGGACCAATTTCTAGCGACAACGTCATCTTTCCCAAAATGCCTCTCCTATTTCCATCCAAGGCTAGCATTTCTCGAGGTAACAGTTCATCCTCACTTATTGATAATGAGGTTAGAGTCGACTTGGGTAGGATATTCAGTGTAGACCCCTCATCAATCAAAACCCTTGACACTATATACCTTTTTATATTTGAGGGTTATGTGCAAGGCCCGTAGATTTTTCTCAAACCGAAAAGTGATCTCTTCATCAGTAAATATGATCATGTTGACGTGTTTCACTTGGTCTACCTTGTTGACAACATTTTCAGGGGTAACATCGGGTTTGACATAGGCCTCATTCAGAACTCTTAGTAACGCCTTCCGATGTAACTCATATGTCAAGACAAGTGACAATAGAGATATTTTGGCTAGAATCTTCTTCAACTGTTCCATCACATCATATTCACATTGCCTCATGATCTTCAAGAATTCTTCTTCCTCTCTTTCCTTTCTCCTCTTCTCTTGAGGTTTCCTCCCTACTCCCTTCTTTAACATTTTTCCTCTTCTCTACTTCTCCTGAGCTATAGCATCATCCACTACTTGTAATTCCTCCTACTCCAACTCTATTAGTTACCGACTCTTCCTCTATCAGACCCTCAAAGTCTCTTCCCCGACTCCCTTTGTCTTTACCTTAGTTTCATAATTTCATGGCACTGTGTGAGTATCACTATAAGCAAATGATGTTGACTTCTTGATTGTCACTACTACTTTTCCTGGCATCAAAGCTTGGTTGAGAGGTGGTACCTTAAGTACAAAGCGTTCAACCATATTGACCTCTTCAGAGGAAACTACCCCTGTCTAGCTTGTATTACTCCTAAAATGAGTAATCTTTGGATTCGAACCTTAAAATCCCAACAGTTCTTGATATCATGTCTCATTCCCCCATAATGATAAGCACAACTTGACTCTTCATCGTACTTCTCCTCTTCTTTCATCGTTGCAGTTGGTGCAGTGATATTATAACTTGTTTTCTTCAAACCCTCAAATATTTCAGCCATAGGCGTAAGCAAACTCTTGACCTTTCGTATTAGTGATCCTTCTATCTCCAAAGCATTTACCACATTCCTTCCACCATGATTAGGAATTGGGTTATTGACAATATTGGATATAGCCTCCTCTTGAATGTCAAGCCTTCCATAAGCATTTAGCTTTCTTACTATAGTCTTGAAAGATTCACAATCTTCAATTGAATGCCCTGGGATGTCCATATGGTATTTGCAAGTTAAATTCAGGTTATACCACATTGGGAATGATGGTTCTAGGGGACGTACAGGATTTTTGGATATGAGGTGAGCATCAAACAGCCTTTAGAGTAAGTCTGCGTTTGAAATGGATAATCTTGGGAAAAGAGGTAAGTTTTGGGGGTAGAAACAACCTTGATTTTGGATGGATGTGCTAAAGTTGTTGGTGGCTTGGGGAATTTTACGGAAGTGCAGGTGGATATTAAGTATAGGTTAAGCGAGTTGATATATATGGTTGTAGTGTTGAAACATTGTTAATTTGGAATTGTGGAGTTATGGTGATGTTTATGGTTGGCACAATTTGGTGGGGTAGGTAATAAGGAGGCGTAGGTGTTTAATATGGAAAGTGAAGGTTAAGGTTATATGGTGGTTGAAGACTTAGGTATTGTGGAGAATATCAAGGTCTGAAGGTTTGTTGTTATTGGACATAATTCACTTCGGGTTCTTTCTTTTTTGGCTGGAACCCCTTCTTACGAACAATATCCTTAGTATTTCTCCTTGGCAACTTCCCAACTTTGGCTAAAATCTCGATCATTTCTCCCGCAGTGATCAAGTCAGCAAAATCTTTATAGGCTACCCCGGTCATTGCCCTGATAAAAAGATTTCCCAAGGTTCCTAAGAAATATGAATACATCTTGGACAGTGTCAATAGGGTTGAACTTGAGCTGCCAAGGCTCTCCATCTTTGTGCATACTGCTTGAAAGATTTCTCTTTTCCTTTATGCATTGAGCTCAACTGTATTCAAGTAGGACCTGTATCCAGATTGAACTTGTTTTGATCCATGAATAGATCAACTCCATCCAACAAGAAATCTTAGAGTGGTTTAGTTGAAGATATCACTCTAAACCAGGGTCTGTAAGACTTTTGTGGAAAAAACTAATGAGGAACTTATCATCCCTAGACTAAACATCCATCTTGGTTCCATAACTAATCAAATGAAACTAAGGGTTACCATTTCCATCATACTTAGCAAAATCATGAATCTTGAAGTCTTTAAGGATTACGACATCTTTGGTAGGACACAATTCTTCTATTCTGAGAGGTCCATAAGCACTAGGGCCCTTGATTGCCTTGATCTGCTCTTCCATTTTCTCCATCCACTCTTCCTTCATCTTGTCTTTCTTAGTCATGGCGTGACTATTCCTAGAGTGAGGCATTGTTGCTTGCCCCGGAATGGACACATGAGGTTGTTCCCAAGTAGGTCCAGCATAACCAAGAATGACTATTGATGTTGTTTGATATGGTTGCTCATGAATCCCCACAGTGATGCCTGAGGTTACAGTCGAGATTGGCAGGGCTGTTATCATGGAGGGGATCGATGGCAAACTTACATATGCCTCAACCCCATTTGTAGCCTTATTTCTACTGATTAAGTAGAAAGACTCCCTCACATCTTATATTAATACTTCCAACCTCGCTTGGGTCTCAGACATCTCAATCATCTGCCCTGCCATTTCATCAACTTCCTTGCTTAAATTTCTCCTTGCCTCAGGATTACTAGCAGCCATTATAGTCTGAGATTTGGTATTGTAAACTCGGGTTTGATTAGTCTCTTCTTTCCTAGGCTACACAATAATTCTTGGACCAGTTTAATTTGTTAAAATAAGATAACATCAAACAATGAAAAAGGAAAGAAATTATTAGCGTTATTGTGAGGATGCTTGGATATTGTGGAAAGATTCGCACAGACATTCAATAACATGGTAGGATCCCATATTCAGCACTATGGGTTCATCATCCCTTAGGCAAGAATATGGTTGACAGCAACCCCAAAGGAGTATTCTCTCCTCAATGGGTGCTAGCTTTTTGAATATTCATAGGCAATGCAGTTATTCTTTCACTGAATGCAAAGTTTCCCGTACTTTCGCTCAAGGACAAATTGTCTTAAAGTGAAAGCATGATTGACAACCTATTTAAGGGAGAATTCACCCCTCAATGAATAGTGTCTGGGTGACAAATCGTAAAATTAATGTTTGAAGCATAACACTGCAACTGATCACGTATATTCATTTCAAATTTCATTAGTATAAGACCTCGGTCTCCTCAAAGTGTAACATAAACGACATTACATCAACAACCTTATTTGTTTCTTTCTAAGACTTTGGCAATACTTCATAAACTCGATTATTTTTTATGGTAGCCTTAACAATGGGTTCATACGAATCTGAAAGTCTGCCTTTTTAAAATGATTAATCAGTCGTGTAGTGTGATATTGCAAGCTATCAGACATGTCCTTATATTTCTTCATCCATTCTTCTTTTTTAGCCCCCTGAACTTGTACTAACAATTTCCACACTTCCTCGCTTTCTTCTTTTTGTTTCCATTACTTTTGGGCTTCAAGTCTCCATCATTCATTTTCTTGCTCTAGCTTTTGAATTTTCAGCTCTAAATGCCTCACTCTTCTATTTGCTTTCTTGAATGAATCATAATTATTTATAGTCAATACTCGTCCTTGATCAGAGCTTCGTTTTATCTCAGCCAGAGCTTCCTGAAGGGATTGTATCCTTTGATCTTGTGCTCTAATGTTTCCTTCCAATTCTTCTTTCTCTTGTAAAATCTTTTTTTATCTCTTCTTGGGCACTTACCTTTGCCCATAACTCTTGGATCTCTAGTGTGGTCTTACTTGATTCTACTTTATTTTCCTTTCTTTGCTCTTTTTACTTAGCTCGAGGCTTCAATAGCATCAGCTTGTGCATCCTTTAAGTCCTCAATCTTGTTGGCTAACTTCTGGCATCGGTTTCTATGGATGACAACTTTTAACTTAGCGACTTCCTTCCCTTGTTCCAAAAACTTCATTTGTGCTTTCAACCTCTCTATCTGGGTGGTCATCTGGGATATAACCTGTGAGTGGTCTTCATTGTTTAAAATTTCCTGAGGGGTACTGTTTTGTGTCATCCTTGCTTCTCTCCATTATAGGTACTTGGGAGTAGGAATTACTATATATTTCCCTAATTCTTTTTCCAAGCGTCCCTGACCTCTTTTTCCTTTTTAGCAGTGCTTCCATCTTTTTTATATAAAAAATTGAATCCTTTAAGTTGTACTTCATTGGGCATGTGCTGAGTCTATTGGAGTTGTCTGAGCACAAGAATCGGTGCAAAGGATACACAACCTCTCGCACCTATTAAAGGAACATTAGAAAAGTTGCCACAACTTAAAACTATCCCTTCCCTATGATACCAAGGGCATACCCATTTGAAAGAATATGGCTTCATCTTTATGAAATCATTTTTCCATTCGTAGGCTTTCTATTGCTTCAATGGTATGCGACCAAAATTCCTTAACGGGTCAGGTAGGAGGCCCAGGCGATTGTGTACATCCATGTGAGTCATGATCCAAACATACAACATATGTGTACAGCATCGAATCATCCCTCCACCTTTTTTATGACAAATTTTCATTATCAAGAAAGTATTAGCGAGAATAGCAGGATTTAGATTTGTCTTATGATTTTCAAACTTGAAGAAAGCATCCATTGTTGCTTAGTCCACCACATTAGAGGTAAATGGGAATAACACTAACCCAAAGATGATTAACGTCAACGTTTTGTTAAAGAGATCTCACTTTCCTTGTTGTGCTAGAAACTCAAGATGTGTTTCTAGGTAACTCTTCTTCAAGCCTTGTGTTCCTCCTCTTTTTTTCCATACCTAATTGATTTACTTGAACCCCTACACATAATGCCCTTCATAAAGATAAACATTCGGGTCCTTGCTCATTGGGAGCCTCAAGATGATAGCGTACTCTTTTATGGTCAGTGCAATGTCTAAGTTAGGCAACTCAAAACATTTTAGAGAATAGTTCCAAAATTGAGCAAGGTCACTCAAGATAGGCTCATTAACTATAATACGCAACAAATCAGGTATCTGCCCACAACTACTTAAGAAGTATGCTCTAGCTTTAGGAGTCATCTATGAGTAATATTCTTCACATGCCTCAAATCATTGCCATTTATTGTAATCTTTATATTTCTCTTGAGGTCAATTGCATTGCTAGTGTTCTGCCCTTGACATATTTCTTCCATTCTTACTATTGACGAATATTAATCTTTCCACTTTACTAAAGAAACTCACCTACAAAGAGTAACAAAATATATAAGCAAACCAGAAGGAAGAATGACCCTAAAGGTACCTCTTATCGAGGTAGCTCTAAAGAATATATCTTAACAACCTACATGGAGAAACCCTTGTAAGGTCGTAATCCCAAAGGGTGGTGTATGATTTGCTAATGCAGTGTCTCTCTTTTTTTCTTTCTTTTTTTTCCTTTTTTTATTTTTGGAATGCTAAGAATGCCATGAAAATACAAGATGATGTATTTTTTTATTTATTTTAAGAATGCTATGAATGCCATGAAAATGCAAGATGATGTATCTTTTTTTTTTCAATGCTGATTTTTTTTAAAAAAAAAGAATACAAAAATGAATGATATGAGGAATAGATAAAGAAGGAGAAGTATGCTCCCTTCATGTCCTAGTTAGGTGGAACCTAAGGGTTGGGTTTTCTTAAGGTCATGACTCTAATTTTGGTAGTCATTATATTCAATCTATCAGTGCAAGGTTTTTCAGGACAGATCTAAAGTTCTAAAAAGTCATGGTCCCCATATTGCAACTCAATTCATGAATTAATCACAAGTAGGGATAAATCCTCTCAATATGACTAGTCCATGATACTGGTAACAATCTGAGTAGTGTCTCAACCAATATCAAGTAAGCATAAGGCCCATCAATAACAAAAGTCGAGACCCCTCCTATTCCTCGAGTTCACACAAACTCAGGTATAAAGCCCAAAAAGTGTGCGAGATAAGTGATGGTGATATGTGTGAGGGAACATACAAACCTGTACAAAAATTTAAAAAGATATAATTACCCCCCAACTTGCAAAAGCATATATACAACAGCCAACCAACAATCATCTACCCTAGAGTTTCAACAATTAAAGACAAGATATTAAAAAAATATATGCAAGTAGATCATGTCAAAGTAAACACAAGATAATGTTATCAGATATTTACATAAAAGTACTAGATAAAATATATTTACAAAAAAAACAAAGACTAAAAAGGGTAAAATAAATAAATAGAGATTATTGATATGTGAATAAAATACACACATCTTGTGCTTGATTTGAGATAGATTTAGGTGTGCTTTGAATGATTTATGTTGGAATTTATGCCACTTTTAATCTAATTATCCTTGGTATCTCATGATTGGCCTTTCTCTATGTTTTCAGGTCCAAAATAGGTGTTTTAACATGGTTCTATGAAGTTTTGGATGAATTCATTGTAATGGAGTTGAGCTCGGAACTTATATGACCAAGATTCACGGAGTTTTTGACCTTTGCATGATAAAATGAGCATAATTTGAGCTACGGAGGTCGAAATGAGGTGATTCTGGTGGCATTCGAAAGCTAAGAAAAAGAATTACAACTTTCATGAAGACCACAAGAGTTGATTCTCATTACAAAAGAAACCACAGCCTATGGAAAATTTCACGGGGGCATAGGAAATTTGTGTTGAAAAAAAGAAGTGTTGGCAGAGAGTTCCACGGGAAAACTCATGGAAAGTGCGAAAAAATAGAAATTTCCTATTTTATGTTATATTTTGGGATTTTATCATATTATTATCATTACTTAGGGCCCAATTAAGAAATTTAACTGATCACGCACCTCTTTTAGGGTTGATCTTATATAAAGAATCAAAGAATGAGAGGCTTGGGTAGTTTTAGGTTTTGGTCTTTTTACTCTCAAATAAGGATTGGAGGCTAGGGCTTAGAAGGCAAGATCAAGAGTTATTGAAGTTCAACCATTGAAGTTTTTCTCTCTATCTTCATCTTCTCTATCTTCTTTTTTTGTTTTGGAATCATGGTTGTTTATTTAATCTTTGTTCTTGTTTGTATTATAATTTTCATGAGCGGCTAAACCCTTTTTTTCTAGGATTAGGATGAAACTCTCTATTTCTATATGTTGAATTGAAAATTTGATTCTTTGTTAATAGAAATTATTGTTCTTGATTCATTCTTAGTATGCTTAATGCTTGTGGTATGTTGCACACTATATTTACATTATCTTAGGCTTTAGGTGAAGGATCGAAAGATGAAATCTAATTGCTTGATAATCCAAGAATTGAACTTAGGAATTGAGACCTAGACATAAGTTTAAATCCTTCGAAGGGTAAACGATTGTCATGAATCTTAATGGGCTGGAACTTGGATTAATTGCCATGAGAATGGGATTGATGAAGTTTTTGCACAATTTTAGTACCAAGAAATTGGGGTTTAAATAATTTAGGACAAATCACCTTCAAGAACATAAGTGAACACTAGCAAAGATAGGATTGCAATTTATCATAGGGGGTAGTGTAGTGGATTCCTAGTCTTAGGCCTTTAAACCTTGGTTGAATCTTAATCTTTCTTGATTTAATTGCTATTTAATTGCTTTAAGTTTTGTTTCAATTTTAATTTAGCTTTCACTATTGATTTTGTTTGCTTAAATAATCAAAATCACCATAAGAGTTAGTAATCAATTGATCCTCATGGGAACGATCTTTATTTCCTACTTGTATGATCTGTGCGCTTACAGAAATTTCACAAAAAGTTTTTGGCGCTGTTGTCGGGGACCGTGTTGATATTAACACGAGCGGCAATTTAGTTGATTTAAGCATTTTTTATTTTATTTTGTTTTATTTATTTATTTTTATCTTTTTTTTTTACTTTTCATGTGTTATTTCTTTCTTATGCATAGAACGAGGAGTTAATGGGATCTTATTATTCCTATTGATCTTGAGATCAAGAGGACGTTTTGTGATATTAGAAGAGAAAAAAAATACAGAGATTTGAGGAAGATCACATGGCGAACAACACTAACTAAGTTGCCAATGTAGAGCGAAGGCTGAGGGATTATGGAACTCCTAACACTAACGCTCGTTAGTCTTCCATTGTTAGACTATGGGTAGAGGCCAACAACTTTGAGATTAAGACGTCATTGATCCAAATGGTCCAACAATTGCAATTCAGTGGGTCACCAACTGAAGACCCGAATCAACATTTGGATGAGTTCTTGGAATTATGTGACACCATAAAGATTAGTGGGGTTTCAATAGATGTTATTCGGATCAGACTTTTTCCCTTTTCTCTTAGGGGGAAAGCAAAGAAGTGGATTCACTCAGAAGCCCCAAATTCACTCACCACCTGGGACTTAGAGCAGGCTTTCTTGGACAAATATTATCCGATTGGAAAAATAATCAAGCTCCGCTAAGACATCACTACCTTCTCTCAAAAGGAAGATGAATCTCTTTATGAAGCATAGGAGAGGTATAATGATCTCATTCGTCAGTGTCCACATCATGGCCTATAGGATTTTGTTGTCATCCAAACATTCTATGTTGGGTTGACTTTCTCTACAAAGGCAGCTCTTGATGCCACAGCTGGCGGTGCTTTGATGGCCAAGACTCCAACAGATGAAAGGACTTTGAACAATGAAGTGGCTTCAAATATTTATTTGTAGTCAAGTGAGAGATCGACTTCAAAGAAGCAAGCCGGAATGATAGAGCTTAATGCCATTGCCATGTTGAATGCCAAGTTTGACGCCTTAACTAAGTCACTTGAGAAGCTGAATGTCAATGTTATCACCACTTCTAGCATAGCTTGTGAAACATGTGAAGGAAGGCATTTGACTTCAGAATGCAATGCAGTGGAGACGTATTCTCAAGATCTGTCATTGGAGCAAGTGAATTATGCACAAAATGACAATTTTAATGCTCAAGGAAATCCCTTCTCCAACACATATAACCCTGAATGGAGGAACCACCCCAATTTCTCATATGGTACCCAACAACACAATGGGGCTTCACCCTGATTCCAACCTCAACAATCTTTCCAAGGAGTGAAGTCCAATTTAGAAGCCCTCATGGAGAACTTCATAGTTACCCAAAATGAGCAAAATCAAGCCATTCAAGCACAAGTGCAACAACATGGAGAGTCCATCAAGCAAATAAATACTCAGCTAGATCAAATTGTCACTCACTCCAAGATGCTTGAAACTCAAATAGCCCAACAAGCAAGCTTGTTCAACATGGTTCAGGGGCGAATACCAAGTCAACCGGAAATTAATCCAAGGGAACAAGTTCTAGCAATTTCATTGAGAATTGGTAAGCAACTTGAAGGCTCCACAAGGGAAGAAAGACTTGAAGAAAAGGAAACCCATGAAGAGGAGGAGAAGCCAGAGAAGAGCAAGGATAAGGAAGGAGATACAAAAAGCATTAAAAAGTATGTTCTTCTAGAAGCATATGTTCCACATTTGCCCTTCCCTCAAATGTATCAAAGGGCAAAGCTTGATCATCAATTTGAAAAATTTCTAGAGGTACTTAAGAAGTTTTACATTAATATTCCTTTTACAGAAGTTCTCTCTCAATGCCTTCTTATGCTAAGTTCTTGAAAGAGATCCTTTCTAATAAGAAAAAGCTTGAGGACTATGAAATTGTTGCTTTGACTGAAGAATGTAGTGTTATCATTCACAATAAGCTTCCTCCTAAGCTTAAGGATTCGGGTAGCTTTTCAATTCCATGCTCAATTAGGAACATGAATATTAACAAGGATTTGTGTGATCTTAGGACAAGTGTGAGTTTGATGCCACGTTTTGTTTATGAAAAACTTGATATTGGGGAGCTCAAACCAACTGCCATCTCTCTTCAATTGGTAGATAGGTCAATCAAACATCCTATTGGCATATTAGAGAATGTACCAGTGAAGGTGGGAAAGTTTTATATGCTAGTCAATTTTGTTGTGCTTAAGATAGAAGTAAATGTTCAAATCCCAATCATACTTGGGTGTCCATTCCTCGCCACTGGCAGAGCCATTATTGATGTCCATCAAGGGAAGTTGACCTTGCAATTAAATGATGAGGAAGTGGTTTTTCATATTTTTGATTTTGTCAAAAATCCTAGTTCCTTTGATTCATATAATCGCATAGAAGCTCCTAATGTTATGGATAGTCCTGTGCTTTCATATCTACAAGAATCTGTGACTGATGAATTGTTAGAGAAGACCTTGTCTAAGGCTCTCACCGATTTTGAGAATACCAAGCTCTACAAGCAGAGACAAAAGAAGCGACATGACATGGGTAATAAGCAACGTGGGTTCAAGCTTGGAGATAAAGTTCTTGTGATAACTCACTTCTATGTTCTATCCTGGTAGGTTGTGGAATGGTCTGGACCATATGAGATTGTTCGCGTCTTATCGTACAGAGTGCTTGAGGTGAAGAAAGAAGGCCATAAGACATTCCTGATAAATGGCCAAAGAGTAAAGCACTACAAAGAAGGAGTGTGGACTGAGCACCACTTCATTGACATCACCTAAGCATAGAACTAGCCCATAGTCAAGCTAATGACTATAACTTAGCGCTTCTTAGGAGGCAATCCAAATTTTCTCTTTTTTTCTTTACTCTCTTATTTTTTATTTTGTTCTTATTTTGTTATTACTTATTTTATTATCATTTTTTATTTTTATTTTTTAGTTAGCTAATGTTGAGTCGGCTTAGGTGTCTACCTGAGTTCGGAGCCTTTATAGGGTGATGTATATAGCTATCAGCTGCCCAAAAGATTTTTCTTCTCTTTCCTTTAGTCTCTTTATTTTCACATTTTGTTTTTGCATATTATTTTTCAGTTTTTGCATATTATTTTTCAGTTTTTGCTTTGTTTTTTTATGCAGTTTTAGACCACTTGTCGTCGCTCAGTTTGACTTGATGTTTGAGTTCATGGCTACACACCTCTCTCCAGCTCCTCCTCTCCCATCACCTTTGTGATCTTGCGTTTCCATTTTTAGGGAAGTTTCGTTGTCTTTTGTTCTGTTATTTTTCTTATTTAAACATTAAGGACAATGTTTATTTTAAGTGTGGGGGGAGTACTCTTAATTTTTTGTGAAATTTTTTGTGAAATAAATTAACACTTGAGTATTGCATCGAATCAAGCAGGAATTGTATGTTAATTTCTTGATTATTTCTAAGATGATAGAGATATGTTTTAAAGGGGAATCCACTACTCATGAACTGATTTTGTGTAAGCTAGACTCAAGCCTCTAATTGTATTAAATGCTAAACTATCTTGCTTGACTTGATTTGATTGTTGAGCTTAATTGATTTTTTTTAAAATTGTGGAATTTCCCTTGATCGTGTTTCTTGATGTTGAGTTTAATCTTGTTTCTGATTCATATTCTTTGCTTGAGGACAAGCAAAGTTCAAGTGTGGGAGAATTTGATGTGTGGATAAAATACACACATCTTGTGCTTGATTTGAGATGGATTTAGGTGTGCTTTAATTGATTTATGTTGGAATTTATGCCACTTATAATCTAATTATCATTTGTATCTCATGATTGGTCTTTCTCTATGTTTTTAGGTCCAAAAGAGGTGTTTTAACATGATTCTATGAAGTTTTGGATGAATTCATTGCAATGGAGTTGAGTTCGGAACTCATATGGCTAAGATTCATGAAGTTTTTGACCTTTGTGTGATAAAATGAGCATAACTTGAGTTACAGAGGTCGAAACGAGGTTATTCTGATGGCATTGGAAAGATAAGAAAAAGAGTTACAACTTTTATAAAGACTACAAGAGTTGATTATCATTACAGAAGAAACCATGGCCCGTGGAAAATTCCATGGGGCCATGGGAAATTTGTGCTAAAAAAAAGAAGTGCTAATAAAGAGTTCCACACCCCCCTAGAAAATTCCATGGGCCGGTGGGTAATAATTGTTATAAATATTAATGGGTTAGAACTTGGATTAATTGCCATGAGAATGCGATTGATGAAGTTTTACTACGTTTTTAGTGCCAAGAAATTGAGCTTTAAATAATTTTTGACAAATCGCCTTCAAGAACATAATTGAATACTAACAAAGATAGGATTACAATTTATCATAGGGGATAGTGTAGTGGATTCCTAGTCCTAGGCCTTTAAACCTTGGTTGAATCTTAATCTTTCTTGATTTAATTGCTATTTAATTGCTTTAAGTTTTGTTTTGATTTTAATTTAGCTTTCACTATTGATTTTGTTCGTTTAAATAATCAAAATCATCGTAAGAGTTAGTAATCAATTGATCCTCATGGGAACGATCTTTATTTACTACTTATACAATTTGTGTACTTGCAGAAATTTCACAACAATTATTGATAATTTGCACAACTAACAACAATGGGGCTGACTCTCCAAGTATCCCCAGTGGAGTGTCATTTGTCATGATTGGGATCTGCAACAGCAACGAGGAACAAATCTGGGATTTTAAAAAAATAAATGGAAAATAGAGTCGCCACCAATTTTATTTGAATTAAGAAAAATTGGAAAACCTTTTTCTTAGAAAATAGTCTTTGAAACCACATTGGATTCAAGAGTCAGTTATGTATAGACAAGGGTGAAAACTTAATCCCACAAAACCCCTAACACATTCGTCCTAAGACGGTACCTTAAGTCAGTTGTGCAAATTTTTTATAACTCATGAAAATATTTGTTTTACCCCTTTTGTTAAAAGATTAACGAAATAGACAAATAAATTATGAAAATTTAATTTTTGGCTTGACGAAATAGAAGTTTCGCTCCTACATATCCTCGGGTGTAATGAGGAACTCAAAGTCACGTAGTTCTTTAGAAAATATTTGTGGGTTGGTTAATTTTAATTATGAAAAAAGAATTTTCTAAAAAGAAATTTGGTTTGAAACCAAATTCCTTCTTGCATAGGGTTCAAGTTAGCATCAGACTACTCAATAAACTCTTATGATCCAAATGACATTGAAGATAACATCTGTTGTTCAATCATTATCATTGGTTATTGTGTCAATTAAAAAAAGATTTTATTTTCTCTTTTTCTTATTTTTTTTAAAAAATAAAATTTATTTGATCATAGATCATATAAAATAAATAATAAGCAAGACAAGAACCAAATGAAGACATAAACATCTTATTTTTTTTTTTTCTCTTTTTTATCCTTGTTTAAATTTACTAATGTAAATCATATTTTCTATTTTTTTCTTTTATATGTCTTTTTAATTTTTCATTTTATTTTTTTAAAAAAATCCTTTCTTTTTGTTAATTTTTTTTAAAAAAAAGATGAAAAAAGAAAAAGCAAATAAATAGAAAACACAAAAAAAAAAATTTGAAGAAATAGAGCACAAACAGGGTACCTGAGCTACAGTGCAGAGGACGACTCGTAGCTGAGGAACGATTGTTGCAAGTTAGGGTAGATATGGTTCGCGACTATAGTGAGCGGCATGCACAGAGGTTGGTGGCCAGATCGTGACACAATGGTGCGATAGATCTGATGGCATGGTGGCTCGTGATGCGGTGGTGTGTACGGGGTGGAGTTGAGACGTGGCATTGTTGGGTGGCGCAGTGGTGTCTTGTTTGGGCTACGATGTGGTGGAGCAGAGGCATGGCACTGCTGGGTGAAGCAGTGGTCACATGGCTACTGTGACGAAAAATGAGGTGGTGATTGAGGATGGAAACAGCGTGACGACTCTGGGTTCTTGGGGGCTTTTGGTTCAGGCTATGGTTGCAAGGAGCAACTTTAGGTGATGATAGTTTCGAACTAAGGTTAGCTACCGGCAGTGCTCCATTCTGCTCATTGCTTGGACGTCGGTGAAGCTTGGCAAAGACCATGGATGGGTGTTGGTTCGGTGGCTGTGGAGTCGTTCCGGTTTGGGAAATGAGTTTTGGTTACAGGGGTTCTAAGAAAATAAAAGCTAAGGTAGTTTTGTGTGTTTGATTTTGGTGAGTTATGGACAGCGCACGATTGAGTGTGTGTTGTCCAAGTAGGGAACGTGCAAATTGGTGTGGTATGAAGGTTTGTTGGGTGAATGGTTAAATGGTGAAAAAGGTGAAAGAGGTGAAAATGGTTTTGAGCCTTTTTTTCTTGATAGAGGTTTGCTGTGAGGGTAATGGCTATGTGATAGAGAAAAAAAATGTGACTAGGATGATAGTTATGAGTGTATTCATGTGTGAGTTTTTGTGTGTGGGTTATGGGTTTTTATAGGAGGGAATTAGGGTTTAGAGAGTGATGGTGGCTAGGGTTTCAGATAAGAGGTGAGTCTAATGGTGGCTATGGGTGTTCAGATCCAAACCAATAAAAAAAACAAAAATCGATCCAAAAAAATCGAAAACCGATAAAAATCGAAATGGATTGGATTCATTTGGATTGAATCTGGGAAAAATCGATCGGTTCGGTTCGGTTCGGTTCGATTTTTTATTCAATTTTATAGAACCAATCTAAACCGAACTGAACCGATTTCTTTACTAAATACTCACCCAAAATTACCTAAATGCCCATAACTTCTCCCCCCACTTCTCTTGAATCTCATTTTCTTCATTTTCGGATAGTAGCCCATTTTGGACAGTTTCAAACCCATTTTCTCAACCAAGTAGCCCACCAACCTCGAACCCACCCCAACCACCGCGCACCGTGAGCCACCATCAACTAGCAACTCTGGCCACCACCCTTCCTACTGCGTCTGCCATCTTCCTTCTCCAAATCTGCCATTTTTGAACTAGTTCCGTCACTACTGCTAGTTGTTGTATGTCATCACACATGAGTCCATGACCCTATAGCGCCACCATACCCTTTCTCTAGAACCCAGATCCGCCACCCACGCACCACCAGAATGCAAAACAGAACCGCCCTCCACCCATACGAATCCCACTAACCACCTATATCCATTGGTTAACACTCACTACCGAGCCACCAACGCACCGTCATGAACCAACTCCTCCCTAACCAACCTGTTGGCGTCCACTACAACACACTCGACAATGGCCTTTGCTACTGTGTTCATTGCAATTCCAAACCCCACATGAGATTTAACCCTAACCTAAGCTCACTTCCTTCCTTATCTTTTCTTCTAAGTTCTAATTGTTCAATCAATTCTAATTATTCAAACTATTCAATTATACAGTTTTTGATCGTTTTTAATTTCAATTATATTGTTGTCGTTGTGTATTGTTCTCATTTAGATTGCATTTTTATTATGTTATTAGTTAAAAACTGAATCATCCAATCCAATCCAAACCGATTAAAATTGGTTTGGATTGGATCAGTTTGGTTATTGGAATTCATCCAATCCAAACCAAACCGATGATACTTACCTTGTTTGAATCGGATGGTTTCTTGCTTTAAAACCGATCCAAGAACACCCCTACTAGTGGCTGCTAAGATTTCTTTGGGTGTTTAGTAGCATATGAGTTATAGGTTGGATAATGAGTCGATGGGTCAAGTTGTGAGACATAAGTTAAGCTTATGCAAGAAAGTTAGGCCATATTTTATTTTTTTATTTTTTCTTCTTTATTTATTTATTTATTTATTATTATTATTATATTGTTGTTGTTATTATTATTATTATTATTATTATTATTATTATTATTATTATTATTATTATTATTATTATTATTATTATTAATGAAAAGTTCTTACTGACTCGGATAAAATTGAGTGTTCACACTAAGCAAAACACAATAAAATAATTGCCCACTAAACAAAACACAATAAAATAATTGCCACCTGCTACAAGGACATATAATCATTGGGAGCTTCTAATAGTTGCTTTTTGCAAGCTATAAAAGGCTCCAAGCTTGAAAAGAAGAGCGTTGAACAATTCAAGAAAGAAAAAGTTGCATACACGAAGAACAACTCTCTCATCTCTACCTACTTATTTTGAAAGTTCTGAAAGCTTTAGTAAGTGTGTTGTAGGTTTTGTTAAATTGTGTGTATACACTCTTTGAGTGATTTTGAAACCTACCCACTTGTATTAAACACTCCAAACTAGTCATTGATTATTGAGTGTTGGTAGTGAGCTTATGGATTGTGCAAGTCACTTGGAAGCTTAATTAAGCTTATTGCTGCACCTAGAAAGGCTGAGGGAAAAAGAATACTTGTTATTTCTTGCCTAGAAAGGCTGAGGGAAAAAGAAAACTTGTTATTTCTTGCCTGAAGAGGCTTAGTAAGAAAAAATACTTTTACATAGTAAAAATCCTAGTATTTGCTAGGTATTGAACATAGCCTCAAGTGATTTGGAGGTGAATCAGTATAAATCATTGTGTCTTGCTCTTTTTCCTTGACCTTAACTCATTTAGATTCGATTTAATTCTGATCTTAAGGAAACATGAGCTTTTCACTATAAGAACTAAAGTGGTATTTATGATATAGTGAACTAAACAAGAATCTTTTCTTTATAAAGTTTGATTCTGTATTCTAGAGTTTATTCTTGTTGATAAGAAAATCTTTTTAAGGATTAAATGTTGATATTTTAAGTTATAAACTTGAGAAACAATCTGTGTTGGATCCTGAAACTATGAGAGAATTCAGCCTTACTCAACCAATGAACTTTCTCAAGAACTCTCTCACCCTATAATAGTTGCTCTTATTCTTTTATATTATTGAACTTTTGCACCTAACATCTATACTCTATAGCAACCTGCTCACCTCCAAGTTTGAAAAACTTGAGAAACGTATGAGAAGTCTGAAATTTTCAAGTGAAAAGCAACACAATTCAACACTTCTTCTTGTGTTACTGTCAACTTCACTAATGTATGGGTAGAGGAAGAAATAAGTGGAGTGTTATGAACTTATATGTTGACTTGGAACAAGTAGTTGCAACATATTGCCATGTGGCATGAGGAGCTAAAATTGGGAAACAAATCCAAGAATAGCAACATCAACGTGAAGTAAGAGTGTGGGCATAAAAGGCAAAGGGGTAGTGAGAAATGGGAGTGAAGAATTTGGACAAGATGTCTCTCTCTCTCTCTGCTTTTGTTTTCTCTATCTGGTTCTACATTCTTCTTCCTTCCTCCCTTAGATTTGCTTCTCTGTTGTTTCCTTTGATTCTCAGTAAGAAACTTATATGTATTTACATCTATTGAATATTTTCTAATCAGAATAAAAGTGCATTTTCCCATTACAAATTGCTCTGCAGATCTATTCATTTAATCTGATCTTATCAACCTCATTACATTGGTGCTTTCATTGATCTCACATGGCTAAAGAATTTACATCGGAGGATCTCGATGAATTAGAAGATCAAATCAAACGTCTCTCTCTACTTTTGGATCGCCAACATGCTCGAGAGATGGCTCGCTATGATCAGGACATGGCTCGCTATGATCAGGACATGGCTCACTTTCATCAGATAGATCAAGCCTTAGCTAAGCTCTCTACAGCCATAGGAATCTCAACCGGACAAATGGACCAAGCCGTTAACCAGATCTCAGCCTGTGGGAAGAACTCAAGTATGGAGGCTGATGCTGCCAGTGTTGAGCACATCGTTCCAATTCCACCTCTCACTGTTGAGATTCAGCAAATTTCAGAAGTTGTCGAGCTGAATGATGACCTTGATGATGCAATCCTGGATCCAGTAGAAATAATGACAGAGATGGTCGTGGAGACTACAGAATCCTTTAACAATCACAGATCTGATGTAGACAACTACTTGAGTTTGGATTATGAGCAAATTACACAAAAATCTATAGATATTCAAGAAGGTTATCCAAGAATCAGTTCCTTGATTCTCAAATCTGTTTCTAACCATGACGGGATTAGGCGACTTGCAAGCGACGATGGTATCACTCTTGGTACGGTTAAACTTGATGCCTCATTTGAATGGTCATCTCAAGTGCAAGAATCGATGAGTTTCAACAAATTGGATGCACTTCTTCGTCAGTATGAATTTGAGGAGTGTGCATTTGAGGAATTCATTTATATCAAAATTCCAGATCTGTTCCGACCACCGGATTTGACACCTAAACCACTGGATTTGACCAATTTTGCGGTGACTGCTCCTCCACCACCACCGCCAGAACCACCTGACCTGCGCTATAGCGATCTTCCAGGGTGCGCGGTGTTCAAGCGCCTCGAACAAAATGGTGCTGACGACCATGGATTCTGGAGGACGCGGCACAGTCTTCATCGATGCCTGGGTGATAAAGACACACCTGAATTGGGCATTCTGTATTCAGGTGAATTTTTTAGTGTAACACAGCTGAATGTTTCTTATTGGACATTTGAATTTGAGCTAGAAGATGCCCTGTTTCCATTTAAAGATATTGTTAGTTTTGAATGGACAAAGGTAAAAGCTTACCAGGATCCGAACTATGTCAATTGCTTTCTCCTGAGAGTTAGAAGTTTGAAATGTAGAAGAGCCAGAACACCTACATGTTGGGAGCTGTTGCAGGAAGTGCACTTGAGTTTTAACCGTAAGAAATTGGATTCATTAGCAATGGCTTAGTTTCTGTTTGGTTGCTGGACTGATTTCACCAGACACAATGCTCATAAACTTTCTTTAATACTTGCAAGTCTTGTGTGTCAACATGCCTGTGAGCTCAAAGATAGTCTTGGGGATGATATGGAAACTATCTATGTTGGTTGTCTTAAAGAAGAAATAGATCCAAGTGAGCACGATAATGTTGTTCAGTACTTGCTGGACACTTTCAAATGTGTACCCACGTTCCTTCCTCCTGCACTTTTTAGTAAATCCTATCATACATTCTGCAAACAACATCTTTGGCCTTTGTTTCACTACATGCTTCCACTATCACATGATCTTGGTGGTCGATTTGATAGGTCCCTTTGCAAAGCTTATGTTTCTGTGAACAAGATATTTACAGATAAAGTGATAGAAGTGATTAGTCCTACTGATGACTTTATGCGGGTACATGACTACCATTTGATGGTTCTTCCAACATTTTTGAGAAAGAGATTTAACAAGGTGAGACTAGGATTCTTCCACCCTAGTCCATTCCCTTCCTCTAAGATATACTAAACCCTTCATGTTAGGAATGAACTTCTTAGAGCTCTTCTCAATTATGACCTTATTGGGTTTCATTATTGAGTTTCATACTTTTGATTATGCCAAGCATTTCTCCTCTTGTTGCAGTAGAATGCTTGAGCTTTCTTATCAATCCAAGCGGGGCTACATCGATCTTGAGTATTATGGAAGAATGGTAAGCATTAAGATTCTTCATGTTGGTATTCATATAGGTCAGTTTCAATCTATAATGCATCTTCCTGAGACACAAAGCAAGGTTGTAGAAAAAGTTAGAACATATTTCTTTGTTTTTCAGAGGTGAAAATCGTAATCGCATTGGATCCAAACTTTAAAAAAAAGTCATCGATGGCACATATTGTTTCTGTAATTTTTATAAGAGGACCAAGCACCGTGCAATTCTTTTGGATTATGATAGTACCATGGTGCAGCCTGGATCAATTAGTACAACACCTAATCCTGAAGTTGTTGCCATCTTGAACAGCTTGTGCAGGGACACCAAGAATTATGTTTTCATTAATTGTATGAAATGAGAGATTTTCCTTATCAATGGAGATTGGGAGCAAGATGTTATAACACTAATAAAAGGAGTAGAAAAGGCACATCTCCAATACAGTGGGGACACGATTGGAAAACCATTTGTGGTCTCCGAGGACACTGCAGTCATTAATGGAGATGTTGTTAGTAATATTGGAGATATGGCTAGCATGAGCTCTAATCTTTTTGGTTCATATTTTGAGTTATCCGGTGCTGATAATGTTGTTGCTACTATTCCTTCATTTAGGGTAAATCATGAGTTGCAGGAGTTTGCAAATGGTGATACTATTTTTGTGTTTTTTGTCGTATTTGGTACCTTTGTGAGCCATGGTGCTATTTCATTATTTGACACATAGACCCTAAAGGTTTTTATTGGTTTAACATGGGGAGCAATGTTGTCAAAAATATTTTCGGCCAGGATCATTGAACTTATGATAAGTGTTACTCTTACAATGATTTAGGAAAGCATTGATTAAGGCAATTCAATGAAAGTAAAACTAAGTATTCTTAGATAACTTGGATATCAGCAAATCCTATTGGGAAGATTTTGGATTTTACGACACATCATTGCACAGCTTTTGACCTTGAGGACAAGGTCACTTTTAATAGGGAAGGTAATGTTATGAACTTATATGTTGACTTGGAACAAGTAGTTGCAACATATTGCCATGTGGCATGAGGAGCTAAAATTGGGAAACAAATCCAAGAACAGCAACATCAACGTGAAGTAAGAGTGTGGGCATAAAAGGCAAAGGGGTAGTGAGAAATGGGGGTGAAGAATTTGGATAGGATGCCCCCCCTCTCTCTCTCTCTCTCTCTCTCTTTCTCTACTTTTCTCTTCTCTATCTGGTTCTACATTCTTCTTCCTTCCTCCCTTAGATTTGCTTCTCTGTTGTTTCCCTTGATTCTCAGTAAGAAACTTACATGTATTTACATCTATTGAATATTTCCTAATCAGAATAAAAGTGCATTTTCCCATTACAAATTGTTCTGCAGATCTGTTCATTTAATATGATCTTATCAGCCTCATTACACGAAGTGGCATAAAGAGAGAGCTTTGCTAATTGGAACTTGTGGTTTTTGGTCTTGCTGATTTTGTTTGTTGTTAGCTTGAGCAGTGGGTTAAGCGCTGGCTCTATGTGGGGCTATAGGTGGCTGATTTGGGGGGTTGGATACTTGAAGGTGGCTTACAGGAAAACTAATTCAAAGTTAACCTTGAATGTTCAATGTAAAAAAGTAATTCAAGCCAACCTGAAAATATATAATTCCATGTGGGAAAGTTTGTGCCACATCACACACTTAACATGCCATGTAAGTGATTCTATTAAGTTTAACCAAGGCACATTAACGGAGGGATTAATGTGGTTGGCATTTGTGGTTATTGGAGACATTAAGTTGAATTTTAATTTTTTAGAGGGTAATGTGTCTGACACCTAATTTCTCAAGAACAAATTTGGGAGTTTACTCAAATAAAACTTTTTCAATAACGTCAATACTAACTTTTAAAAATGACAGTATTCCCACATTATGCAATAATCAAAGAAGCAGTCATAAAACTAATAAAAAAATAAAAGAAATTACATTGACCTTCCTTAAAATTTAGTATAATTACACCTGACACCTCTCCAATTTCAAAACTCATATCGGCCTCCCTTGAGGTTTAGGGTTTATTACGCTTCTCCCTCTGACGTTACCCAACCGTTAGGGTGTGTTTGGGAGTTGAAATTTTGGAGGGTTTTGGAGGGAAATGGAAGGGAAGGTTCATTCTTTATTTTGAGTAAACATTTTTTATATTTGAATTTTTGCAAGCAAAAAAAATTAAAGAATAAAATAAAATATGATCATATAAACTTTTAATAATCCTTTATTTATTTTTATAAATATTTTATAATTCTCTTAATTTAAAAATAAAACATAAGACATTCTTTTTCTTTCCCTCCAAAATCCTTCATCCAAACAAATCCTTAGAGAATTTGACGAGAATAAGACCACGTGCGTTGCACATGAGTTTTATTGGCAATGTTGTTTACTTAGCATGTGGTGGAAATGGCAAATTCACCCCTGGCATTATGTCAAAACTAGTGAAGGTCCTCTCCCCTTCCCCAAATCTGATTGAACCTGTAACGCCCCAATTTTTAGAAAATATTTCGAATGTACTGTTTACTGTTTTTCAAGTTTTTGTGTAAATGACCGTTGTGTCCCTATTTTCTTGTTTCTCGATTTTCGCATGAAATACAAATACGTTTATACAGCTCAAATTTTATTTGGTCTTTTTACGTAATTTGTTTCGAGACGGTAAAATAAAAGTTTTTTTGAACTTTTGAAGCGCTCTTGCGTATTTTAATTTTTTTGGAAGATATACACGACAATTAACGCGGTGGTCTGTAATTTTATTTGAACGTTTTGGACGATTAGTGATACAAGAGTCTAGAGTACTTGTGGGAAAAAATGAGAAAATGACCATTACGTCCCGAACGCTAATGTGGTAGTTGATGCCTTTTCTTTGTTTTTGCTATTTTTAATTGTTTTCTACTTGATTTAATGTCCGATATTACCTCGATGTCTGTGATTTTATATGGACTTTTTGTGTGATTTGCTAAAGGCAGGGAAAATAATATTTTAAGGTTTGGGAAATCTTATTTTATTATTTAGAATTGGGGATCTTACTAAACCCGATTCGAATGAAGATAAGAAATAATCTTTTAATTTTTAGGATTTAAATCACAAATAAAATAATTTTATAATATTATAATATTATTTTATTAGTCAAGATAATAAAATGACAAATGGGCCCGAAAATGTTTTGCGGGACCCACGTTTAGCTAATACGATTAACTTAGTAGCTTAATTAATCATCATTAGCAGTAGAACTTTCTAGAACAAGTGACTCGTTGGAAAGATTAGCCGACTAAGCCGATAATTAATAAATAGAAGTGTGACTATGGGAACTTGGGAGTCATTAATAATCAACCAATAGGAGACAAGCTTGTTAGGCAAGTTTTAATCCTAACCTTTGATGCATCCAAGGGCTTGGATGAAGCCAAGCAAATGCACACCTTGCATGCATGATGAGCTAAAGCCAAGGGAGGTGGAAGACCATTCTTCACTTTGCTTGCATGCAAAAAATTCTCTCTTCTCTCTCATCAAAAACCCTAGCCACCATTCTTGTTTCTTTTCTTCACCATTTTCGCCAAGCTTGTTCCTTGATCATCCAACCACTCAAAATTCTATCAAGCCAACTTTTCTAAACCTAAACACAAACCTAAGAACATCTCTAGTTGAAAGTTTCTTCAAAATCTTTCATTTGGAGCTTGGAAATCAATCTTGAAGATTTTACCTAAAAGGTGAAATATCATGTTTTTCTTTTCTCTCTTCTTTTTCAAAGTTCTAAGCCATGATCTATCCATGGTTTAGGTTGTTTTTCATGGTTAGTAACTTGTAGAATTTCGTTTGAGTTGCTAGGTACTTTGGTGGAGGAAACCGAATACTAGGAGGAGTGAAAAAAGAAAATCCATTTGTCTTCATTTAAGGTAAGAGGAAGACAAATCTTATCACCTATGGATGGTGGTAAGAAGATGGATTTTTTTGATTTTGTGATTGTAGAATCCATAAGGATTCATGTTTGTACTTGTTAGTAGCTTATTTGATGTGGTTGTGTATTTGTTAATAGCTTTCCTATTTGTTGTTTGTAATAATTTGCATGTCTACAAGCTTTAAGTTGCATGTCTACAAGCTTTGATAGTATTGCATGTGTTAGAATTGTATGATAAAGTATAGAATTGCATGATAATGTATAGGATGTGAACTTTTGGAAGACCAATGTCAAGGAAATGCATGTGTGTTCCAAAGAACACTCCATGATGGCTCATGGCCACTAACAAAATGGAGAACCAAAATGTTCTCTTAATTTTCTTAAAAGGTGATTTAATTAACCTAGGAGAATTAAGAAGATTTCAAGTTGTTTAACTCAAGAAAAATGAATTTGGAAATCAAATGGCATAACCATACATTTTCGGCCAACAAGTCTAACTTCAATACTTTGATTTCTAAAATTATTTTCTAAGGTAAGGATTTAATCAATGTAGACAATACAAGAGATTTAACATGCATTTAGAAGGTGAAAAACAATTTGGAAATCAAATGCAAAGTTTTTATCAAATTCGGCCAACATGCCAAATTAGATATTCATGATTTCTAAAATTAATTCCAAGCTATTTTCAATCAAGAAGAAGCAATATAAGTTAAAGTAAATTTTTTACAATGAGTTTTAAAGAAATAAAGTGGTTAGAACTAAGTTTAAGAAGTTAATACTAATGATTTTCTAAAGTCAATTCCAAACTAGTTTAATTGAAGAAGAAATACAATTAGAAATGAAATACTGTAACTTTCAAAAATTTCTAACATATAGCTCATCTTTGTATTTTGAAGCATGTTAGTAATTTTCAAAAGGATTAAGTATATGGTTTTAAAATTTTAATAAACAGAATTTTTATGGTAAAATTAGGAAACCATTAATATAATTTTCTAAACAAAATCTTGTCAATTTTTAGTAAAAGCGGACAAATAAGATAGAAAAGATGTCCAAAAGACAATTATACGGTATGGAAAATATTATACGTAGTTTAAAAGTATTATTTATTATTTTCTGTTTATTTAAACGGTGATTTTTAAGGAATCGGTCAATAAAATGATTTAAAAATCTTACGCGATTGAAAACGTTTGAAAACGTATTAAAAATCCTACGCGATTTTGAAAACGAGATTTTGAAAAATATATTTACGCGATTTCAAAATAATTATAAAAACGACGAGATTTTGAAAACGCGATAAAATTTCTACGCGATTGACCGTTACTATATTTATTTTTATTCGGTGAAGGCATATTTTTCGGGAAAATGTGAACCCGTGCGTCTTTGTATATTTTGAGGATTTTTTTATTTGTCGGGAAAATGTGAAACCGTATATTTGGAATTTTTCTATTTTTCTCGCCATTTAGTGGATATTATTATCTTGAGGGCATTTTCGTAATTTCATATTTTTAGAATTATGTATTGTCTTTATGCCAATTTTGGTGTTGTTTTGGTTGACGGTAACACACTAATAATCACATCGTGTAATGTCGTGAAATCTATGCGATAAACGTAGTGTGGTTCATTATTCTAATGAACTTAGAGACGTTAGTTATACGGGATCGGTACTAATAGATTTATGTGGACGTTCACTCGATATCTGTATTTTTTCGCTCCATGGAGTAGGGTTGTGTCATATCTCATATAATTATGACTTATACATTTTAAGGTTATTATTTGCTCTATTTTAAGTATTAATTTATCGATATACCATGATTTATTTGTGTTAATGGATTCGACACTATATGTTATATTTAATCGAGGTTTGTAAAGTCGAGTTATTACGTACATTATTATGTAGTGCTATATTGTATGGGAGACCGTGAACTATACTACGCCTGGATGGTGGTATATTTTAAATTATGTGTTAAAGAGTTGAGGAAGAGGAATTTTCTTGAGTGTGTGTATTGAAGAAAAGGAAAAGGACGCAACGAAGATGTCATGCGAAGATCAAGAACCAATCGATCATGATCCATTGGATTGGTTGGGTTTTGTACGCGAGTTTCATGGTGGAACGACTGGCGTCTGCGTAATAGATTTTGCAAGTCATTCTCTCTTATATCTGTTTGATGTTTAACTCCATTTGGAGTAGGATCGTGTCTTAGTGTATATGATTATATCTTGGATGTTATTCTATTTTCTCTATTTATCTTTATCGGTAATTATTATGATGGTTGTCTATTTCTTATTTTTGTTTGGGTTTAAATATTTTCGTGATATTGTTTTATCTAAAACCCTATGTATATTTTTTTTATGTTGACGTGTTATATGCGTGATGTTATGTAACGTTATGATATCTAAGCTTTACTTATTCCATTATTATTATTGTTATAGCTTTTTTCGTATTTGCATAAACCGTATATACATTCTTCTTATTGGCCATGTTTTGTGGTGATTTTAGATTGCTTACCTCTTTATTGTATGTGTTTTACGTATATTTACTTTATGCGATAAAGAGTTTGAGGAAGAAAAGGAACACCTCGAAGTTGTTGCTTAGGTCTTGTGCGGGGACCCGAGGAGGAGGAAGATCAATGGAAAGCGACGACCGCTTTACGATCGAAAACCATCTCGATCATCCATATCCATTGGATTGATTAGTTTTGGATATGGTGGTAATCTTTTTGGTTCATATTTTGGGATGGGGTAAATCATGAGTTGCAGGAGTTTGCAAATGGTGATACTATTTTTGTGACTGTTGAGTTTCCTTTGTGGATCTCTATCGTGACACATGAGAGGAGATAGAGACAATGTTGACATATGCAAGACGGATGACTTATGACTTTACGTCATAGATTTGATTTAGGAAGCCGATCATGGCCAATATTCTTGGATAACTTGGATATTAGCAAATCCTTTAGGAAGATTTTGGATTTTACGACACACCCCTTATCCATTGAGGCAAGGTCATTTTGGTGAAGGTAATGTTATGAACTTATATGACCATATTGCCATGTGGCATAAGGAGGTAAAATTGGGAAACAAATCCAAGAGCAGCAACATCAACGTGAAGTAAGAGTGTGGGCATAAAAGGTAAAGGGGTAGTGAGAAATGGGGGTGAAGAATTTGGATAGGATGTCTCTCTCTCTCTCTCTCTCTCTCTCTTTCTGAGATAAGTATCGTTATCATTCTTCGCTTCCTCCCTTAGATCACGTTATCCCGATTCTCGATAAGTTAATGGCATCATCTATTGAATATTTCTAATCGAATAAAAGTGCATTTGTCCCGATGATCATTTTCAGGGTTGAGAATATGATCCTTTCAGCCTCATTACAGGAGTGAGAATGCTAATTGATGTTTTTGGCGCGTGTTTGTGTATGGATGTGTATATTGGGGCTCCTTTCTTGTTTTTTTATTTAGGTGGTTTACGTTTAAATATTTGTAATTATAATGTAAATTATTCAAGTATAACTTATAACTTGTGGGAAAGTTTGTGCCACATCACACACTTAACATGCCATATGACATTATAAGTAATGTTGTTGGCATTTGTGTTTTTTTTTTTTTTTATTTGTGATTTCTCAAGAACAAATATTTTATTTAAGAATATTAACTTTTTGACAGTATTATTTTTACAGTCAAAACGTAATAAGAAATTACATGTAGTATAAAAGACACCTCTCCAATTTACAACTCTTGAGGTTTAGTAGATTTTATTTCTCTTTCTTTTATTTTCTTTTATGTGTGACATCCTCTAAAAGGAGTGTTACAGAACCCCCCTCCAAATATGATCCAACCCCATCTTCAGGCAAGATGGTGGTCCATGGCTAGGGTCGCCGGTGATAGGAATGAGCAGTGCAAGTGACATTCTATGAGTGTTGGCTGACGCGCTGCTAGTGGTGGTGTTTCGGCCATGGAGGGGTGTCAACAGCCTGGTGGAGTGGACATGGCAAGGAGGATTAGGTTTTGTGTTAGGTCATTTGGTCTGGTACCTAGGGGCTCTTAGTGGTGGTTGTTCAGTGATGGAGGCAAGGGTGTGATGGTTGAATGTTAATACTGAGATTTGTGTATCGGGCTTTGATTTGGGGTGTTGTTTTGTGGTATTGATGAGTTTAAGTTGTGGGAATGTTTTAGAGGATGAGGGATTTTGGTATTTTTGGTTGCCTTGTTTAGGTTCCAATTTCTAGTTTATGATGTTGTGTTCTTTATTTTGAGCTTGCAGGCAATGATTCTGGGATTTGACTTGGTAACCAACTAGGTTGATGGGTTTTGGTTTAGCGATGGTTGCTTGTTGTTGATGTTGGTGGAAGTGGAGCAGAGGAAATGATGGGTTAGTTTTGGTGGTTTGGTACGGTGGCTGTTTGGTGTAGTTGTGGCATAAGGTATGGGTTGTTGCCATGGATGGCTAAGGAGGCTGAAGGTGGCTGTAGGTGTTCAATTTGGATTCTGGGTGGTGTGGTTGGTCCCCCAAACTCTGCTTCTTCTTCTCTTTTGCTCTGAATCTCAGACTCCTTGGGTTTCTCTCAAAACAGAACAAAACCAAAACTAAAAGCCCCTTTTCATCTCCCTACTTCTATTTGAGTCACTCACTGAAATAATGAAAGGTCACGAAGGCAGGAACTTTTGGAAGAAACCACAAATGGGTCGAGGTGAATCTTAATCGAAAACCTTTTCTACCGCTGACAAGATTGGGAGCTTCGTCGTCGTCATTGACAATGCAATGGCTGCCGAGTATGGGTTGCGACCTGGTTTGGCGGCATCCAAAATCCTAAACACTGCACTAGGTGGAGCTAGAGGCACTGATGGCGTTTTTGTCTACGATGGCCAGTGCTTCTGTCACACGATGAAAAGGAGTCGGAGGAAATGAGGAAGGTGAAACGTTCTACTACGGAGGAAAAATTCATCATATTACGTTTTTTTTTTATATTTTATAATGGATATTTTATTGAGAGAAGTTTGATATTAAAATTGAAGGTATAATGGACGAATCAACTCTGCCGTTAATGTAGTACGTATCCGTCTGTTTTAAAGGAGATCTGTGTAGGGGTGTAAAATAGAATAGTGTCAGGTGTAATTATGATAAAGCTTAGAGGAAGTGAGTGGAATTTTTCCAAAGAAATATATGTATCGTATTATTGTTCTTAATTGATATGATCATTACGTGAGCTTTTTGGTGGAACGGAGGAATTTGAATTTTGATCTCTCATTCGTAAAGGAAGATCAAGATTATTGGTATAAATAGATTCTTGCTTAAAATCAACGACGAAGTAAAAGGCAATAGGATACGATTGAGCACAATGAAAATTTTCAAGTTCCATTAGATTTACATGTTGAAACTTCAATGCATACATGCCTGGGACAAGTGAGCCAACTGGGGAAGACAGTTTCCCTTTTTCCACGCCATCATCCCACCAAACCAGATATAAATAATTAGTTAAAACAATATGTTTGTTAGATGATATTGAGCAAAGAAGTTTGACCAAACAGTATTTTGCTGATTAGAAGGATAGTTTATGAATCTGGCTTCTCTCCGGCAGCTGCACCTTCAGCAGCTGTTGGAGTACATCTCCACCATTAAAAAATTATCTAACAGTTAATATTAATTTAATATTTTTAATATTAAAAAATTAAAAAAAATTCTAACCGTTAAATAAAAATCCAACGGTTGAGATGCTCTTGCTGGACCTCCAGCGACTGCAGAGAAGCCAGATCCATAGTTTCATTCCTCAAAACCTACTCTTATTCCTTTTTCATTTTACTGAACAATTCTCAGAAAACCACACTTTGAATGCCAATAAAATCTAAGAAACACTCTCCCCATAGAAGGTAGAATAAAAATCAGAACATAAAATAAAACAAACAATTGCAATCTAATTATTCTACAAATTCATAGTTTCCATGACCCCTTAGGCCAAGAAACCCATACATTTCACTTACCATTTTTTACCCCCTTAAAACACATAGTTTATACGACCCTTTGGCCATAAAACATACATTTTCTTAAGCATCAGAACCAATATTTACAATTGTACAATACAACTAACCAAGCGTAGGATTCCTTTGGTTATCCACACGCTTGCAACTTCCAACTAAGACCCAAACTTGAACCATTTGATAAGACAAACTTGAACAGTAACATTATATGCAGTCATCACATTCATGTACCAGAACAGGTTGGCTGGCAAAGAATAGAGCTTCATGTTGAAACTCTATGACAATTCAAGCGACGATGTGGAGATTGAACACCAGAAGAAACAATTATTTGGGTTACAGAAGTAGCAGGCTTGGAAGATGGTGAAGATGCAGAGAACCCATAATCAGACCCAAACAGAGAAGAAGCAGAGGTTTGAAACCGACCTGAGTCACCGGGAAGTTTCATGTATGAGTAGGAAGGTGACTCACAAAGCCATGACCCAATAGCCCCTTCTTTGCCATTCTTGTATTGCATTATAGCTTTGTACACAAATGGAATAAGACCCTCCATTTTTATGTATATGAGTTTTGAGAGAAAACAGAGGAGAACAGAGAAAGTGAAAGGTTTTGGTGATTTGTTTGTGAATTGGATTGAAGGTGAGAGGAGAATAGGGAGGTTCTTGGGTTTAAAGGTGTGGGAGGGTATCATGACGTGGAGTAATAGAATGTATTGGAGTCCAGCTCTTCACGCTAAGCCAGGAAGATTTCAACGCAAACCCACAAGGAGACCATGAAAGCTATGTGTAAACCATATTCATTACACACAACAAAAAACAAAATCTCAATGGAATCATTCTGTGTTTATCCCACTTTTTTACTATTATTTTTTTATGGTTTGGTTTGATGGCTTTGAGCTTTTAGAACAAGATTGGTTGGTTTGATTATTATTTTTTTAATCATTTTGTTTAGATTCATTCTTTATACTTGGTTTTTTATTTTAATGTTATCTTAGACTCCATTGTTTGTTTAGTTTTAAAGTATGGTACTTGATAAATTAATATTTTGTTCATTAAATGGTGACCACTTGTATCTGTGTATGAGTTGTGATATAAGATTTTATGAATCATGTTTTGCATATTGCCCACGCCAAAATAATGGCATCGTGCGTCAAGAACCGATTTGTTTGTATCTTCCTTATTTTTGAGATGCTCTTCTCCTAATTAACACTTAAAATCAAAGGGGTTCAAATGCTTTGATTGAATCCAACAAATACCAAATGTCTCTTTCTTCTATTTTTTTCTTCAATGAGTGTGATTAAAATGTGTTTTCTTCAATTTTATCACTGACAAGTTGAGTACATAAAAGCTGTGATAAAAATAATATCATTATTATTATATGAAGTTTGAGATTTGCGACTATTTCATTACATGCTAATCAAATTTAACTTTTCTGTCCTAATTCCATCTCTTGCTCGTTTACTTTGGCTTTATCCTTGCGGTTAAAGTATATTCTATAAGAATATAAAATTATGAGTCCACCTTAGTGATGGATTTAGGAATCAAATAATGAAAGGTTTGAGAATCAAGATATTTAAAAGAAAATTTGTAAATTAAAAAATTAAATATATTATATTTTTCTTAAAGTTGAATACGAAGTTTCTTTATATCATAAAATTTATTAATGATTAAATTTATGTCAAATTTTTTATCAATTTTTCTCTTAATATAAGTGACTAAATAGTCTGATAAAAAATCTTCTTCCATCTTAATTCTGAACCTAGTGTTAATAATTTTCATAACTAAAAATGATATTTCACTAATAATAAAAGTTATTTTTCTTAACATGTTAAAAATACTACATATATATTAAAAATTATATAAAAACTGAGAGAGGATTACATAAACTACTTGTCCCCCAAAATCCCTCCCTGAATTCCTACCATCTTTGCTGAGGAAAGAAAACAGCAGGTCAAAAACGCATAAGCTTCAAATACATACTAAGATTTACCTTTGTCATTTTTATTTTTTATGACACACAATTTGGACCATCATACATAAAATCATGGTAGAAATCCATGGAAACGTTCAAAGCAGAATAATATTTGTTAGTATTTTTTATTTTCTTTTAGAGATAGTAAAACTCATTACTGAACAATTTGGACCGTCATACATAAATCGTGGTAGAAATACATAGAAACGTTCAAAGCAGAATAATATTTGTTAGTATTTTTTATTTTCTTTTAGAGATAGTAAAACTCATTACTGAACAATTTGGACCGTCATACATAAATCGTGGTACCGTCATACATAAATCGTGGTAGAAATACATAGAAACGTTAAAAACAGAATAATATTTGTTATTTTTTTTAGAGATAGTAAAACTCATTACTGAAAATGAAATAAAAGCAAGTTTCAAGTTACATGAATAAGGGCTATTATCCAAACAAGTACCAATAAGTTCTGAAAGAAAAATATTATCTACACATCTTTTTTTAATCACATCTCTCACATTTATCTGTATAGTAAAATCAGAGTGTAAATATATAAAAAATAAAATGAACTCAATTATAATCCGATGATGAAAAATGTAGACATATAAGATACTGTATATATAAGCGTGTGTGACTAATATTATTTGTCTGAGAATAATGGTTCAAATGTGCCTATAGCACATCATAAAAAAAAGGAAAGGACCAAAAACACCAAAACCCATAAAATCCTAACAATAAAAATTAAGGAGAAAAGACATGAAGAAATTAATATACATCAGTCTTCTTCATCTAGGTTAGGATGTCTTGATCTTGCTACAAACAGGTTTTTAGTCCTGTGTCGTGGCCAAAATTTCCAACCCATTAATTTTCTTATCGTTCCTGTTCAGGTCTACATGAAAGCGATAGAAGGTAAATTGAAGAAAGTCAAAGCCAAACTTCTCAAATTTACCCAAAAATTATAAATTTGAAAGATCTATCATAAAATTGCTAAAACAAAATAGAGAACAGCAAGGAAGAAAATTGAGACAGCTATCACCAAATGATCTAAGTAGCTGCCTTGTTAACAAAGAACACAAAAATTTTAAAAGTAGGACAACATAAAAAAATAATAATTAAGACTAGGAAACTTTCTCCTGGATGATTCGCTTGGTGTCACCTTTGTTATGTGCTTGTCTTTTTGTTCTTTTCTAGTGTACCAAAAAAAATGTATTACAAAAGTTTGAGGTTCATAAGTATTTGATAACTTACAAAAAAACTATTCTCACAAATGTAACTTTGACCCTTGATTTATCTTTTTATTACTTATCAATTTTATATAATATATATAAAATAGATGATTAATGAAAAAAATAAGGGTTTTTCTTAAAACACTTGTTAAAGATATCAAAATAAGAATTTTTTATGAAAATAAGGTACTTAATGCATTAAAAATTGAAAAAAATATCTAAAATTTTTATTTTTGTATTTTTAACAAGTGTAGACACTTGGCAAAATCCAAAAAAATAAAGTTACAAAATTGTCTTGTAACCATGATAAATAATAATGAAAAGACTAGTCATCAAAAATAAATAATACTTTTTAAATTATAGTAAGATAAAGTCGAGTAAAGAAAGTACAAGCTAACTAATTAACTGGTAAAGTTCTTTACTGGTGATAACAAAAATCACCTTCACTTATTCAGAGTCATTCGAGAAAAAATAAATAAATAAATTCAAGTGGCCCTTTTCTCCAAATGTAGCTATGTGCATCAATTACTGGCTGCAGGTGTGTGCAATCCCAGATCCACCAGCTCTAAAAAAAAGGAAAAAAAAACCGAGTCAAATTATGTAAGAGCAAACTGCAACTTATTCTAAATGTTAGAATGAAATATTACTTAAGGAGTTAAACTTTTTGTGCAGCAAATCCACACACACATATAACAAATGAGAGTATAATATATTTAGAGCTGGTAAAACGGGTCAATATGTCTCGACCCGTCTTAATCTGTTAAAATGTGGAGTAGGTTGAGTTGATCCATTTTAAGAAATGAGTTAAAAAAGTTAACTCATATCATTTTAAGATAGGTTGGCGGGTCGGTGAGTTGACCTGTATAAATGATAAAATGAGAAAATTTAAGCGGTTGACGAGTCAATTCGCTTAATCCACCTAAAAAATAAAAAAATGTATAAAAAAATAAAAAAATTATAAAAAGAGACACAAAAAAAGTGAGTCATGATCCTCACTCATAAAAAGAGTATATGCAAATATGGAATGAAAAGAAAAGATTAAAAAGAGTAAAGAGAAAATAGTTACAAAAAATAAAATGAAAATGTTTCAAAAAACGAGTTAAGCGGACGGGTTGTGCGAGTTAGAAAATGAAAACGGGTTTAAACATGAACCTAACCCACTTAAAAATAACGAGTTGATTGGTTAACTTAACGGGTTGAACCCGTTTTACTAGCTCTAAATATATTAAAAGTGACTTAATCTCTTAAATTATTTTTTTTTCTAAAAATAACATATGTTATTTTAAATTTTTTTCCTTTTAAATTTTAAATTTAAATAATTTTTTTAATTAATTATATATATATATATATCTTTTTAAAAATATTTTTTCTCTTTTATTTTATTTTTAAATTCTATCTGAATAAATTAAATTATACATAATATATTTATAATTTTAAATAATTTTTTTTAACAACATTTATTTAGATTCTATTTGAATTTAAAAAATTAGTACAATGCATGAGATATTTATTAGTATAATACATTAAATACGGCTAGTTGCTGTGTAGCAAATGTTTGATTTTTTTCCTTCCTTGTAAAAAACGTTGTTTGATTTTGTTTTCAAATACCTTTATAACCTTTAATAAACTATATCTTTCGTTTGTACAAAAAAAAAAACTATATCTCTCGTTTTTCTCACCAATCATAAGGGGAAATATTTAAGAAAAATAATGTTACATTATTTTTTCATATATACTATTTTTTATTAATTGTAATTAAGTGAAAAAAATAATAAAAAAATATAATTAATAGTATAAAAAATAATATAAAAAGTAACATAAAAAAATAATATAAAAATATCAGATTTAATATTTAAATAAGGAAGTTTGACACGCACACTTTTTAAATCACAAACTTTGCTATTCTTGCTTTATCCAAATACCTACTCCACTGTCTCAATCTTAAGTGAAATCATGGTTTACATCATGAGGAAAATCATAGGGTTAAAAATTTGTCTTGCTGAATCATCAACACAATGTCATTTTCTTTCCCCATTAAAAATTTTGGCTTCAAACCAGAGATCGATTTCTTGCAGTTTCCTAAGCAAAAGCCAAAAACAGCGTGCGCCGGACTTTTTGTGGGATGAGTTAGGTGATGATGGAAGAATAAGGCTTCGTGGTGTCAAAGTCTAAGGTTATGTAAATTTCCCTTTAGAACTTAGCTTGTTAAACAACAAAACAAATTGCAGGCAACATCAGCTTTTGCACACTGTATCTTTCGCCTACATCCACGCCAAAGTGCTACACAACATTTCCCTTTCAGTCAGTTTCCCCAACCGCAAAGAATTGGATGTTAATTTTATCCACGCATTTTTTTTTTTGCAGATAATTTGAAATATTTTTTGAAGATGACTCATCAATTATCTTAACTAGTGTCTCAAGTAAAACAAAATTAAAATTTTAAATGATTATGTAATTATTTCATTGTCAATTTATTTTATTTGTATTGAAAATTAATTGAGCTGCTAACTTTATTTTGTTTATTTTTTATTACAAAAATTGTATGATAAGAGAATATTGTTAGATTAAATATTTCATGTAATAGGCTTGTGACTTATCTTATTAATTTAATAAGTAATTAAATTAAGTTAATAGACTAAACTCTTATGAGTTAAAAAGAAAAAGATAATTTTATAATCATAATAACTGTCAATTTGATGAAAATTAACAGAATTTAAGAAACAATTTATGTGCAAAACTCAAGATCTGTTCCTAGCCATCAGAGTTTTTTCTTCTTTCACTATCACTAAAGTAGAAGAAACATAAAGAAAAAGATAAAAGAATAGAAAATTAATTTTGAAATATCTCTAACGTTCTTGGAATACAGTCTACTAATTATTCATGAATAAATATTAGTATCTTCTTATACTCTTATTTGTGAGAATCATGAATTCTAATATCCTTATATTTGAATGACAGTTTTTTATATTAAAATTTTAAAAAAACTTACAAACTGACATGTGATATTAGAGTACGGTAATGAAATTTATGATTTTCTATTAATGATGACTGTATTTCTTAATTTGTATGAACCCTAATTAAAAAAATTTGAAGTTTTTTATTATGTTATTCTACTGCACTATGGAAATTAATTTTATGGCATATTATTGATTCTAATAATGATATGCCAATCTTATTTGTTTTAGTAAATCAACGAAAATTCAATATTTAAAGAATATGCAGAATGACTTTACGTTATTGGTTTCCTGTGGCAATAATAGATGTAATACTATGTTTGTAATATTATGATAGTTGTAAGGTACTTGCAGAATGTCTTCATAGCGAGATATTTTTTTTAGTATAAATATAACACATTATATTTAGGTATATTTATAAAGAGTTAGAGAGAGATAATAATTTTTTATGATAAATAAATTTAATGAGATCAAATAATTATCTCTTTTTAACTTTTAAGTATACTTAAATATGATGTATTATATTTGTACTCACCCAAAAATATTTCTATCAATGATCTTTGATTGGTAGCTGCATATTATATTTGAATATTGTTGTGGCACATTACATTACTGTGCTTGCAATATTTCTGACCGCATTGCGTTTATAATATTTAATTGTTTACAATTTTACTTGTTTGTAATATTTAAAGTATGCAATATTCGAAGAATATGTAGTATTTGATTTTTATTAATAATGTTATCAATTTAAGATGATATTATGTGCGATTTATTAATTATTAAAGTGATCAAATCTTTAAATTGATTTAATCCTAAATTATATGAAAGTTATTTTTTCAATTACCCATAGAATGAATGTTGTGAATGATATGATGACTATTTATATATGGGTAAATTAAAGTTCATTGTTATAAGATATTTATGGATCGCTCAAAGATTGATTAGCTGCCCTTATAATAAATGGACATAATTGTCGATAGTGTAAGTGCACTATTAGTTTTATTTATATATCCAAAGATAATGAATATTTCTAATTAGTATATATATCATTACCAAATTATGTAAATTTTATTAGCATCATTATGTTGAATATGATATATTGATGGATCACCCAAAGAAGAAAATTGATATACATTAAATACTTAAGTGATTTCTTGTCTTAATCTGTATAGTATGTTAATTTATGACTCAAAGTATTAATGTTAGATGTAATCATTACAGTACCTATTGCTATGCATTCACATATCTTATTTATTCTAATTTTTAATGGACTTAATTTCTCTAAATAAAGTGAGCAAATCTAGTTTTACCTTGGAGTAATAGATTTGGATTTGGCTCTTCAAGTAGAGAAACCATATGCTATTACTATTTTAAGCATTGATGAAGAAAAAGTTCATTATAAAAACTAGGAAAGATCAAACATATTAAGTCTAATTTGTGAATGTTTATATCTTAAAGCATATCAAATGAGTTTTTGATGATAACAAAGTCAAGATGAAGACCAAGATCAAAAGAAAAGATCAAGACCAAAAGAAGAAGACCAAGATCAAAAGAGGTATATTAGATATAGGTCTTAGAACATCAATGTGAAATGCTCTCAAGGTATTTCAATTATATCTCAAATGATTTTTTAAAGATGTTTTTAATCAACTTGTTTTTCAAAGTTCATATTCTAAAAAGATGTTGTTTTTAATCTTGGATCATGCTAAACATATACCAATATTAATCAATCCAAGTTTCTTAAAGTTAGAAATGGCATTGATCCTCATTTAGGCTTGAAAAATGTGTTCAAAGTGGAAAGTAATCGATTACACACTCTTGGTACTTGATTACCAGCAAGTCAGAGGACGTGTAATCGATTACACATAATATTTTAATCGATTATCATATGCCCAGAAAGGGAAGAACATGTTCAAAGGGCTATGTAATCGATTACATCAATATTGTAATCGATTACCATCAAGTCAGAGGGCGTGTAATCGATTACACAAATCATGTAATCAATTTCCACAAGCCCAGAAAGCTAAGAACACGTTCTATCTTCCATGTAATCGATTACCAAAACCCTGTAATCGATTACCAGCATTCTGACATGCCCAACGGCTATATTTTCTTGGCATTTAATGTTGCCACAAAAGCCCCTAATGGCTCTATTGAACTAAAAACTTATAAATACACTTCTTGGGGCATCATTTGTGGCTAACCAACAAATGAGAAACATCATTCAATCACTTTAATCTGAGAATCATCTTTAAATCTCTTTTGCTCTGTTTTTGTATATATTTGAGATATTCTTGAAGAGCATCATAGGACTTCAATTTGTATAATCCACTCTTGTGAGAGTTTCATCTTGTAAACACTTTGATTCTTGGTAAAGGGGGTGAGGTATCCCCTTAGAGAAAAGAGAGCGAGGTATCTCTCAAAGTTTGTAAAGGGTGAGGTATCCCTTGTGGTGAAGAAGGTGAGGCATCCTTCAAAGATTGTAAAGGGGGTGAGGTATCCCTCTAGTGAAAAGGGTGAGGTATCCCGATTTTGAGGCTCAAGCACAAAGGGTGAGATATCCCAAGGTGTGGTGAGTACTCTATTGTGTAAAGGTTTTCAAGCACCCGTTCATGCTTGAAGTTTAGTGAAAAATCTCGAGTGGTTTGCTTGAGGACTAGACGTAGGTTACAAGGGGTGACTGAACCAGGATAAATCTTTGTGTTTGTTCTTCTAAATTCTATCTCTTTACTTTGTGCTTTAACTATATATGCTTGAGTTGAGTTTGTTATTTAGCTTTGCTTGAATACTTTCTATCTTGGGTTGTTTATTTGAAAGTGGTTCATTTGATTGCATTTATCTATTCACTTCAATTAAACAATAGCTTCAACGAAAATTTGATAAACAAGTGCTTTGCGAAAGATTTGCGAAAATATTTCACAAACTCAATTCACCCCCCTCTTGAGTTTGAGGCCACTTGGTAATAAGTGGTATCAGAGCTAGGCTTTTGTGTAAAGAGCTTAGCAGCTTCAAGAGAAAGTGATGGCCTTTTCAAATGGTTTTTCTAATAGTTCTTCTCTTTATAGACCTCCCTTTTTCAATGGGGATGGGTATGCTTATTGGAAAGAAAGAATGGAAATTTTTATTGAAGCTATTGACTTAGATGTGTGGGATGCTATTGAAAATAGTCCTTTTGTCTCCACACAAGTTGTAAATGGTGTGAGAATTAATACACCAAGAAGTGAATGGACGGATGATGATAAAAAGCAGGTCCAATATAATTTGAGCGTCAAAAATATCATTACCACTGCTTTGGGGTATGATGAGTTCTTTAGAGTCTCAAATTGTAAATCTGCCCAAGAAATGTGGGACACCTTACAAGTAACTCATGAGGGTACTAGTGAAGTGAAAAGATCAAGGATAAATACTCTTACTCATGAGTATGAACTTTTTAGAATGAACCAAGGTGAAAGCATTCAAGAAATGCAAAAACGATTCACACATATTACAAATCATCTTGCTTCATTGGGAAAGACTTTTCCTAATGAAGATCTTATTAACAAAGTGTTGAGATGTTTGAGCAGGCATTGACAACCCAAAGTGACGGCTATCTCGGAATCAAGAAATCTAACAACAATGACATTAGCCACACTTTTTGGCAAGCTTCAAGAACATGGATTAGAGTTGAATAGACTCAACCAAAATGAGGAGCTTGACAAGAAAAAGAAGGGAATTGCTCTCAAGACCACCTCCTATTTGATCGATGATGATGATGAAGATGAAGGAGATGACTTAGAAATTAGTGAAGAGAATCTTGGCCTACTAGCAAAGAAATTTGGAAAATTCTTCAAGAAGAATGAAGCTCAAAGAAGACCTCCATTTTTCTAAAAGAATGTCTATCACAAAGGGGAAGGAACCTCAACCACTCATAAATGCTATGAATGTGGAGAATTAGTACACATGAAGATGGAGTGTCCAATCTATCAAAGGAAAGTGGAGTAGTATGAGAAGAGGTACTCAAAGGAAAAGAAAGAAAGAAGAGCCTACATAGCTTAAGATGATAATGACATGGATTCAATCGATAGCTCGGATAATGAGAGAGCCAATCTATGTTTCATGGCTAGAGGAGAAGAGGAAGTTGAAGATGACATGGAGGTAACATCTTCAAATTCTGAATCAAATTTTTCCCCTTCCTATGATGAATTGCAAGATGCATTTGAAGAATTACATAATGAATCTATGAGACTTGCAAAACTTGTTTCATCATCTAAGAAAACAATTTCCTCTTTTGAAAACAAAATTTCTATTCTAAACAAGGAAATTGAGGAACTTAAAATTGAAAATGAAACTCTTGGACTCATTGATGCAAATTCCTTATACATGACATGTTCTTTACTTGATAATGCATCTACATCCTTTTCTTGCTCATCATGCAAAACTTTTGAAAAGGAAATTGAAGACTTGAAAAATACTCTTTCAAAATTTATCCTTGGAAGAGCTAATTTGAACATATTGCTTGGGAATAAAAAATGTGTGTTTCAAAAGGCTGGTTTAAGGTACAATCCCAAAAATCAACATAAACTTTACAAGAATTTCTTTGTTCCCTCAAGTATATCAACAAGTCCTTTTATAAAGTGTTTTCAGTGTGGCAATACAGGACATAGTGCATCAACTTGTAATATGAGGAAGAATATCAATAATAAGAATGGAACTAAAATGGTTTGGGTTCCCAAAGGCACTTTGCCAAAAACTAACACACAAGCACTCAAGAAAACTTGGGTACCAAAAGCCAAAAATTGAAATGTGTTATAGGTGTGCTTGAAGGCCAAGAATGGACTTTGGAATCTCAAAAGTGGCTGCTGCAAGCACAAGATCAGGAAATACTCCAAAGTTCTCTTCCTTGTCTCCATGAAGCTTGGACTTGAAACCTTTGGATAAGTAGAGATTTGTTATATGTTTTTACTTGCTTTGAAGTAGTACTTTTCTAGCTTTATATCTTTAAAATATCTCTATATGTAATAATATGCTGGATAAGTTCACTTCTTGTTTGAAATAACATATTTGATGTAAAACATCCTTGAACTTGGCTTATTAGATCAATCATGCATCTAAACTCTTGCTGCACAATTGTTCTGCATAATCTTATTTCTGCTGCATAATGCATGATTTTACTGCATAATCTGTGATCTTCTGCAAAATGATGCATACCTTGTCTCTCTTACTGTATAAAGTCACAATCTTCTTCATAATCTGTCTTGTTGCTGCATAATCTAAAATTGGCTGCATAATATGGTGTTTTTGGTGCACAACTACCTTGATTCAATTAACTTTGAATCCAATACTGACTTGAGCATCAGAGGTTCCCCTTTAGCTATTTTGCAGGTGCTTCCTCATGTCAAAGACTTCCAAGAAGCTCAAAACCTTCACCAATCCATCAAAATGATGTAATTCTTGATAAAAGTATCAAATTTGCATAATTATGAGTTTTTGATCATAATCAGATTAGATTATATGCTTGCATGATGTTTGGAATTGATTTGGAATGCTTTGAAACAAAATTGAAAGGTTTAAAATTGGTCATTTACTGTTTAAAATGCAAAATCTGAGTTTTAGTAATCTGGTAATCGATTACAAGACTTTTGTAATCGATTACAAAGACTCTGCCAAGCGTTCTAAGCAAAGTCAGAAAGCAGGTAATCGATTACACCTCCAATGTAATCGATTACAACATTTCCAAAAGGCATGTAATCGATTACACCACATATGTAATCGATTACCAGGAATTCAGAACATGCGTAATCGATTACACAGATATTGTAATCGATTACACAGGGTTTTAAAAAGGCAAAAATGCATGGGACATCCTCTTTTTTTTTTGTCATCAAGCTTTGTCATAATGATTCCTTGTTTATATACCATTTAACCCCATTTGCTCATGTATATGACTCTGAATTCTATTGGCATAAATGATAAATACTATCTAAATTTTTTTTTCATATGCATTTGCTTTTGGTATCACATATTGTTGTGCTAAACTGTTTATACTCTGATATTGATCCTGCTGGGCTGAAATGATTATACAATGTTGAATGCTTATGTTGTTTTTGATAATGCCAACGGGGGAGAGATTAGGAGATAAGTGAAATATGTTGCATGCGTATGGGGCAGCTTTGTGCTTTTATATGAAAATCATTTATCATATCTCATGCATACATTACGAGGGAGAACTACGCTTAATCTCTGATAGATAAATAAATGCAAATATTTCTCTCTTTTCAATGTTTATTTTGTCATCATCAAAAAGGGGGAGAATGTGAATGCTTATGTCTTGAAGCATATCAAATGAGTTTTTGATGATAACAAAGTCAAGATGAAGACCAAGATTAAAAGAAAAGATCAAGACCAAAAAAAGAAGACCAAAATCAAAAGAGGTATATTAGATATAGGTCTTAGAACATCAATGTGAAATGCTCTCAAGGTATCTCAATTATATCTCAAATGGTTTTTTAAAGATGTTTTTAATCAACTTATTTTTCAAATTTCATATTCTAAAAAGATGTTGTTTTTAATCTTGGATCATGCTAAACATATACCAATATTAATCAATCCAAGTTTCTTAAAGTTAGAAATGGCATTGATCCTCATTTAGGCTTGAAAAATGTGTTCAAAGTGGAAAGTAATCGATTACACACTCTTGGTAATTGATTACTAGCAAGTCAGAGGACGTGTAATCGATTACACACAATATTGTAATCGATTACACACAATATTGTAATCGATTACACACAATATTGTAATCGATTACACACAATATTGTAATCGATTACCATATGCCCAGAAAGGGAAGAACACGTTCAAAGGGCCATGTAATCGATTACATCAATATTGTAATCGATTACCATCAAGTCAGAGGGCGTGTAATCGATTACACAAATCATGTAATCGATTACCACAAGCCCAGAAAGCCAAGAACACATTCTATCTTCCATGTAATCGATTACCAAAACCCTGTAATCGATTACCAACATTCTGACATGCCCAATGGCTATATTTTCTTGGCATTTAATGTTGCCACAAAATCCCGCAACGGCTCTATTGAACTAAAAACTTATAAATACACTTCTTGGGGCATCATTTGTGGCTAACTAACAATTGAGAAACATCATTCAATCACTTTAATCCGAGAATCATCTTTAAATCTCTTTTGCTCTATTTTTGTATATATTTGAGATATTCTTGAAGAGCATCATAGGGCTTCAATTTGTATAATCCACTCTTGTGAGAGTTTCATCTTGTAAACACTTTGATTCTTTGTAAAGGGGGTGAGGTATCCCCCTAGAAAAAAGAGAGCAAGGTATCTCTCAAAGATTGTAAAAGGTGAGGTATCCCTTGTGGTGAAGAAGGTGAGGCATCCTTTAAAGATTGTAAAGGGGATGAGGTATCCCTCTAGTGAAAAGGGTGAGGTATCCCGATTTTGAGGCTCAAGCACAAAGGGTGAGGTATCCCAAGGTGTGGTGAGTGCTCTATTGTGTAAAAGTTTTTAAGCACCCATTCAAGCTTGAAGTTTAGTGGAAGATCTCGAGTGGTTTGCTTGAGGACTGGACGTAGGTCACAATGGGTGGATGAATCAGGATAAATCTTTGTGTTTGTTCTTCTAAACTTTATCTCTTTACTTTGTGCTTTAACTATATATACTTAAGTTGAGTTTGATATTTAGCTTTGCTTGAATACTTTCTATCTTCGGTTGTTTATTTGAAAGTGGTTCATTTGATTGCATTTATCTATTCACTTCAATTAAACAATAGCTTCGACGAAAATTTGATAAACAAGTGCTTTACGAAAGATTTGCAAAAGTATTTCACAAACTCAATTCACCCCCTCTTGAGTTTGAGGCCACTTGGTAACATAATTTACATGTGGATGAGTATAGATAGCAATATTAAGTCAACTCTTCCTAATACTAAGAATGTTAAAGAAATTATGAAGTTTGTGGAAGAGCACTCCCAAACTGCTGACAAGTCTCTTGCTGGGACATTAATGAGTACTTTAACTACCATGAAATTTGATGGTTCTCATACTATGCATGAACACGTCATTGAAATGACAAACATTGCAGCAAGACTTAAGTCATTGGGAATGGAAGTGGATGAGAATTTCCTTGTGCAGTTCATTCTAAACTCATTATCGCTTGAGTATGGTCTATTCCAAATGAACTATAATACCATGAAAGATAAATGAGATGTGCATGAATTGCACAGTATGTTAGTTCAGGAGGAAACCATACTTAAGAATCAAGGAAATCACTTTATCCATTATGTGAACCATCAAAAAGTTGGAAAGAAAGTTTAAAAGAAACGAGGAAAGAGAAAATGACCATTAAAGATTAATGAGTCCTCTGTCAAGATCTTTAAGAAAGAATCAAACAATAATATGTGTCTTTTCTGTGGGAAATCTAGACACTTCCAAAATGATTGCCCAAGGTGTAAGGTTTGGTTCGAAAAGAAAGGTAAGTTTAATGCTTATGTACGTTTCGAATCAAATTTAACTGAAGTTTCCCATAAAATTTGGTGGACTGATTCTGCATGTACAAGTCATGTTTCTAATATGATGCAAGGATTTCTTACAATTCAAACCATAAGCCCAAATGAGAAGTTCGTCTTCATGGGAAATAGAGTGAAGGTTCAAATGAAAGGTGTCAGAACTTACCATTTAATCCTAGATATTGAACATCATTTAGATTTATTTGAAAATTTTTATGTACCTAGTATTTCTAGGAATTTTGTTTCTTTGTCTAAACTTGATATTGCTGTAAACTCTTTTAAGTTTGGTAATTGATGCTTTAGTTTGTATAAATATACCTATATGATTGGTTCTGGTATACTTTATGATGATTTATATAAATTGAATTTTGATAATTTATATGTTAAAACTCTTATGACCTTGCATCATAATGTTGGTACTAAACGTAGTTTAGTGAATGGATATTCTACTTACTTGCAACATAAACATTTGGGTCACATTTCCAAAGAAAGAATGGAAAAGTTGATAAAGAATGACATCCTTCCAGATTTAGATTTCACTTACCTTAATATTTGTGTGGATTGTATTAAGGAAAAATAAACAAAACACACAAAGAAAGGTGTCATGAGAAGCACTTAGTTTCTTAAAATTGTACACATTGATATATGTTGACCTTTTGTTGTCAATTCTTTCGGTAAATAAAAGTACTTTATCATTTTTATTGACGATTATTCATATTATGGATATGTCTATTTACTGCATGAGAAATCTCAAGCAGGGAATGCCTTAGAAATTTATATAAATGAAGTTGAAAGGCAATTAGACAGAAAGGTGAAAATTGCAAGGTTAGATAGAGGTGATGAGTATTATGGAAGATTTGATGAAACTGGACAACACTCAGGTCCATTTGCTAAGTTCCTAGAAAAATGTGGCATATGTGCTCAATACACAATGCTAGGTACACCATAACAAAATGGTGTATAAAAAAAGCATAACCAAACTTTAATGGATATTAGGAGCATGAAGTGACACATCTTTACCCTTGTTGTAACACCCCGAATTTCGTTTTTTCTGCATAAATATTAATTTTATAATTTTTATGATTTTTGAGAATTTTTTTGGATTTTTCTGAGATTGTGATTATTTTAATATTATTTTAGGTTGTTTGTGGGCCCGTGGCGCTGAAAAAGTAAAAATTTTTATGGGCCAGAAAATTTTATACTGTTAATGCAGGGCCGGGGGATCTTACTAAACCTAAAATCAGATACAGTTACTAAATTTTCTTTTACTGTTATTTTATTATTCACTGTATAATAATTACTGGTTTGTAAATAGTAATTTTTATTCTGTGAGTAATAAATTCTTGTAGCTTTAGCCATGTGGTAGCCATGTGCTACTAGTTATTAAAAGTCAAAATTAGTGGCTTGACATGATTATTAACCAATGACATTAAGTCAACAAAAGTGTCTTGTTTAATTAGTCTTTAAACTAGATGAATTAGCTAAGTTAATTGAAGTTTAAGTGGTAATTAAATGAAACAAAATTTGGTTAGCTATGTTAATGGTGTCCTACGGCCAAGTAGAAAACTCTAAGATATTCAAGAGCTTATGATTCATCAAGGTGACTAAAGCATAACCACTTGATGACATTCACCATGTGCTTGATTTCTATCTTGTTTGATCAAGCATTAATTTCCCCACATGCATGCACTCCACGACTATCATACTTTTGTGAAGGCTAGCTATCACATTTCTATCACACTTTGTCTCTTAAGTCATTCTCTTCATTTCTTTTCTTCTTAACTTAGCCAAAAACTCTATTTCTCTCCATTTCATGAAGCATTCGGCCAACACACCAAATACCATTCTTCAAGCTTCTAAAATTTTATCTAATCTTATTTCCTAAGCCTATATATCATTCTAAGACTTTTGTATGTTGAAGATCTATGCTAATTCTACCATGTTCTTGAAATTTCTATTGATTAAAGAATGACTATTTGATTACCAAGGCCATGTGAGACCATGTGAAGCCATATGCAAATGTTTCTATTTTGTCTAACAAGCCTTAAGCTTTTTTCCTATGCACTACACGCCCATGCATTTGTGAAAGAAGACATTTCACTTCATTTCTATCACATCTTAAAGTTATTATCTTTTAATGCAAAGCTTAGTCAATTTTGGTGGCTTTGCACATGTAACCTACGGTCAAGCAATGAATTTCTATACTTAATCTTTCCTATCAACTTTTCTTTCATGCTTATCAAAGAAAAGCAAAGGCTATCACAAAGCTATCAAATAAAATAATTTCATCTAATTTTCTCTCAACATGTCCTACGGCCATTAAGTCTTCAAGATGGCCAAAGTTGAATTTTCTATCACATTTCAAAGTTTTCACCTTCTCTTGCAAAGTTTAATACAAAGAAATTCTCTCCATTTCCTCTCCCAAAGCTTACGGTTTCTCTACCTTATACCATTCTCCAACTTTCAATAATTTACACCAACCATATATCTTGAATCTTCTCATCAATCCAAGACACTTTCATGTTATGAACTTCTTAAGATTCATTCATCTTCACCTTCTTATCAAGCAAAGAACACAAAAGCTTTTACCTTTTCTCCTTGTGTGGCTCATAGTTTCACTCTCTAAAATAGCCTTCCAAACACTCATAATTCCATCTAATCACATCACTTGATCCTAAACTTCATTCTAAGTAACTTTCATGTTGTGATCAAGACCTAATTCTATCATCTTCAAGCTTGATTCTTGGATTTAAGTTCTAGGGTTTCAAGGTAAAGATCTTGAAACTTGATTTTTTACTTGACTTTTGGAATCCTAAGACCATGTTTAATCTATGGTCATCTTGATCAAGTCTTAGTTACTAATTTTTATGTGTTTGTTTTGATTCTAAGATCTACTTGGTGGTGAAAAAGTGATACAAAGAGAGTTCTACAAGGAGCTAGGAGGCATCAATCAAGGTAAGAGGGAGATTAATCTCATCGGCTATATGTGGTGGTGAGACAATGGATTTGTTTGTGTTTATGAGTGGAAAATCCATGTGAGGATTTATTCATTCGAAATTGTGTGGATATTGGTGTTTGTGTGGTTGATTATGTATAACTATATGATGTTGATTGTATGCATGAAATTGTCATGGTTGCTTTTTGATTATATGTGATTCTATTACTTTGATAATTAAGTATGATTTATATGTGGGATGGTATGATTTTGATTAGATTGTTATTGGATGTTTAATATGATTTTATTACTTTAATATCAAGCATAAAAGCATGAATATGAGAAAATCATGGGGCATATGATAAGAATCATGTGAAAAGGAAAACTATGTTGTTTTCTAAGAACTAAGGGGTATATGGTTTCCATGAGGATTTTGGAACAAATCATTTGAAATATTTTACTAAGTGTGGATTTTTGATGAGGAAGTAACAAGTAATTGGATTAAAGATTTTTACAAAGCAAAGTGAGATTGGAAATGAATAAATATTTGGTTATGGAAAATAAATTGATTTTCGGCCAACAAGCCAAGAATTGACTTTTTAGATCAAAATATTTTCTTAAGGGAAGATTTGAAGGATTTATTAACAAGAACTCAATTTAGTGAATTTTGAAATGAAAAAGGAATTTTTAAAGGAAATTTGAGAATTCAAATATTTTATGGAATAAAGTTTTTATTAGATAAAAGTGATTTTTATTCATGATAATGGAGGATAAGTCTTGAAAGTGATTTAGAGCTCAAAGTATTTTATTGAAAAGGATTTTAGTAAAGGTAATAGTAGAAGATTTTATTAAAATCGAATAATGCAAATTTTGAGAAAAACGTCAGAAATTATTACTTAGAGTAGTTTTTATAAGAAAAATGGAAAATGATGTCCAAATAATATTTTTAGTTTGGAAAGTTTTAGAATTTAATTTAAAACGTCAAGAAATACTTTATACAGTGAAAAACAGTAGAAAAATCTTACACGTATTTAATAATGATTTTCAAACTACGCGATTGAGAAAATGATTTAAAAATGTTTGAAAATATTTACGCGATTTAGAAAACGTTTGAAAATATTTACGCGATTGCGAAAACGTTAGAAAATATTTACGTAATTTGAAAACGTTTGAAAAATGTTACATGATTTTAAAAACGTGATAAAATGTTTATGCGATTGGAAATTACAGCAGTTGGCTGTCGGGCTATTGTGGTGGGTCCCATTATGTTGGAAAATGATACTGTCAAGAATGTGGTGGGTATATGTAAAATATGATAAAATATGATTTGTATGTGTTGGATCATACAAAGATTTGTATGTGTTGGATCATACATCATGCATGGAAAAGCATTATACAGTTGATGGTTGTTGTGGCATTTTATGCCTAAAGAATGGACGGGAACTTACAGGATAGTGAGATCTTGACAGATGATGAGATATAATTATACAGTTTCAAACCCAAGTGCAGGTTGTTTCAAGTAGTAAATTCTCGGGAGTCCGAGGTCGATCTACAGGGAATTGATGAAGAGAAAATTATTTGAGGTACGGAGAATATTTGTCACAATACTAAAAATAATATAAGTTGTTCACAGATGAAAAAGATTTGCTTGGGTTAGGAGATCCACTCTTGGTAATAAATTAAAAACAAGATTATTTCGTTTTATAACTCAATTGAAATAATGCATAATGAAGATTCCAATCGGATGATTTAACATTCAAAGTTCTATCATGTAATCATATAATGGTTCCAATAACTATCTACCAATACTTGTAAATCGTCAAAAGCATCCACTGTGCCAATCCTATTGTCTACAATGGATCAAGATATTCATTATACAAGAAGAGTTTCTAAATTAATTGGAAACAACATACAACTCATATAAAGATCACATAAAAATATATCATTTAAAGCACAAGAAAGAAATTAATCTAATCTTAACTTATTACCATGAGTTTCACCTTTTTACCCAAGCAAGATGAAGATTTAGTTACTCATAGACAAGAAGAAAGAAAGAGAGAAGAAGAGAAAGATGAACATAACTTCAATTAAGAACAAGAGAAAATTACAACAAAGGAAGCAATTAACATACAAATATGAAAGTAAAATCTAGACTAACACTAAGCTAACACCCCCAAATGATCAGCCATTACCTCTTTTTATAGAATTAGAAGAGTACAAATAGCCAAAAGAGATGATGGATGATGAGAACAAAATGCTAAAAGAGATGAATGGTGCGTGGATTCTTGTCTCCGAAATGTTTCCCTTCTGAACTCATGGCATGCGTCCTTTTTGAGTCAAGTGGTCTTCATGAAAGTTCTAGCACATTGTCTCAGCTTTCCAGAGACACCAAGTTTAGCCAAATCCAATAACCACAGCCCAAGATATGGCCCAATTACTGCTCATGGGTCAGGCCCAACATCAGCACCTCTGTTCTGACTTCTAAACCCAATATCACCTTCAAGGAATCCGAACTAGCTTTTGTGTTCTTCATGAAAGTTGTAGATATGGGTCTTAACCTTCCATTATCAAAATTTCAGAATTATTGAACTCCAATAGCCCGAGATATTGCCTAATGAGTGCATAAAGGTCAAGCTGTTAGGTTCAAAACATTAGATTTTGCTTCAACTCCAATTTGAGTTATCCAAACATGTATTTCTGGTCTTGAGGCCTTCATGAAAGTTGTAGAAATTTATCTTAGCTTAAAAACAAGACTAAAATCACATCCATCGGATATTTGTAACTCAAATTATAGTCAGTTTACTGAAAAAGCCAAGTAAGAAGGTTATACAATGAATGAAATATATTCTTATCAAAGGATATTGTTGTTTATTCTTTATCAAGTAAATAGTTATTAGAGATTTATCTAAACTTTTTAACAAGACCAGAATCACATTAATCAGATAATTACAACTCAAGTTGTGGCCACTTTACTTAAGAATGCAATCACCCAAATTAATGATAATTTAAGCAATAATTTCTTCAATGATCCAATTAAGCTTAATTTTATAAAATATGACAAAATCAACTTAATTAAGCCAAATTGAACCTTAAGAAGCCTAGTGAAAGGATTATAAAATGCTTAAAATACATTGTTATCAAATTCCCCCACACTAAACTTTTTTGCACTCCCGGGCAAAACACATAAAAAACTAAGGAACAAAGAAAAATGACACAGACTCAAAAGCTAAAAATTCTAAAAGATTTAATGAAATAAGAAGAGCAACCAGTCATTCAAGGGAACAAAACATTTTTTTTTTGAGGTAATATTTCTTCACATCTCAAACCAACAAACAAGGAAACTTCAGTTAAAAAGAACGAATCAAGAATGATAGATCCTCACAAGATTCACTCTTAATCTTTCAAGCATTAAAAAGGTAAGTATTTCACTCACTTCAACCTATGAAAAATTACACTACCATAAGCTTGCTTATCTTCTACTTCTCCACTACTCAGAACACATGCACACAAAAATCAAGAGGACTTTATTCAAAGTTGTAACGGGGTCAAGGTAAAGAAGGAGGGATAATATGGATATAAGAAGATAAATACCAAAGAGAATAAAATAGCATTATGGTACAGTTGGAGTGGAAAAGATATTTGAGAACATTCATCAATAAGGACAATGACCAATATTTGACTAATGTTTTGTTGAAGATTAATCCCAAATTGATGAGTTGAATTCATTGTTAGGCATAAACCTTCTCATTCTCTTCCTGTTGTTTCCAAGCATCTATCTTTATTCTAGATATGGATATGTCACATAGTGTATCGGATGGTCGACTCTTTCTTTTTTTTTCCTTTTCTTTTTCTTTTTTTTTTTTTTTTTTCGTTTTCTTTTTCCTTTTTTTCTTTTTCCTTTTTTTTACACACACACACACACCCACACTTGTTTAAGAACAAAGTCAATGCTCTCTTATTCCCTAAGGTCAGGTAAAAACATGTTTCTTTTTTTTTTTTTAAAGGCACGTAATGAACTAAAAACAAGAACTGGTCAAATAAGTTTCAAAGGGGTTACACTCTGAGGAAAATATACAAGGATGACTATTTGGTCAAAGTAGCTATTTTAAAATGTCTCAATCATATTTATGTATGCATGTGAAAATGTAGCCTCAAAAAGAATCAAAGCAAGTTCTAGAGTAACAATTTCACAAGTGAAAATCACACAAGAAAGAAGAGAATGGTACAAATGTTCAATCCATTCATCAATAGGCTGAAAATCTCACAAGGCATATTTCTATCATTCTCAATCCAACAATTCAACATTCATATCTAAGCATGTGATTTATAAGAAAGAAGAAAATTTATGCTATGACCCAAGATATGCTTTTTGCTACTTCTAAAACCATTTTTTCTTTCAACTAAGATGCGTCTCAAGAGTAAAATTACCTTAAGGGCAAAATTTTCTCCTTACTTTGCCATCTTTAATTGGTTTTGTTGTAGGTTTCTGACAGTCATCTCACTAAACATACTTTCTTCAACTAAAATGCGTCTAAGGAGTAAAATTACTCCTTACTCTGCCAATATTCATTGGTTTAGCAAGTTCATAAAAATCATATCATACTTTCCTACTTTTTTTTTTAACTATTTAGCTATCCTTATCCTTCCCCCCAACCAGATCACAACATTGTCCGTAATGTTAAAATATAGATGAGTAAAGGATAGAAGATATTACCTGCTGGAGAAATCTGACACAAATTTAAACCAGAAACAAATGACGATAAATAAAATCAAAACCATTAAAGATGAAGTGTCAGATCTGGCTTTCTTTTTTTATTGTTTTCCTCGCTCCTTCCGGCTGACCAATCTATCTGAGCTATTACTTTATCAGGTTCATACTCGAACGCTTCTAATTTATCAATGAGCTCATCAATAGTGGAGGCAGAGATAAGAAGTTTTCTTGCCGAAGGAATAATAAATTTACTTCCCATGACTTTGTCAAGAAAAAATAACAAAAGATCAAAGAAATTATTAACATTCAACAAACCAATGGGTTTATGGTGGATGTTCGGTTAGCCCAAGAGACAATTTGAAAAATTTCTTCCAAAGTACCAAAACCACCTGGTAAGGCAATGAATGCATCAGAGTTGTCAAGCATTGTTTTCATTCGGCTATGCATAGATGATACCTGAATTTCTTCTCCAACTGTCTTTCCAGTAATGTTAGTTTGAGCTAAAGGTTTAGGAATGACACCTAAAACCTGACTGCCTCCTAGAAATGCAGAGAGTGATACAACCCCCATTAACCCACGACAACCACCCCCATATACAACATGAATATTCCTTGCAGCAAGTGTTCGACCAAGAGCGCTTGCTACACTTACAAACTCTAAACCCTTCCCATAACTTGACCCACAAAAAACACAGACATTTTTAATGTTGTGAACAAGAGATCCCATAATTTCACCTTCCCTCTGAATGATTATGAGTTGGAGGAAAGTGAAGAGAATGAAGTGTTTAAATAGGGAAAAGAAGGGAAAAAGTAATCATAGCACCTATATGGGTAGGTTGGCTGTTGTCAGAAAAGTTTGAAAATAAAAAATAATTTTTTTTTCTTTTTATTTTTTTTTAATTATTTTTTTTGTTTTCCACTATTTGATTTTTTTTTTAACTTCAAGAAAACCATCAAAGTAAAGAAGTCTAGAAACCCCTGAAGGACCCTGCTCAAAGGATCGTCTGTCCAAAAATTAAAATACAACAAAATCATACAAAGATAAAAGAAATATAATAATAAACGAAGACATACCTGTATGTACAGTTTTCATGGCGTATCTTTATACTGTGTGTCATGAATGCAGTAGTGGCATGTATTTGAGTTGCGTGTCACCAGTGAAACATATGAATTTCACAAGGATTGCCGAACCGACAACAAGAACCTTTGAATCCTTTCTGTCCTGCTTACGGAAGAATAGCCCTCTATCTTCCTACAAACCTAATTAAAGGCCTATATTCTAAGAAGATGGTACCTGACCGTAGCCAGTCAGAACTCGCCATAGAGACCTACTAATTAAAGTAAGTATACAGCTCAGATAACAGTTTCCGTTCATTGTAAAGACGGGACGCTTCTTTTTGTCCATTAGCGCTACAGAGCCTTGGTTCCAAGAACTGGGAATGTAGCACACGGCTCTCTGAGCATGGCACACGAACTTTATTTACATACTGGCGTGTGAAGGTCTCCTCCCGAGTCTATGACGGAGACGGGCATCCGCCCGAGGCTCTAATCTAATTAAAGACCAAGTACAACCGTAGTTTCGCCCTATTTTTTTTCTTTTTCTCTTTTTTTTCTTTTTTTTTTTGATTTTTTAAGTTGTTAGAAACCTGATGAAAGATAGGTGTATACTCACTTGAGATTGGGATGAAGGTAGTCTGCTCTTTCGGCTTTGTGCCAAAGCATTGTTGACCAGTATTAGACCCATTCAAGACCAGCGCAACATAGGGTTCCCAAAAGGGACAAGTGACCATAATACAACCAGGTTTTGCCTCACATGTGGGATACAATCTACCTTCTTTGTTTTTCAATTAAGAAGGCTGGATCAGGATGCATGCATTTCCCCATTCACGTTGTGTGTTACCAAAGCCAAACCCAAGATGTATACATACTTTTTTTTTCTTTATTCTTTTTTTTTTTTTTTTAAACATGAAGAAGAAGAAGAAGAAGAAGAAGAAGAAGAAGAAGAAGAAGAAGAAGAAGAAGAAGAAGAAGAAGAAAATATGTACATGTTGTTGTGGATGTGGCTCACATACGCTCTGCAGTTTCACGTCCAGAAACGGCTTAAACGCCTTCTATGAGTCGAGGATAAGCTTCCCATCCAATTTTCTTATAAATTGGCAAACAGGGTCTTTTAGAGTCAGATTCCTAAGACTGTATTACTTTTGTTCATCCTTGAAGAGATTCCACAAATTAAGAAGTTCACAATGCACAAGACCACAAGAATGCGTATCAAGAGTCAATAAGATATCATCTAATGACTCTTTACTCAGTCTATTCTTAATGAAGAAAATTTTATCTTCTCTGTTTTTAGAAACCATCCCCAAAGAACGACATCGTTTGTTACAATTCCATCGTCCACATATGTGGCAGACTTGTAATCTTTTTGCTCTTCTCCTTTTAGAATATGAACTTCTACCAAGACCTGGCATGTATGAGTCAAATGAAATTGAAGACTCACCTGCTAATCGGACCTTTGCTTCGATTATCTAGCGTACATCTTCTGGTATACCTTTGTGCATTAACAATCTCAATTTTTCACATCTAGCCTTGTAAATTTTTGTTAGAGCATTTTGAGGAAGAGAAGGAAAATGTTTTCTTAGGTTTGAGATAATGATATCCATTTTGAAGAAGAAGAAATCAGTTATTTTAGGAAACTGAAAGAGAGCAAACCGATTTGAGAGTCACGGAGTACCGTCATCCGCCATTTTACCGGGGAGCTAAAGAGCTACAAAACAAAATAAAGTTACAAAATTAGAGTAAATTTTTCACATAACAAGGATCAGAAAGGGAAATGAATTCTACCTCAGCAGCTTGATTTTCTAGAAATGGTTTAAGTCTTTGTCCATTGACCTTAGACACATTACCATTCCTAGGATTCTCAATGTCTATGGCCCCATAAGGATATACATGTTTGACAATAAAAGGACCAGTCCACCTAGATCTCAATTTTCCAGGGAATAGGTGAAGATGAGAATTATAAAGCAGAACTTTTTGACCAATTTCAAAAGATTTCCTCAAAATAGATTTGTCATGAAAAGCTTTTGTTCTTTCTTTATAAATTTTTGAGTTTTCATATGCATCATTTCTCAATTCCTCAAGTTCATTTATTTGCAATTTGCGTAACTTGCAAGCATCATCAAGATTTAAATTGAAAGCTTTAATGGCCCAAAATGCTTTATGCTCCAGTTCTACAGGCAAATGACAAGGTTTTCCATAGACTAACCAATAGGGTAACATGACTAAAGATGTTTTAAAAGCAGTACGGTAAGCCCAAAGTGCATTGTTTAGTCTTAAAGACCAATCTTTACGATTTGGGTTAACTATTTTTTCTAAAATTTGTTTAATTTCCCTATTTGCTAATTCTACTTGTCTACTTGTCTGAGGGTGATAAGGGGTAGTAACTTTATGGGTAATACCATATTTCTTCATTAAAGATTCAAATGGTTTATTACAAAAATATGTTCCCTCATCACTGATGATAGCTCAAGGGATTCCAAATCAACTTAAGACATTTTCTTTTAAAAATTTGAGAACAATTTTATGATCATTTTGTCGACATGGCATCGCCTCAATCCATTTTGAGACATAATCAACTGCAACCAAAATATACACATATCCAAATGAAGATGGAAATTAACCCATGAAATCAATTCCCCAACAATAAAAAATTTCAATGACAAGGATAGGGTTCAGAGGCATCATATTTCTTTTAGAAATGGACCCTAATTTTTGACAATTTTTGCAACTTTTGCAAAAGGTATGACTGTCTTTAAATAAAGTGGGCCAATAAAATCCATACTGCAAGATTTTCGCAGCTGTTTTCTTTGAAGAAAAATGACCTCCATATGCTTCTAAGTGACTAAATTTAATGACACTACCTACCTCATTGTCGGGTACACATCTCTGAAAGATTTGATCAGGAGAATATTTAAACAAATATGGGTCATCCCAATAAAAAATTTTCACCTCAGTCAAAAACTTTTTTCTGTCTTGATGTGACCATTGAGGCGGCATCTTTCCTGTTACAAGAAAATTGACTATGTTCGCAAACCAAGGCATGGAATTGACAGAAAATAAAAACTCATCAGGAAAAGAATCATTGATAGGTGTGCTATCAAAAGATGAGCCTGTTGTAAGTCTGGACAAATGATCTGCGACAACATTTTCAGCTCCTTTCTTATCTTTTATTATGATGTTGAATTCTTGAAGCAACAAGATCCACCGTATCAACCTAGGTTTGGCATCCTGCTTAGACATTAAATATCTAACAGCAACATGATCAGTGAAAACAATAGTAGAAGAACCAATTAAATGAGCTCGAAATTTGTCCAATGTAAAAATTATAGCAAGTAGTTCTTTTTCAGTAGTGGTATAATTCATTTGTGCACTATTTAAAGTTCTACTTGTGTAACAAATCACATGAGGCTTACCTTCCTTTCTTTGGCCTAAAACAAAGACCCAACACAAAATTACTTGCATCACACATTAATTCAAAAGGCAAAAAGACCGGTCGGGATTGCATGATAGGAGCCGATGTTAGAAGACCAATTAATTTTTCAAAAGATTTTTGGCATTCTTGAGTCCAATCAAATGGTGCATCTTTTATCAGAAGATTGCATAATGGTCTAGATATGACACTAAAGTCCTTAATGAATCTTCGATAAAATCTTGCATATCCTAAAAAGGAACGAACTTCTCTGACTGTTTTTGGGGAAGGCAAATGAGCAATTAATTTAACTTTGGCCTTATCAACTTCAATTCCTTCAAAAGATATCACATGACCTAACACGATTCCTGAAGTAACCATATAATGACATTTTTTCCAATTTAAAACAAATCTTTTTTCTTCACATTTTTTAAGAACTTTATCTAAATTATCAAGACAATTTTCAAAAGAATTTCTAAAAACTGTCAGATCATCCATGAAAACCTCTAAATAATGCTCAATCATGTCACTAAAAATACTTAGCATGCATCTTTGAAAAGTTATCGGAGCATTACAAAGACCGAAAGGCATTCGTCTATATGCAAAAGTGCCAAAGAGGCACGTAAAAGTAGTCTTTTCTTGATCCTCTAATGCAATTAGTATTTGATTATACCCCGAATAACCATCAAGAAAATAATAGTAGGGATGTCCTGCTACTCTTTCTAGAATTTGATCAAGAAATGGTAAGGGGAAATGATCTTTCCTAGTGGTTGTATTTAATTTTCTAAAATCAATACACATACGCCAACTAGATGAAACTCGCGTAGGTATTAACTCACCTTTTTCATTTTCAACCACTGTTATTCCAGATTTCTTAGGCACAACTTGTGTAAGGCTTACCCACTGGCTATCAGAAATAGGGTAAATAATTCCAACATCAAGTAATTTAAGAACTTCAGCCCTAACTACTCTTTCATATGTGGATTTAATCTTCTTTGAGGTTGTTGTGATGTTTTAGCATTATCCTCTAAATGTATTCTATGTGTACTGTAACACCCCTTTGGAGGATGTCACACATAAAAGAAAATAAAAGAAATAGAAATAAAATCTACCCAAGTTGTGAAACATTAGTTAAATATTATTACGGGTTGTAAAATAATTCATGATAGATAGAAATATGAGATAAAAAGATAATGCGAAAAATACGAAATAAAAAAAAAAACATCATCACTGATAATATACATATGGTTAAGTTATAAGTTGTACAAATAATTTACAACTAAGACTACAAATATTTAAACAAAAACAGTAAAGAAAGCAATAAAAGAGTTAATATATATACAGACATACGCTGACGCGCCCAAAAAAACATCATGGTTATCTAATCCTCTGATGGATCACTATCAGCCTGAAAATGATCATCAGGGGATAAATATCCCGGATGCCTCGACACACGGCGATAACGGGATCGCGCAGTCGATACGATGCTTATCTCACTAGGCTCAGGGTTTTCAGCACCCCAATAACGCCTAATGGATAAGGGCAACTCTAAGTGCAGAAATAACGTCGTCGTCATGACAGGCTCATCATCAAAACGATGACGTAGGATCACGGTCACACGTCCTGCATACGTCACAGAGTCACGGTCTCCTCGTAGATGCCAAGCCAGAGCACCTCCATGAAATACTAGCTCTATGAATCCCAAAAATCCTGGCGTCGCCATCCCTCACAATCAATCCAGAGGATATGGATGATCGGATGGTTCCGATCGTCAACTGGTCGTCTCGCTTGCCGATCTTCCTCCTCTTCGGGATACACGATCTCAAGAGGCTGTTCCTCTTCCTCGAAGTCTTTACCGCGTAAAATAAATAAACAGAAAATACATATAACAAAGAGGTAAGACAACATAAAATCATCACAACATGGCCAATAAAAAGATGACATACAATATACATACAGTTCATGCAATATATAAAGCTTTAACAATTATTATAATTGATTTAAGAAAATTTAGATATCATTACAATGTATCACATCACAAATAAAACTTCACAGATAAAACAAGAAAGATAAGAATAAACGAGATAAGATATAATAACCAAATATAATAACAATAACCAGATAAAATAAATAAATGAAATACGAGATAAAAATAAATAGATAATATGGAAACAAATAGACATAGAGATAAACAATATAACAAAATCATACTCCATGGAGCTAAAGAAAAACACAAGTATCAGAGAGAGGAATGATTCGCAAAATCTAATAGTACCACGGCTGCCCCACCAACTATTCCGCGGTCACACGTTGCGTCTATAGCCCCACAACACAGGAATCCATCAATCCAGGCGTGGTGTAGTTCACGGTCTCACGTTGTGTCACTACAGGCAAATGTACTACTAGATTCCACCAATCTCGATTAAATATAGTGTATGTTGAGTACCATAGTGCGCTATCGGTTTACCACGGCCCAGCGGAGCTACCAACTGTCCACATGTGGGATCCCGTACACTAAAGTCTCCAAGTTCATTAGAACAATGAACCACACTACGTTTATCGCATCGACACCACGATGTGATTCGTCTCGTCAACCAATCCACCAAATACATGGCACACATAAAAAAATAGATGGAAAGCACATACGGGTTCACATTTTCCCGACAAGAAATAATTCTCAAAAACACATGCGGGTTCACATTTTCCCGACAAGTAAATAGATTTTCAAAAAACGGGTTCACATTTTCCCGACAAAGCATATAGATTTTCAAAAGCTCATACGGGTTCACATTTTCCCGACAGCATATAGATTTTCAAAAGCCTGTACGGGTTCACTTTTTCCCGATAGCGAAAAATAAATATGGTTACGGTCAATCGCGTAGAAATTTTATCGCGTTTTTGAAATCTCGTCGTTTTTACAAACGTTTAAAAATCGGGTAAAGATATTTTTCTGTTTTTAAAATCGCGTAGTATTTTTAATACGTTTTCTCAATCGCGTAGGATTTTTAAATCATTTTCTTATTCGAATGCCTTTAAAATTACCTTGTTTAAACAGATAGAAAATAATCTTGAGTATTTTTAAACTACGTAGAATAGTTTTTCATACCGCATCTTGTCATTAGGATATTTTTACTATCTTATAGATTCATTTTTACTAAAAATTGACAAAGATTTTGTTTATAAACTTATAATAATGGTTTTCTAAATTTTCATAAAATTTTCTATTTACCTAATTTTTAACCATATAATTTAATTCTTTTTGAAATCTCTAACATGCTTCAAAACCAAAAGTGAGCTATATGTTAGAAAATTTCTTAACATTACTGTATTTCCTTCCTAATGATAAAATCACTAGTTTTTAACCTTTAAACTTAATTCTACTCAACTTGCTTCCTCAAAAATCATTATAGAAACTTCTTCTTAACTTGGGTTACCTCTTTTTGATTGAAAAAGATTTGGAATCAAGTTTTAAAAATCATAATTACCTATAATGGCATGTTGGCCGAATTTTATAAAACTTTCTCATTTAATTTCTAAATCATGTCAAAGGTATTATCTTATCTAAATTCATTAAATCATGTTATAAAGCAATGATTTTGAATCAAATAAATTTTTTAGGCATGTTGGCCCAAAATGTACTAAACCTTTACCATTTGATTTATAAATTCCTTTTCTTTGATCAAAACCATTTAAAACCTTCTTATTTCTCCTAATCAATTAAGTTGCACTTAAGGAAAAATGAAGAGAACATTTTGGTCCTCATACTTTGGCATTGCCGTGAGCTATTGGATGTGTTCTTTGGAACACTCATGCAAATTTACACATGTTATTCACATCCTATATTTTATCATACAATTCTAACACATGCATTTATATCTCTAACACATGCAAAATATTTCTAACACATGCAAAATATTTCTAACACAAAAACCTAATTTAAAGCTTATAGACATACAATCAAAAGCTATTAGACATGCAAAATTATTACAATTACCAAACAAGAAAGCTACTAACATACAACAATTAAGCTACTAGCAACCACAAAACTTAACAAATACACATCAATAAACACACCACAACCGAATCCTTATGGATTCTACAAACAATCCATCTTCTTACCACCATCAAGGGATGATAAGAATTGTCTTCCTCTTACCTTAAATGAAGACAAAAAGCTTGCTTTCTCACCTCCTAGGTCACGGTTTTCACTCCACCAAACACCTAAAAATCTCAAACAAAACCTACATGTTACTAACCATGAAAAAGAAGCTAAACCATGGAAAAATCATGGCTTAGAACTTTGAAAAAAAGAGAGAAAAGAAAAGCATGAAGTTTTACCTTCTAGGTAAAACTTTCAAAGTTAGTTTCCAAGCCCTAAATGGAAGAATTTGAAGAAACTTCCAACTACAAAGGTTCTTAGAATGGTGTTTAGGTTAAGGAAACTTGGTTAGAAAAATTTTTGGATGGTTGGAGTGTTAGGAAACTAGCTTGGCCGAATATGGTGAAGAAAATGGATAACAATGGTGGCTAGGGTTTTGAAGAGAGAGAAGAGAGAAAAGTGATGAAGATGGAAGGTGATTTTTTGCTTTCTCTCTCCAAATGGCCGTAGCCTTCATGTGTAAGGATGTGCATGGATTTGGCTTCATCCAAGCCATTGAACACATCAAAGGTCAAGATCAAATCTTGCTTAACAAGCTTTAATTCTATTGGTTGCTCATGGTGACTCACCTTGCTTAGTCACACAGTGTAATAAATGCTCTGCTGAGTCACTATTGAGTCACTGTTTCTGAAAGTTCTACAGCTTACGGTGATTAATTAAGCTACCGATCTAACCGTTCTGCTAATTGTGGGTCCCGCAAAATATTTTCGGGTCCACTGTCACTAAAACATACTGACTAATAAAATAATATTATAATAATATAAAATTATTTTATTTGACAGTTAAATCCTAAAAATTAAAAGATTATTTTTAGTCTCATTCAGAATCGGGTTAAGTAAGATCCCCCAATTCTAAATAATAAAATAAGATTTTCCCCGGCCCCGGAAAAATATTATTTTCCTGCCTCGGAGCAAATCACACAAAAAGTTCATAAAAATTCACAGACAGTATTTTCAGGCATTAAATCAAGAAGAAAACAATTAAAAACAGACAAAAACAAATAAAAAAAGACGTTCGGGACGTAACGGTCATTTTCCCATTTTTTCCCACAACGTAGGTAATCGTCCAAAACGTTCAAATAAAATATCCAGCAAAAGATATTTAAATTGTATATCTTTCAGAAAAATTAATACAAGAGCTGGAAAAATTTTTATTTTATGTCTCGAAACAAATTACGTAAAACGATCAAATAAAATTTGAGCCAAGATATCGTAATTGTTTTCATACGTAAATCGAGAACAGAAAAATAGGGACACGGTCATTCATACAAAAGCATGAAAAACGTAAAACAAGACATTCAGAATATTTTCTAAAAAATTGGGGCGTTACAACTCTCCCCAACAAATAGAAATTTCGTCCTCGAAATTCGATGTTCATTCAAACAAATGAGGATACTGATCCTTCATTTTATCTTCCAGTTCCCAAGTAGCCTCACCCGTCACATCATTCCATATGATTTTCACTAGCTCAATCATCTTTCCTCGAAGCTGCTTTACCTTTCTGTCCTCTATTCTGACAGGTAAAGTTTCGTAAGTCAAATTCTCCTTTAACTGCACGTCATCTGGTTGTATAACATGTGTCAGATCTGGTATATACTTCCGTAATTGAGACACATGAAACACGTCATGCAAATTGGATAGAAAAGGCGGCAAAGCAACCGATATGCTACAGACCTATACGTCGGATAATCGATATGGTCCAATGAATTTAGGAGTAAGCTTCTTCGACTTAATTACTCTTCCGACACCCGTCGTAGGAGTAACTCTTAGAAATACATGCTCACCCTCCTTAAACTCAAGAGATCGTCTTCGTTTGTCTCGCATAACTCTTTTTGTCTGCTTTGTGCCGTCCTCATCTTCTCTTGTATCATCTTGACTTTATCCATAGTCCGTTGTACAAGTTAGGTCCAACATCATACTTTTCCCATCCCGATACCAAGATAGCGGCGTTCGACATCGTCTTCCATACAATGCTTCATAAGGTGCCATTCCGATGCTTGCGTGAAAACTATTGTTGTAGGTGAATTCTATCAAAGATAAAAATTCATCCCAACTTCCCGTTGTTCCAAAACACAAGCCCGTAATAAATCCTCCAAGGATCGTATAGTTCTCTCTCGTCTCGACCATCCGTGCGTGGATGATACGTTGAACTCGGCCGTAACTTGGTTCCCATAGCTTCTTGCAAACTTCGCCAAAATCTTGACGTAAACCTTGGATCTCTGTCGAAACTATACATGTAGGCACTCCATGTAATCCGACAATCTCACCGATGTACAATCGGGTTAATCTTTCCAATGAATATTTAATATTGATTGGTAAGAAATGAGCCGATTTCGTAAGTCTATCGACTATAACCCATATCGAATCATGACCTCTCCTTGTCTTTGGCAAACCAATAACGAAATCCATAGAAATGTTGTCCCATTTCCATTCTGGGATCGATAATGGTTGCAACATCCCAGCTGGTCTTTGGTGTTCAACTTTCGATTTTTGACAAACTAGGCAAGTTGACACGCATCTAACTACATCACCTTTCATTCCATGCCACCAGAATAACTTCTTCAAGTCTTGGTACATTTTTGTTATGCCTGGATGCATACTTAATAGACTAGTATGGGCATGTTCCACAATATATCGCCTCAGTTCTCGGTCACGAGGAACACATATTCTACCCCGAAACCTCAGAATTCCATCAGTTCCTTCTTTGAACTCTAGTGTCTCGCCTTGTTTCATTTGCTCCCTTATTCCTTGCAAAAATTTATCGGCATTTTGCTTTTCCTTTATGTCTTCCATCAGCTCGCTCGAGATAGTAACCATGCTAATACAGATCTTCCCCGGTTTCAACTCAACAAATGACCACTCATCTCTAAATTGTTCAATGAGTTCCTTTTCCTTGATCATCAGAGCTGAAACACTGATAATCTTTCTACTCAAGGCATCGGCTACGACATTCGCCTTACCAGGGTGGTACAAAAGTTGAAAATCATAGTCGTTCAGAAATTCTAACCATCTTCGCTGCCTCATATTCAGCTCCTTCTGGTCGTATAAGTACTTCAAACTCTTGTGATCACTGAAGATGTTGAACGTTGCTCCATAGAGAAAATGCCTCCATATCTTCAAAGCAAAAACTACCGCAGCCAATTCCAAATCATGTGTAGGATAATTCTTTTCATGAACCTTCAATTGTCGAGAAGCATATGCCACCACGTTCCGATCTTGCATCAACACGCATCCTAGTCCTTGATAAGAAGCGTCACAATACACATCGAAAGATTTCGTCGAATCTGGTAGGATCAATACCGGTGCAGTTGTTAATCTCTTCTTCAACTCTTGAAAACTGGCTTCACGCTCTTCCGTCCATTCAAAAGCTTGACTTTTCCTTGTCAGTTGTGTAAGTGGTCCAGCAATCTTGGAAAAACCTTCGATAAACCTTCGGTAATAACCAGCAAGTCCAACAAAACTTCGAACTTCTGTTACTGTCTTAGGTCTCTCCCACTGTAAAACAGTCTCCACTTTCGATGGGTCCACCGCAATACCTTCTTTAGAAATTACGTGACCAAGAAATTGGACTTCTTCTAACCAGAACTCACACTTAGCTAACTTTGCATACAACTGCTTCTCCCTCAAAATCTGAAGAACAATTTTCAGATGTTCAGCATGCTCTTCCTTCGATCGAGAATAGATCAGAATGTCATCGATAAAGACAACGACAAATCTGTCTAAATATGGACGAAATATCCTGTTCATATAATCCATAAATATGGCAGGAGCATTCGTCACCCCGAATGGCATTACTTGATACTCATAATGTCCATAACGAGTTCGAAAAGCAGTCTTCGGCACATCTTCCCCTCTTACACGAATCTGGTGATAACCTGATCGCAAATCAATCTTGGAAAATATCACAGCTCCTCTTAATTGATCCATCAAATCGTCGATTCTTGGAAGCGGATATTTATTCTTGATAGTCACCTTGTTCAACTGCCGATAGTCCACACAAAGTCGTGACGTTCCATCCTTCTTCTTGACCAAAAGTACAGGTGCACCCCATGGGGAAACGCTAGGTCGTACAAATTCTTTCTCCAACAGCTCTATCAATTGCTTCTTTAGCTCCTCCAATTCCACTGGCGACATACGATACGGCGCAATTGAGATAGGACCTGTTCCCGGTACTAAATCAATTGAGAATTCGATTTCCGCTCAAGCAGAAAGTACATCTTCAGGAAAAACATCCGGAAAATCGTTGACAACAGGAATAGCATTCACATCCTTCTCATTCTTAACTTCTAGAGAAGACAATACCAGATATCCCTGCGCTCCATCTCTCAACAAAGACTTGACCTTAACAGCAGTTAAGAATCCAGACTCTTCTTCCTTAGGAAAAACTATAGTTTTCTTTGCACAATCAATAAGGATATGGTTAGAACATAACCAGTCCATCCCTAAGATTACATCTATCTCAATAAGAGGCAAACAAATCAAATTGACCAAAAACAAACGGCCCTTCACAACAATAGGACAATCCAAACAGATCTTAGAAGTAACTACAGGTTTAGCAGTTGGCGTAGATACACTCAACTTAACATTCAGAGAAGACACAGACAACTTCAGTCTTTCCACACAATCATAGGCAATAAACGAGTGTGTAGCACCCGAGTCATACAATACAGTCAGAAGGTTACCTCCGATGCCTCATTCTCCTTGAATAAGGTCATCCGATTGAGAAACTTCAGATCCCATCATTGTATACACTCGCCCTCCAGATCTCTGTTGAGTATTTCCAGATTTTTGCTGATTTGTTTTAACATGACGAACAGCAGGTTTCTTCTCTGGTCGAGTACAATCCTTCGACATATGCCCAGGCTGTCCACAGTTAAAACAGACGGTTCCCCGATTGCATGCCAGCCTCGGAGATAGATGGCCCTTCTTACCGCACTTAAAACACGTCGGTGTAAACACCACTCTCTCGTCCCGCTCCTCCACTAGGTACACTCCCTCCAACCGGCGGTCGCTGAGTCGACTTCCTTGTGGTCTAGCATACGGCTTACGCAGTAAACCGATTTGTATTGCTACTTCCACCTCTTTGAAACCTTGTCGGCCCAAAGTTCCGACTCCTTTGATCTCGCGACGGTTCAAGCTCCTCAAGTCGCGCACATGCGTCAACCAAAGCATGAAATTGATTCATCCTCGAGATATCACTCCCGCTTCAATTCTACTCTCAATCCGGACTCAAACTTCCGACATTTCCATACCTCATCTTGTCGATTTTGAGCATAATCCGAAAATTGAGACAAACCTTCAAATTTTGTAGCGTACTCATTCACTGTCATGTTTCCCTGTCGCAATCCAAGAAATTCCATCTCCTTGGCATGCCTAGCACTTGCAGGAAAATACTTATCCGAGAAAAGTATTAGAAAACACTTCCCTGTGTGATCTCGGTCCCTTCACTTGCAACACTCGGCGGACTCCTCTCCACCAATGTTCTGCATCTCCTCTCAACATGAAAACAAAGATAAGTTACTTTCTTTTCATCCGTACATCTCATCCCCTCAAAGATTCTTTCTAAATCTTGCATCCACTGACTCGCTTTCTCCGGATCCACCTCGCCTCTAAATTGTGGCGGATTATGGCGCCTAAATTCAGATAAATTTAGGGCATCAGCTGTAGCATCTTCTTGTTGGGCGGTTCTCAAATTTTCCGAGTAATCACTTGACCATTTGCCGCATAGCTTCGGAAGAACCAACATCGGGTCCTCATCACGATTTACGTTAGCACGTCCTCTACCTCTACCAGCCATCTTCTTTCTTCAATCATAACAAAACAAAACAAAATTAGATACATCCTTCTAGATATTTCCAAAAGGATATAAATCACAAAGATCACAGAGAATCACACAAAGACAAACAAAAACAGACCCAACCACAATCCCAAAAGACTCTAACTTGGGCTCGATACCAACTAATGTAACACCCTTTGGAGGATGTCACACATAAAAGAAAATAAAAGAAATAGAAATAAAATCTACCCAAGTTGTGAAACATTAGTTAAATATTATTACGGGTTGTAAAATAATTCCCGATAGACGTAAATATGAGATAAAAAGATAATGCGGAAAATACGAAATAAAAAAAAAACATCATTACCGATAATATACATATGGTTAAGTTATAAGTTGTACAAATAATTTATAACTAAGACTACAATTATTTAAACAAAAACAAGAAAGAAAGCAATAAAAGAGTTAATATATATACGTACATACTGTTGACGACGCGCCGAAAAAAAACATCATGGTTATCTAATCCTCTGATGGATCACTATCAGCCTGAAAATGATCATCAGGGGATAAATATCCCGGATGCCTCGACACACGGCGATAACGGGATCGCGCAGTCGATACGATGCTTATCTCACTAGGCTCAGGGTTTTCAGCACCCCAATAACGCCTAATGGATAAGGGCAACTCTAAGTGCAGAAATAACGTCGTCGTCATGACAGGCTCATCATCAAAACGATGACGTAGGATCACGGTCACACGTCCTGCATACGTCACAGAGTCACGGTCTCCTCGTAGATGCCAAGCCAGAGCACCTCCATGAAATACCAGCTCTATGAATCCCAAAAATCCTGGCGTCGCCATCCCTCACAATCAATCCAGAGGATATGGATGATCGGATGGTTCCTGATCGTCAAACTGGTCGTCTGCTTGCCGATCTTCCTCCTCTTCAGGATACACGATCTCAAGAGGCTGTTCCTCTTCCTCGAAGTCTTTACCGCGTAAAATAAATAAACAGAAAATACATATAACAAAGAGGTAAGACAACATAAAATCATCACAACATGGCCAATAAAAAGACGGCATACAATATACATACAGTTCATGCAATATATAAAGCTTTAACAATTATAATAACAGATTTAAGAAAATTTAGATATCATTACAATGTATCACATCACAAATAAAACTTCACAGATAAAACAAGAAAGATAAGAATAAACAGATAAGATATAATAACCAAATATAATAACAATAACCGGATAAAATAAATAAATGAAATACGAGATAAAAATAAATAGATAATATGGAAACAAATAGACATAGAGATAAACAATATAACAAAATCCTACTCCATGGAGCTAAAGAAAAACATAAGTATCGAGAGAGGAATGATTCGCAAAATCTAATAGTACCACGGCTGCCCCACCAACTATTCCGCGGTCACACGTTGCGTCTATAGCCCCACGACACAGAATCCATCAATCCAGGCGTGGTGTAGTTCACGGTCTCATGTTGTGTCACTACGGGCAAATGTACTACTAGATTCCACCAATCTCGATTAAATATAGTGTATGTTGAGTACCATAGTGCGCTATCGGTTTACTAACCACGGCCCAACGGAGCTACCAACTGTCCACATGTGGGATCCCGTACACTAAAGTCTCCAAGTTCATTAGAACAATGAACCACACTATGTTTATCGCATCGACACCACGATGTGATTCGTCTCGTCAACCAATCCACCAAATACATGGCACACATAAAAAAAAAAATAGATGGAAAGCCTGTACGGGTTCACATTTTCCCGACAGCAAATAATTCTCAAAAACCTGTACGGGTTCACATTTTCCCGACAAGTAAATAGATTTTCAAAAGCTCAGCGGGTTCACATTTTCCCGACAACATATAGATTTTCAAAAAGCTCATGTACGGGTTCACTTTTTCCCGACAGCGAAAAATAAATATGGTTACGGTCAATCGCGTAGAAATTTTATCGCGTTTTTGAAATCTCGTCGTTTTTACAAACGTTTAAAAATCGGGTAAAGATATTTTTCTGTTTTTAAAATCGCGTAGTATTTTTAATACGTTTTCTCAATCGCGTAGGATTTTTAAATCATTTTCTTATTCGAATGCCTTTAAAATTACTTGTTTAAACAGATAGAAATAGTCTTGAGTATTTTTAAACTACGTAGAATAGTTTTTCATACCGCATATTGTCATTAGGATATTTTTACTATCTTATAGATTCATTTTTACTAAAAATTGACAGTATTTTGTTTATAAACTTATAATAATGGTTTTCTAAATTTTCCATAAAATTTTCTATTTACCTAATTTTTAACCATATAATTTAATTCTTTTTGAAATCTCTAACATGCTTCAAAACCAAAAGTGAGCTATATGTTAGAAAATTTCTTAACATTACTGTATTTCCTTCCTAATGATAAAATCACTAGTTTTTAACCTTTAAACTTAATTCTACTCAACTTGCTTCCTCAAAAATCATTATAGAAACTTCTTCTTAACTTGGGTTACCTCTTTTTGATTGAAAAAGATTTGGAATCAAGTTTTAAAAATCATAATTACCTATAATGGCATGTTGGCCGAATTTTATAAAACTTTCTCATTTAATTTCTAAATCATGTCAAAGGTATTATCTTATCTAAATTCATTAAATCATGTTATAAAGCAATGATTTTGAATCAAATAAATTTTTTAGGCATGTTGGCCCAAAATGTACTAAACCTTTACCATTTGATTTATAAATTCCTTTTCTTTGATCAAAACCATTTAAAACCTTCTTATTTCTCCTAATCAATTAAGTTGCACTTAAGGAAAAATGAAGAGAACATTTTGGTCCTCACACTTTGGCATTGCCGTGAGCTATTGGATGTGTTCTTTGGAACACTCATGCAAATTTACACATGTTATTCACATCCTATATTTTATCATACAATTCTAACACATGCATTTATATCTCTAACACATGCAAAATATTTCTAACACATGCAAAATATTTCTAACACAAAAACCTAATTTAAAGCTTATAGACATACAATCAAAAGCTATTAGACATGCAAAATTATTACAATTACCAAACAAGAAAGCTACTAACATACAACAATTAAGCTACTAGCAACCACAAAACTTAACAAATACACATCAATAAACACACCACAACCGAATCCTTATGGATTCTACAAACAATCCATCTTCTTACCACCATCAAGGGATGATAAGAATTGTCTTCCTCTTACCTTAAATGAAGACAAAAAGCTTGCTTTCTCACCTCTTAGGTCACGGTTTTCACTCCACCAAACACCTAAAAATCTCAAACAAAACCTACATGTTACTAACCATGAAAAAGAAGCTAAACCATGGAAAAATCATGGCTTAGAACTTTGAAAAAAAAGAGAGAAAAGAAAAGCATGAAGTTTTACCTTCTAGGTAAAACTTTCAAAGTTGGTTTCCAAGCCCTAAATGGAAGAATTTGAAGAAACTTCCAACTACAAAGGTTCTTAGAATGGTGTTTAGGTTAAGGAAACTTGGTTAGAAAAATTTTTGGATGGTTGGAGTGTTAGGAAACTAGCTTGGCCGAATATGGTGAAGAAAATGGACAACAATGGTGGCTAGGGTTTTGAAGAGAGAGAAGAGAGAAAAGTGATGAAGATGGAAGGTGATTTTTTGCTTTCTCTCTCCAAATGGCCGTAGCCTTCATGTGTAAGGATGTGCATGGATTTGGCTTCATCCAAGCCATTGAACACATCAAAGGTCAAGATCAAATCTTGCTTAACAAGCTTTAATTCTATTGGTTGCTCATGGTGACTCACCTTGCTTAGTCACACAATGTAATAAATGCTTTTGAAAGTCACTATTTGAGTCACTGTTTCGGAAAGTTCTACGATTTTACGGTGATTAATTAAGCTACCGATCTAACCGATTCGCTAATTGTGGGTCCCACAAAATATTTTCGGGTCCACCTTGTCACTAAAACATCTTGACTAATAAAATAATATTATAATAATATAAAATTATTTTATTTGACAGTTAAATCCTAAAAATTAAAAGATTATTTTTAGTCTCATTCAGAATCGGGTTAAGTAAGATCCCCAATTCTAAATAATAAAATAAGATTTTCCCGCCCAGGAAAAATATTATTTTCCCGCTCGAGCAAATCACACAAAAAGTCCATAAAAATTCACAGACAGTATTTTCGGGCATTAAATCAAGAAGAAAACAATTAAAAAGCAGACAAAAACAAATAAAACAAAGACGTTTGGGACGTAACGGTCATTTTCCCATTTTTTCCCACAACGTAGGTAATCGTCCAAAACGTTCAAATAAAATATCCAAGAAGTATTATTTAGTTGTATATCTTTGAGAAAAATTAATACAAGAAAGCTTCGAGAAAAATTTTTATTTCTATGTCTCGAAACAAATTACGTAAAACGATCAAGTAAAATTTGAGCCAGTATTATCGTAATTGTTTTCATACAAAAATCGAGAACAGAAAAATAGGGACACAGCGGTCATTCATACAAAAGCATGAAAAACAGAAAACAGTACATTCAGAATATTTTCTAAAAAATTGGGGCGTTACATGTACAAATTAATGGATTAATGCCTTTTATATCTGTTAATGTCCATCCAATTGTACTTTTATGCCTTTTAAATACTTCTATCAACATACCTTCTTGTTCTTCAGTAAGGATTGATGAAATTGCTACTGGAAAGCTTTGGTCTTCTCCCAAAAATGTGTACTTCAACCTAGAAGGTAATGGCTTAAGTTCCAGTGTGGGTACTTCTTCATGAATATTATCATTCATGGGTTGTAACTCTTCGAATCTTGGCTTCCATCCCTTATATTCCATTGCTTGTGTACAATCAAGCAAAGAACATATTTCAGAAATATCACCATCTACTTGCGTACCTGAATCAAATGAATTAATTAAACAAACTTCTAATGGGTCATAAGAACTCTTTTTTAGAAGATGATCATCTACAATGGCCTCAATCCCGTCAGCTTCTTCATTTTCATCATTGACTTCATGTGGTTGCTTGCATAAATTGAAAACATTAAGCTCAAGTGTCATGTTTCCAAATGTTAACTTCATCAATCCATTTCTACAATTTATCAAAGCATTGGATGTTACTAAAAATGGACGACCTAAAATAATAGGAATTGACTTGAAACAATTAATCATAGGTTCAGTTTCCAAGATAATAAAATCCACAAGATAAATGAATTTATCAACTTGTACCAACACATCTTCTACTATTCCTTTTGGAATTTTAATTGATCTATCAACAAGTAGAAGAGTTACAGAAGTTGGTTTTAACTCACCCAGATTGAGTTGTTGATTAACTGAATATGGAAGCAAATTAACACTAGCACCAAGATCAAGTAAAGCTTGTTCAATTATATGTTCTCCAATAATGCATGAAACCGTAGGACAACCAGGGTCTTTATGTTTCAAAACATTATTGCTTTGAATAATGGAACTTACCTGCTTGGTCAAAAAGGCTTTCTTTTTCACATTTAATTTTCTTTTAACAGTGCATAAGTCCTTCAAAAACTTGGCATAAGAAGGAAAGTGTTTGATAGTATCTAACAACGGAATATTGACCTTCACTTTTTTAAGAATTTCAAAAATTTCAGTTTGGTGGTCCAATTTCTTTGGTTTGCTTAATGCTTGAGGAAATGGAAGTGGAGGAGACGAGAGTTTGGTTTCATTTTGGCCAGATGACTTATCAACCTCTTCCTTATCTTGGGGAATTGATTCACCATCTTTCTCACAAGGTTCAGAAATTTCTTTTTCAACAACTTTTCCACTCCTAAGAGTTATCACAGAATTGACTTGATTTATTTGTTAGTTTTCTGAACTACTCTCATTTAGACTATATTGACCATTGGGATTCAGTTGAGGTTGAGAAGGAAATTTTCCTTTCTCGTGAATGGTGAGTGCAGAAGTAAGTTTGGAAAGAGTGTCTTTTATGTCAATCATGGTTTGAGTGTTTTGTTTATTGATGGCCTCTTGCTTTTCTATGAATGCACTCAATGTTCCTTCAAGGTTTTTCCTATATGGTGGAACATAAGGTGCATATCCTTGAGAATTTTGAGAATCTTGTTGTTCCTGAGGAGGCGGTGGTTGCATAAATTGTGCTTGATTATTATTCCTCAAACTGAAGTTCGGGTGATTTCTCCATCCTGGATTGTAAGAATTTGAAAAAGAAGAGGTGAATGACTTTTTAAAATTGTTCATTGCATTTACTTGCTCATGCACAACTTCTTTAAAAACAGGAATATTAGGACATTCATTTGTCGAGTGTCCTAATTCATCACAATTGCTACAGATTTCTTCATTTTGAACATATTTGACTTCTTTTACTTTGCCTAATTCCATGGATTCAACCTTTCTAGCCAAACTAGCATACTTTGCATTTAGATCTTCTTCTTAACTAAGATGGTATTTTCCTTTTCCTGCATTTGCAAGGTTATATCTAATTGAATTTTCAGAAAGATTAGTACCATGCCAAGATTGAGAATTTTCAGCCAAATGGTTTAAATAATCTAAAGCTTCTTTGGGTTCTTTATCAAGAAACTCGCCATTACACATCGTTTCCACAAATTGTTTAGTTTCAGGTGTTAAACCTTCATAAAAGAAGCTTATAGTCCACCATTTTTCAAAACCATGATGTGGACAAGAATTTAACAAATCTTTAAAATGTTCCCAACTTTGAAAATACGCTTCATTTGAATTTTGGAAAAAAATTTGGATTTGTCTTTTCAAAGCATTGGTTTTATGTGTTGGAAAAAATTTCTTTAGAAACTCACTTTGCATTTCTTGCCATGTGCCAATTGATCTTGGTTTCAAAGCGTTAAGCCAAGTTTTTGCTTTATCTTTCAAAGAAAAAGGAAACAATTTAAGCTTAACAATCTCTTCAATACAATTTTGATCATTGAAAGCAATACAGACTTCTTCAAATTCTTTTAGATGTAAATATGGGCTTTTATTTTCTAAACCATGAAAATTAGGAAGTAAAGAAATCATACTCGGCTTAAATCTAAAATTATTAGCAGTAAGTGGAAAGATAAAACATGATGGACTAGAATTTCGAGGTGGTTGCAAATATGCATGCATAGTTCGCAATGGTTGATTTCCTTGTTCTTCATGTATACTTTCATTTTCAGCTCGTTGTGTTTGATTATCATGTTCAACATGTGCACCTTCAAATTCAGCCATTGTGTTAATTGTGTGTGATTGTGATTCAAATAAATCAATATATAAGTTACTTGGATTAATTTTAACCAAACGATCAGAATTTGAATCGCAATACCAGTTAAGCATAAATAAGTGACATAAAATAAAAATAATGTACAAGTAGGCAAGATAAATCAATTTGTTAAATATTAAGAAGGATGTGGTATAAACCAACCACCCAAAAATATATCTATATATATATATATTAACAAATAAAAAGTTAAATAACTGATAAAATAAAATAAAAATTAGATAGTTAGAGAGTTAATAATATACGAGAAAATAAAATGCGAAAAATAAAGTGTGAAAAATAAAATACGAGAAAATAAAGTGCAAAAAATAAATTTAAAATATAAAAACCGGAGAGTGGTAGAGCCCCACAGACAACAAAAAGAGAAAGAAGAAGAAAAATTATTTCATTAAGTTAGATTGCGGAAAAATAAATGATGTAATTTAAAAGTTAGATTGTGGGAAAATAAATGCATTTAATTTAAAAGTTAGATTGTAGAAAATAAATGACGAGAATTTAAAAGTTAGATAGTTAGTAAGCGTAAAGCGTAAATAATAATAATAATAATAATAATAATAATAATAATAATAATAATAAAAAAGCAGAAAAGCGTAAATAAAAATAAAATAAAATAAAAAATAAAAACAAAAATAAAAAAATAAAAAAACATAAATAAATGACGTAAATATAAAAGTTAGTTAATAAGTTAGTTAGTAAGTTAGTTGGTAAATTAGTAAATAGATAAATAAAAATGAAAAGAGTAAAGGAAGAATATACCTGATAATGAGGTTTACTTACAGAAAGAGAACCTCAATATTTTAGAACTTCAAATCAAGTCCCTGGCAACGACACTAAAAACTTAATGAGCTATAATTATACAGTTTCAAACCCAAGTGCAGGTTGTTTCAAGTAGTAAATTCTCGGGAGTCCGAGGTCGATCCACAGGGAATTGATGAAGAGAAAATTATTTGAGGTACGGAGAATATTTGTCACAATACTAAAAATAATATAAGTTGTTCACAGATGAAAAAGATTTGCTTGGGTTAGGAGATCCACTCTTGGTAATAAATTAAAAACAAGATTATTTCGTTTTATAACTCAATTGAAATCATGCATAATGAAGATTCCAATCAGAAGATTTAACATTCAAAGTTCTATCATGTAATCATATAATGGTTCCAATAACTATCTACCAATACTTGTAAATCGTCAAAAGCATCCACTGTGTCAATCCTATTGTCTACAATGGATCAAGATATTCATTATACAAGAAGAGTTTTTAAATTAATTAGAAACAACATACAACTCATATAAAGTTCACATAAAAATATATCATTTAAAACACAAGAAAGAAATTAATCTAACCTTAACTTATTACCAAGAGCTTCACCTTTTCACCCAAGCAAGATGAAGATTTAGTTACTCATAGACAAGAAGAAAGAAAGAGAGAAGAAGAGAAAGATGAACATAACTTCAATTAAGAACAAGAGAAAATTACAACAAAAGAAGCAATTAACATAGAAACATGAAAGTAAAATCTAGACTAACACTAAGCTAACACCCCCAAATGATCAGCCATTGCCTCTTTTTATAGAATTAGAAGAGTACAAATAGCCAAAAGAGATAATGGATGATGAGAACAAAATGCTAAAAGAGATGAATGGTGGGTGGATTCTTATCTCCGAAATGTTTCCCTTCTGAACTCATGGCATGCGTCATTTTTGAGTCAAGTGTTCATGAAAGTTCTAGTACATTGTCTCAGCTTTCCAGAGACACCAAGTTTAGCCAAATCCAATAACCACAGCCCAAGATATAGCCCAATTACTGCTCTTGGGTCAAGCCCAACATCAACACCTCTGTTCTGACTTCTAAACCCAATATCACCTTCAAGGGATCCGAACTAGCTTTTGTGTTCTTCATGAAAGTTGTAGATATGGGTCTTAACCTTCCATTGTCAAAATTTCAGAATTATTGAACTCCAATAGCTCGAGATATAGCCTAATGAGTGCATAAAGGTCAATCTATCAGGTTCAAAACACTAGATTTTGCTTCAACTCCAATTTGAGTTATCCAAACATATGTTTCTGGTCTTGAGGCCTTCATGAAAGTTGTAGAAATTTATCTTAGCTTAAAAACAAGATCAAAATCACATCCATCGGATATTTGTAACTCAAATTATAGCTAGTTTACTGAAAAAGCCAAGTAAGAAGCTTATACAATGAATGAAATATATTGCTATCAATGTGACTCTTGCTATCAAGTGAATAATTATTAGAGATTTATCTAAACTTTCTAATAAGACCAGAATCACATTAATCAGATAATTATAACTTAAGTTATGGCCACTTTACTTACGAATGCAATCACCCAAATTAATGATAATTTAAGCAATGATTTCTTCAATGATCCAATTAAGCTTAATTTCATAAAATGTGACAAAATCAACTTATTTAAGCGAAATTGAACCTTAAGAAGCCTAGTGAGAGGATTATAAAATGCATAAAATACATTGTTATCAACAGATCCTGGGGGGACGTCAGGGCGCGGTGATTCGCTTCATGATGATGTTATCACGAGTGCTTATGTTAGCACTATATATATATATATATTGTATAGTTGATGGTTGTTGTGGCGTTTTATGCCTAAAGAGTGGACGAGAACTTACAGGATAGGATAGTGGGATCTTGACAGATCCTGGGGGGACGTCAGGGCGCGGTGATTCGCTTCGTGATGATGTTATCACGAGTGCTTTTGTTAGCACTATATATATATATATATATATATATATATATATACCCCTAGCTGCGATAAAAACTGTTTGCAATGCACTGACAGCCCTGCCGACACTATTGCTTTTCATGGTCCAGCATAGATTGTCTTTTTAGGGGGGACAAATCTTCTGGAACATGCATCTCTGAATTTGAGTATAACTCCATGGAGTATTAGGAACTGGTTACATTATGGAAAAGGATGATCAACATACACATTGTGCATATGCATAATCAGTATTTACATTATTGTGATATAATATTATTGTGATGTAATATTATTGTGGTGTTATCATTATGCCTGATATTGTAATACAAGTTTATAAGATTATTTACTTATTAAATATGTTATTGTTATATTGTATGTTGAATTGTGTTAGAATGTTTGTCATTCTCTTGCTGCTATATTGGTATGCGATGTAGGGAATCTCACATCTTTGTTGTATTGTTCTGTTTGTTTCTATTTTATGCCTATGTCGGTGAAGACTGCGATGGCAGCAAGGAGGGATCAACTAGGTTTCTTTAGTCTACAATTTCTTGAAGGCGCTGCTGCTTGATGTGTTCATTGGGACTCTGAGTATCTAGAGTATTGTGGTGATATTACTTCTTATTTTAAGGTTGCACAAGTAGTGAGACATTCCTGGCTAGGGAATTTGTCTTTGAGAAGGACTTTTGTCTTTAGAGTTTGTGAACTTGGGCCAGGTCGAGTTTTATATGGTTTATGTAATGAAAATATTAAGATTCTATAATATGTATAAGGGATATATGTTGTTTTATTTTTGTATCTTGTGTTACTTTAATTTGGTAAATTTATGTTATTCGCGAAAAAGAAATTTTGTAACCAATATTTTAAATAATATTTAATCATTTTATAACTTGAGTAAAGAATAATAAGGGAGTTGGTCTGAAATGTGATACCCTAAGGTGAGTGTTACACTTGTCATTATAGATGTATGCTTTAACAACTGTCATGTATTTGTTGAACATGATTCCTATTAAGGCAGTTCCAAAGATACCTTTTGAACTGTGGACAGGTAGGGAATCCAGTTCAAGACACCTGTATGTTTAGGGATGTCAGGTAGAAATAAGAATTTATAATTAACATGAAAAGAATCTGGATGCAAAAGTAATTAGTGGATATTTCATTGGTTATCTAGAAAAGTCTAAAGAGTATAGATTTTATTGTCCTACCCATAGTTCAAGAATTGTTGAAACTGGAAATGCCCCGTTCATTGAGAATGGTGAAACCAGTGGGAGTGAAGCTTCATGAAATGTGGAGATTAAGGACAAGTTCCTTTGACTTGTGCTCCTACTTATGAAATTGTTGTTCCTCATGTCGTTAAACCGAATAATAATCAAGAAGAACAACAAATTAATGATCTCAAGGTTAACAATGAACCTATAATAGAACAACTACAAGAAATAACATTAAAAAGATCTCAAAGAGAAAGGATATCTGCTATTATGAATGACTATGTGGTGTATCTATAAGTGTCAGAAAACGACTTAGGAATTAATGAGAATGATCCAATTTCGTTTTCACAATTCATTAATAATGATAATACTGATAAATGGTTAGATGCTATGAAAGATAAGCTTAAATCAACGGATCATAATGGTGTATGGGACCTTGTGAAATTTCCTGAAGGGTGCAAGAAAGCTGGGTGTAAATGGGTCTGTAAGACTAAGCGTGACGCTCATGGCAACCTTGAACGTTATAAGGTTCGTCTTATTACCAAAGGTTTTACTCAAAATAATGGCATTGACTATAAGGAAACATTTTTTACTCAAAAGTTTCTAAGAAAGATTCTCTTGGAATTATCATGGCATTAGTAGCTCATTGTGATCTAGAGTCGTATCAAATGGATATGAAAATCGCTTTTCTAAATAGGAATTTAGAGGAAGATGTTTATATGGATCAACCAATGGATTTTTTAGTTGAAGGAAAAGAACACATGGTGTGTAAATTTAAGAAATCAATATACGAACTTAAGCAAGCTTCTTGACAATGATATCTCAAGTTCAATGATATTATTGTAACCTTCAAATTTAAGGAAAACATTGTTGATCAGTATATATATCTAAAGGTCAGTAGGAGTAAGTTTATCTTTCTGATTTTATATATTGGTGAGATATTACTTGCAACTAATGATCTTGGTCTATTAAGTGAGACTAAGAAGTTTCTCTCTAATAACTTTGAAATAAAAGATATGGGAGAGGTAAGCTATGTGATTAGAATAAAAATATTTTGTGACAGATCACAAGAATTGTTGGGCTTGTCTCAAAAAGCCTATATTAATAAAGATATAGAAAATGGATAAATGACTAGTAAGTATGTTTCCAATTCAAAAAGGGGACAAATTTAATGTTATAGCATGCTTTGAGGCCATTATTAGTGAATTATGGTTGCAGAATTTTATTTAGGACTTGGAATTATCGACAATATTACTAGGTTGCTAAAGTTTATTGTTTATAGCAATCTTCTTTTTTAAAAAACGATAAGTATTCTAAAGGTGCTAAACATATGGAATTGAAATACTTTGTCATTAAAGAAGAAGTTCTCAGAAATATAGAGTGTTAATAGAACATGTTAGCATTGACTTTATGATTGCTAACTCTTAGACGAAAGGGTTACCGCTCAAAACATTTAGTGGACATGTTGAAAGTATGAGCATTATTGTATATTATGTTTTATGTACTTTGACACTCTGAGCTCATTAATGAATATATTTTTGTCTTACTTGTTTTATAAGTTTGTATACATGATTGAATATAAATGTTGATAATAGGTTCTGTCTTTAATAAAGACATTATTGTTAGACCAATTATATACTTCCCATTTATAGGTCATGTCAAGGAGAGAACTAATTCCGTAGTACATAGAAGGGACTATGTGTAACGTCCCTTTTTCTTAGTCATAATGGGTAAGAAAAGGGAACGTCGCACTATAGTGAAACAACATACCAATAAATACGGAAAAGTTGAGACATTTTTTTTTGATTTATTTTAAAATGAGTCCGGTTGAAATTCCGTTAACATACATATGTACCTGTTCATGGATATATAACATTAAATGACTTAAAAATTAAATGTTCTTTTCCAAATGAAACATCCGTTAAAATAATCAAAGTGAAATCAGCGTAGAATAAAAACATACAATTATACACGATATGGATAATTACATACAATGTACTAGAAATATAAGCCTGTTTAATTACATTTCCAAAATATACCAAAAAGTAAAATATGTATCCACCCAAAGATATAGATATACCCTAACATGTACAGACATCAAGCTTCCCAAAAAAATATATAACTGGTTAGCCATCAGTAGCTACCAATAACCTCAGCCCCTAGGACTGATGAGAAGGGACCGTAGTTGGGTCCTCCTCAGGATCCTCTTCGTCCGAGGAAACATCCATTGGGACGACAGAGCAACGGGCAGGAGCCCAAGCAATAGACAAAAAAGAATCCTCCTGCGAGGTGTAATACATATCAGCCCACATGTCCCTCACGGGCAGGTAAAACTCCAGCCACACAAAGGCATGAAAATAAAAAATAGAAGCATCATAGCGTTACTACACGAAGGACACAGTCAATTCGCCATGATACACACAACGGTCGGTCTGCACGTTGATGTGCCAGCAATCAGGACCACCGTGAAAGTTGATCCGCACTTAGCCAAAAAAACCACGGGGGCGAGACATCATCCTCGGCAACCTCGGTCTCAGTGGAGATATGGCCAGAAGCCAGAAAACTTACAAGTTTTCTTTTCTTCCTCACGAACGTCTTCAGTAAATCATACAATAATACATAATAGCAGGATATACAATAAGGAGGTGAGATACTCGTCATTCATTACCAAATATGGCCGTAAGAAACTAAACGGCGCAAAGCGCCCACACAATACAACAAGGTAATAAACAACATGAAATCCAGGGAGAGGGCAATTTAATAATAATTTCCAACAGTTGTAGCATCAATAAAAATCATATATATATATATATATATATATATATATATATATATATATATATATATATATATATATATATATATATATATATATGAATATAGAATAGCAATTAAGTAGGCATATAAGTACATGACAGAAAATATGTGACTCAAAATGCATATGTATATGGTAACAAGATCCCACATTGGGTACTGACAAATTCCTACTCCATGGAGCTAGACATAAACACTGGAGTGAATGATCAAGGAGACGTGCCAGTATCTTGTCAGCCATAAAAACAAGTGCTTCCCTTAAAAATAATATTTTTGTGCATCAAGGCTTTATACAGCGGCATTCTCACAAGATCGCGATCATAGGACAGTGTCTCGGTCCGGATCATCGGTGTGTTGCATTATTCTATCCCACGACGCAGAAGAGCTACCAACTGGCCACATGATGGAATACCCACGCCCCGACGTCCCCAAAGTCAACAAGGACCTACACTTGTCTATTCGCACCCGCACTAAGGTGTAATTTAACTCCTAGGCAACAGAGCCTTTTAACAGTCACAGACTGAGCAATTATTTAATGCATGATGACCCCATGCAATCTCATGTACATATTTACAACGATGCGCTTTCTCATCAATAAATAGTCATGCATCACCAATAAAAGCGTAACAGTCCATATTATGCCACATATGGCTCAATTAATTGTCAATGAGGTTTAGGTCCCGATCTTGGGCCCATAACGATATTGTGTTCATCTTGATGTTTCACTTTAATTAGCATCACTCATAGGATTGTCATTGATTTTCACTTTGGTTACATCTCTAATAGTATTATTTTTATGTATTACTTTAATTACTTCTTGATGACATTATTGTTATTATGGCTTACCTTAATTACCTTGTAATGACATTATTAATATAACTTGCCTTAATTACCTTTTTATGACATTATTATTGTAGCTTGCCTTAATTACTTTTTCATAATGGATCTTTATCTTTAAGGAAATTCTTTTATGGTTCTCCATCCAATTCTTAACACCTTAATAATTTTTTTTTCTTTGATCTTGATTATAGTTCACTTTATATGTTTATCTCAAATTCCTCCAACTCACATACTCATGTTCTTCCTCTTGATTAAAATTTTCTAAGTTACCAAATTAAGTCTTCGATTAATTGTTCTTACACATTATGGATCCCTAATTACCTTCTAATGTCTAATTCATCAATCCTTCATTCAAGTCACAATTTTTCACCATCTTTCTTCTCCATGGCCGTGAGCCATCATAGAGTTAGGGGTCAAAGTTTTCATTTTCTCCATTGGTCCTTGTCTACTCAAATAATACCATTCCATTAGGTTACAAAAATTTTGAACCATCAACACCCCACCAAGGGTACTTGGCCATGAGCCTCCATGCCCAAAACAAGGGGTTTTTGTCTCAAAACCACACTTTCCAATCCAATCAAATTATTACAATATCACCAAGAATCAAATTCATCCAACAAATAGAAGTAAAGTAATGAAATTTTAAAGAATCAAATAGAAAACGAAAAAAAATCAAAGAGTAACCCATGTTAGGGTTTCTCACAAATCCTTAAACAAACAAGTTCCCAACCACCATTTTAGGTTGAATAGAGTGGTCTCCCTCTTACCAAAGAGGTGAACACGAAAATGAGCTCCTCTTTTTTCCTTGTAGTTTCGGTTTTGTGGCTCCACAAACCCTAGGATTTTCAACCATCAAAACTAACCATTAGACATGAAAAAGAATAAATTCGTGGCCACTAAAGAAGCCATGGAGCACGAAAATGAAAAGAAAAGAGAAGAAAGATTAGATCTTGACCTCAAAGTTAGAGGCTTTACCTTAGAAGTCAATGCAGAAAATATTGGATTTTGGAGAAACTTTGTGAATGAAAGTTGTAGAGAAGATGGAGGTGAGTGTAGAAATGTGATTAGTGAAGAGAAATGATGAAGAAATGTGGTGGTGGATGGGCTGCCAAAATGGAGAGTTTAGAGAGAAGGAAGAGCAAAATGAAGAAGAAGAAAATGAAGAGAGAGAAGGAAAGTTGAAATGTGAATTAGGGTTTGATGAGTTAAGTGTGTAATAGAAACTTGGCCAATTTGGCTCCAAAATGGGCTGCCAACCATAGCCCTAATGAAGAGTGGGAGGGAGAGTTTTGTCTTTTCCATACAATTAGAGTGGGTAGTTAGGTCATTTTAGGTCAAAGTTTCTAGAAGCTTGATTAAAATAGCATTATATTTGAATTAAAGTAGATTTGTTATGACATAAAGTAGATTACATTAGGATAAGGTGATATGATATTTATTACATGCTATTATCCAATGGATAATAGTTACAGTCAACAGAAGTCAGTATTAATTTATCTGGCGGATGAATTTTACACAGCGTCTTATTATTTTATCTGTTAAAATTTTATCAAAAAACGTGAAACCTCGTGAACTGTGTTCGGCCTCGAGTTTAGTAAGATCCCCCGTTGACGTTTCCATAGTTCAGGGTTCTCGGAGAAAATATCTCATTTCCCCGGTTCGGCTCAGTGCGCACACAAAACGAGAAATATACTAAAATATTCAACGTTTTCGAAAAAATCTCAGAAAATTCCCAAAAATCACAAATATTATAAAATGAATATTCGTCATAAAATTTTTCCACTTTCGACGCTCTACAGTCATTTTTCAGAGTCTGCTCAATGTGTACGTAAAATGAAAAATATATTAAAATATTTCGCGATTTCAAAAAAATTCAGAAAAATTTTAGAAAATCACAAATATTATAAAATGAATATTTATCATGAAAAAAATAAAATTTGGGGTGTTACAACTCTCTCCAACAAATAAAAATTTCGTCCTCGAAATTTTCATACCTTAAAACAATTTTAGGTATTGCTCCATCATCTTATCCTCAAGTTCCCATGTCGTATCTCCAGTTGTTTCATTCCAAACTACTTTCACCAACGGAATGTCCTTCCCTTTGAGATGCTTCATCCTCCTATCCTCAATCCTCACAGGAGTTGTCTCATAAGTCAAATTTTTCTTTAATTATACAAAATCAGGTGCTATGACATGATTAGGACTCGGAATGTATTTTCGGAGTTGTGATACTTGAAAGACATTATGGAGATTTGAAAGGAAATGGAGTAAGGCTATTTGATATGTAATAGGACCTACCCGACGAAGAATTTGGTAAGATCTAAGGAATTTTGGAGTGAGCTTTCTAGATTTGAGAACCCGACTGATCCCAGTCGTAGGTGTGACTTTCAAGAACACATGCTCTCCTTCCTCAAATTCAAGAGGTTTCCTCCTTTTGTCTGCATAACTCTTTTGTCGACTCTGAGCCATTCTAATTTTCTCTTGAATCATTTTGACTTTTTCAGTTGTCTGTTGAATAAGCTCAGGTCCAACGGTAAGTCGTTCTCCATCTTGATACCAACATAATGGTGTTTGACACCTCCGTCCATATAGAGCTTCATAGGGTGCCATCCTTATACTCGAATGATATCTGTTGTTGTAGGTGAACTTTACCAACGACAAGATCTCATCCTAACTTCCAGTTTGCTCTATAGCACAAGCTCTCAGCAGATCCTTTAATGACTGAATTGTTCTCTCAGATTGACCATCGGTCTGTGGATGGTATGCAGAACTCAGCCGTAACTTCGTTCCCATTGCTTCTTGAAGGTTTTGCCAAAACTTCGATGTAAACCTCGGATCTCTATCAGAAATAATACTTGTGGGCACACCATGAAGTCTGACAATCTCACCAATGTATATCTGAGTCAACTTCTCCAATGGATATTTCATATTGATCGGCAAGAAATGTGCTGACTTCGTAAGTCGATCCACAATCACCCAAATTGAATCATATCCTTTCCTAGTCTTCGGTAATCCAATAACAAAGTTCATGGTAATACTATCCCATTTCCATTCGGGAATGGTCAAGGGTAGCATTCCAGCATGTCGTTGATGTTCAATCTTCGTTTTCTAGCAAACCAAACAAGAAGATACGCATCTTGCAATATCTCTTTTCATCCCATGCCACCAAAATAACTTCTTCAAGTCTTGATACATTTTGGTCATACCAGGATGCATACTCAACTGACTTGTATGAGCATGTTCAAGAATGTACTTTCTCAATTCTTGATCTTTTAGTACACACACTTGCCCTTAGAATCTTAAAATTCCATCACTTTCTTCCTTCAGCGTTAACACACCGCCCTACCTTATCAACTCTCTTTCCTCTTGCAAGAACTTGTCAACCTTCTGCTTCTCTCGGATATCATTCATTAGTTCACTCAAGATCATGACCATGTTCATGCAAATCTTTCCTGGCATTAACTCCACAAAAGACCATGTGTCTCGGAATTGTTCTATCAAGTTTTTCTCTCTGATCATCATGGCAGAAACACTGATCGTCTTCCTACTTAAAGCATCGGCCACAACATTCGCCTTTCCAGGATGATACTGGAGTTGAAATTCATAATCCTTCAGGAATTCTAGCCATCTTCACTGTCTCATGTTCAACTCCTTCTGATCATACAGGTATTTCAAGCTCTTGTGGTCGCTGAAGACATTGAATGTTGCTCTATACAGATAATGTCTTCATATTTTCAAAGCAAATACCACGGCAGCTAACTCCAAATCATGCGCTGGGTAGTTCTTCTCATGCACTCGTAATTGTCTTGAGGCATAAGCCACCACTTTTCTGCCTTGCATAAGAACGCATCCCAATCCTTGATAAGAAGCATCACAGTACACCTCAAATGGTTCATTTGGATTAGGCAAAACTAACATGGGTGAAGTAGTCAGTCTCTTTTTTAGCTCTTGAAAACTTCCTTCACAAGCATCTGTCCATTCAAATGCCTGATTCTTCCAGGTGAGTTGGGTGAGTGGTCCGGCGATCTTAGAAAATCCTTCAATGAACCTCCGATAGTATCCGTCTAATCCAACAAAACTTCGGATCTCTGTCACCGTCGTTGGCCTTTCCCATTATAGAACAGCTTCTACCTTTGATGGATCTACAACAATTCCTTCTTTTGAGATCACGTTACCCAAGAATTTTACTTCATCCAACCAAAACTCACACTTGGACAATTTAGCATACAGCTCTTTCTCCTTCAAAATCTGAAGAACTATACTGAGATGTTCAGCATGATCCTCCTGACTTTGAATAGATCAGGATATCGTCGATGAAAACAACGACGAATCGGTCCAAATAAGGACGAAAGATCCTATTCATATAGTCCATGAATATCGCAGGTGCATTAGTCACACCAAAAGACATCACCAAGTACTCGTAATGTCCATAACGAGTACGAAAAGCCGTTTTGGGAATGTCTTCCACTTTCACTCTAATCTGATGGTAACCCGATCACAAATCAATTTTGGAAAATACCGCTGCGCCCTTCAGTTGATCTATCAGATCATCTATCCTCGGCAATGGATACTTGTTCTTGATCGTGATTTTATTCAACTGACGATAATCCATGCACAATCTTGAAGTACCGTCCTTTTTCTTAACTAGCAATACAGGTGCTCCCTAGGGTGATACACTGGGTCTCATAAATTACTTCTCCAAAAGCTCTTCCAGTTGCTTCTTGAGTTCTACAAGCTCGGCTGGTGACATACAGTAAGGTGCTATGGAAATAGGGCCAGCTCTAGGTACCAAGTCAATAACAAATTCAATTTCTCGTTCCGGTGGCAAGCCAGGTATATCTTCAGGAAAAATTTCAGGAAACTCCCGAACCACAGAGATTGCATCCATGTCAACCTCGTTCTTGACCTTCAAAGAAGATAACAGCATGTATCCTCGAGCTCCTTCTTTCAAGAAAGCTTTCACTTGGTTGGCAGTCAAAAATCTAGAATTCTCATCTAAAGGGAAAACTATGGTTTTTCTAGAGCAGACTAACAGGATATGGTTAGCAGATAACCAATCCATTCCTAATATCACATCTAATTGAGACAATGGCAGACAGATCAAATCGACAGAAAAGATTCGACCTTCAACAATCAAAGGACAACTTAGACAGACTTGGGCAATAACAACAGATTTTGCAGTAGGAGTCGAAACAATCAAATCAAAAGGTAAAGAACACACAGGCAAACTAAGTCTTTTCACACAGTCATATGAAATGAAAGAATGAGTTGCACCAGAATCATATAGTACAATTAAAAGATTACCTTCTATGGTACATTTTCACTATATCAGATCTTCGAACTGAGAGGCCTCAGCACCACTCAAGGTATAGACTCTGCCTCCAGCCTGCGATTTAAAGGTTTTAGCAGCATTTACAGATGGTTCCGCCTTGGCTTGGTTACAGTCACGGGAAACATGTCCCGGTTTCCCACACCGAAAGCAAATGATTCCCTTGATCAAGCAGTCCCTAGTATAGTGTTCCTTCTCGCACTTCAAGCATCTTGGTGTAGACGCATTAGTTTGACCTGCTCTATTTGGGCTTCCCCCAGAGTGCCCACCGTGCTGTCGTTGTTGTTGATTCCCAGATGGTCGGGAATAAGGCTTCTTTTGATAGCGACTAGCATTACTGCTTCCGCCTCTTTGCGACCGAAAAGGTCCAAAGTTCTTATTTCTCGCATCACGTGCTTGGTCTATCTCTTCCACCCTCCAGCATGTGTCCAATAGCTCCGAAAATTGATTAATCTTCAGAGTGACAATGACCCTCTTCATGTCAACCCTCAGACCTTCCTCAAATTTCTGACACTTCCACGTATTGTTTGTTTGACCTTGCACATAGGATGAAAACTTCGATAGGCTTTCGAACCTCGCAGCATATTCGCTTACAGTCATACTTCCTTGACGAAAACCCAGAAATTCCATCTCCTTCACATGTCTTGCACTCTCAGGAAAATATTTATTCACGAATCTCTCCTTGAATGCTCCCCAATTGATCTCCCGGTGTTCGACTTCCAGCAGTCTCTGTTCTCCGGTCCACCAATTCTCAGCATTGCCTACCATCATGAATGCAGCATAGGTCACTTTCTTATTATCAGCACAATTCATCCCTTCAAATATCTTCTTTAGTTCTTTGATCCATAAGGTCGCCTTTTCAGTATCAAATTCTCCTTTAAACTGTGGAGGATTTGTACGACGGAATTCCACTAAATTTTGGGCATTAGCGGTTGCCTCTAGTTGCTGTGCAGCCCGTTCTTGTTGCTGAGCAGTTTGTTGGTTCTGTTGTAGCATAGCTTCAGCTACTCTCTAGATTGCCTCAATCGCAGCTGCCATATCTCTTCGACTAGCCATAATCTCTCTCAGATCAAACTATACAGAACATAGAGAAAAGTTAGATGTAAATAAAGTTCACACAACATACACAAGCAATCCAACACTACAAGACCCAAAAGAAAACTCAAACCGGAAGCTCTGATACCAAGACAGTGTAACACCCCTTTTTCTTAGTCATAATGGGTAAGAAGAGGGAACGTCGTACTATAGTGAAACGACATACAAATAAATACGGAAAAGTTGAGACATTTTTTTTAAATTTTAAAATGAGTCCAGTTAAAATTCCGTTAACATACATATGTACCTGTTCATGGATATATAACATTAAATGACTTAAAAATTAAAGGTTCTTTTTCAAATGAAACATCCATTAAAATAATCAAAGTGAAATCAACGTAGAATAAAAACATACAATCATACACGATATGGATAATTACATACATTGTACTAGAAATATAAGCCTGTTTAATTACATTTCCAAAATATACCAAAAAGCAAAATATGTACCCACCCAAAGATATAGATATACCCCAACATGTACAGACATCAGGCTTCCCAAAAAAATATATAACTGGTTAGCCATCAGTAGCTACCAATAACCTCAGCCCCAAGGATTGACGAGAAGGGACCGTAGTCGAGTCCTCCTCAAGATCCTCTTCGTCCGAGGAAATATCCATTAGGACAACAGAGCAACGGGCAGGAGCCCGAGTAGTAGACAAAAAGGAATCCTCCTGTGGGGTGTAATACATATTAGCCCACATGTCCCTCACAGGCAGGTAAAACTCCAGCCACACAAAGGCATGGAAATCAAAAATAGAAGCATCATAGCGTCCCTACGCTAAGGACACAGTCAATTTGCCATGATATACACAACGGTCGGTCTGCACGTTGATGTGCTAGCAATCAGGACCGCCGTGAAAGTTGATCCGCATATAGCCAAAAAAACCACGGGGGTGAGACATCATCCTCGGCAACCTCGGTCTCAGTCGAGATATGGCCAGAAGCCAGAAAACTCAGAAGTTTTCTTTTCTTCCTCACAAATGTCTTCAGTAAATCATACAATAATACATAATAGCAGGATATACAATAAAGAGGTGAGATACTCGTCATTCATTACCAAATATGGCCGTAAGAAACTAAACAGCGCAAAGCGCCCACACAATACAACAGGGTAATAAACAACATAAAATCCAGGTAAAGGGCAATTTAATAATAATTTCCAAGATTTAAAGATCAATAAAAATCACAAATATATATATATATATATATATATATATATATATATATATATATATATATATATATATATATATATATATATATATATGAATACGAGAATAGCAATTAAGTAGGCATATGAGTACATGATAGAAAATATGTGACTCAAAATGCATATGTATATGGTAACAAGATCCCACATTGGGTACTGACAAATTCCTACTCCATGGAGCTAGACATAAACACTAGAGTGAATGATCAAGGAGACGTGCCAGTATCTCGTCAGCCATAAAAACAAGTGCTTCCCTTAAAAATAATATTTTTGCGCATCAAGGCTTTATACAGCGGCATTCTCACAAGATCGCGATCATAGGACAGTGTCTCGGTCCGGATCGTCGGTGTGTTGCATTGGTCTATCCCACGACGCAGAAGAGCTACCAACTGGCCACATGATGGAATACCCACACCCCGACGTCCCCAAGGTCAACAAGGACCTACACTTGTCTATTCGCACCCGCACTAAGGTGTAATTCAACTCCTAGGCAACAGAGCCTTTTAACAGTCACAGACTGAGCAATTATTTAATACATGATGACCCCATGCAATCTCATGTACATATTTACAACGATGCGTTTTCTCATCAATAAATAGTCATGCATCACCAATAAAAGCGTAACAGTTCATATTATGCCACATATGGCTCAATTAATTGTTAATGAGGTTTAGGTCCCGATCTTGGGCCCATAACGATATTGTGTTCATCTTGATGTTTCACTTTAATTAGCATCACTCATAGGATTGTCATTGATTTTCACTTTGGTTACATCTCTAATAGTATTATTTTTATGTATTACTTTAATTACTTCTTGATGACATTATTGTTATTATGGCTTACCTTAATTACCTTGTAATGACATTATTAATATAACTTGCCTTAATTACCTTTTTATGACATTATTATTGTAGCTTGCCTTAATTACTTTTTCATAATGGATCTTTATCTTTAAGGAAATTCTTTTATGGTTCTCCATCCAATTCTTAACACCTTAATAAATTCTTTTTTTTTTCTTTGATCTTGATCATAGTTCACTTATATGTTTATCTCAAATTCCTCCAACTCACACACTCATGTTCTTCTTCTTGATTAAAATTTTCTAAGCTACCAAATTAAGTCTTTGATTAATTGTTCTTATACATTATGGATTCCTAATTACCTTCTAATGTCCAATTCATCAATCCTTCATTCAAGTCACAATTTTTCACCATCTTTCTCCTCCATGGCCGTGAGCAATCATAGAGTTAGGGGTCAAAGTTTTCATTTTCTCCATTAGTCCTTGTCTACTCAAATAATACCATTCCATTAGGTTACAAAAATTTTGAACCATCAACACCCCACCAAGGGTACTTGGCCGTGAGCCTCTATGCCCAAAACAAGGGGTTTTTGTCTCAAAACCACACTTTCTAATCCAATCAAATTATTACAATATCACCAAGAATCAAATTCATCCAACAGCTAGAAGTAAAGTAATAAAATTTTAAAGAATCAAATAGAAAACGAAAAAAAATCAAAGAGTAACCCATGTTAAGGTTTCTCACAAATCCTTAAACAAACAAGTTCCCAACCACTATTTTAGGTTGAATAGAGTGGTCTTCCTCTTACCAAAGAGGTGAACACAAAAATGAGCTCCTCCTTTTTCCTTGTAGTTTCAGTTTTGTGGCTCCACAAACCCTAGGATTTTCAACCATCAAAACCAACCATTAGACATAAAAAAGAATGAATCCATGGCCACTAAAGAAGCCATGGAGCACGAAAATGAAATGAAAATAAAAGAGAAGAAAGATTGGATCTTGACCTCAAAATTAGAGGCTTTACCTTAAGAGTCAATGGAGAAAATATTGAATTTTGGAGAAACTTTGTGAATAAAAGTTGTAGAGAAGATGGAGGTGAGTGTAGAAATGTAATTAGTGAAGGGAAATGATGAAGAAATGTGGTGGAGGAGGGGCTGCCGAAATGGAGAGTGTAGAGAGAAGGAAGAGCAAAATGAAGAAGAAGAAAGTGAAGAGAGAAAAGGAAAGTTGAAAAGTGAATTAGGGTTTGATGAGTTAAGTGTGTAATAGAAACTTGGCCAATTTGGCTCCAAAATGGGCTGCCAACCGTAGCCCTAATGAAGAGTGAGAGGGAGAGTTTTGTCTTTTCCATACAATTAGAGTGGGTAGTTAGGTCATTTTAGGTCAAAGTTTCTAGAAGCTTGATTAAAATAACATTATATTTGAATTAAAGTAGATTTGTTATGACATAAAGTAGATTACATTAGGATAAAGTAATGGGATTTTTATTACATACTATTATCCAATGGATAATAGTTACAATTGACATAAGTCAGTATTAATTTATCTGACGGATGAATTTTACACAGCGTCTTATTATTTTATCTGTTAAAATTTTCTCAAAAAATGTGAAATCTCGTGAACTGTGTCCGGCTTCAGGTTTAGTACAATCCCCCTTCGACGTTTCCATAGTTCAAGGTTCTCGGAGAAAATATCTCATTTCCCTGGTTCCGCTTAGTGCGCACATAAAACGAGAAATATACTAAAATATTCAACGTTTCCGGAAAAATCTCAGAAAATTTCCAAAAATCACAAATATTATAAAATGAATATTCGTCATAAAATTTTTCAACTTTCGAAGCGCTACAGTCATTTCCAGAGTCTGCTCAATGTGCATGCAAAACGAGAAATATATTAAAATATTCTGCGATTTCAGAAAAATCTAAAATTTTTTCAGAAAATTACAAATATTATAAAATAAATATTTATCATGAAATAAATTAAATTTGGGGTGTTATACTATATCAATTAAATGATATATGACCACCATGACTCATGTTAGCTTATTCTTGGTCATGATGAATGGTATATCCAATGTAAAGAAGAGTTTGACTATATATATGAATTCATATTATGTTTTAACAGACTTATCAAACTATAAAGAAGGTAATGTCACTTAAGCCAAGTGGAAGAATGTTAGATTAAATGTATCATATAATGAGCTCATGACTTATCTTATTAGTTTAATAAGTAATTAAATTAAGTTAATGAGCTAAACTCTTATCGGGTAAAAAGGAAAGGATAATTTTGTAATTATAGTAACTATCAACTTGATGAAAGTTAGCAGTATTTAAAGAACAATTTTTGCGCAAAACTCAAGGTCTGTTCCTAGCTCAGGGTCTCTTCTTCCCTCACCATCACTAAAGTAGAAGAAGCATAAAGAAAAAAACAAATGAATAGAAAGTGAGTTTCAGGATCTCTCTAACGCTCTTGGAATACAGTTAACCAATTATTCGTGAATAAATGTTAGTATCTTCTTACATTCTTGTTTGTGGGAATCATGAATTCTAACATCCTTATGTTTGAATGGTAGTTTTCTATATTAAGATTATTAGAAATCTCACAAATTAACAGATATCAAATAGCAAATCAAGCTTTGCCATTATGTATTAATTATAAACAAAGTCAAAATGAAATTGTGTTGGATATTTTATATTAAAACAATCTTATGGTTAAGTAATTAGAATCAGAATCTAATCAATCAAGAAAAGAATCAACAATTTATTTATAATAAAATAATTATAAGAATGCCAAAAGCACAATTAATACTAGCCTAAGTCTTTAAGACTTGAGTGTCATGATATTATGTCTTATATTGAGTAAATAAGGAAGCTAATGTGATACTTAAATTATGAGGCTCTCCTACTCAATAGGCTAGTCTTTTGGGTTAGGTTCTTCTTACAGACTAAAGTCAAAATAATTGGTATTTTTATTAAGAGTTAGGAGAAAGAAAAGGCTACCTATAATTTGAATTAAGGTGCAGTAATCTTTTGATAACGCTATACCAAATATTGATAGATAGTGATTCCATCAAAATCCTTGAGGCTTTCTCACCCAATAAGTTAGTCTAACACCTGATGTGAATGGTTTGATCCTTTGTTACATTTTTTCCCTTTTAATCACATACTTACACATCCAATGAAAAAAAACTAAAATAATTGTCTTTTTTTTGGGTGCTTGATAACTCTAAAAATTACAATTATTAGTCTTCTATTTGGGTGTTAAATCAATTGCAAGTTCCTGTCTTTCTAGTGTTTCATAAGGATTTGAGCTTAAATTACATGTTATATCTTTTTACATCTTCCTAATCCAACTTGGCTAAGATTTTGTCCATTAAAGGTTAAATTTGAAAAGCTTTTAATTCCTAGCTCCATTTATGATTCAATGGTTTTATTTTGTAGGATTTCAAGGGAATAGAGCTTAGGAAAGGACTGAGCAAGGAGGATAGAAGCTTAACAGGAATGAAGAATGTAAGAGAACCAACTCCAGGAGGCAATGCCTAGGCATGTAAGATGGTGCGCCTAGGCATGGTGATAATAGCTTAACACCATGCCTAGTCTAGGCATGGTGCGCCTAGACTTGTTACATTTTTTCCATTTTAATCACGTACTTACACATCCAATGAAAAAAAAACTAAAATAATAGTCCTTTTTTTTTGTGCTTGATAACTCTAAAAATTACAATTATTAGTCTTCTATTTGGGTGTTAAATCAATTGTGAGTTCCTGTCTTTCTAGTGTTTCATAAGGATTTAAGCTTAAATTACATGTTATATCTTTTTACATCGTCCTAATCCAACTTGGCTAAGATTTTGTCCATTAAAGGTTAAATTTTAAAAGCTTTTAATTCCTAGCTCCATTTATGATTCGATGGTTTTATTTTGTAGGATTTTAAGGGAATGGAACTTATGAAAGGACTGAGCAAGGAGGATAGAAGCTTAAGAGGAATAAAGAATGTAAGAGAACCAACTCCAGGAGGCAATGTCTAGGCATGTAGGATGATGCGCTTAGGCATAATGATAATAGTTTAACAATATATATTTTTAATATTAAAACTAAACTTTATTATATTTCAATGTAAGTAATTTTGGTGATTTTGTGACTTATTAATTATTTTCTTTAAATAGATTAATTATTAAATTTTTATATTTTATGATGGTAATAAAGAAAAAATATGCTAAAAAAAATAACTAAACCAAAGTAGCGAAAGAATGATCATATTTTTTGTTGAGCCATTATGCTAATAGGCCCACAACAAATAAAAGAAAAAAAGTAAAGGAAGATTAAAAAAAATAAAACAAATAAAAACAAGTCGTGGCCCACGGCTTGACCCACGAGAGAATTAGAAATAGAAGACAGCAACGCATAACAAAAGGAGATATAAATTGAAGAGATTGGAACGGCAGCAAAGAGAGAAAATATTGGGAAGGATTGATGCACGCTGCTCGCGGGGCAAGAAAACCAAAAAGAAAAGAATTGCAACACGAGCCGCAGCAGAGTGAGAAAGCGAAGACGAGACGCACAGAATCGCACAAACGCGGTTTGAGGAGAAAATTTTCATTTTATGAATTTTTCTACTCTGTGTTTAATATTTTTATTATGAGTAATTAACTTTATTTTTTAGAATTAAGATAAAATCTTAATCTTTGTTTTAGGTGATTTAATTTTGTTTGGGATATATTTTTTTATTCTATAATTCCACAATATTAATAATTATTGATCATTAATTGTTATTCAATTTAATTTTTATTGATTGTCTTGTAGTTAATTAGTAAATTTAAATTGATATTTTTAATCACATGCCTAATTCTTGTAATCTTAGGTATGCGTTGTGCAATAGTATTCATTACTTTGAGATCTAAGAATTGAATAGTTCATGTTATGTTAAATAATTTATGTTATAATTTGAATAGTTTATGTTATTTTAGATGAATTATGTCATTAATTAGATTTCAATAATTTTTAATAGTGATCAAAGCTTGTAGCCGTAAACACTCCATAGAACAAGATTAATTCTCATTTAAGTTAAATTCATCTTTGCATTGTTAGTGGTGGATTCGAAGTCTTAAAATTGTTCTTGCATTCTAATTTGAGTTGCTTTATTATTTAATTTTAGTTTTAATTTAGCACGTAATTCATATTTTCAATTTAATTAAACAAAATAAAAATATCTTTTTTTCCCTTTAAATTAATTTAGATAGATATTATATTTTAGTTAATCATGTCACTCTCTGCAGGTACGACACCTTTATATTTGTCAAATATTACATTGATGTTGTGCACTTGCAAGTAAGGAGTAATTTTATTACTTGAAAATCTCTATCATATGACAAGATCAAACAACATTAGTTATCAGAAGAGAGAGTTAAACACCTAGGCGTTGAAGGCAAGATGCCTAGGCGTGGCATGTAGTGTTCACGGCTAGGTGTAGACAACTAACTTGAATTGTACTTGACTTCCGCACGCCTAAGCACATAACTATTGATGCCTAGGCATGTCATATGGTGCGCCTAGGTGTGGCCAACTAACTAAAATTATACTTGACTTTCACACACCTAGACATGTAACAATAGACACCTAGGCATGCAAAGTGCCCTAGGCCCAATAACTTGACCTTTTTCTTTGCCATTTTGTGACCATTAATTGGAAGGAATTCGTTTTTCACCTCAATAGCTAGAGAGAGAGGCTTTGATTGAGGGATTTTTTTTTACCTAAAGAGAGATACAACTTGAAAATTGAAGATCAAGACCTAAGAAGGAGACTCAAGCTTAAGACCATCAACCTTAATTACTACTTCTTCTCCTTTTCTTGATCTTTCTTATTCTTGAATGGATCTCTTTTTTGTGATGAGTTCTTTAATTTTAATGGATTGCTAAGTTGTAACTAGGGGCTCTTTTGGATTCCTCTATGAATTTTGCATACCATGTAGTTCCTTGATCTATGTTAATGAAATGATTTTGTTTATTCACATCTATACTTAATGCTTACAATTGCTTAATCATCAATTATTTGATTTAGGTGTTTTCAATTATCTGGACATAAGGATTTAGGAATGGGTCCATGGGTATGCATGATGCATGTTCAATTACACTTAATTACGTTGGGTGTGTTGATTAGCCAATGGGATGGACATATACTAATTGGTCATACAAAACATGTGTTTGAAACTTAATCTTAATGAGTAAATTTTAGGGTAATTCAAATAGACACATAGTGAATTGAACAAAAGACATGACTAATTGACCTAGACATAGACACTTAACTAATCTAGAGTTTTGGCTAACAAAACCAAATCATTAATGTTAATTGTTGGGAATTACAAGTATCCAAATGAAGTGGTGGGTGAAGAAGGACCCTCTAGGCCCTTTTATCATTGTTACCTCTCTAATATTGGTGTTTGTTATCTTTCTTCATCTTAGTTAGTTGTTTACTTATACTTTTCCTAATTGTTCTTCTAAATTGTATTGCTTAAGCTTGGATTTTAGTGATTGATTGATCGCTAGCATACACTATACAATCCCATAGGACAATACTCTTGACTCTCACTTTATTACTTATTAGACTCATACACTTGTGGTCACCAATAAGTTTTTGGCCCCATTACTGAGGAATGACAATATTTGTGTGCTACTTTTGATCTGATTACTAGTTTATGATTTGAGTTTTCTTTTCTTATTTTAAGGCACCCTTTCTTTTGCATGTGATAAACTAAGAGTCTTGAGCATATTTGTTTGACCCAGAGAGAGAAAGAACTTTTCAGATACATCTTAAGAAGAAAACTTAGCACACTAGGCATGTCAATATGGCGAATGAAGGGGTTCCAACCTAATCACTTTAGGACTTTGCTTCACCATAGATATAAGATGTGCATTCTAGCATGCATCGACCTACCATCCAGGCTCATAATTTTGAGATCAAACTTGTAATAATCAAAATGATTCAGTCTTACATCCAGTTTGCGGATCTCCCCCATGACACTCTCGATGCTTTTCTTGTCAATTTCCTAGAGTTGTGTGACACCTTCCACCATAATGAAGTTTCCAAGGATACCATATGTTTGTGGTTGTTTCCATTTTCTGGGACAAAACCAAGAGTTGGCTTTAATCATTGCCTTTGAACTCCATCACCACATGGGATGATCTTGCGCAAAAGTTTCTTTTTAGACTTTTTCTTTTATCCAAGATTGCAAGATTGAGGAATGACATCACCAATTTGGGGTAGTATGAGTCCAAAACTTTGTTTGAGACATAGGAATGATACAAGGATTTAATGCGGAGGTGCCTCCACCATGGAGTTCCCAAGTGGATGCAAGTGCAGCTATTCTATAATGGGTTGCTCAATCCTATTTGGTGTACCATTGACACCACAGCTGGGGGAGCTCTCATAAGCAAAATTATTGATGATGAATATAATTTATTAGAAAAAATGACTACTAATAACTATCAGTGGCCAACTGGGTTGTTGAACCCTAAGAGAGTAACCGAGATACAAGATGTTGATGCTTTCACCTCTCTTTTGGCCCAAGTAGTAACCATTATGGAGAAGTTGAATACCATAGGGGTAAACTTTATTCAAGGTCCTCCTATGCCTTATAACTTATGCGATGATCCCACTCTCTAGTGATCAATGTCTTCATGCTTTGGAAAGTGTGCAATATTTGGCTCAAAGTCACCAACCGGCTAACAATAATCTTTATCCCAACACATATAATCTGGGATGATGTAATCACCCTAACTTTGCTTAGGGAAGTAATAACCAAGGCTCATCTTCACAAGCCAAGGTGGCTTCTACTAGTCATCCCAGCTTCCAACCTCAAAATACACCACCACCTCCACCCAAGAATTCTTTTCAAGATCGAACTTCTCTTGAGAATATGTTCATACAATTCATGCAAGAGCACATGAACTTCATGCACAAGACTAATTCCCACATGGCAAAAACCAGTGCTCATTTGGCTCAAAATGATGCACTATTGCAAAGTCAAGCCGTACCTTTGAAGAGCTTGGAGACACAAGTGGGCCAACTTGATCATGCCATGAAGTCACATCTTTCGAGAAGCTTCCCTAGTGATACTAATAACAATCTCAAGGGTGAGAAAAAGGAGGATTGCAATGCCATATCTCTTAGAAGTGGTAAAGAAATTGAAAGGAACTTGAAAACAAAAATGCTCAATGAAAAGGTGATTCAAGTTAAAAAAAGATGATGTACTTGATGAAAAAGAAGTTGAAGGGAAATAAGATTTCTAAGAAGGGAAAAGGGCAAGCAAAGTGACAAGCTCCATATTCCTCCCTTACCTTTCCCCAACCACTTTTCCAAACAAAAGCTTGATGCTCAATTTCAAAAGTTTCTGGAGGTATTTAAAAAGCTTCATATCAATATTCTTTTTGTGAAGGCTTTGAAACAAATGCCAAGTTATGCCAAGTTTATAAAGGATATCTTTTCTAAGAAGAGGAGGTTATGAGACTTTGAAATTATGGCTCTTTTAAAAGAATGCAGTGCCATGCTTTAAAAAAACTTCTTCCCAAGTTGAAGGACCTCGGGGCTTCACAATCCCTTACACAATTAGGAATCAATTCTTTGGTAGAGAATTGTGTGATCTTGGTGCTAGCATCAATTTAATAACTCTCTCTATCTTTCAGCAGCTTGGTATAGGGGAATGCAAGCCTACTTCAGACACTTTTCAACTTGCCAACCATTCTTTTACTTACCCCAAAGGGATCATTGAGGATGTTTTAGTCAATGTGGACAAATTCATCTTTTTAGTCAACTTCATAATTCTTGACATGGAGGAGGACCACAATGTTCCCCTCGTTCTAGGTCGACCTTTCCTTGCCATAGGTAGGACCTTCATTGATGTACAAAAGGTTAAGTTGACCATGCAGGTATAAGATCAAGAGGTAACCTTTACCATTTTTAAAGCAATCAAGTTTCCGCATTTCTTTTACCATGTCATTTTTTATGCATTTCATGTGAACTATCCTACTGACCCCCTTGCATTATCATCGACTACATCATTTGAGCATGTAGATAGTGATAGGACTAATGTTTTTTATTATTTATATTCAGTTGATACTGCTCCTATGTTTTTCAGGTCAGTGTAGTTTGAGCCATTAAAGCTCCTTTCATCTAAAGTTGCTCTTAAGCCTTCTATTAAGAAGCCTCCAACACTTGAACTCAAGCCAATGCTAAGTCATTTGCTCTATACTTACCTTGGAGCCACATATACCTTATCTATGATTATTTCATCCTCACTCACTAATGAACAAGATGACAAGTTTCTCCATATGCTTCATAAGTACAAGAGTACAAGCTTACATTGGTCTAGAAAGAGATAATTAAATGGTTAAATGTAGGTATTATTTACCAATCTCTAATAGTCTATAGGTGAGTCTGGTCCATTATGTGCACAAGAAGGGAGGAATGATTGTGGTTCCAAATGAAAATAATGAGTTGATCCGTATTCGCACAATTACTAGATGAAGAGTGTCATGGACTATCGCAAAATCAACAAAGCCTCTATGAAGGACCATTTGCCCATTTCCATTTATAGATTAGATGCTGGATAGACTTTCTACGTACGCCTTTTATTAATTTCTTGATGGATATCTAGGCTATAATCAGATTTCCAAACCACTTTCACATGTCCCTTTAATACCTTTTCCTTTCAGCACATGCACTTCGACTTATGTAATGCTTTGGCCACTTTTCAAATGTGTATGATGGCCATTTTTACTAATATGGTTGACTAATTTCTTGAGATATTCATGGATGACTTTTCTATGTTTGGTGACTCTTTTCATGTATGCTTGATCAATTAGGCTATTGTGTTGAAGAGATGTGAATAGACTAATCTGGTTCTCAATTGAGAGAAGTGTCATTTCATGGTCACACAAGGAATTGTACTTGGCTATTGGGTTTCTAGTCATGGTATTCAAGTAGATAAGGAAAAAAATAGAGGTGATTGACAAGCTTCCACCACCTACCTTAGTCAAGGGTATTCAAAGTTTTTCTTAGACATGCTAGTATCTATCAGATGTTATCAAAGACTTCTCCAAGATAGCAAAACCATTGTATAATTTGTTGGAGAAAGATGTGCCCTTCAAATTTGATGATTCTTGCATGGGAGCCTTGTGGAGTTGAAGACATGCCTTGTTTTGACTCCCATCATCACCACACCTAATTGGAGCCTATCATTTGAGTTAATGTATGATGCAAATGATTATACAGAAGGAGTTCTATTGGGTCAAAGGAAGCAAAAGGTGTTCCACTCTATTTATTTTGCAGGTAGGACACTTACAGAAGCTTAGTTGAATTACACCACCACTGAGAATGAGCTACTTGCTATTGTTTTTGCTTTTGACAAGTTTAAGGTTGGCATCAAGTTGATTGTTTACACGAATCATTCAGCAATTAGGTACTTGGAGAGTAAAAAGGATGCCAAACCGAGGTTGATTCAATGGGTTTTGTTACTTTAGGAGTTTGGTCTTGAGATCCGGGATCGGAAGGGCATAGAGAATCAAGTGACAGATCATGTTTCTAGACTTGAGAATGAAGAATTTCATAAAGAGTTTATTGTGATTTGTGAGACATTTCCTGATGAGTAGTTGCTTGCTATATCCAATTATTTTGACCCTTGGTATTGCGAGTTTAGTGAATTTCATTGTTTTCTAGGGTGTTATCACTGCAACTTACTAGTCACCAAAGAAAGAAATTCCTTCATGATGTCTGCTTCTATGTTTGGGATGTAGCCTATCTCTTCAAACAATATGTTGATCATATGCTCAAGCATTACATTCCTATGGAGGAGACTGCTGCTATCTTAGAGCAAAGGTGTTGCAAAGCGAGTTTTATTGGCCATCATTGTTCAAGGATGCTAATTTTTGTATGTGGCAAGTTACGATAGTTACCAAAGGACAAGAAATATCTCAAAAAGACGTGAAATGCCTCTCCAACTTCTACTTGAAGTAGAATTGTTTGATGTTAGGGGGGTTGACTTTATGGGACCCTTTGTGCCATCCTTCAGTAATCTTTACATCTTTGTGGCAGTGGATTATGTATCCAAATGGATTGAAGCTTATGCCTTGCCTACCAATGATTCCAAAGTGGTGGTTAATCTATTCTAATATCTAATATAATATATAAAAGGAAGGTACATGCTTTCAAATTTTTCCATGTATCATTCCTAGTTGTCACTACATGTTCTAATTTTTTGCCATGTGGTGACTTAACCCCTTATTTTCTTGCCACTTGTCCTGCATTTATGGCATTAATAGTATAATTGTTGACCTATCAAAACACGTGTATATCACATCTACACCATTTATTCCCATGTGAAAAAAAATATATTTTTTTATATCACTCAATTACCTATAAAATTAAAAAAATAAAAGAAATTCTACCACTACATATTATGTCTTTGAACAAAATATAAGACCTTGTTATAACCGAGAAAAACTAATGAAATAAAAGACTATGTTGAAATCCAAAAATATAAATTTGTCTACTTCTTCATTGTGGTTGCTTGGTCTTCTTAACATGGGTGCGACATTACAATGCTTATGAACGACAGAATAGTACTTGCGAGTGATGCGAGAGGCTCATGACTTTGTGAAAAAATCAGCTATATATATATATATATATATATATATATATATATATATATATATATATATGAGGAGGATCAACTTACACCAACAGTGTAAGTTTTTTTTGACTTATATCCATTTTAATTTGTTAGATTCATTTTCATCTAATGGTTACTTTTAATGAAATAATATCAGTCATTAGATGAAAGTGAATCTAACGGTTGAAAATAAGTGTAAGTCAAAAAAGACTTACACTGGTGTAAGTCGATCCCCCCTCTCTCTCTCTCTATATATATATAAAGAAAAATAAAAACAGAAGAGGAACCATACTTACGAGTGGCTGCTACTGTGGTGGATGAGCAGTGACTGGTTGCGGCGGACCTCTAACAGTCTTTAGTTTGGAGTGGGAACAATTGAGCGCTTAGGGCATTCATCAAATCAATTTTGTTACTTCTGTCAGAGACCACCAATTGTCGATCTCTGTAATTGAAAAGTTTTTGCAATTAAAAGTAGTTGAAATTAGCAATTTAACTTATGCAAGCAATTAAATTGACATGTCATCATTCCATTAGGGTTTGTAATGGAACCTTAACGAAAGACCACATTGAATGACAATTTGTAAAATAAGAGATCAAATTGACAAAAATAAAATATAATAAATCAAATTTAAAAAAAGAAATAAAAATAAGTAACTAAAATACCCATTTTGCCTTATTATTTTTATTTTAATTAATTAAACAAATTCTTTACAAAGGATTCAAATTTTAAAAATTTAATTAATGAATTCAATCAAATCATAATTATCTTTAATAATTTATTTTATCAATAAATGCATATGAGATGATATTTTGGTCCTTGAATGATCTTTCTGGGCAAGCCATCCTTATCATTCAAATTTCAAATTTAATTACAAGTACAAGATCAATTGTTCAATTTTAATATTTTCTCTCATTTTCTCTTATATAATATATAATCATTCTTTCTTGTCATTTTTGAAATGACCACCTTCTTTTTTCTCGAAGACCCAGCGCCTTTCATTGTATCTTTGCTAGAGTTTCATGCTAACCTTCAATGAATCATATTTTCAATTGAAAAAAAAAAAAATTGCCACCATTTTTCTCGGGGTCTTCAAATGGCTACCTTCTTTGAGTTTTGTATTATGCAGGTATGTTTTTGTTTTATTTTTATTTGTGTGTGTTTTCCATCTCATTCTTCCTTTTCTCCATTGGTGAAATGTGGAAGAATTTGACTTGAACTCTCTGACACCTGAAAGGCCACAGCTTACAAGCTAAAATATCGAGCGGCTACGACAATGGCGATTGCAACAACATTCTTCTGTTGCATCTCCCATTCAAGCTTCCTTTCCCCCTTGTTCAGGCATTCTCCTTCCTGTCTCACCTTTTTTTTTTTTGGTTATAGTCTTAACTTCTAAGTTCTTGCTTTCCTTATGTTTCATGATTTTTGGGTTTTCGTCAATTCTTTCATCAATTTAGTTTGTTAATGTTGTATCATTTCACATTTTCATTATGTTTGTAATATAAAAAAAATGAGAAATGATTTGATTTGTAAATCAAATCTAATTAAATTTTGTGTTTAGAATGTTAAAAATAAAAAATAATTTGATTTATAAAATCTTATGAATTTTATTAATTTTGTTTTAGAAATTTCATTAAATTTAATAGGATTTGTTATAATTTGATTTGATTTAAAATGAATAGATTATTTTACCTTTAATAACCACCTCTAACCATCTCTCATAAGGATAAAAATATAAAATAATAAAATTAAATTAAATCAATTCTTATTTTAATGAGTTCTAAACACATAATTTGATTTCTAAATCAATTCACATCTCATTTTTTTTAATAAGTTTCAAATATAAAATTTGATTTCTAAACCAAATTAAATCAATTCAAATTTAATCATTTCTAATTTTAATTAATTCTAAACACTATCTTTGTTTTTGGTTGGACTTGAATTTTCCATTTGATCTAAATTCTTTTTCGCAGTTTTCTGTAAAATCATTTAGGTTGATAAAGATGGTCATGACAAAAGGAAATCAATGTCTGACATTGTGAGGGATTTTCTCTCTATTTTTTTGAAAATTATTCTCTTCTACTTTAATGAATGATTATTGATTTTAACTGTATTATCATCATTATGTGAATTAATTGATTTCATTAATGCCTTTTCTGATAAAGCTCCTCTCAATGCTGAAGAAGAGGATCATAAAATAAAATACTCAAGCCTACTCATTGTGATGTCTAAAACAAAATTTTTATCAAGGAGACAAGCTTAATATAGTACTGGTTAAACTACAAATGAAAAAATATGTGTGAAGTTTAAAAGAACTACTATTGGACAATTGGTTCAAATTTGAATAATGTATAATTTGAGGTAAATTTCTATTCTTATCATTTTAATGTTATGCGCTGCTTGAGAAAAATTAATTCTTAATTTCAATTGAAGTCGGTTCATCCATGTTATTCAATCTATCCATTGGAGTAAGAATGTTCATGCTGATATCGACCAAAGGTATATGTGTGACAAAAATTATTGGCGCATTAGCTAATAATATTTATTCAGTTATTTGCACACAAACAAAACTTCAATACATTTTGTTCAATAGTAGATGTTGACATGTATCTGAATAGGTACAAATTGGTGTTTTTTTCTTTGCGCAGCAGTAGAGCGTGCTGAAATAGGAGGGTTGGTATCTGTAAAGGCATTTCAACGCTCAAGTTAGGCTGTACACAATTATGATTTATGCTAAAAAGCATTAGTTACCTATTAGAGATGATTAAGCCTGATATTTATAGAGGTTGGATTAGGAGATACGTTCTTTTAATAATTGTAGAGGATCTCTATAAAATTGGAATGTTGACACTGCAGTTATGGGCAGTCAAAGGCGGTTATGAATGCTATTATTAAACAAGATCATGATTGACAGTTATGAATATTCATGGGATTTATCCACTGCCTAAATCTCGCAGTAATGTTACTGCTATCCAATGTCGTGGTCTGACATGCATAATACCAGGATTTCTACTGCACGCCATGAGTGAATTCCTGCTGGGATGTCAATGATGGACACCGACCGGATGCGTGTCGGGTCAACCCATGGGATAGAATCCTATATCATGGTTCACAATAGTTGCCCCTCAGCTTGACGCTTAGATAGGACAACTAAGTGTCAAGGTAATTGAGTTTGATAGGAGTAGACGACATGCGGTGGACAAAGGGATCAAAGTCAGTGTTAATGTCAGATCTCGCAATGTTTATTTCTAAAGGGCCGAGGTCTATGATACATCATAGTATGCCTCCGGGGTTAATGAGTAAGGCTGAGATCTGAGTTGGATCATTCTACTCACATCGTCATTCCGCCATCTGAGGCATGTTAGGTTGCCCCTATGTGTAGTTCACGGGGTCTTTGTTGTCCTTTCTTGCAGCCTTTATTCTACAGTTTCTAGCAATCTGAGCTTGCTAGGGAACCGTCGCTTTGATTTTATTGGGAATTTAAAACCCTTTTAAAGAGGATAGCAGTTTCATGTTGTTTCCCAACTGCTCGCTACTCTCGTGGTCAATCATAGAGGAAGCATTAAAATGCGGCCTTAAATGTGCAGTCAGTTTGCCTTCTCAGGAGTCAATCAGAATACTTTATTCCCTCTATAAATAAGGGATGTTTATAGTGGGGTTGTCATTTGTTGAGAGCCATGTTTCTTTCTGAAATATTCTTTCATTTCTTCCCCAAATTCTTTAAGGTGTTCCTTTTCCCCCAACATATTCCTTTGATGGAGGTCTTTCTTACCAATCATAATGGTTCTGTGAGGACCAAGTAGCTTCCTTATGCGGGTTGTTCAACATGCATCTAGGGGGCAGAAGCCTTTTTTTTTTCAGTTGTATGCAGAAGTGTGCAACCTTTCTGCGCTTGCTGGGAGGATTCACCATTTTTGCTGTAGTTCTTGTAATGCAAGGAAGCTTATCGCTCTCACTCCTCTGCCTTGTTGACTACAACTGAAGGTACTTGCCAAGTGCTTTGGTTTCACTGCGATGTACTGCTAGATATGCAGAATTGTGAAGCATGCTCTTGGAGTGGAACAATCTCTTGGAGTAAAGCATTATGCTGTTATTTGCTAATAGGGGAAAGATGGGTATTGGTTTCTGGAAGAACCGTGGAGGCGGTCATGGTCAATGATCATAATTATCATCATTCTCTTATTTGGCTTCCTTTCTGACTTTCTCCAGTGGACGTTATTGTATTAGGGTAGTTTATAGGCTCTTTTGTTAGGGGCTTATGATGTATGGAATGTGAATAATTTTTTTTTCCTTTTGCTTCATTTTACTTCTTTAAATGTTCTATTTTTTATTCCGTTCCCTTCTTCGAGATGAGTCCGATGCTCATCATTGTAAAAAATATACTTAATCTGGTCTTGTTTCCCCTAGCTTAATGCTTAGCTAAATATCAGTATAACTAAGTATCAAGGTAAGTTTTAATGCCCCCGAGTGATGGGATCCACGCTTTACGTGAAGCCACAGTCCGTGCTACCCCCAAAGGGTTAAGAGCTTTAATTTGGAAGCGTTAACGACTATCATTTGACATTTGTGGATGCGCCGTAGTCCAGCCAAGGTCCACGCATCAGGTGACCATATGTGAACAATCTAGGGTGTAGAAGGGGTTCGTAGAAAAAATCTGTGCTTAAACCAGCGAGGCTTACGTTACATTTGGCTTTCTAGGCAAACTATCACTTCAACTATTGTGACAGATGTATTGTCCACGTGGCGTATTCTAATAAGGAACCGCCATTAGGGTTCCAAGTAGTTTTGAGCGCCATAATGAGCACTTTTTGAAATTCAAGGTGTTAGGACAGAATTGCCTTCCAACTGTCTTATCTCTATAAATAGGGGCCGAGGATGTCTCCTCCGTACTTTTACTGTTCCTTTCCAATTTTTGGCAACTTGAGGTGATTTCCAGCAACTGTGAATGATGGAGTGACAATTGCTTTTATGTAGTTTCTAATGATTTTTAACAGTTCTTGGTGGTTAAGTACCTTTCAGTCACCCATTCTGTTCATTTCTTCAAGGTACATGTCCTTCTACCTCCTGTTTCCACTGTTTTTAGTGTCGTTTTGAGGTAGAGGGTTTTTGTCTTCTTGGTTTTGGGGTATTTCCTTTCTTTTCCTAGCAAAACGAGTAGGGATAACTGTATTTCTGGGTCCATTTAGTGGTATCACTCTGTGGAGCACCCTTTTCACTACACCATGAGCGGCGGAGGTGCCCAACTCAGGTTTAGGCCTTTGAGGGCGTGGAGGCTGGCATCCATAGTTTTGGAGATGAAGGGTGGAGGTGGAAGTGGACTTTTATGGGTTCTCTTTGTGGTCCGTCCCATCTATGTCTGAATATGTAGAGTTGAAAATTCTTGATTCTAACAACGCCTAACCGGCCTCTGTGGGTATTTCTAGGAATTCAATGGCCAAGAGATGAGTGGCAGGGCCCCGGAGACTGACAAAGGCCCCTGATATTTTCCCCTAGGAGGAGCATGTACTCTTGGGTTAGAGATGACGTTTGGGGTAGCATGTTCACATTTGGGACTCCAGAGAAAGTTGAACACCTTGCAAGCTACTTGGAGCTACAAAGAATGGTAAGCAGGACCATCAGTATCGGGTCTTGGCCCCATAACAGGATGTGAGGGTGTGTTCAGCTCGAATAGAGGGTGACCACTTCATGTTTTGGTATGAAGACCTCTTCATCCGACTGGGGCTCTGACTTTCGTTCACCGACTTTCAAATTGTCATGCTTTGTACTCTGAACGTGGCTCCGTCCCAACTTCACCCCAATAGTTGGGATTTCATCCTTGCCTTCAAATGGTTCTACAAAGTGGTCAGACATCGGTATAGAGAAAAGGCATTCTTGTATTTCTTCACTCAGTGGTCCCCTCAAGGAGAGAGGGCAATGCAAAAAAGCTAGCTCACTCTTTGGTCAAGAAGCGGACGGAAAGCCTTCGACGTCTTCCAGAATAGCTTCAAGAACTACAAGACAAAGTTATATAAACTGATGGTGGTTCATAGAGCCCGCCCATTCTTTGGTGACTGAACCATGTAGACTTGGGACACTCCTATCGAAACGATCGAGACGGAGAAGAACAAACTTAGTCCAGAGGACATCGAGTACGTAGATTTTTCAATAAATGGGTAGAGGAAGTCTGACTCATTTCAAGCAAGGATGTTCTAGACGCCACTGATGACAAAACTCTTGAGGCCATATTAGGTAGAGCGTATGCCATATTCCACCCTTGTTTTTGTTTTTGGCATTTTCCTTTCATGTCATTTCTAACTTATGTTTTTCCTATTTTATAGAAAGTATGGTGTCTGGATCATATCTTTTGCCCCTTCAAGATTTTAAAGTGAGGAAAGGAGGGGTTGAACCTTCTAATACTCCTGTACATATTGCTCTGGCTCCCACAACCTGGGATCATGCTACTGAGGCGGCTTCGGATTAGCCAGAATCTTCTACATAATCCTTTCAGAGAAAGAGAAAGGCTGTCGAAGGCAGTAAGGTTGCGGATCGTGGAAAGAGGGTGGCCATAGAGGTCGATGAAGAGGAAAAAGAAAGTTAAATTTCCCTGTTTATGGGGGACGCTGAGCTCGGATCATTCATCGATTGGCAACTTTTAGATGATGCTGTCATGAAACACATTACCTAGAGGAGCCCACATGAGATTCTGTCAAGGTTTTAGACCTTTGCACTCTAGGTCGCTTATGAAGCCCGTTGCCTTAAAAGGAGTTTGGGAGAGTATGAAAAGGAATTTGTCGAAAGGCTGAGGGCAGTCGAGGCATAAGTAGCTCAGCAACTCAAGGCCAAAGAGGATGCCAAAAATGCCTAGGAGGATGCTGCATCAAAGGTCAGTGAACTAAAGAAGAAACTGGTGGACTCCAAGTCCAAGCTCAAGAAAGAGAGCGCCAATTCTATAAAGACCATCAGCGGCCTTGAAGTTGAGATCAAAGAACTTTAAACCAGGGTGGCACAACTGGAAAAGGATAATACGGAGCTGGAGATGATCTGCACGAACATAAGTGGTGAGCAATTCCAGAACACAGTCGCTCAAGTCCAATTCCTTAACCTCGGGGTCGCCCTAGCCTTGGATGGATTGGAATCCTAGAAATTGATTCTCAACGGCTGCCTGGTATTAGCTCAAGAAGTTTAACAGACTAATCAAGCTTCTACTGTGGTCCTTTTCATCGTTGCTCATAAGGTAACTTCTGCCGAAGGGGATTGTGGAACAGTGGGCCTGGATCACTGAAGCTCAGATGATGGTGATGTCAAAGCTTAGCTTAGTTTTCTTTCCCTCCACTGTTTTCCTTTGCCCCTTACCTGGGTGTATTAAATGCTTTATTTTTGCAATCTGATGTGTTTTTCTTTTTCCATGGCTCGTGTTAGGTCCAACGCCTAAACTTTGAGCAATCAAAATTCCTGAGGATTTAGGCAAAACATCAGGTGATCCATGACCGGGGTCTTTAGTGTTAACGAACATAAGGTGATCCATAACTGAGGTCTTTAGTGTTAATGGTCTAGTTAAGAAAATCACCTAACACTTAGGAATTTTCAAATTCAAAACCAATTTAACATAAGACATCCACGGGAGGAACCTAATGGCGGACCACAGATGACGTAACCTGTGTTATTAATTAATTTCATAACCACCAAATGGCTATAGCCAAGTGTTGAGGATTTGGGCATAGGCCCATAACTCGTGACAAAAACACACAAATAGGTTTTTTGGGTTATTCCTCTTAACATGAAATCTAAGAAATCCCGAATCCTATAAGGAACGAGCTTTGGACACTCTCAAGGCGTTTCTCGACTTAAGGGTTGTTTAAATTGAAATAAACCCTTGATCCCATAAAGAACGAGCTTAGTAGACATTCTTAAGGCAGAGTCCGACTTGAGAGTCTTTAAGGCTAGAGAGCAAGTAGATGTATAAAAATAACTTCCTCATTTTATTAATTGAATGAAGGTCCGAAGACTGTACAATGTATACCTACAAATACTAGGGCAGATCAAACATAAAGCAAAATAGAAAACTAGTCCTTAAAAGGTACTTAGCTATAGTACTTTCTGAGTGTGTTCACATTCCAATAGTTTTTAATTGGCTTGCCTGCTAGTGTCTCTAAAGTGTAAGCTCCCTCGCTAGAATTGATCATGATCCGATAGGGACTTTCCCAATTTAGGGCTAACTTCCCTTGGGATGTATTCCTACCATCGATGTCCGCTCTCCAAAGTACTAGATCACTTGGCTTGAGCTTCCTTGAGACAAGTTTTAAATTATATCGAGCCGCCGCTCTCTGTTAAAGGGTGATGTCCTACCTTCTTTCTTCTAGAAGATCTAAGTCTTCTCTAATCAGTTCAGGGTTGTTGTCAGGTGAGAATTATTGGTGACACTAGTTGGGTTCCCCTATCTCCACCGGGATTATAGCCTCGCACCCATAAGTGAGTTTAAATGAGGTTTCACTTGTTGTGGAGTGAAGCGTAGTTCGGTAGGCCCAGAGGATGTGGTTAAGTTGCTCGGCCCAGTTTCCCTTAACTTTGTCTAACTTCCTTTTAATTCCTCAAATAATAACTTGGTTGGTGGCTTCAGGCCGTCCATTTGTCTTAGGATTCTCAACAGAATTGTAATGATGTTTGATTTTTAGCTCAGTAAGTAGCTCTTTGAAACCCTTATCTTTAAACTAGGTTCCGTTGTCCATCACAATAGACTCTAAAACCCCAAACCTAGTGATGATGTGATGCCAAGTGAACTTTTGGATCCTAAAAGAGGTGATTGTGACTAGGGGCTCTACTTCGATCTATTTAGTAAAATAATTCACAACCACCACTAAGTAATTCAGTTGTCCAGGTGCTTGAGGGAACAAACTCAGGATATCTATACCCCATCTGCAGAATAGCTAGAGTACAGACGTCATGAATGGTTCCTCTAGAGTAGCTTGATAATGGTCTAAGTGTTGTTGGCATTTATCACACACTTGGACATACGTGAGGGAGTCAACTTCCATTGTTAGTTAATAGTATCCGACCCTTAGTGCCTTCAAAGCTAAGGCTTTGCCCGCCAAGTAGTGTCTATAACTCCCCTCAGAGTCCTCAGCCAAGACATATTCTACTTCCTTTGGTGTGAAGCACTTGAGGAGAGGTAAAAAGAAACTACAACGATATAATTGTCCATTATGAATAGTATACCAGACCGCAATTCTGACCAGCTTTGAGGCCTCATTTGGATCATTGAGCCAGGTTTCAGATTGCAAGTACTCCATTACTGGGGTGTGTCAAGTATGCTCCACTCTATCCACTTGGAAAATGGCTGTGTCTGAGATGGAATGTTGAGCGAGGGTCTCTTGGATCATAGAGCGATTATTGCCTAGGCTCTTGGTACTGGCTAGTTTGGATAGGAGGTTTGCCCTAGAGTTCTACTCCTTGGGAATGTGCTTTATCTCGGCAGCCTGAAAGTTCTTGAGGAGCTCTTGGACTTTGGCCAAATATCTCTGAAGGAAGGGCTCCTTGGTTTGATAATCGCCCCGGATCTAGGAGGTCACAAGTTAGGAGTGGCTACAAAGTGTGATCTTCGTTGCCCCTATATCTTTGGCCATTACCAGTCTAACGATGCATGCTTTGTACTCCATCTGATTGTTTGAAATGGGAAACTCAAACTTCAGGGAGTTCTCGACTGTTACCCCTTCAGAATTTTCCAAGATCACCTCGGCACCACTTCCCTTGGGGTTCGAAGATCCATCGACGAATATGGTTCAAGAAATCCCTTTAGGGTTGTCGGGGTCCGATGTGAGTTCTTCCAAGAAGTCTGAGAGTGCTTGAGCCTTGATTGCTAGCCAGGGCTCGTATACTATTCCGAACTCAGAAAGCCCGAAGGACCAGACGATAATTCTTCCTGCTAGATTTGGCTTGTGCAGTATCTATTGGCTGGACTGGTCCGTCTTTACCACCACAAGATGATATTTAAAGTACTGCCTGAGTCTTCTGGCCGTGGTGATAAGTGCGAAGGTAACCATAGTTTTATAGTAACAGAGCTATGGGCCCTGCAACACCTTGCTCACGAAGTAGACCGACTTCTGCCCCTCCCCAGTCTCCCAGATTAGTACTGAACTTATGGCCTTTTTATGAATTGAGAGGTATAAGTATTATATCTCGTCGGGTTCCGATCTTGTCAATATAGGGGAGAGGACAGAATGTTCTTCAAAGAAGTAAAGGTATCCTCACACTTCTGAGTCCACTCAAAATCCTTCTTTTTTTTAGCAGCCTGAAGAACGGAAGAGATTTATGAGCAACTTTAGTAAGGAAATGTGTGAGGGCCGCAATCTGACTTGTCAGTTGCTGCACTTCCTTGATACTCTGTAGGCTACGTTTGTTGAGCACTGCTTGGCATTTATCTAGTTTCACCTCAATCCCACCGTGAGTTAGCATGAAGCCTAGGAATTTACTTACTTGGACCCTAAAGGCGCACTTCTCTGGATCAAGCCTCATATTATGCTTCTAGAGTTGCACAAATACCTTTTCGAGGTCCGCAATGTGTGAACTGGCCTGATGGGTCTTCACTATCATGTCATCAATATATACTTCCAACATTTTTCCCACTTAGCCCTCAAAGACCTTATTCATCATTCTCTGATAGGTGGCTCCTGTGTTTTTTAGTCCAAAGGATATAACCCTATAGCAGTAGCTCGCCATGTCGGTGATGAAAGCGATCTTGTCTTCATCTCCAGAGTACATTAGAATCTGATTGTACTTGGAGTATGCGTCCATGAAAGACAACAAACAAAAATCGGAGGAACTGTCAACTAGTTTATCTATGTTGAGGAGCAGATATGGATCCTTAGGGCAGGCTTTGTTTAAGTCCGTGTAATTCATGCTCATCCTCTACTTCCCATTGGATTTCTTTACCAAGACCATGCTCATCCTCCGCGCCATGATCTGATCCCCCTTGACCGTGACGACCTCATTGCTCTTGCTGAGGAATTTCATTGCCAAGTAGGTGGTAGATACCATGGTGCCAAGTGGATTCAGAGTTGGACAACCCAAGATAATGTTATATGCTGAGGGGCAGTCCACGACCAGAAACTTAACCTTGACAATTCTAAAGAGCTTAGTGCTTCCAAGGGTCAAGTAAGTCTTAAAATAACCTTCTAGAGTGATCTTTTCACCAGTAAAACTAGTAAGCTTGCCATTATAGGGAACCAACTTTGAGCGAGGAACTTCTAACTTTTGGTCCAAGTTCATGAACATAATAACAATTGAGCTCCCTTGGTCAACAAAGATGCGTTGGGCCCCGACATTAGATATTATTCCTGAGATAACCAGCGGGTCATCATGATCTGGGATAATTCCACCGTAATCTTCGCCTGAAAAAGAGATGGGGGTGCCTTCTGATCTCCGGCTCGTGATTTGGGTGAAGAATGGGGTACGCTCAACACCGCCATCCTGAGCGCTTTCTTCTAGGCATCATTGGATGACCTACACCAGCAAAACCACCAGCAATAGTGTGTATAGTTTGGTTGGGCTGGGAACAATGGTCGTCAATGTCTTCAGAAAGAGCGTCCTGATTTCGGTCCTACCGATTGTCAATATCAAGACGAGGTGGACTATGGGGTCTTCTCCTAGGACTCCAGGTCCTTCTTTTTTGGGTCAGGAGTAACACCTCAAATTTCTGTATCTCTTAAACAGTAATTTTGACAGTTAACAGAATTTTACTGCTTAGAAATTTCTATGCACTGTAAAATTATTTTGTTTATTCCGTTAGCGTATTTGATCATTTTGAGTGATTTACTCCGTGTCAGGAAAATAAAATTTTTAGGCCGGGAAAAATTTTACGTAATTTAATTTTTACTGTTAGGTAATTATTTTACGTAATTTGATTTGATATTTGTGCATTTTATAATTTTTATGATTTTTGTGGATGATTATGAAATTTTTTTACTGTTTGTGGGCCCAAGTGGCCATACGTGGGCCCAGGTGGGTCTCACAAAGCAAAAATTTTTCTATGCATAGAAAAATTTGTACTGTTGAGACGGAGACAGGGGATCTTACTAAACCTGAATCCGGAAACAGTTTTAGAAAATTTCTTGTACTGTGTTTTGTACTGTATTTATTTATCGGATAATAAAAATACAGTAAATATATTCTTTCGTGGGGTTTTAGCAGATAAAAATATAAATTATATTGCTTAAGTCAACATTGGTGGTTTGGATATCCACCATTGATTTAATTAATGATGGAGACTTGATCTTGATTTAATCAACGGTGTAGGATAAGTTTAATAAAATGGCTATGACCATTTATAACCATTGGATTTGGATTTAATCAATGGTAGAGATTTGGTCTCAAAAAGTGACAAAGACCATTTATAACCATTGGATTTAGAAGTGATCAAGGGTGGAGAATTGGTCTTGTAAAGTAACAAGGACCATTTATGACCATTGGATGAAGATTTAATTAATGGTGAAGATTTAGTCTTAAAAAGTGGCAAAGACTAATTATGACCCTTGGATTAAAAGTAAGAAGGAGTAATCTTAACCCTTAATTTTTGGAGACACATCTAATGGCTTAGATTTAAAGGAGAAAGATCCAATGGCCTAGATTAAGTCTTCTAAAATCAAAAGTCTACCTAAATCCTAACCATTGAATTAATCAATGGCTAGAAATGCTCCAAATGGTGGCTAATTATTATGTCAAATAATTAAATGCACAAGGAGAAGCATGCATGGAAGGGGATGGTTTTGGATTGTTTAGGAGACAAAGAAAAAAAACTTTGTGACCATTTATTACATGTCATGGTCAATGGTGTATCATTATTGATCATTATTGATCAATTTGCATTCAAGGAGAATGCATGAAGGGGGGGCACAGTTTTGGTCTGATTTTGGGAGCTTTGAAGACCATTATTAGCTATCTTGGTCATTATTGATCATTCTTGATCATCTTTGTCTCTTCCAAAAGCAAAAACTCATCAAACTTTTCTCTCCACCTCTCCTCCAAGCAAGTTTCGGCCATGACCATCAAGAACACCCTCCATCACTCAAAATTTTTATACAACTTGATTTTCTAAACCTAAACACCATTCTAAGAACATCTCTAGTTATGAGTTTTTCCAAAATCATTCATCTTGGACTTCAAATCCAAGCTTCAAATTTCTATCAAAAATCAAAAATTCCATCTTTGTGCTTCAAGAGAAACCATTCAGTCAAGACCCCTAAAACCACTCTCCAATCTCTTTTAATTTCATCCAACCATAGATCTTGAATCTACATGATATTCTAAACAACTTTCATGTTGGAGACTTTCTCTAAATCATTCATCTTCATGGACTTTCTTCAAGATTAAAGTTATGGGGTATTTATGATGAAGTGTAAGGAAACTTCATTTCTTCTCTCTTTTTCATAATCTAAACCATGTTTGATCCATGGTTTTCTTAATCAAGCTAAGTATACTAATTTTTATGTATTTTGTTTTGTATTTAAGAAACCCTTGATGGTGAAGGACTTGGAAAAAGAAGCAAATCAAGAAGCTTTTGAGGATCTTCAAGAGGTAAGAGGGAGATCCATCTCACCAACCAATCATGGTGGTGAGAGATGGTCTTATATTTGATGGATGTTGAATCCATGTGAGGATTCATATCCATGGTCATGTAATAATTTATATGGGTTTATGAGCTTTGATTAATTGCCTATGCTTAATATGCTTTGCATGAATTTATGATTTTGATAGTATGCTTATATTATGCATAATGATAATATGGCATGCTTTTGATATATATATATATATGATGTGTATGTATGTGTATGCCATGATTTGATGATGAAAAGAAAATTAATTTTGGTCCCAATGGCCAAGGAAGAGCTACGGTTTTGATGCCCTTGATTAGGATTCATGTTGAAAATTTTTCAAGAACAAGGAAATTGATTTGTTTAATGAAAATTATGAAGTGGAGAAAAATGAATTTTCTTGGTTCTAAAGGCTATGGAATTTTTGGCCAAGACACCTCAACATAGGTGTTTATAACTTAAGATTTTCATGAAAGATTAAAAATTGGATTGATTTGAAGAGTATGGAAAATAAACAAAGAATATGTTTTTTTTTTCAAGGGAACAAGAACATGGTTTTGAAGGATTTTTATTGATTTATTTTGTGTAAAAAGATCCTAAGTGTTTTTCTAAATATGAGTTTTGAATGAAACGGGCAAACGTTGATTTTAAGCATTTGCAAAGAAAGAGAAAAAGAATTTGCAAAGAAAGTGAAAATGAATTTGAACAAATGGGTTTGGTTTTTATGACCATGAATCACATGATTTTGAAAACAAAATTTTAATAGTTTTGTTTGTGTAAAACCATATCAATTTAGAAGGAAAAAATATTTGATGGTTTCAATAGTCATATCCACGTTTTTTTTTAAAGGCTGGTAATGCCTTGATTTTTTTTATGAACAATGTGATTTTTAAAGTGGAAACGTAAATTGATTTAATACAAGGAGTTTGGAAAGGGAATCAAAGTGTTTTATCACTTGAGAAAATTTTGTAAACGAAAGACAAAGAGAGGTAGAAAATGTTTTAACTCCAATTTATTTTGAAGAGAATTGATTTTAAAATTGATTTGAGAAAAATGGAGAATATAATGGTGATTTGAGAATTTACTAACGTATAACTTATTTTCAAGTTTTGGAGTACGTTAGGAAAATTTAATGAAAAAGTGAGTTTGTGAATTATTTTCTGAAAAGAATTTCTTGAGTAAAGAATTGTGGAAAAAGATTTTCGAGGGTAAGAAAATATATTAAATGAAGTATAAAGTTATATTATTTTGAGAAAAGTTAAAAAAGAATTTTTAAAGGTCAAGAAATATTTTCGTAATGAAATTGTGGTGAAAAATTATTTACGTATCTTAAAAACGTGATTTTTAAGTTACGTGATATGAAAAAATATTTCTATGTGATTTTAAATACGTTGAAATATTTATACGCGATTTGAATTACGTTTAAATATTTTATGTGATTTGAACTACTGTTAATAAATCACTACGTGATTGAATAGCGATAGAATATTTTTATGCGATTGTGAAAATGGAGGAAAATTGTTATGAGATTTGGAAAGTGTTTTAAATATTTTGAAAATGATGGAAAATGATTTACGCGACTTAAAAGAATGATTTTTAAGTTACGCGATTTTGAAACAGTGAAAAAATACTATACGATTTGAGAAACGTATATTTTTACACGATTGAGAAAAATGTTAAAAAATTTGTACGTGGTTTAAAAGTACAATGAAGAAGAGTTTGCGGTATTTTGAAAATGTAATGTAAATGTTACGAAATTTTGTAAACGTAACAGTAATGTTACGGTATTGTGAAAATGTAATAAAAATATTTTGGAATTTTAAAAACGTAACAAAAGTGTTACGGTATTTTGAAAACGCAATGAAGTGTTGTGAAATTGTGAAAATGTAAACGGGAATGTTGCATAATTTTGTGAAAACACGACAACAATGATATTTTATAACTATGAAAACATGATAAGATGATTTTGTTATTAAAAAATACAGTATGATTACTGTTGAACCAGTGTCCATACACTGTTTGTGAAAACGAGTTTTGCCTGTTATTGGCACGTGGTGCATTTTAGATGCATTGGAAAAAAAAATATATCTATGCGTTGAGGTATATGATTTAATTGAACAAATGAATTTGAAAAGAATGGCCCTTGTGGTTGGACTTGCACTGATATATTCGTGCATTGTATAAACTATATCTGAGAAATTATGAGATATACTTGTGATTGGTATTTGGTGTATTATTCATGCATTGGAATGGTTCGATGAGGACTGGATATAGCTGATTGCCTAGGAGAAACACACCTCTTGAGTGGGTGCGATATGCGTAGTGTAAGTTACTTGTTGACCTTGGGGGCATCGGGGTGCGGGTTGCATACACGGGTGGTTGGTCGCGCTTCTTCCCGTAGGTTAGACCGATGCAACACACCTATGATTCTGACCGAGACACTATTCTTAATTAAGATCTGATAAAGACTGTCGTGTATGTGCTAGATGTGCAAAAATTGAAATGAGAATTAAAGCACGTGGTTTGAGGCACGTGGTACCGGCAGGTCTTTTCGATCATTTCTTCGACCTGAGTCTTAGCTCCATAGAGTAGGAAATCGAGTCTTGTGTATATGCATAATCTGAACACTTATATCTGTATCATATATTAATTGAGAAATATTGGCTATGACAATTGTTTTGGATACTTGGATGATGATGATGATAATCATGTTGATGACATTATTGTGATTATTGTGTGATGATAATAATGTTAATGGTATGATGATGATGGTTGATTAATGTTGAGTGCATTATTAGAATTCGGTATGATATATCCGTATGATATGTTGTTTGTGTTATCTCCGTGGCACGCCATGTATGCTTGAGTACCGATGTAGGTGATCTCACCTCTTTGTTATGTTGTTTTGCTGTGTGTGTACTGTTAAAATTAAATAATAGAAGGATTGAGTTGTCTTAGACATAACGTGCAATGAATACTCTGAGATGGGTGACAACAATAAGGAGTGGACATTCAGGACTCGAAGGTGTGCAGTGTTGACAAAGAACAGATGTAGAACAGATGTCTGATGCAACAAGATGGATACACAACAAAATAAGTATGTTAAGTTTTAACGTTAGTGTTATACCGTGCTATTAAGTAGAACCTGTCATAGGGTTACTACTGTTAGAAAAAAAAAGAGTCTGTTAGTTTTATATTTCTCTTCAAATTGTTAAATATTAATTGGTGTCAATGTTGTATATGAATCAGTTTCAATATATTTTTCAGTATTACTTATAAATTACAGTAAGTTTATATTTCAGCAAGAAAGAAATTTTTTTAAACCCACGTTTTTAACTCAAACCTTTTATGAAAACATTTTCAGATTATGAGTCGGAAGTCAGACATGTGATACCCTAGGGAGGGTGTTACATTAGTTGGTATTAGAGCACGGTTTGAGTCTTTTGGAGTTTGTGGTTAGGTCTGTTTTGCTTGTGTTGTGTTCTCTGTGTTATTGATTTTCCGAAAGGAAACAATGTTGTTTATAATGGATATCAGATCCATTATATTTCGATTCGCTCGTCTCTGAGGGAAAAAAAAAGAAATGGCTCGGGATAGTTGTACTTGTGTGGAAGTGGAACATGTTACTAGTAATGCAGTTGCAGTTACGAGAACAACAGGAGCAACGTGGAAGGATAACTGCAGGAACAAAGGACCGCTGTTCAGTGGGAAAGAAATAGAAGTTGAGGTTCAGGATCTGATGGAAGAGAATCAGTCTTGGAATATAAGATTTCGTAATTTTGGAACCCGATATTTTTAAGGATATTTGGAAAGTGATTAATTTCAACGGAAGATGTATTTACAACCATTGAGGAAACCAAAGGCAGTAACTAATGTGAAAGAAGGTACTTATTGAAGGAATGTACGTCAAGAAAACAAACGTTTATTTGAAATGGTTACATCTGGTTTCCATTTTATTTTGATTCGTCCATCTTTGAAGAAAAGAAATGACTCGTGATAGACGTACGCGTGTGAAAGCGACACATAATGGTGGTGATATGACTGCAACTTTGGAAGTAATACAAACAGTGGCTGAAGCAATTATACAGCAAACTCAGAGGATTGTTCCGCAGCAAGAATTGATTTCTTAAGCTAATATTTTGTTAGAATTAAATTAATCTCAGGATGAGAGACCCTGTAACGTTGGACTATATTGGTTACGAAAAAGGGGAAATCGTAAGGTCATGCGATTCCAACAGAAAACGTACTTGCAATCACCAAGAAGTCAACGACAACAACAATCTTGTGGAGAAAGTACTAGTAATGACAGGTTTAGTTTGACTGTGACATCTGCACCGAAATGTAAGAAGTGTGGAAAGGGGCACTTAACGAAAGATTGTACATTAAGGAAATGATTTATTTTAAGTGCGGGAAGTTTGGAACACTGACGAGCGCCGAACTCAGTCAAAATTATAACCGAAGTTATTACCTAAGCTTGTAGCACAGTGACAACACCGGATCGTCTCCTCAAGGATCGTAGATGTAATTTAATCAAATCAAGTGAAAGTTAGCAAAGGGGGGTTTGACAGTTTAATATCGTACTTAACAAAATTAACGGAAGAAATGACAATTAAAGAGTAGTCAATTTAGAAACCTATCCAAGATTGGGTGGATTCAATCATAGACCCTTCATAAAACACTTGAAGCGCAATTGAATTGTTAATTTGGATCTAACCGAGATCTCTGCATCAAATCCAGAATTCATACTAGACGATCGTCTAGAATTCAATTAACAAGTGATAAACACAAATCCGCAATCACATCATTCATGAAAATCTATGTTAATTTCAAGTACCGAATTCAATTAACTTAGGCACAAATTAGTAACCTAACCTCTTCAATTATGTGATTAGTTTAGATCAATCAGTTCTAAGTTTCATCACAAATCTCAATCTTCATTTATGTGATTAGTTTAGATCAATCAGTTCTAAGTTTCATCACAAATCTCAATCTTAAACCAAGATCAATCAGATCAACATAAATAGAATCACCATTCATGCATTCAAGATCAAGAAGAAGAAAAAGAAGAAGAAAGAGGAATTCAATTACAAATCAAATATAATACATAACCAAGGTCTCAAGAATCCAAACCACAATCTCTTCAAGAGTTCTAAATTGACCCAAAGTAGCTTAGCCCTCCATTACCATGAAGGGGAGCATCAAAATATACAAAACTATGAGAAACTATGAAGAAGTAAGAAGAAACTTAGAGAGAAATGAAGGAGAATTCATCTTGTTCATGATAAATGGTGCCTTTTATAGAAGTCTAAGGTAACAAAATGACAAAGGGAAGTGGGTGGATGAGTGGGTGAGTGAGTGGAGTGTTTGAGTGGATGGATTAGTGGGTTGGTTTAGTGGGTTGGTTTAGTGGATTGGTTTAGTGGATGAGTGAGTGGAATGGTTGAGTGGTTGAATTAGTGAAAAATGCCAAAGGACTTTTGGTGAGTGGGAAATTATGGACATGAATGGGTGAGTGGATGGATGAGTGGATGGATTAGTGGATGAGTGGGTGGAGTGGTTAAGTGGTTGGATTAGTGTATGAGTGGATGAGTGGGTGAGTTAGTGGATGAGTGGATGAGTGGATGAGTGGATTATGAGTGGATTATGAGTGGATTAGTGGATGGATGAGTGGGTGGTTGAGGACGAAAATTTCGTGTCTGACTTGGAAGCCAAAAACGACCCACTATACTTCAGAACCACGAAAAGTGTTCTTCATAAAAGTTGTAGATCCTTGTCTTGGCTATAAAATGGATAGCTTGTTCGTCCAATTTGGCTTCCTTAAGCCCAAGATATGTCCCAAATACCGTAGGTTGCTCAAACCCAACTTCAGCACCTCTGTTCCGACTTGCAAGCTCAAAATGACCTACTAGACTTCTTTTTCTCAAAATGTGTTCTTCATGAAAGTTGTTTATTTGGATCTTGACTATCCACTGTACAAATTTCAGCCCATCTCCATTATTACATCTTGAGATATGATTTTATGAGTGCACATTGTTCGGATTCTACTGACAGAACCCGTATTCTGACTTCCATGTAAACTTAGGTCCCTTAGACATCTGAATCGGACTTCGAGCTCTTCATCAAAGTTGTAGAGCTTCCTCTTAGCTTTCCTACAAGGTAAAATTCATGTTCATCAGATATTAGGAACTCAAGTTATGGCCAAAATACAGAAACAGTGTCAAATCTCAATAATGCTGAAAATATTCAATTAGGACCAATTTGAGCTCAAACTCACAAAATCATACCAAACTCAATCAATTAAGAATATGGAGAGTGTAAATGACTAAACATAAGGGTTTCTTAATGAATAAAATATGTGATTATCAAATTCCCCCACACTTAGCTTTTTGCACTCCTGGGCAAGACTCAAGACCAAAATTTTACAATCAAGAAGAACAACCAAAGGTTCAAGGGATCAAAACATTCATGAGTTAACAATTCTCCACATCTCAAACCAACAAACAAGGTATCTTCAACATGAATCGAGAATGATAGATCTTCACAAGATTCCCTCTCAATCTCTCAAGTGTTTAAAGGGTAGGTATTTCACTCAATTCAACCCATGAAAATTGCACTACCATAAGCTTGCTTATCTTCTACTTCTCCACTACTCAAAACACATGCACACACAAATCATGAGGACTTTATTCAAGGTTGTAGTGAGGTCAAGGTAACAGGAGAGGATAAAATGGATATGAGAAGATAAATACTAAAGAGAATAAAAGCAAATGAGAGTGAGTTCAAATAACAAGCATAAAAGTTCATCCCAACTCTAGTGTATATCCCTTTACATATTCATTTCCCAATCCTTTTTTTTTTTTTTTTTTAAACACTTGGTTTTTTTTACTCTTTTTTTTTTTTTTTTTTTTTTTTTCTTTTTCTTTTATATATATGAGCATAACTATATACATACATTTTTTTTTCTTTTTGGGCACTCTTTTCTTTTTGGGCACTTTTTTCTTTTTCAACAACCATTTTGTACATACACCCCCACACTTGTTCAAAAACTCATCCATTAACCAAGCTAATGTTCTTTTATTCCCTAAGGTAAAGTAAGAACACGATTTCTCATTTAAGGCACATAATGAGCTAGAAACAAGGAATGGTCAAATAAGCTCAAAGGGGTTAAGCAAAGGAAAATATACAAGGTTGGCAAGAATCAGAGAATTTTCAAGAAGTCAAAAGAGTGCTTGATATCATATTGAAAACAAGGTTGGCTATTTGGTTAAACTAGCTAATTAAGAAAGAGGGCCTCAATCATGTTCATACGTGCAAGTGAAATGTAGCCTCAAAAAGAATCAAAGCAAGTTCTAGAGTGATCATTAACATGAGTGAAAATCACACAAGAAAGAAGAGAATGACATAAATGTTAAATCCATCCATTAGGCTCAAAATCTCACAAGGTATGCATCCATCAAACTCAATTCATCAATTCAATCATCCATCTCCAAGCATATCAGTTCAAGAAAGGAGAAAAGTTATTCAATCATGCAATGAACCCTTTCATTTTTTTTTTAACAAAAAAGAAACTTGCTAAAATCTCTCCCCCACACTTAATATAGACATTGTCCTCAATGTGAAAGTGATAAATAAAACAGAAAGAAAAGAGCAACACAACCTGATGAGGAGTGAATCAACGCCAAGCGTAAAAGAAGCACACCGTCGCTAAAAAAAGCACAAGAAAACGTTAGTACTTCCACAATTTAATACTAATTAATTACGCATCGACCCCATTAAAGAGAAAGTGTCGGATCGGGCTTTTGTTTCTTGTTACTTCAAATTTTTTTTAATAAAATTCATTAAAGAGAAAGTGTCGGATCGGGCTTTTGCTTGTTACTTCCTTTGCTCGCTTGTTGACCAATCTATTCGAGCTAATACCTTATCGGTACATACTCAAAAGCTTCTAATTTATCAATGAGCTCATCAATAGTGGAGGCAGAGATAAGAAGTTGTCTTGCCGAAGGAGTGATAAATTTGTTCCATGACTTTGTCAAGAAAAAATAACAAAAGATCAAAGAAATTATTAACATTCAACAAACCAATGGGTTTATGGTGGATGTTCAGTTCAGCCCAAGAGACAATTTGAAAAATCTCTTCCAAAGTACCAAAACCACCAGGTAAGACAAGAAATGCATCAGAATTGTCAACCATTGTTTTCATTCGTCTATGTATAGATGTTACCTGAATTTCTTCTCCAATTGTCCTTCCAGTGATGTTATTTTCAGCTAAAGGTTTAGGAATAACACCTAAAACCTGACTGCCTCCTAAAAAGGCAGCAAGTGATATAGCCCCCATTAACCCATGACAACCTCCCCCATATACAAGATGAATATTCCTCGCAGCAAGTGATCGACCAAGAGTGCTAGCTGCGTTTACAAATTCTAATCCCTTCCCATAACTCGACCCACAAAAAACACAGACATTTTTGAGGTTACGAATAGGAGGTCCCATTCTATACTTTTCCTCCCTTTGAGTGTTTCTTAGTTGAAGGAAAATGGAGAAAATGGAGTGTTTAAATAGGAAAAAGAATGGAAAGGGGAATAATTGCACCTATGAGGGTAGGTTGGCTGTTGTCAGAAAAGGTTGAAATTAAGAAATACAAATTTTTTTTTTTTTTTTTTTTTTTTTTTTTTTTTTTTTGACTTCAAGAAAACCATCAAGGTAAAGAAGTCTAGAAACCCCGAAGGACCCCTGCTCAAAGGATCGTCTGTACAAAAGATCAAAATACAACAAAATGATACAAAGATAAAAGAAATAGAAAATGATGACATACTGTATGTACAGTTTCCATGGCGTATCTTTATCTTGCTGGCGTCATGAGTGCAGATAGACATCACGTCCCTTTTTTTTTTCTTTTTTTTTTGAAATTGTTAGAAAAACTTGATGAAAAATGAGTGTATACTTACTTAAGATTGGGATGGAGGTAGTCTGCTCTTTCGGCTTTGTGCCAAAGCATTGTTGACCAGTATTCGATCCATTCAAGACCAGCAGTAACATAGGGCTCCCAAAAGGGACAAGTGGCCATAATACGATTGGCCGCCTCACATGTGGAATACAATCTACCTTCTTTGTTTTTCAATTAAGAAGGTTGGATCAGATGCATACATTTCCCCATTCACGGTGTGTGTTACCAAAGCCAACCCTAAGAAGTATACATTTTTTTTATTTTTTTGTTTTTTTTTTTTTTTTTTTTTGTTTTTTTTTTTTTTTTTTTTTTTTTTTTTTTTTTTTTTTTTTTTTTTTTAGAGATGACATGAAGAAGAAGAAGAAGATGATATGTACAGATTGTTTGTGGATATGGCTCACATCTCGCCTCGGTTTAACGTCCAGGAACGGCTTAAACGTCTTCTATGAGTAGAGGATAAGCTTCCCATCCAATTTTCTTAAAAATTGGCAAACAGGTCTTTTAGAGTCGATTCCCAAGATTGTAGCGTTGTTCTTCATCCTTGAAGAGATTCCACAAATTAAGAATTTCACCCCGCATCAATCCATAAGAACGCGTCTCAAGAGTCAATAAGATATCATCTAATGACTCCTTACTCAGTCCATTCTTAATGAAGGATTTATTTGCGGAAATCATCCCCAAAGAACGTCATTGTCTGTTACAATTCCATCGTCCACATTTGTAACAGACTTGTAACCTTTTTGCTCTTCTCCTTTTAGAATATGAACTTCTTCCAAGACCTGGCATGTATGAGTCAAATGAAGTTGAAGACTCACCTGCTAGTCGGACCTTCGCTTCAATTATCCATCGTACATCTTCTGGCATACCTTTGTGCATTAACAGTCTCAATCTTTCACATCGAACTTTGTAGATTTTTCTCAGAGCATTTTGAGGAAGAGAAGGAAAATGTTTTCTCAGGTTTGAAAGAATGACATCCATTTTGAAGGAGAAGAAGGATTCAGTTATTTTGGGAAACTGAAAAATAAACCGACTTGAGAGTCACGGAGTACCGTATCCGCCACTTAACCGGCAACACAAAGAACTCAAGAACTTAGTTTTCCAGGAATGGTTGAGTCTTTGTCCATTAACTTTAAGCGCATTACCATTCCTAGGATCCTCAATATCTTCGGCCCCAGAGGATACACGTGTTTGACAGCAAAAGAACCGCGCCACCTAGATCTCAATTTTTCAAGGAGTAGGTGCATATGATAATCTCAAAGCAGAACCTTTTTGACCAATTTCCGCAACTTTTGCAAAAGGTGTAACAGACCTTGAATAAAGTGGGTCAATAAAATTCATACTGCAAGATTTTCGCTGTTGTTGTCGTTGAAGAAAAAGTGACCTCCACTTGCTTCCGAGTGACAAAATTGAATGGCACTACCTTCCTCATTGTCGGGCATACAAATGTTGTTTTTTTTTTTCTTTTTTTTTTTTTTTTTTTTTTTTTTTTTTTTTTTTTTTTCTTTTTTTTTTTATTCATAATGCGGATGGAGAAGGTTCATCACCTCCACTTCGCATTCTACTGGAAGTTCATGATATCTTGTTTGAGGCGGTGTCCATTGGTCTTATTAAGTGAGGTTGGTGAAAAGACTCCACCAGGATCCCATTGGTTGAAACGTGATGACCAGGTTATGATTGACACAACATGATAGCTTCCACTACGGTCCCATTGGTTGAAGTGTAACGACCAAGTGAAGCTTGAAGCATAAGGGTTCACATTGGGGTCCCATTGGTCTTTCTTAACTTCACCAATGGCATGCAATACGTGTAATTTTGCAATCCTGCTTTTATTGATAATGTTGGACCATGGCCTAAAAACAAAATCCATTTCAGTAGTTACTAGCATCTGCTGACTCTCCTCCTTCTTTGAAAATTCCTCAATGGCCTTCAACTCCACCTTCCTATGTGTTTCAGATTCTGCAATTGCATTGTTGATAGACCCTTCAATATCATTAGATGTTGCGTAAACAGAATCATCAGCTTTCAAATATGCAGAAATCTCAGCACACATAACACATTTTATATCACCGTCACAATCAGTACATGAGTTGCAATTGATAGAATCATCAAAACCAATTAAATCAGGAAATTCAGCACACAACTCATCATGAGTTTCCTCAACTAAATCTGCAGGTAAATCAATATGACAATTAGAATGCAGGGAGTTGGGAATTGTTTGGGAAGAGAGTTGGTCTGACTCTTGACTTCTCAGTTCATTAATAGTGGTTGTCATCTGCTCAATTTGGGTTGTTAAATCTGAATAGTGGCAGTGAAACTCTTTGGAACTCAATTTGGGTTTTCATCAAGTCCTCCCATGAAGGCTCAAGTTTTGTGGTTGATGGACTTGTTATCTATTTGGAATGGCTGCTCATATTGAAATGATTGTTCTTTGTAGTGATGCCGTATCGCCATATCCCAGATCCGGATAGTATTCCCGCCTAGGGTTGTATGTGTTGAAGAAGGGGTCATAACTCTGTTCTTCTTCTTTGAACTGTGGTTCATCGGAAAATAACCATGGCTTTCTTGCAACAAATTGATCTGGAAAAACAAAACTACCATCTTGAAGTGTAGGGCATGCATATGTGGGGTGAGATGAACAAAAACAAATGTTACATACAAGTGTAGCTTCCCGCATGGTAATTGTTGTCTCACTACTATATGTCTTACCAAAGAAGTCAACTCCTCAAGTTTTGACTCCATTATGCATGGTCCATTGTTAGAAAAGTTAATAAAAAGCAAAGGTTAGTAAAAACACTTAAAATGAAAAGATTACACTTACTAATCCCCAAGAACGGCGCCAAAATTCGACGAGCGCCGAACTCGGTCAAAATTATAACCGAAGTTATTACCTAAGCTTGTAGCACAAAGTGACAACACCGGATCGTCTCCTCAAGGATCGTAGATGTAATTTAATCAAATCAAGTGAAAGTTAGCAAAGGGGGTTTGACAGTTTAATATCGTACTTAACAAAATTAACGGAAGAAATGACAATTAAAGAGTAGTCAATTTAGAAACCTATCCAAGATTGGGTGGATTCAATCATAGACCCTTCATAAAACACTTGAAGCGCAATTGAATTGTTAATTTGGATCTAACCGAGATCTCTGCATCAAATCCAGAATTCATACTAGACGATCGTCTAGAATTCAATTAACAAGTGATAAACACAAATCCGCAATCACATCATTCATGAAAATCTATGTTAATTTCAAGTACCGAATTCAATTAACTTAGGCACAAATTAGTAACCTAACCTCTTCAATTATGTGATTAGTTTAGATCAATCAGTTCTAAGTTTCATCACAAATCTCAATCTTCATTTATGTGATTAGTTTAGATCAATCAGTTCTAAGTTTCATCACAAATCTCAATCTTAAACCAAGATCAATCAGATCAACATAAATAGAATCACCATTCATGCATTCAAGATCAAGAAGAAGAAAAAGAAGAAGAAAGAGGAATTCAATTACAAATCAAATATAATACATAACCAAGGTCTCAAGAATCCAAACCACAATCTCTTCAAGAGTTCTAAATTGACCCAAAGTAGCTTAGCCCTCCATTACCATGAAGGGGAGCATCAAAATATACAAAACTATGAGAAACTATGAAGAAGTAAGAAGAAACTTAGAGAGAAATGAAGGAGAATTCATCTTGTTCATGATAAATGGTGCCTTTTATAGAAGTCTAAGGTAACAAAATGACAAAGGGAAGTGGGTGGATGAGTGGGTGAGTGAGTGGAGTGTTTGAGTGGATGGATTAGTGGGTTGGTTTAGTGGGTTGGTTTAGTGGATTGGTTTAGTGGATGAGTGAGTGGAATGGTTGAGTGGTTGAATTAGTGAAAAATGCCAAAGGACTTTTGGTGAGTGGGAAATTATGGACATGAATGGGTGAGTGGATGGATGAGTGGATGGATTAGTGGATGAGTGGGTGGAGTGGTTAAGTGGTTGGATTAGTGTATGAGTGGATGAGTGGGTGAGTTAGTGGATGAGTGGATGAGTGGATGAGTGGATTATGAGTGGATTATGAGTGGATTAGTGGATGGATGAGTGGGTGGTTGAGGACGAAAATTTCGTGTCTGACTTGGAAGCCAAAAACGACCCACTATACTTCAGAACCACGAAAAGTGTTCTTCATAAAAGTTGTAGATCCTTGTCTTGGCTATAAAATGGATAGCTTGTTCGTCCAATTTGGCTTCCTTAAGCCCAAGATATGTCCCAAATACCGTAGGTTGCTCAAACCCAACTTCAGCACCTCTGTTCCGACTTGCAAGCTCAAAATGACCTACTAGACTTCTTTTTCTCAAAATGTGTTCTTCATGAAAGTTGTTTATTTGGATCTTGACTATCCACTGTACAAATTTCAGCCCATCTCCATTATTACATCTTGAGATATGATTTTATGAGTGCACATTGTTCGGATTCTACTGACAGAACCCGTATTCTGACTTCCATGTAAACTTAGGTCCCTTAGACATCTGAATCGGACTTCGAGCTCTTCATCAAAGTTGTAGAGCTTCCTCTTAGCTTTCCTACAAGGTAAAATTCATGTTCATCAGATATTAGGAACTCAAGTTATGGCCAAAATACAGAAACAGTGTCAAATCTCAATAATGCTGAAAATATTCAATTAGGACCAATTTGAGCTCAAACTCACAAAATCATACCAAACTCAATCAATTAAGAATATGGAGAGTGTAAATGACTAAACATAAGGGTTTCTTAATGAATAAAATATGTGATTATCAAACACAATCTTTGAAAATAGAGTTCCAATGAAAATAGAGTTTTCTGTTAGTAAAATCTCAGGTAGTAGGAAGTGTTCGGAGCGGAAGATTTAAACAATGGAGATTGTGTCATTGGAGCTAATCCTATAAACCATACTGAATATTTCTGTGAATAACCTATTCCTTATGGCATATGATTGAGTAGATCAATTATATATTAGAGTTATTCGTTATTCTCTGATTTGTTTAATTCTATTTCTATTCTTAGCCGATAGAGCTACCCAAGTTATTCAAATTATTGTTATGGATCAAACTTTATGTTAGTTTGATCTGTTTCATAAACAGACGTGATCTTTGAAAATGGATTGATTATTTTCCAACCATATCCTATGAGATTGTCTCAATACAGTGTTAGTATTTCAGAAAAACTCATTCCTGAAAATCAGGCAAAATCAAATTCTTGTTGAATATGTTTGGTAATATATTAGATCATTTCGCTACCTTTTTCTTCCTAAACCTCTATAATGTTCTTTCATATATTGCATTTGCAAGAAAGAATATTTTGCAAGAAAGGATATTCCTATTTAAAATCTATGTTATAGTATTTGATATAATGCGGTTGAAAGGAGAACTCGGTTAGTGAGACGTTTCCGTTAAAGTAAAAGCTAAATTTGGAGAATGAAGTGATATGAGGATAAGAAAATTTTAAGTAATACATTACATTAGTTGGAAGTTATCGAGAAAAACTATTCTAGGCATGAATGAAGGTTGGTAGCACTGTATTGGTATCGAGAGAATTCATTCTTGAAGATCGAAGTTACATCCAATTCTTTCTTTGGATATGTTCGATAACATATTCGATTCGTTTTGTTCTTTTCTATGATGTTTTCTTTCATCTACTGCAATTGAAGGAATATCTTGCAAGAGAGAATATTTCTATTTATATCCAGGTCAGAGTATCAAAGTGGTGCAGTGGAAGTGTGGTGGATTCTTCAAAAATTGAAGAAGTCTGTCTATGGGAAAAGTTAAGACGGTAATGGAAAACCGTAGAAAAAAAATTATTAAGATATTTGTTTGATCAAGAAAAGTGAACAAGAGATAAAGAACTTTCAATAGTTTAGAATCGTTTGGGGTAACGTAAGAGGTGAAACTACATGGGAACTGAAGAAAAGATAAAGGAATAATGTCATTATTATTCCGAGGGTGTGAAATCATGGTCATGAAATTTCGAGGACGAAATTTCTATTAAGAGGGGAAGTATTGTAACACCCCAAATTTTCGTATCTCTTAAACAGTAATTTTGAGTTAATGAATTTTTCTTGTTTAGTAATTTCTGTGCACTATAAACTTATTTTGTTTATTCCGTCAGCGTATTTGATCATTTTGAGTGATTTACTCCGTGTCAGGAAAATAAAATTTTCGGGCCGGGGAAAACTTTACGTAATTTAATTTTTACCGTTAGGTAATTATTTTACGTAATTTGATTTGATATTTGTGCATTTTATAATTTTTGTAATTTTTGTGGATGATTATGAAATTTTTTTACTGTTTGTGGGCCCAGGGTGTGTATGTGGGCCCAGGTGGCCATACGTGGGCCCAGGTGGGTCCTACAAAGCAAAAAATTTTCTACGCATAGAAAAATTTATACGGTTTAGAAGGAGGCAGGGGATCTTACTAAACCTGAATCCGGAAACAGTTTTAGAAAATTTTAGATCTTGTGTTTTGTACTGTATTTATTTATCGGATAATAAAAATACAATAAATATATTCTTTCGTGGGGTTTTAGCAGATAAAAATATAAATTATATTGCTTAAGTCAACATTGGTGGTTTGGATATCCACCATTGATTTAATTAATGATGGAGACTTGATCTTGATTTAATCAACTAGATAGGATAAGTTTAATAAAATGGTATGACCATTTATAACCATCGGATTTAGATTTAATCAATGGTAGAGATTTGGTCTCAAAAAATGACAAAGACCATTTATAACCATGGATTTAGAAGTGATCAAGGGTGGAGAATTAGTCTTGTAAAGTAACAAGGACCATTTATGACCATTGGATGAAGATTTAATTAATGGTGAAGATTTAGTCTTAAAAAGTGGCAAAGACTAATTATGACCCTTGGATTAAAAGTAAGAAGGAGTAATCTTAACCCTTAATTTTTGGAGACACATCTAATGGCTTAGATTTAAAGGAGAAAGATCCAATGGCCTAGATTAAGTCTTCTAAAATCAAAAGTCTACCTAAATCCTAACCATTGAATTAATCAATGGCTAGAAATGCTCCAAATGGTGGCTAATTATTATGTCAAATAATTAAATGCACAAGGAGAAGCATGCATGGAAGGGGATGGTTTTGGATTGTTTAGGAGACAAAGAAACAAAACTTTATGACCATTTATTACATGTCATGGTCAATGGTGTATCATTATTGATCATTATTGATCAATTTGCATTCAAGGAGAATGCATGAAGGGGGCACGGTTTTGGTCTGATTTTGAGAGCTTTGAAGACCATTATTAGCTATCTTGGTCATTATTGATCATTCTTGATCATCTTTGTCTCTTCCAAAAGCAAAAACTCATCAAACTTTTCTCTCCACCTCTCCTCCAAGCAAGTTTCGGCCATGACCATCAAGAACACCCTCCATCACTCAAAATTTTCATCCAACTTGATTTTCTAAGCCTAAACACCATTCTAAGAACATCTCTAGTTATGAGTTTTTCCAAAATCATTCATCTTGGACTTCAAATCCAAGCTTCAAGTTTCTATCAAAAATCAAAAATTCCATCTTTGTGCTTCAAGAGAAACCATTTGGTCAAGACCCCTAAAACCACTCTCTAATCTCTTTTAATTTCATCCAACCATAGATCTTGAATCTACATGATATTCTAAACAACTTTCATGTTGGAGACTTTCTCTAAATCATTCATCTTCATGGACTTTCTTCAAGATCAAAGTTATGGGGTATTTATGATGAAGTGTAAGGAAACTTCATTTCTTCTCTCTTTTTCATAATCTAAACCATGTTTGATCCATGGTTTTCTTAATCAAGCTAAGTATACTAATTTTTATGTATTTTGTTTTGTATTTAAAAAACCCTTGGTGGTGAAGGACTTGGAAAAAGAAGCAAATCAAGAAGCTTTTGAGGATCTTTAAGAGGTAAGAGGGAGATCCATCTCACCAACCAAGCATGGTGGTGAGAGATGGTCTTATATTTGATGGATGTTGAATCCATGTGAGGATTCATATATATGGTCATGTAACAATTTATGTGTTTATGAACTTTGATTAATTGCCTATGCTTAATATGCTTTGCATGAATTTATGATTTTGATAGTATGTTTATACTATGCATGATGATAATATGGCATGCTTTTGATATATATATATATATATGATGTGTATGTATGTGTATGCCATGATTTGATGATGAAAAGAAAATTAATTTTGGTCCTAATGGCCAAGGAAGAGCTACGGTTTTGATGCCCTTGATTAGGGTTCATGTTGAAAATTTTTCAAGAACAAGGAAATTGATTTGTTTAATGAAAATTATGAAGTGGAGAAAAATGAATTTTCTTGGTTCTAAAGGCTATGGAATTTTTGGCCAAGACACCTCAACATAGGTGTTTATAACTTAAGATTTTCATGAAAGATAAAAAATTTGATTGATTTGAAGAGTATGGAAAATAAACAAAGAACATGGTTTTGAAGGATTTTTATTGATTTATTTTGTGTAAAAAGATCCTAAGTGTTTTTCTAAATATGAGTTTTGAATGAAACGGGCAAACGTTGATTTTAAGGATTTGCAAAGAAAGTAAAAAAGAATTTGCAAAGAAAGTGAAAATGAATTTGAGCAAATGGATTTGGTTTTTATGACCATGAATCACATGATTTTGAAAACAAAATTTTAATAGTTTTGTTTGTGTAAAACCATATCAATTTAGAAGGAAAAATATTTGATGGTTTCAATAGTCATATCCACATTTTTTTAAAGGCTGGTAATGCCTTGATTTTTTTTTATGAACAAAGTGATTTTTAAAGTGGAAACGTAAATTGATTTAATACAAGAAATTTGGAAAGGGAATCAGAGTGTTTTATCACTTGAGAAAATTTTGTAAACGAAAGACAAAGAGAGGGTGAAAATGTTTTAACTCCAATTTATTTTGAAGAGAATTAATTTTAAAATTGATTTGAGAAAAATGGAGAATATAATGGTGATTTGAGAATTTACTAACGTATAACTTATTTTCAAGTTTTGGAGTATGTTAGGAAAATTTAATGAAAAAGTGAGTTTGTGAATTATTTTCTGAAAAGAATTTCTTGAGTAAAGAATTGTGGAAAAAGATTTTCGTGAGTAAGAAAATATATTAAATGAAGTATAAAGTTATATTATTTTGAGAAAAGTTAAAAAACAATATTTAAAGGTCAAGAAATATTTTTTGTAATGAAATTGTGGTGAAAAATTATTTACGTATCTTAAAAACGTAATTTTTAAGTTACGTGATATGGAAAAATATTTCTATGTGATTTTAAATACGTTGAAATATTTATACGCGATTTGAATTACGTTTAAATATTTTATGTGATTTGAACTACTGTTGATAAATCACTACGTGATTGAATAGCGATAGAATATTTTTATGCGATTGTGAAAATGGGGGAAAATTGTTATGAGATTTGGAAAGTGTTTTAAATATTTTGAAAATGATGAAAAATGATTTACGTGACTTAAAAGAATGATTTTTAAGTTACGCGATTTTGAAATAGTAAAAAAATACTATGTGATTTGAGAAACGTATATTTTTACGCGATTGAGAAAAAATGTTAAAAAAATTGTACATGGTTTAAAAGTGCAACAGAAGAGTTGTGGTATTTTGAAAATGTAACAGAAATGTTATGAAATTTTGTAAACGTAACATTAATGTTACGGTATTGTGAAAATGTAATAAAAATATTTTGGAATTTTAAAAACGTAACAAAAGTGTTACGGTATTTTGAAAACGCAACAGAAGTGTTGTGGAATTGTGAAAACGTAACGGGAATGTTGCGCAATTTTGTGAAAACACGACAACAGTATTTTATAACTATGAAAACATGATAAGATGATTTTGTTATTGAAAAATACAGTATGATTACTGTTGAACCAGTGTCCATACACTGTTTGTGAAAACGAGTTTTGCCTGTTATTGGCACGTGGTGCATTTTAGATGCATTGGAAAAAAAAAAAATATCTATGCGTTGAGGTATATGATTTAATTGAACAAATGAATTTGAAAAGAATGGTCCTTGTGGTTGGACTTGCACTGATATATTCGTGCATTGTATAAACTATATCTGAGAAATTATGAGATATACTTGTGATTGGTATTATACCTGTGATTGGTATTTGGTGTATTATACATGCATTGGAATGGTCCGATGAGGACTTGATATGGCTGATTGCCTAGGAGAAACACACCTCTTGAGTGGGTGCGATATGCGTAGTGTAAGTCACTTATTGACCTTGGGGGCATCAGGGTGCGGGTTGCCTACACGGGTGGTTGGTCGCGCTTCTTCCCGTAGGTTAGACCGATGCAACACACCGATGATCCTGACCGAGACACTATTCTTAATTAAGATCTGATAAAGACTGTCGTGTATGTGCTAGATGTGCTAAAATTGAAATGAGAATTAAAGCATGTGGTCTGAGGCACGTGGTACCGGCAGGTCTTTTCGATCATTTCTCCAACTTGAGTCTTAGCTCCATGGAGTAGGAAATCGAGTCTTGTGTACATGCATAATATGAATACTTATATCTGTATGATATATTAATTGAGAAATATTGGCTATGACAATTGTTTTGGATACTTGGATGATGATGATGATAATCATGTTGATGACATTATTGTGATTATTGTGTGATGATAATAATGTTAATGGTATGATGATGATAGTTGATTAATGTTGAGTGCATTATTAGAATTCTGGTATGATATATCTGTATGATATGTTGTTTGTGTTATCTCTGTGCTGCCATGTTGGTACTAGTGTAGGTGATCTCACCTCTTTGTTATGTTGTTTTGCTGTGTGTGTACTGTTAAAATTAAATAATAGAAGGATCGAGTTGTCTTAGACATAACAGGCAATGAATACTCTGAGATGGGTGACAACAATAAGGAGTGGACATTCAGGACTCGAATGTGTGCAGTGTTGACAAAGAACAGATGTAGAACAGATGTCTGATGCAACAAGATGGATACACAACAAAATAAGTATGTTAAGTTTTAACGTTAGTGTTATACCATGCTATTAAGTAGAACCTGTCATAGGGTTACTACTGTTAGAAAAAAAAAGAGTCTGTTAGTTTTATATTTCTCTTCAAATTGTTAAATATTAATTAGTGTCAATGTTGTATATGAATCAGTTTCAATATATTTTTCAGTATTACTTATAAATTACAGTAAGTTTATATTTCAGCAAGAAAGAAATTTTTTTAAACCCACATTTTTAACTCAAACCTTTTATGAAAACATTTTCAGATTATGAGTCGGAAGTCAGACATGTGATACCCTAGGGAGGGTGTTACATCAGGGATGGGCTTTAATGAGGGCTACGCCTTCTTTCACTCCATCCTATACAACATCCATTGTTTTGGACATGGCTGATGTACTAATACAATCGTCTTGCCCTAATTAGGGACTCAATGGCGTCATGAAGTTGGAAACAATCTTCAGTGTCATGGTCGTAGCCCTTGTGCCATGAACAATGCTTGGTACAATCTTTCTGCACATGTTTCTTCAGAGAAGCTAGCCTCTTAATACCCCAGGACTTGGTCTAAAACACTTCCCCCAAAATTGTTGTATGCGAATTGTTCAAAGAAGTGAAGCTAGAATACTTAGCCCGGGGTGGATCATTCTCAGAGGAGTTCCAGACCTGAGAGGATTTCTAGTTGCCTTTCTGATGAGATGACTCACTTTTCTCTAGGCTCCTCTTAGCCTTAGTAACCTCCCCAGGTTTATGTACTTTTTGGACTGCTAGTGGAATTCTTCTATGTTCTCTCGCTTTCTCTTTGCCAAAAAGTGAAAAAACTATGAGTCAGTTTGGAGCTTTTGGCATAGTGGAGCGTAATCCTCTCATTGAAGTTCTCTACATTAATACAAGTTGTATTAAACCTCTTACGGTATTCGTGAAGGGGTTCGTCACACCTTTGGCGAATCTCTAAAAGAGATTCAATAGATCTGGGTTGTTCCTTGCTAGTAGTGTAGTGGAGCAAGAAACGCTGTCAGAGGTCCTTCCAGTTAAAGATTGACGCCCTTGGTAAGGTCACAAACCATATGAGGGTCACCTTCTTTAGGGAAAGGGGAAAAGCATGACATAGTAATTGAGAAGATCTCCCATGGAAGCGCACAGATCGGATATAGATGTCTATGTGTTCTTAAGAGTCCGTAGTCCCATCATAGAGCTCTACATTAACGGGAAACTTGAAGTTTCTTGGAACTCTATATTCCATCAATTGGATAGAGAAGGGTTGTTCCTAATCACCGAGGTTCGGGTTGTTATTAAAAACATTGGACTTTCAACATCAGAGTGCGGCATTCTCCTCTGATCGTTGGTCATGATCCTTCTTCTGTCATTATGATGTGGTCTGGGCTGACCTTCTTGCATAGATTATTCCAGATTTTCTAATCTGTGATGCCGCTTATCCAGCACTGCAGCTTGTTGTACTAAGTCCAGAAGGCGATTTCTAGATGCATTGGATTGAATTGTTCCATCTAGAGAAGACACATGATCACCAACTTCTTCATTCCTGGGTCCCAGACACTAGTGCACTGGGATTTTAGGCCCATTATCATTGGCTCTATTCACGTGGTGACTAAGTTGATCCCTCATAAAGGTCCTGTGCGATGGGTCAGGGTTTTCATAAGAAAGTGAGGTTTCATGCCCATCGTCCAGGTGCCTAGCATTGGGCTTCTGGTTCCTCGCAGTAGAGGTTTCAGTAACTTGCGGTGGTACATGGTGGGGAGGATAGAGCACCATTGTTTCTTGCCTTTGGCCTGCGGTGGTTAGCGCAACATCTCTTTTCTTAGAGTTCTGTCTTGTGTTCACCATGGTTGACTGGGAATAGGAATTCAAGGTTCCAACAGACAACACCAATGTTCAGTAGTTGAAGCTGACATGTACCTGAATAGGCACGAACTGGTGTTTTCCTTCTTGCGCAGCATGTTAAAACAGGGGGTTAGTACCTGCAAAGGCATCCCAATGCTCAAGTCAGGACGTGCACAATTAGAGTTTATTCTAAAGAGCAATAATTACTTGTTAGAGGTGATTAAGCCTGGTATTCATAAAGGTTGGATTGGAAGACACGTTCCCTTAATAGTTATAGATGATCCCTATAAAATCAGAATATTGATACTACAATTATAGGCAGTCAAAGGTGGTTATAGGCGTTATTATTACGCAAGATTATGATTGGCAGTTACTGATACTCATGGGATTTATCTACTGCATAAATGTCGCAGTAATGTTGCTGCTACCTAATGTCGTGGTCCAATATGCATAATAGCAGGATCTCTTCTGCATGCCATGAGTGAATTATTGCTAAGGTGTCAACGACGGACACTAACCGAATACATGCCAGGTCGATCTATGGGATAGGATCCCGGATTACGGTCCAAAACACATTTCTATTTGCATTTATTTGTATTTTATTTGGTGTGCAAAAAATTGAACAATATTGTTTCATTTTCCATTTTACTTTATTTTTTGAATACTAATAAAATAGTGGGATTTGTGATGCAAGTGTTAAATTCATGAATTAATTCTTCTTTTGTTTTTTAAATTTTAAAGGTTAATAAAGCATGGATTAAATATTTTTTATAAGAAAAGATTAATGTTTAGATAATATTAGAAAGTCAGTGCAATAAAAAATGATATATTATTAATTATAGGAAAAAAATAATATTTTTAAATTAAATAAGATGCCAATTTTTTTATATAATAACATAAATAATAATTTATTTTGAATGATTTATTTGAAATGGCAACATTTTTGCAATTTATGATGGCAGCACTGTTGCTTTCTTGGCTTCTCTCTTGACGAGAAGTTCTATCATACTCTTGGTGAAAAAAAAATTCTCCTCTATGGAGCATCTCAACAATTCATTCTCTCTCTTTTTCTTATTCAAAATCAATATTTTAAAACTTTTTGGAGAAAGAAAAATCTCTTCCTCTAGAAATATATATATATATATATATATATATATATATATATATATATATATATATATATATATATATATATATATATATATATATATATATATATATATAAAAATTTCTTTTATATAAACTAAATGTGGGAATTGGAGTTGACAATCTAGGATTTACAGCTTGCACCATTGAGAGTAAGGGTGTCCAATGAGATAGATCAATCTACGAATTTGTGGGTTTTAACCTAATTTAACCTATAAAATAGAGTTGAATTGGGTCAACGGGTTGGGTCAGGTTGAGAAATACTCCAACCCATAAAGTACGAGTCAGGTAATGAGTTCAAAAAATGTCAAACCGCATAAACCCAACCCACTCAAGTATTTTTTTTTAAATAAAATTCATTTAGATATGGTAGCATTTCATGTTGCTTTCCTATGACTTTTCTATAATGCTAATTAATTTTAGATGGTCTCTCTGACTGAGATTGTTGATTCATGATTCGATGTAAAACCTCATATCATGCACCAACATTAGAGGAAATTTTTCAAAATTTTAGAAAGAGCATATACAAAGCCAGTAAGGTCCTTCTATGCTACTTTGATATAGTAAAAGAACCCCTATTTCTCTATTGTACTTTGAAATGAGTAAATATGCTGGTGGATGAGGAGACATTGGTTAAGGTGACTGGTATTAAGGTCAGATGAGAAAGAATTTATCGTGAGCAAAGTTGGTAGACAAGGAATGGACTCTCGGAGGAAGATATGCTAGGCACCTTATTTTTGGATGTCATGCCACCATACACTGCCAACAAATTGACTGTCCTGTCAAAGGTGCTGCACTCAGTATGCTGTCATTTCATCTTGCCAAGGATAGGATGCTATGAGAAAGTCATTGATCATGATATGATGATCATATATCACCTAAAAATGATGAGGCCCCTCAATATATACTTCGTTAGTCTGAACTATATGAAAGCAGCCATAGAGAATAAGAAGATTACATCTAGTATTCCCTATGGAATGCTACTCATAAAAATTCTTAACCACTATGGAGTGAATTTGACTGTTGAAGATTCTAAGACTGAAGGACGACTCTACATGAGCAAGAATATAAAGCAGATGAGGCTAGAAAAGAGGTCACCAGTAGATCAAGCTACTAAATTAAGAATCAAGAGACTTCATGATCGACCCTCTAGGCCAAAGCAACAAAAGAAGGGAAGTGAAAAGAAGCAGAAGAAAGAAGAAAAGAAGAAGGAGAAGAAAGAAAAGAAAAAGAAAAGAGTAAGTGGCTGAGCAAAGTGAAAATGAACCTACTAAAGCCAAACAGGAGTCTGCTTAACAACAGGACAAGTATACTCTACCTGCTAATGAGCCTACTCAAGAAGAAACATTATCCACTCATATTTCACCAGAAGAATCAGAACACTTTTTTTTTTTAATTCAGTAGATGTTCTACTTGAGCCTAATCATAATGAGACAACTCATGAAGATGCTGAAGACATTGAGAATACTGTTGATAAAGTTGCACAACAATCTAACTTTGTGATTACTACCATTATGATCCAGCTTTCCATGGATCATAATATCTCCACTTCCACCGCACTATACTCACCAAAGGATGCTCAAGAGGAAAGAGAACAAGAATAGGAGAAAGAGGTAGAACCAGAACTTGAAAGAGAAAGAGATGTGGAGAAATCAAAAGATGAAGATAAGTAGGAAGAAGACAAAGAAAAAGAGCAAAAAAGTGGAGAAGATGGATAAAATATAGAACGGGGAACTGAAGAAAAAGTTAAAAAAGAAGAAGGTGTTCGTAAGATTGAACAAGAAAGGGAAAAGGATGAAATTGATGGTAATCAAGAGGTTGTTAAGCAAGGAGAAGTAACTGAAAATGAAGGAAAACTAGGGAAAGAGACATCCATTGAGAAGTCTCCTCATTTTACTCAAGAGCCTACTTAAGGTGACAAATAACCCTTTTCACCTCCCAGATTCAGTTCACCACATATTGGATCACCTATATTCGATGCTACTATTCCTACCATGGTCGAGCCTGAGGAAATTCACAAAAAACCTTTGTTTGGAGGAGCTTAACACAGATATCAGGACTACATATATGAAAGCACTTTCTATCGGATCCTTTCTGAATCAGCTAGACCAAGAGAAGACTAAAGCTATGAAGGGTATGTTCAAGCTAGAACTGTGGAACAGATTACACACAACAAGGATTTACTTAGCAAGAAGCACAAACTACCATACTGTCCAAGCCTGCTCAGAAGAATTATCATTCACAAATATCTGAAATCAAGATATTGAGATTGGAAGTAAGAAGGCTAAGAAGGTCTAACTTGACTTTGAGGAAGAACCAAAATAAGTTACACAAGGGTGTAAAGGAGGTTCATAACACAATCCATGAGCTTATGGGTCGATATTTCATGTTTGAAGAATGATGGCAAGACTAGTATGAAAATGGGCAATTTTCAGAAACTATTAGAAGGCCCCGTTATCCCTATCTAGCTAGAAGGCAGATTTCTAATCCATCTACCACATTTTGTAGCACTTTAATCCCCTCTCATTACTTTACTCAATAACACTTATGATGCCAAAATCTTCTCTTTCCTACAATGGTTTCACTGTTTTTAGTTATTTTTTATTTTTTTTTTATTGATGCCAAAGGGGGAGTAGGATATATGATTTTAAAAATATTGAATATATGTAGTGTTGTAGTAGGAATGTTAAAGTAAGGGGAGCAAAGCAGTTTGTTTAGAATTGCAACATATGTATGTTGTTTTTGCTCCAAGCTCTTTAATGAATGCTTATTTTAAGGAAGAGCTTATATTTCTTGGTGTTGATGTGTCTTAAATCCTGATATTTTGATTCCTTGAAGTATTTTCTCTAATATAATAAGAGACTAAATCATAGCTTGCATGACATATACTCTTATTATCATTGTCTGCTAACAAATTTCAAACAAGTTGATTAGTTAAGGGGGGGCACTTGACACCGCTCAAGTCTGTTGTACTGACCCTTCTCATAAGTATTGCAAAAATGGTAATGATCTTACCTCTCGCAATATTTCTTCATATTTTCAAACATAATTTTGTCATCATCAAAAATAGGGAGAATGTAAACTGCAAAGCCTTTTGAGATGAGTGCTTTAATGTGAGTTTTGATAACTAACAAAATATATTGAAAATATGCTTACATGGATCTCATAATCTTAGAATGGACTAACTTGGTTTGTGTGAGTTTGTGCTTAGTTTGTACTTACAGACCCATACCAATTACTAGGAAAAATCATATAGGAAGATGAATAATCACTTTTTTGAAGAGATGAGTTACAAAGTACTTGAGAAGACTCTGAACAAAGATGAGCAGAGTGATCGAAGCCAAGATCTAAACCTAAGCAGGGTTAGTATGCACAACAATGGATAAGTCCCTCACAAGATCAAAAGATCCATGATAAATTCTATAAGAGTATGAGTTCCTATGTAAATCAACATGGACTAGTTATCATTAACTCATAAGAATTCAAGTTAAGAAGTAAGAAGGATTGATGAGTAGAGCTGAATAAAAGTAAAACAGAAGTTGAGCAGAGTCACATGAAGATCTTACTCAAAGACCCACTTTGCTTAAGGTCCATTCTTTTTGGGTTTAAAACTCATTCCCTAAACTCTACCTAATTTCTAAAATTGTAACCCAATGCCCAAACCTAGCTCAACAATCATACCAATAACTTGAAAAAAAAACAACAAAAAAATAAAGCGTTGTTCCGAAGTGGATTCAGAGGTGTACCCGAGGTAGGCTTGTCACGATGCTTTCCTCCTTGTGCAGCAATAGCAGAGCGTGTTGAGACGAGGGGGCTTGGTACTTGCTGAAGGACTCCAATACTCAAGTCAGGCTGTGCACAAGTAGAATTATGCAATGAGTGATAAGGTACCTGAGAAGGTGAATAAGCCTAGTATTTATAGAGGTTAGAGAGATACATTCTCGTAATAGTACTAGGGAGAGATACATTCCCTTATTAGTTGCGAAGGATCCCTATATTATCAGAATATTAATATTGCAATTAGGGCAATTATGAGTGCTATTATTCCGTAAGATCATGATTGACAATAACAAATTTCATTAAGATTTATTCATTGTGTAGACCTCGCAGCAAAGCTATTGCTACTCAATGTCGTGGTCCAATAAACACATAGTCAGAATCTCACCCATATGCCATAAGCGAATTCATGCTGAGGGCGTTAATGACAGATTCTGATGTACTGCGTATCGAGTCGGCCCACATAATATGATCTCGAAACACAGTCCAGAACAGTTGCCCCCAGCTTGGTACTTAGATGGAACAGTTAAGTTTCAAGGTACCAATTTTAAAAAGAGCACATGACACGCATTGAACAAAGGGATCCAGACTAGTCAACGCAAGATCTCATGATGTTTTCTAAAAGACTGAGGTTTGTTATACATTGCAAAATACCTCTGGGGTTGACATGTAAGGTTGAGATCCATGGCGGATCACTGCTTACGTTGCCATTTTGCCGTCGAAAGTATATCTTTTGTTGCCCTATGCATGGTTCACAGGGTCTTTGTCCTTTCTTGCAGCTTTATTCTGTAGCTCGTAATAGTCTGAGCTTTCTTAGGAAATTGTTGCTTTAAAGAGGATAGCAATTTCATATTGTTTCCTAATTGCCCGTTACTGCCATGAACAATCAGAGAGAGAGAGGAAGCATTAAAGCGCGATTTCCAATCGTGTAATCAGTTCACCTTTTTTAGGGCCAATCAGAATGCTTCGTTCCTTTTATAAATAGGGAATGCTTGCATTGAGGTTCGCATTCCTTTTGTTCTATGGCTTTGCTTAAGAATACTCTCCCTTTAAAGAGTGATTTTTCTTTTATTTTTTTACATATGTGAAGGGTTTTTCCCCCTGCTGAAACCATCTTCCTGCTCTTTCCAAAGTCTTTAAAAGTATTTGCTCGCGATCCCTCCAGTGGAGGCCTTTCTTTCTTGGCGTAATGGCTTGGTGGGGACTAAGTAACTGCTCTACGTGGGCTGACCAATATGCATCTAGACAACAGAAACCTTTCTCTCTCGGCATTTGTGGGAATGTGCAACTTTTTTGTGTGCACTGGGGGGGACTCGTTGCTGTGTGGTTCTTGAGATGCATGGAGGTGATCCGTGCTTTGTTCTTTTCCTTTTCGATTGTTGCAGAGGCACTTAGCAAGGTGTTTCCACACTTTCTCTAACTACGTATAGTTAGATATGCAGGAGGGCTCCAAGGGTGAAAGAATCTCTTTGAGCAACTTGAGGTGATTTGAAGCAATTTGGAGTGATTGTGAAACATTCTATGGTTCTAATGAAACAATCTTTTGATGTGGAGCAATCTCCCGTTGGCTAGCAAGAAAGAGATGGGTGCTGGTTTCTAGAAGAACCTTGGAGGTGGCAGTGACTGGTGGCCGTCATTGTCAATGATGCCCGATCTTTCTAGTGGGCATTCTTGACTATTTTTGTCTTGGAGGAACTTTTTATGTATTCTTTTTTGTTAGAGTTGACGATCTATGGAATGTGAATGATAATAAAATTTCTTTTTCTGAATCTTGTATCTTCATTTCCATTCTTCGCTTTTTTCTTTTTCCTCCGGGGTGACCAATGCTCAACTTGTAATGATGTCATGATGCCCCCAACTTGGTACTTGCCTTAGTACAGCGAAGTGGCAAGATAAAGTCTCTATGCCCCTGGGTAACGGCATCTGTGCTTCACTTGAAGCCATGGTCTGTGTTACTGCATGGAGTTAAGAGTTCTAACCTAGGGACGTTTATGACCAAGCCATTTGTTCTTCCTTTAAACATTGTGGTCCGGATTGACTCCACATCATTTTATCACAAATGGGCATTCTGGGTGTAGCCGGGGTTCGCAGAAAAGATCCAGGGTCCATGGAAAAAATCTAAACTCCACTGGAGAGGTTGCATGACACTTGTTTTGTTGCGCAAATATCCCTTCAACTACTGTGATAGCAGTGGGATCCACGTGGCACACTTTAATTGGGTAGACGTAGTTAGGGTTCTATGCGCTATGATGAGCAATTTTTAAAATCCAAGGAGATAGGTTGAAATTGCCCCTTAACCGTTTGGTCCCTATAAATAAGGTTTAAGGCTCATCTTCTTCATTTTTATTATTCCTTTATGAATTCTGGTGACCTGAGGCAATTTCTGGTGGCTTTTCCCGGTGGAGAAGTGCAGTTTCCAGTGGTTTTCAATAGTTCCACTTCTCTCAGTTTCTAGTTTTTGTTCGTTTCCTAGAAGTACTTCTCCTTTCTCTCTTCTATTTTTACTATTTTTAGCATCGCAGAGTGGTTTCGACCCTGTTTTTTGGGTGCATTCCCTTTCTTTTTTAGTAAAACTAGTTAGGGTACCACTGTTTCTGGGTCATTCAGTGGCGTCGCTCTGTGGAGCACCTTTTTTGCTTCACCATGTGTGGCAAAGGTGTCCATCTAAGGCTTAAGCCTTGGTGGATGCGGAGACCGGTATGCAGATGTGAACTTTCAATTCCTTCCTCAGTCCATTCCTTTCCGTGTCCAAATCTGTAAGTTAATTGATTCTGACAAGTACTCACTAGCTAGGCCCCAAGTGCTGGCTCCAGAAGTCTAGATGCTCGCTGTAAAAGACCCCGTAGTGATTAACCATGGTCCAAGGCAGGTGTATCAGTGAGTTGGTGATGATGCATATGATCGAGTGTCCATCTTCCAACCTAAGGATGAACTTGAAAAACTCAAGGGTTATTTGATGCTAACGGAGGAAGGTAAGATGGATCATGAATTCGAGATCTTATCCCTAGAGAACAAGAGAGTGTGCTCATATTGAGAGGAGGGTGCGCACTACATATGCTTGTTCAAGGATCTCTTCGTCCGACTTGAACTTCAGATCCCTTTCAATGATTTCCAGCTTGCGGTCCTTCGCACTCTCAATGTGGCTCCTTCCTAGATTTACCCCAACAGTTGGGCTAACATTCTTGCCTTTGAAAAAATTTGCTAGGTAGTCGGATTACTACACTCAGAGAGGACGCTCTTTTACCACTATACTTGGTGGAGTCTTCAAGGCAGGGGAGCTGCTCAAAAGAATTGACTCATAGTCCGGTTAAGGCCCGATCGGAAGATCTTTCAAATTTTTCAAGGAAGTTACAAGGACTTCAAGGAGAAGTACTTCAAGCTAATGGCGGCCCCAAGGATTCGTCTTTTCTGGCTAGACAATGATGGGGAGCCGATGTTTAGCCTGTATTGGACGGAGAGGGCATGCAGTACTTCTCTTGGATTAATTGAATGAGAAAGGCCCAACCTTGACTGAAATGACATTGACTATGTTGACTTATTTACTATGTGGGTTGAGCAAGTGAGCCTTATTTCTTCTAAAGACGTGATGGATACCCCTGATGATGCAACTCTCTCAGCCATTTTAGATAGTATAGGTTGTAGTTCGCATTCAATTTTTTGTGTATAGAAATTTTCTTGCATATTCTCTACTATTTGACTCTTGTCATGTTTTACAATAAGCTTGGCTACGATGGCATCCGGAAATGCCCTTGCAACCCTTGAGGCCTTAAGAGCTAAGAATGTAGCTGGTCCTTCTAATGGTCCCGTGGTCGCTGCTCCGGCCCTTCCGCCCCCACCAGTTAAGGATCTGGTGATTGAGGACGACCCAATTCAACTGGATGATTTCCTGATGTTGCCACTCTAGAGATGGAAGAGGAGGGCCTTGAGGATGGCATGACAGATGACCGAGGAAAAAAGAAGGTAGTTGAGGCGAGGGATGACAACCCGATTAATTTGTATGGAGACAACTCGGATCCAGGGGATTTCATCGACTTCAATATCCTGGACGACCAAGTCATGAACCATGTTACTTAGTGCAACATGATAAAGATCTTATCATCATTTCAAACTTACGCCTTCCACCTTACTGCCAAATCTCGTTTCCTAAAGAAATGCTATGAGGAGTATAACCAACGGATGGCGAAGAAGGTGACGGTAGCTATAGAGGACAAAAATCGGGCCCTCAAGGCCAAAGAAGCGGCTGTGAAGGCCAAGAACGATGTTGAAGCCAAGGCCAAGGAACTGGAGAAAGAACTAGTGGCCTTGAAGGATAATCTGAAGTAGGAGAAGGCTAGTTCAGTGGAGGTTAAGAGGGAGGTCGCTGACCTTTGTGCTGAATATAAGAACCTCCGTACTGAGAATCAAGACCTCTGAACTGGAGTGGCATACGTACAAGACAATATTCAGCAGCTGATTACGATTTACACAAATATTAGTGGGGAGCAATTCCAAAACGTAGTTGACCAAGTCTAGCTCTTCAATCCCGGGGTTGCCTTTGTATTGGATGCATTGGACCCTAGAAGGGTGATTCGAGACGATTGTCTCGTGCTTCCAAGTCTTGCTCCGAATGGTCAAGGTGTCGTCAAGGCCTCAGTTGCCGCCATCCGGGACTCAGATGTTGCCGAGGACACAAGAAATGCAACTTAGCTTGCCTCTTGTTTTTGCCCCATGCGTGGGGGATTTTACTTTTGTCAAGATAATTACCCAAATTGCAGAGGTGTTTTAATTTATTTTGTTTGCTTATTTTTTATCCATTGTCCGTATTGGGTCCAACGCCTGCTGCACTTTATAACCAATTAGAAGACTTAGGATTTTTATTTAATTGAACTAAAACCTCGGTCCGGGGTCCAATGCCCAAAATATAAAGCATTCGGAATTCCACTTGACTTAGGCAAAATTTAAATTCAAGACCTTAGCCAGGGGTTCAATGCCCAAAATGTTTCGGCACTTTGAATCCCACTTGACTTAGGTATTAAGGTGATTTGTAACCGGGGTATTTAATGTTTACGATTTATAGTAGAAAATTTCCTGACACTTAGGAATTTTTGACTTCAGAACCTGTTTAACATATGACATTTTCAAGGATACCTGATGGTGGACCACGAATGTCGTAACCCGTATTGCCACTTTATTTCACAACCATAAAATGGTCATGACTAAGTGTTGAGGATTAGGTATTGACCCATAACTCACGACCAACACGCTCACTCGAGTTTAGTGGGTTATTCCTCTTAACTTGGACTTCCTAAGAGGCCTTGTATCCTTTTGGGAACAAGCATTGGATGTTCTCAAGGCATTTTTCGGCTTAAAAGTCCTTTGAGACTTTAAATATGCAAGATGGTATCTGAATAACTCCATTTTATTGATAAGTTTCAAGACAAAAGTCCGTACAAAGTATATGCTCACCAAAAACTAGGGCAAATCAAACGTGAAGTAAACTAAGACAATGCCTTAAAGGGGACTTAGCTCTAGTACTTTCTAAATTTGTCCGCATTCTAATAGTTCTTGATCGGCTTGCCTGTTAATGTTTTCAGAGTGTAAGCTCATTTGCCATTGTTGATTATGATGTGGTAGGGGCCTTCCCAATTAAGGACTAATTTCCTTTGGGAGGCATTCCTACCTCCGATGCCTGCTCTCCAAGCACCAAGTCTCCTGACTGGAACTTCCTTAGGACAACCTTCAGGTTATACATAGCTACCAATTTTTGCTTGATGGCGACGTTGCATATATGGGCAACATGCCTTCTTTTCTCTAAAAAATACAAGTCTTCCTTGATTAGTCCAAGGTTACTGTTAGGTAAAAACTACTGGAGACACTAGCTTAACTCTCCTATCTCTACCGGGATCATAGCCTTACACTCGTAAGTGAGTTTAAAGGGAGTTTAACCTATTGTAGAGTGAAGCATGGTCCGATAGGCTCAGAGGACATGATCTAGTTGCTCAACCCAATTTCCTTTTGGTTCATCTAACCTTTATTTAATTCCACGGACTATAACCCAGTTGACAACTTTAGCTTGCCCATTTGTCCTAGGGTTTTCTACGAAACTGCAATGGTGCTTGATTTTTAGCTCAGTAAGCAGTTCTTGAAGACCCTATTATTTGAACTGAATTTCGTTGTTCGTCACAATAAACTTTGAAACTCTAAACCTGGTGATAATATAACACTAAGTGAACTTTTGAATCCATGCAGAGGTGATCGTGACCAAGGATTCTGCCTCAATCCATTTTATAAAATAATCCACTGTCACCACAAAGTATTTCAATTGACTAGGTGCCTGAGGGAACGGACCCAGGATATCTATACCCATCTGTAGAATGGTCAGGGCACCGACATTGTACATAGTTCCTCTAAGGGAGCCTAATAATGGTCTGAGTGGTGCCAACATTTATCATAGACCTGGACATGTGTGTGGGAATAGGCTTCCATTATTGGCCAATAGTATCCTGCCCTGAGTGCCTTTAAAGCTAGGGTTTTGCCTCCCAAGTGATGTCCACAACTCCCCTCGTGAACCTCAGTTAATACATATTCTACTTCCTTTGGCATGAAGCATTTGAGGAGAGGTGAGGAAAACCCTCATCGGTATAACTGTCCATCGTAGATGGACCAAGTCGAGGTTCATATGCAATTCCGAACTCAAAAAGCTCGATGGACCATATAATCATTCTCCCTACTAAGTTTGGCTTGTACAACACCTGGCAGATATGTTGGTCTGTTCTTACCATCATGGGTGGCACTGGAAGTATGGCCTAAGCCTCCTAGCCGTGGTGACAAGTGTGAATGCTACCTTTTTAATTTTTTGGTAACGGAGCCCTGGGCCTTGTAGGACTTTGCTAATGAAATAGATCGACTTTTGTCCCTCCTCCGTCTCTAGGACAAGTACTGAGCTTATAGGTTTTTTATGAACTAAGAGGTACAAGTACAATGTCTCACCAGGTTCTGGCCTTGTTAGTATTGGGAGAGAGGATGAGATTCTTCATAGAGGAGAAGGCATCCTCACACTCATGAGTCAACTCAAAATCCTTCCCTTTCTTAAGGAGTTTGAATAAAGGGAGGGATTTGTAAGCTGCTTTAGCAAGGAATCATGTGAGGACTGTAATCTGGCCAGCTACCTGTTACAGTTCTTTCATACTCTGTGGGCTTCGCATATTGAGCACCACTTGACATTTATTTGGATTAGCCTCAATTCTATAGTGTGTCAGCATAAAACCCAAGAACTTGCTTACTTTGACTCTGAAGGAGCACTTTTTCGGGTTATGCCTCATGTTATACTTTCGGAGTTGTGCAAACACTTCTTTGAGTTCCATGGTGTGTGATCCTCCTTGTGGGGACTTTGTTAGTGTATGCCCTAGAGGTCAATTTATTTTGACCGTACTACCTTACATTATATTATGCTAATTATTTAATATATGAGGCATTTCATTTATTTTGTTATTTATGATATATATAATAGAGTCCTTAGAATAGTAAGTTTTATGCCATAGGTCATCAAGTGGATGACTTGATCGTGAGATCCTATTAGATAGAAACATAACACTATTCTTAAATGTCCTTAGTCAAGTATTATTATTAATTACAACGATAATAATGCATTGAGACTAGTATGTGCATAGACTAATGAGCACATCTCACGGGTCATGGATATGAGATATCAAGTCTTCACATGGGTATATATTAGAGTGATGATGTATTAGACTGACCCACCATAAGAACGCTGTGTGGATCGTTACGTGAGTGTCATAAGCGATTCTCATAGTGATAATGATGTATGTGGTCCTTTGACCTAAAATCACTACGATTCCTACATAAGGAGTTGTATGTTTTATTGCCATCAAAAGTCAACTATAACAAGGTGATTATAAAGTTAGTTATTGGACATACCGCGAATCATGCAAAGGAATATGAGTGACCTAGATGGGATTTGTCCCTCCTACATAACATGAGTGATATCTTCAGGCTCCCTGATTGAGTGCGACTACGAAATGCATGTCCATGCTCAAATGAGTCAATATGAGATATTGATTTGATTTGTTATTACTACGTCTACTCGAATATCAGGAAACAGAAGATTAAACTATACAAGGATAACACATTCCATGCCTTATGTTCAATCTAGATATCTGAACAAAGGGACTAAACTACACAGAAACATTGATCACAAAAAAATTATATTAAATCACTGACATTCTTATTACTTGGGTAGCAATGATGTGTTGCTAGATACCGCTCATTACTTATAATATTAAAATGAGATTTTAATATTATTGTCAACGTTATGAGAACCTGCAGGATCACACATATAGAGCAGACAAAAATTGGAGCAATGAGAATCCAAGTTGGACTAGGATTCCATCGTGGGCCTAACTCATAACAGATGAGTCCAAAGGCTACACAGCTAACCCTGCTGCTACTCACACTTACTTAAGGCAACCACTATTATGAATAGTACTGCGAAAGGGGTTGCTAACCATGCATAACAGAACCCTAGCCACACCCTCATAAACAATGAGTGAGAGAGTGACATGTTTCTCTTCTCTTCGCAGCTAGTACTATGTTAGAGATATGAGACTCTTTTTTGTGGATGTTGGACATTTGTGAGTCTATTCGTGTGGATACCGCAGAGACATTGTCGCTGTTACAGTGTTAGTGATTCACATTGTTTAATTTTCATCTCACTTCAAGAGGTAAACTAAAAAAATCAGGGATTATGGTCTTTTTTATATAGATCCTTGGTGGGAATTTTTATTTTTTCTGTTGTATGATGTATCTGCAATTCCCAACAGTGGTATCAGAGACACTTGTGAAACCAGGATTTGGTCTTTATTGTTTACATGTTGTATGAAATAACATGATTAGTTGTTCTCTTTTGAAGGTATGATCTTTAATTTGTTATTTCAGAAAATGAATGAATCCTTTGTGAAAACATATTTTGTTTGACCTATTGTATGCGAAACCATGTTGATGTCTTCGAAACTGTGAACCTGTTCATATGTGTTTATATGTCTATATGTCTTTGCGAAGTTTGCTTGTATATATATATGATATATACAACATCATGACGTAAGGAATCTGGAAACCTTATTTATGGTCTGCAGCGACATCAAATGATGATGTCAAGCAAACCTTGTTTCTGGACAGTGGTGCGACGCAAGGGTTCTGGAAACCTTATCCTGTTCTGTGGTGACATCAAGTGTTGATGTCAAGCAAACCTAGTTTCTAGACAGCACAACAGTAGCGTTAGGGGTTTTCTCACGACATGAAGTGTTCATGTCCTCGTAGCTATGAATGTTCAAGTGTTGATACCCTAGCCGTCAAGGAGGTGTAAGAGCTCCCACCTGCTGACCGAGTAGCGGGACCCTCGTTGCGTAGTTTGTGTTATTTGAAAATGTGATATTCAATTCTGTTTTTATGACTCATAAAATAATAATGTATTATTGTTTTGAGTTTATATGTTCTTTATGGTATATGGTGCATGGTTATGGCCTTAGTCCTATTTTTATGCTCTTTTGGTTGTACATTCTGGTTGTCCATTCTCTTCTCACCTAACTCCCCTTGTATGTAAAACGAGGTTTCTATGTAATGTATTCTTGATGTGGAGGCAAGAAGATGACATCAAATGAGGACGTTGGTAGGAGACGCTTGGTGAAGCTGGTTCACTCCCTAGGTTTAGTTTTTGATACTCTTATTGGCTTCGAAGAATCAATTCGTTAATGGCCATAACCATGGCATATTCTTTTTATGCTTTACATGTATGAGATGCATGTATGTTTATGGTATGTTAAATAGTTTAATAAATGGTGAGATCTGATAATAATTATAAAATTCCCTCAAAGCAAATATTAAGTCATTGTATGATGTCTTCTAATGCGTGGCACTCGTCAAGACTAGTATCGATTAAGTGTAGGTTTACAAAAGTAGGATGCCTTAATCTATATTAGTAAGACGAATTGGATAAAGGTAATATCTAACTGCCAACCATTGGGTCTGACTTAACTAGGCCATTTCAATAGGATTGAAGGCTTAGAGGCATAGAGTTGAGATTTAGTCCATTAAATGGATTAGAATAAGTGTTATTCACCTAACTATTCAAGATTGCATGTGATGTAATTGGAAAATGTTTCCTACCTAAATAACCAAACTTTGAGTGATTAGCCAAAGCTAACTCAAAACTAGGTGAAATATGGATCTTGCCCCACTAGCAAAGTTAATGCTGAGGGTCGTTGATTTGAATAAAATAGTGGGAGACATATTTAATTAAAGACCTTATTAAATATGTTTATGATATGATACTTATACTTTATATATTTTTGGTTAATAGATTACCATGGCAACAAACACTTCAAATAACTTATCATTGCAATCCATCCTTGAGAAGGACAAATTGCCTGGGACAAATTTCCTAGACTAGTACAAGAAATTAAGGATTCTCCTCAAACATAAGAAAAAACTATATGTTCTAGAGCAGCACATTCATGAGCCACCAGTTGTAAATGCCCATAGAGTTGAAAAGGATGCTTATAAGAAGCATTAACATGATGCCTTGGACATCGGATGTCTCATGCTAGCCACCATGAACTCTGAGCTTCAAAAGCAACATGAAAACATGGATGCTTACGATATGATCATGCACTTGAAGAATCTCTATTAAGAGTAAGCTAGGCATGAGAGATTCAAAGTCTCTAAAGTACTTTTTCAATGCAAACTGGTAGAGGGAAGCTCTGTTGGTACTCATGTGCTCAAAATGATTGGGTACATTAAAAACCTAGAGAGACTTGGTTTTCCATTGGGTCAAGAATTGGCCACTGATCTAGCTCTGCAATCGTTGCCAAAAAGTTTCATTTAATTCATCATGAATTACAACATGAATGAAATTAACAAATCTCTACTAGAGCTACTAAGCATGTTGAGAACTACTGAACAAAACATTAATAAAGGAAAAGGAAAGGCCATTATGATGGTCCCAAAGGCTAAGGGCAAAAACCAGCTGAAGAAGCCTAAGGACAAATGGAAGGGCAAGGGTAAGGAGAAATCCAAGCCTAGCACTTCCCGGGTGGAGTGGCTAAGGAAGATGTGTGCTTACGCTATGATTAGACCGGACATTGGAAGAGGAACTATGGCAGGTACCTGGAGGAGCTTAAGAAGAAGTGAAGTGAGACTTCCACTTCAGGTATTTTTGTTATAGAAGTCAATTTATCTACTTCTGCATCATGGGTATTAGATATTGGATGCGGGTCTCACATTTGTGTAAATGTGCAGGATCTAAAAAAGAGTAGACCATTGGCTAAAGGTGAAGTTGACCTATGAGTTTGAAATGGAGTAAAAGTTACTGCTTTAGTCGTAGGGACTTATTTATCATCTTTGCCTGCTGGGCTTGTTATTGAGTTAGAGAACTGTTATTTTGTGTCTGCTATTAGTAAGAACATCATTTTTGTTTCTTGTTTGGACAAGAAAAGTTTTACTTTTATAATAAAGGACAAAAGTTGTTCTATTTATTTGAATGATATTTTTTATGGTAGTGTACAACTGAGTAATGGACTTTATGTCCTCGAAATCGAAATACCCATCTATAACATAAATACTAAGAGGTTCACATCAAATAATATAAACCCAACTTATCTCTACCATTGTCGCTTGACCCATATAAATGAGAAGTGCATCTCCAAACACCATAAAAATGGATTCTTGGACTCATTTGATTTTGAATCATATGAGATATGTGAGCCTTATTTATTGGGGAAGATGACTAAAGCCCCATTCACTGGACAAGGTGAAAGGGCTGGTGATCTTTTAGGTCTCATACATAGTGATGTATATGGACCCCTAAACACGCTAGCTAGAAGTAGTTTTCAATACTTCATTACATTTACTGATGATTTCAGTAGATATGAGTTTGTGTATCTTATGAAACACAAATTAAAATCCTTTGAGAAGTTCAAAGAATTCAAGAATGAAGTACAAAACTAACTTGGCAAGAGTATTAAAGTCTTAGGATCAAATCGAGGTGGTGAATACTTAAGCCAATAGTTTGATGATCATCTGAAAGAGTGTGGAATAATATCTCAACCCACTCCTCTTAGAACACCACAATCGAATAATGTTTCTAAAAGGAGGAACCAGACCTTGTTGGACATGGTTCGATCCATGATGAGTCATGTAGACTTTCCAAACTCCTTTTCGAGACATGCTTTATTAACAACAGCTTTCACATTTAACTATGTTCCATCTAAAATGGTTCAAAAAACACCATATGAGATATAGATTAAGAGATGACCCAGTATGTCTTTCATGAAGATTTGGGATTATGTAGCTTATGTGAAATGTCAAGTTTCTGATAAGCTTGGGCCCAAATCAGATAAATGCTTCTTTATGAGGTATCTCAAGGAAACCAAGGGATACTATTTCTATAATCCTACCGAGGGCAAAGTGTTTATCGCACAGACTGCTATGTTCCTAGAAAGGGAGTTTATATCCAAAAGAACTAGTAGGAGGAAAATAAAACTTGAAAAAATTCAAAGTTCACAGAGTATCAGTGAACTAGTGGTGGAAATAAAGCAGCCTCCATAAATCATTGTGGAACCACAACCTACTCTAGTAGCACAAGATCCGTATAGGTCTAACATGATACATCATCAACCAGAGAGATATGGATTTCTCGTGACCTAATAAGGTGACGTATTACTCATGGATTAAGATGAGCCTATGACTTACCAGGAAGCCATAATTGGCCCAGATTATGAGAAATGGCTTAAAGCCATGAGATCTGAAATGAAATCCATGTATGCTAATCAGGTATGAACCATGGTTGACCCACCTGAAGGGGTAAAACTCATTGGGTGCAAGTAGGATTTTAAAAAGAAAACTGACATGGATGGTAACATGCATACCTTTAAGGCGCGATTGGTGGCTAAAGGTTTCAAGTAAATTCATGGTATAGACTATGATGAGACTTTTTCTCCAGTTGCTATGCTTAAATCTATTCGAATCTTGCTTGCTATTGCAGAATACCATGATTATGAAATATAGCAAATAGATGTCAAGACTGCTTTCCTTAATGAAAATCTTCTCGAGGATGTGTACATAACACAACCTGAGGGTTTTGACACTCCACAGGATGCTAGAAAGGTGTGCAAGTTGCAACGATCTATTTATGGATTGAAACAAGTGTCTAGAAGATGGAATCTTCGTTTTGATGATACAATAAAATAATTTGGTTTCATCAAGAATGAAGAAGAATCTTGTGTCTACAAGAAGGTGAGTGGGAGCACAATTGCCTTTCTAGTGTTATATATAGATGACATACTACTCATTGGAAATGACATCCTTACCCTACAGTTTGTAAAGACTTGGTTAGGGAAGTGCTTTTCCATGAAGGACTTGGGCGAAGCCACCTATGTATTAGGTATCAGGATCTATAGAGATAGATCATAGAGATTACTTGGCCTAAGTTAGAGTACATACATAGATAAAGTGTTAAGATGATTTAACATGCATGAATCCAAAAAAGGACTCTTGCCTATGTCACATGGTGTAAACCTATCTAAGGCTCAATCCCCCTCCACCCAGGATGAGAGGGATCGCATGAGCAAGATTCCATATGCATCTGTCATTGGATCTATCATGTATACTATGTTATGTACTCGACCAGACATCTCGTATGCTTTAAGCATGACGAGTAGGTACCAATATGATCCTGGTTAGAGTCACTGGACTATTGTCAAGAACATCCTTAAGTACATGAGAAAGACTACAGATTCGTTCTTAGTATATGGAACTGAGGAAGAGCTAGTTGTAAAGGGTTACATTGATGCTAGCTTCCAGACTGATAAAGAAATCACAATAGGGTTTTGTTTATTGCCTAAATGGTGGGGCTGTGAGTTGGAAGAGCTCAAAGTAGGAGATAATCGCCAATTCTACCATAGAGGCTGAGTATATTACTACCTCTAATGCAGCAAATGAGGCCATTTGGATCAGGAAGTTCATTACTGAGCTTGGTGTAGTTCCTAGCATTGTGGACCCAGTGGACCTCTATTGTCATAATAATGGAGCCATTGCACAAGCTAAGGAGCCTAGATCTCACCAATGATCTAAACTTATACTTAGGCGCTTCTATCTCATTCGTGAGATCATCGATAGAGGAGATGTGAAGATATGCAGAGTACTAACAAATGATAACATCACAGATCCACTGACAAAGCCTCTTGCGCAGTAAAAGCATAAGTGTCACTCTAGATCTTTAGGCATTAGACATATGCCTGATTGACTCTAGTGCAAGTAGGAGATTGTTGGTGCATGCCCTAGAGGCCAATTTATTTTGACTGTACTAGCTTACATTGAATTATGCTATTTATTTAATATATGAGGCATTTCATTTATTGTGTTATTTATGATATACATAATAAAGCCATTAGAATAGTAAGTTTTATGCTATAGGACATCAAGTGGATGACTTGATTGTGAGATCTTATTGGATAGAAACATAACACTATTCTTAAATGTCCTTAGTCAAGTATTATTGTTAATCAAGACGACGATAATGCATTAAGAATATTATGTGCATAGACTGATGGCCAAGTCTCATTGGTCATGGATATAAGATATTAAGTCTTCATATGGTTACATATTAGAGTAATGATGTATTGGGATGACCTACCATGAGAATGCTGCATGGATCATTACATGAGTGTCATAAGCGATTCTCATAGTAATAATAATGTATGTGGTCCTTTGACCTAAAATCACTATGATTCCTACATGAGGAGTTGTATGTTTTAATGTCATCAAATGTCATCTATAACAAGGTGATTATAAAGTTAGTTATTAGACATACCGCGAATCATGTGAAGGAATGTGAGTGACCTAGATGAGATTTGTCCCTCCTACATAACGTAAATGATATCTTCGGGGCCCCTGATTGAGTGAGACTACGAAATGCATGACCATACTCAAATGAGTCAATATGAGATATTGATCTTATTTGTTATTACTACATCTACTCAAGTATTAGGAAATAGAAGATTGAACTATACAAGGGTGATACGTTCCATGTCTTGTGTTCAATCTAGATATTTGGACAAAGGGACCAAATGATGAACCTTTAAAAAGTCGTATTTTTACGGTTCATTTTCGTAGTTTTTCGTTCTCCTTTAATTTATTTAATTGAGTTTTGTCCTTAAGTTTATTATGTTTTTATTATTTTAAATTATTTTTCTTATTTCATATATTTTTGTATTTTTGATAGGTATATGCAAAAGGATGAAGAATTGTTGTGGATATATGGAAGAATTGTTACAAAAGCTTTCTGGACATGCAGCGCTCAAGCGATGGCTAGGCAGAACATGGGAGTTTCTTTGTTATCCCAGCGCTCAAGCGCTGGGAGCTTAGCTCTCAAGCGCTAGGAGCTCAGCGCTCAAGCGCGCAACTGGAATAACTGAAGGATTGTTTCTGATGGCTTAGTGCTCAGGTGTTGGGAAGCCAGCGCTCAGGTGCGTGCATTAAGGCAAAAAGATGGCTTCTGGTAATCCAACGCTTAAGTGTTGGATGCGTAACAACACATGTTTCTGAAATTATAAATAGAAAGTTATGTCAAATTACAACACACACTGCAGCAGTCAAGACAACTCAATCCTAATTAGTGTGGGCGCATCATAGCTTGAAGATTAGGAATTCTCTTTAACCTTTCCACTAATTATCAATGGAGTTTGTCATCTTCTTTCCTTTGTTTTGTTCTTTTCCTATGTATAACTAACTTCCCCTTGTTAGAGGGACGATGGATCTTGATACTTGGATAATGTAACTTCTTTTATGGGTTTAATGCATGTTTCTATTTCATGATTTACATGTTTATCTCTATCCTTAATATTTTTCTAAATCTGACCAATTTGGGATTGATCTTTTGGGTTGATATATGATTTAAGAAAATTTGCATGAACCTAGAATTTGTGATAAACACCATAATTTCTACAATTGCTAGGAATATATGTTGTGAGTTATGTGGTCTTTCTTTTAATTCTCTCGTTCTTGATAATGTCTTTCTATTTGGGATTAGACTAAGAGATTAGTTAATTCTAAATAGTGTAAGAGGATTAATATACCAAGGGATTGGATATTGATTTATTTTGGGAATTGACCATAAATTATTGAATTAGAACATGTTTAAACTAATAATTAGATGTGCATTTAAAGAGTTCAAGTGAAATCCGAACCCTAACACTTTCTCATTATTGTTTTCAACTCTTGTTTGATTTCTTGAATTTTCTTTGTTTAATTTTAATTATCTTCTTTTAATTGTTTTAATTTCGCTTTTGTCAACTCTTGCCTCTTGAGTAGCCTAGATAGTATTAGTTTAATGAACTTGGTAATTAGCAATATAATCCTCGTGAGACAATACTCTTTTCACTACTTTATTACTTTTTGTGATTCGGTGCACTTGTCGATTTTCACATCAAGTTTTTGGCGCCGTTGCCAGGGACTATTTATTGTCAATATTAAGTAGTAGTTAAAAGAGCACTAATTTATGCATTTGTTTTATTTTGCTTAGCTTTTTTTAGGTAATTAATTTTCTTATTTAATTTTTTTTAATTTACTTCTTTTTATTGTATTTTATTTTTATTATATTTTATTCGTCAATTAATTTTATTTTTTATTTTCTTTACTTCACACTAGTGTGCTTGTCTGTTTGTTTATACAAGGTTCTTTGGAATCAGAAGTTTTACTCTTTGATCCAAAGATAACAAGAACAGAAAGAGCAATCAGAAAAGCGATCAGAGAAGCAAAGAGAATTAAAGAAGTAAAGATGACCGAGAATAATAATGCACAGAGAAGACGCACTATGGCTGACTATACCACTCTATCTTCTGAAAATGTCTAAATTAGTATTATGCGACCTACTATCCAAGCGAATAACTTTGAGATTAAACTAGCTCTTCTATAGCTGGTGCAACAGAATCTGTTTGGAGGAGGTCAGACAGAAGATCCTAATTTGCACATTGCTAATTTCTTGCAGTTTTGTGATACTATTAAGTATAGTAGAGCTAGTGATGATGTCATTCGGTTACGACTTTTCCCATTTTCTTTGAAAGATAAGACCAAGAGCTGGCCATAAGCCCAGCCTCAAGGAAGTATATCAACTTGGGATGATCTGATCAGTAAATTCCTCACTCAGTATTTTCCTCCATCGATGTTCGTGAAGATATAGAGTGAGATTGCTTGCTTTACTCAAAACTAAAGAGAATCTCTTTATGAAGCATAAGAAAGATTCAAGGAGCTGCTTAGAAAATGTCTTCATCATGCTTTCGAGGTTTGGCTGCAGGTACAAATATTTTACATTGGGTTGAGTCATTCTACTATAGCAATGGTCGATGCATCTGTAGGTGGATCTATAAATACCAAAACTCCAAAAGAGGCCCAAGAATTGTTTGAGACCATGGTCACTAATGAGTATTAGGTTCCTAGTGGAAGATCTACAATCAAACAGGGAGTATTGGAGCTAGGCACTGTTGATGCTATACTTGCACATAATCAAACTATGATGCAACATATTGTCAACCTCACTAAGCAAGTTGGCACTTTGCAGGTTAATTCAGTTAATCACCAAGGCTTGACTTACGATTTCTATGGAGAAATAGTCAATGTGAGGCATGGAATTCAGGTGTTATTTCTCCAGAGCAGGTGAACTTTATGAGAAACCCTTCAAGGCCACAAGGTAATTCTTATTCTAATACTTATAATCCAGGCTGGAGGAATCATCCCAATTTCTCTTGGAAGAATCAGGCTATTCCATTAAATGTTTAGCCTGAACAGAAGTCTCCTTTTGAGATTGCAATAGAGAAACTTTCTCTACAGACCTCTGTTTTTGTGAAACAAACTTCAACTTTCATGGAGGAGTCGAGAACCAATTTCAAGAATCATGAGGCTACTATCAGAAGTCTTAATAATCAAATAGAGCAAATAGTGACTTCAAGAGAGACCTCTAAGCAGTTTGCCCAGTGATACTTTGGTGAATCCTAATGAGCAGTGTAAGGCAATCACCTTAAAAAATGGTAAGACTTTGGAGGAAGATAAGAAAGAAGCATCTGATTCTTCAGAAAATCAGAGTGGAAGTAATTCCAATTGAAGAAGTCTTGTCTCAGGATGCTACTAAAGAGGTTGAAGCTAGAGAGGGACAACCAAGAGTGCCAAGGAAAAAGAAAGACTCAAAACTGAAGAAAATTATTGATCCTTCACTATATGCTAAACTTCCATATCCTCAAAGATTCAGGAAGGAGATTCAAGAGAAGTAGTTTTCCAAGTTCTTAGAAGTCTTCAAGAAATTAGAGATAAATATCTCTTTTGCTAAAGCACTTGAGCATATGACCTCGTATGCTAAATTCATGAAAGACTTACTTTCAAAGAAAATAAAGCTGAAAGAGGATGAGATAATGATGCTTATTGAAGAATGCAGTGCGATAATTCAAAGAAAATTACCTCCCAAACTAAAAGATCTAGGTAGTTTCACCATTCCATGTACCCTTGGTAAGCTCACTATTGGAAAAGCTCTTTGTGACCTTGGGGCCAGTATCAATCTCATGCCTATATCCATCATGCAGAATCTAGGAATTGAATCAGTGAAGCCAATAATGATATCTCTTCAACTAGCAGATCGATCTATCAAGCATCCTTATGGTATAGTTGATGATGTGTTAGTTAAGGTGGATAAATTCATCTTTCCAGCTGATTTTGTAGTCCTTGATATAGAAGAGGTTGTAGATATTTCTCTCATTCTAGGCAGACCTTTCTTAGCAACTGGAAGAGCATTGATTGATGTGCAACAAGGAGAGCTTGTGTTGAGAGTGCATGATGAGAAGGTCACATTCAGTATTCTTGATGCAATGAAACATCCTGTAGAGGAAGAACAGTGCCTTAGAGTGGACATAGTTGACTCGTTGGTTGAGAAAGCATTTAAGCAGAGCAGTCTTACATCTCCACTTGAATTAATGTTGGTAAATTTAAAAGTTTTAGTGGATGATGATGCAAAGACAACACCAAAGATCTCTAAGTGCATAGCTAATTTAGAAGCTCAGTCAATTGTCTCTCACTTCCAGAAAGAAGAACTGAAGAAGGAGGGTAACGATATACAGGAGCCACCCAAGCTAGAATTGAAGCAGCTTCCTTCTAATCTTAAATGTGCATTTCTTGGTGAGAATAGTACCTTTCTAGTGATCGTAAACGTAGAACTCAGTTCTGAAGAAGAAGAGAAGCTTTTGAGAGTTTTGAGGGAGCATAAGTCAACTATTGGGTGGACTATTAATGATCTTAAGGGCATCAGTTCAACTATTTGTATACACACAATCTTAATGAAGGATGATTACAAGCCAGTGGTGCAACCACAGAGAAGACTGAATCCTACCATGAAGGAAGTTGTAAGGAAAGAAGTGATGAAGCTCTATGATGCAGGCATTATCTATCCTATATCAGACAACTCGTGGGTCAGTCAAGTTCAAGTTGTTCCAAAGAAAGGAGGGATGACAGTGATAATCAGTGAGAAGAATGAACTCATCCCTACAAGGACAATCACTAGTTGGAGAATGTGTATTGACTATAGGAGTCTCAACAGTGCAACACGAAAGGATCATTTTTCCCTTCTGTTCATTGATCAGATGGTAGAGAGACTAATATGTCACACCTATTATTGCTTTGTAGATAGTTATTATGGTTATAATTAGATCTTGGTGGCACCCGAGGATCAGGAGAAGACAACTTTTACTTGTCTATATAGAATATTTGTATACTAGAGGATGCCTTTCGGATTATGCAACGCTCCTATAACTTTTCAAAGGTGTATGTTTTCCATTTTCTTTGATATAATTGAAAAGTTTTTTGAGATTTTTATGGATGATTTTTCTGTCTTTGACTCTTCTTTTGATACTTGTCTCTCTAACCTTTCTTTGGTTTTGAAAAGATGCCAGGAAACTAACTTGGTTTTGGATTGGGAGAAATGCCATTTCATGGTCCAGGAAGGCATTATCTTAGGTCATTGCATTTTTGCAAGGGGTATTGAGATTGATCAAGCAAATGTTGAGGTTATTGAGAAACTACCCCCTCCCATCAATGTTAAGGGAGTAAGAAGTTTTCTTTGGCATGTTGGCTTTTACAAGAGATTCATAAAGGATTTCTCCAAGATCACTAAACCTCTTTGCGAGTTTCTTGTTAGAGATGCACCATTTGATTTTAATGATGATTGTTTGCACGCATTTGATCTTTTGAAAAGCAAACTTGTGTCTGCCTCTATAATTGCTACTTCTGATTAGAATTTGCCATTTGAATTAATGTGTGATTGACGAGCGCCGAACTCAGTCAAAATTATAACCGAAGTTATTACCTAAGCTTGTAGCACAGTGACAACACTGGATCATCTCCACGAGGATTATAGATGCAATTTAATCAAATCAAGTGAAAGTTAGCAAAGGGGGGTTTAACAGTTTAAGATCGTACTTAACAAAATTAACGGAAGAAATGACAATTAAAGAGTAGTCAATTTAGAAACCTATCCAAGATTGGGTGGATTCAATCATAGACCCTTCATAAAACACTTGAAGCGCAATTGAATTGTTAATTTGGATCTAACTGAGATCTCTGCATCAAATCCAAAATTCATACTAGACGATCGTCTAGAATTCAATTAACAAGTGATAAACACAAATCCGCAATCGCACCATTCATGAAAATCTATGTTAATTTCAAGTACCGAATTCAATTAACTTAGGCACAAATCAAGTAACCTAACCTCTTCAATTTCGTGATTAATTTAGATCAATCAGTTCTAAGTTTCATCACAAATCTCAATCTTCATTTATGTGATTAGTTTAGATCAATTAGTTCTAAGTTTCATCACAAATCTCAATCTTAAACCAAGATCAAATCAGATCAACATAAATAGAATCACCATTCATGCATTCAAGATCAAGAAGAAGAAGAAAGAAGAAGAAAATAGGAATTCAATTACAAATTAAATACAATGCATAACCAAGGTCTCAAGAATCCAAACCACAATCTCTTCAAGAGTTCTAAATTGACCTAAAGTAGCTTAGCCCTCCATTACCATGAAGGGGAGCATCAAAATATACAAAACTATGAGAAACTATGAAGAAGCAAGAAGAAACTTAGAGAGAAATGAAGGAGAATACATGAAAGAAATGATAACCAATGGTGCCTTTTATAGAAGTCTAGGGTAACAAAATGACAAAGGGGAGTGAGTGGATGAGTGGGTGAGTGAGTGGAGTGTTTGAGTGGAATGGTTGAGTGGGTTGGTTGAGTGGAAAATGCCAAAGGACTTTTGGTGAGTGGGAAATTATGGACATGAATGGGTGAGTGGATGGATGAGTGGGTGGAGTGGTTAAGTGGTTAGATTAGTGTATGAGTGGATGAGTGGGTGGATTAGTGGATGAGTGGTTAGTGGATGGATGAGTGGGTGGTTGAGGACGAAAATTTCGTGTCTGACTTGGAAGCCAAAAATGACCAACTATACTTCAGATCCACGAAAAGTGCTCTTCATGAAAGTTGTAGATCCTTGTCTTGGCTATAAAATGGATAGCTGGTTCATCCAATTTGGCTTCCTTCAGCCTAAGATATGTCCCAAATACCGTAGGTTGCTCAAACCCAACTTCAGCTCCTCTGTTCCGACTTGCAAGCTCAAAATGACCTACTAGACTTCCTTTTTTCAAAAAGTGGTCTTCATGAAAGTTGTTTATTTGGATCTTGACTACCCACTATCCAAATTTGAGCCCATCTTCGTTATTACATCTTGAGATATGATTTTATGAGTGCACACTATTCGGATTCTACTGACAGAACCCGTATTCTGAGTTCCATGTAAACTTAGGTCCTTTAGACATCTTTTTGGGACTTCAAGCTCTTCATCAAAGTTGTAGAGCTTCCTCTTAGCTTTCCTACAAGGTAAAATTCATGTTCATCAGATATTAAGAACTCAAGTTATGGCCAAAATACAGAAACAATGTCAAATCTCAATAATGCTGAAAATATTCAATTAGGACCAATTTGAGCTCAAACTCACAAAATCATACCAAACTCAATCAATTAAGAATATGGAGAGTGTAAATGACTAAACATAAGGGTTTCTTAATGAATAAAATATGTGATTATCAAATTCTCCCACACTTAGCTTTTTGCACTCCTGGGCAAGACTCAAGATCAAAACAAGGACATAAGAGATTAACAAAAATTTAAATTCCAACGACATTCAAGAACCCAAAATTTTACAATCAAGAAGAACAACCAAAGGTTCAAGGGATCAAAACATTCATGAGTTAACAATTCTCCACATCTCAAACCAACAAGCAAGGTATCTTCAACATGAATCGAGAATGATAGATCTTCACAAGATCCCCTCTCAATCTCTCAAGTGTTTAAAAGGTAGGTATTTCACTCAATTCAACCCATGAAAATTGCACTACCATAAGTTTGCTTATATTCTACTTCTCCACTACTCAAAACACATGCACACACAAATCATGAGGACTTTATTCAAGGTTGTAGTGAGGTCAAGGTAACAGGAGAGGATAAAATGGATATGAGAAGATAAATACCAAAGAGAATAAAAGCAAATGAGAAATTTGAGTTCAAATAACAAGCATAAAAGTTCATCCCAACTCTAGTGTATATCCCTTTACATATTCATTTCCCAATCCTTTTCTTTTTTTAAACACTTGGTTTTTTTTTTTTTTTTTTTTTTTTTTTTTTTATATATATGAACATAACTATATACATACATTTTTTTTTTTTTCTTTTTGGGCACTCTTTTCTTTTTCAACAACCATTTTGTACACACACCCCCACACTTGTTTAAAAACTCATCCATTAACCAAGCTAATGTTCTTTTATTCCCTAAGGTAAAGTAAGAACACGATTTCTCATTTAAGGCACATAATGAGCTAGAAACAAGGAATGGTCAAATAAGCTCAAAGGGGTTAAGCAAAGGAAAATATACAAGGTTGGCGTGAATCGAGAATTTTCAAGAAGTCAAAAGAGTGCTTGATATCATATTGAAAACAAGGTTGGCTATTTGATTAAACTAGTTAATTAAGAAAGAGGGCCTCAATCATGTTCATGCATGCAAGTGAAATGTAGCCTAAAAAAGAATCAAAGCAAGTTCTAGAGTGGTCATTAACATGAGTGAAAATCATACAAGAAAGAAGAGAATGGCATAAATGTTAAATCCATCCATTAGGCTCAAAATCTCACAAGGTATGCATCCATCAAACTCAATTCATCAATTCAATCATCCATTTCCAAGCATATCAGTTCAAGAAGGGAGAAAAGTTATTCAATCATGCAATGATCCCTTTTTTTGTTTTTTTTTTTTTTTTTTTTTCTTTTTTTAACAACCAAAAGAAACATGCTAAAATCTTTCCCCACACTTAATATAACATTGCCCTCAATGTGAAAGAGAGATATAGAAAAGAGCAACACAACCCGATAAGAAGTGAATCAACGCTAAACGTAAAAGAAGCACACCGTCCGCCACGCATCGACTCGAAAAGAAATCAAACAAGAAACGTTAGTACTTCCACAAGTTAATACTAATTAATTACTACCTAAAAACTCCTTACTCGCCACCAATTAAGATGCGTCTCAAGAGTAAAATTCTCCTTACTCGCCATCACTAATTGGTTTAATAAGTCCATGACAATCATATCATACCTTCCAAACAAAACAACAAATTTTTTTTTAATAAAATCAAACCCATTAAAGAGAAAGTGTCAGATTTGGCTTTTTTTTCTTATTACTTCCTTCATTGCCTTCGTTGACCAATCTATCTGAGCTAATACCTTATCAGGTACATACTCAAAAGCTTCTAATTTATCAATGAGCTCATCAATAGTGGAGGCAGAGATAAGAAGTTGTCTTGCCGAAGGAGTGATAAATTTCTGTTCCACAGCTTTGTTAAGAAAAAATAACAAAAGATCAAAGAAATTATTAACATTCAACAAACCAATGGGTTTATGGTGGATGTTCAGTTTAGCCCAAGAGACAATTTGAAAAATCTCTTCCAAAGTACCAAAACCACCTGGTAAGGCAATGAATGCATCAGAGTTTTCAAGCATTATCTTCATTCGTTCATGCATTGATGATACTTTAAGTTCCTCTCCAATTGTCTTTCCATTGATGTTCTGTTGAGCTAAAGGTTCAGGAATGACACCTAAAACCTGACTGTCTCTTACATATGCAGCAAGTGATATAGCCCCCATTAACCCACGACAACCTCCCCCATATACAAGATGAATATTCCTCGTAGCAAGTGATCGACCAAGAGTGCTAGCTGCGTTTACAAACTCTAATCCCTTCCCATAACTTGACCCACAAAAAACACAGACATTTTTGAGGTTACGAATAGAAGCCCCCATTCTATACTCTTCCTCCCTTTGAGTGTCTCTCGAGTTGAAGGAAAATGGAGTGTTTAAATAAGAAAAAGAATGGAAAGGGAATAATTGCACCTATAAGGGTAGGTTGGTCGTTGTCGAAAAGGTTGAAATTAAGAAACACAGAATCTTTTTTTTTTGACTTCAAGAAAACCATCAAGGTAAAGAAGTCTAGAAACCGTGAAGGACCCTCGCTCAAAGGATCGTCTGTACAAAAATCAAAATACAACAAAATGATACAAAGATAAAAGAAATAGAAAATGATGACATACCCGTATGTACAGCTTTCCATGGCGTATCTTTATACCTTCGCGTCATGAGTGCAAGTAGACATCACGTCCGTTTTTTTTTTTTTTTTTTTTGAAATTGTTAGAAAAACTTGATGAAAGATAAGTGCATACTTACTTAAGATTGGGATGGAGGTAGTCTGCTTCTTTCGGCTTTGTGCCAAAGCATTGTTGACCAAGATTCGATCCATTAAAGACCAAATAAGCAACATAGGGCTCCCAAAAGGGACAAGTGGCCATAATATGATCGGGTCGCCTCACATGTGAGATACAATCTACCTTCTTTGTTTTTCAATTAAGAAGGCTGGATCAGGATGCATGCATTTCCCCATTCACGGTGTGTGTTACCAAAGCCAACCCTAAGACGTATACATAATTTTTTTTTATTTTTTTTTAGAGATGACATGAAGAAGAAGATGATATATACAGATTGTTTGTGGATATGGCTCACATCTGCCTCTGGTTTAACGTCCAATAACGGCTTAAACGTCTTCTATGAGTCGAGGATAAGCTTCCCATCCAATTTTCTTATAAATTGGCAAACAGGGTCTTTTAGAGTCAGATTCCCAAGACTGTAGCATTTTTCTTCATCCTTGAATAGATTCCATAAATTAAGAATTTCACCCCGCATCAATCCATAAGAACGCGTCTCAAGAGTCAATAAGATATCATCTAATGACTCCTTACTCAATCCATTCTTAATGAAGGATCTATTTGCGGAAACCATCCCCAAAGAATGACATTGCATGTTACAATTCCATCGTCCACATTTGTAACAGACTTGTAACCTTTTTGCTCTTCTCCTTTTAGAATATGAACTTCTTCCAAGACCGGGCATATATGAGTCAAATGAAATTGAGGACTCACCTGCTAATCGGACCTTTGCTTCAATTATCCAAACGTACATCTGCTGGCATACCTTTGTGCATTAACAGTCTCAATCTTTCACATCGAACTTTGTAGATCTTTCTCAGAGCATTTTGAGGAAGAGAAGGAAAATGTTTTCTCAGGTTTGAAAGAATGACATCCATTTTGAAGGAGAAAGAGGGTTCAGTTATTTTGGGAAACTGAAAAATAAACCGACTTGAGAGTCACGGAGTACCGTATCTGCCACTTAACCGGTAACACAAAGAACTCAAGAACTTGGTTTTCCAGGAATGGTTGAGTCTCTGTCCATTAACTTTGAGCACATTCCTAGGATCCTCAATATCTACAGCCCCAGAGGATACACGTGTTTGACAACAAAAGAACCGCGCCACCTAGATCTCAATTTCCCAAGGAGTAGGTGTAGATGATAATCTCATAGTAGAACTTTTTTGACTAATTTCTGTAGCTTTTGCAAAAGGTGTAACAGACCTTGAATAAAGTAGGCCAATAAAATCCATACTGCAAGATTTTCGCAGTTGTTGTCGCTGAAGAAAAAAAATGACCTCCACATACTTCCGAGTGACAAAATTTAATGGCACTACCTACCTCATTGTCGGGCCCACAGCTATTTTTTTTTCTTTTTTTTTCTCTCTTTTTTTTTTTCTTTTTTTTATTCATAATTCGGATGGAGAATGTTCATCACCTCCACTTCTGCATTCTCTGGAAGTTCATGATACTGTTTGAGGCGGTGTCCATTGCTCTTATTAAGTGAGGTTGGTGAAAAGACTCCACCAGATCCCATTGGTTGAAACGTGATGACCGGGTTATGGTTGACACAACATGATAGCTTCCACTATGGTCCCATTGGTTGAAGTGTAACGACCAAGTGAAGCTTGAAGCATGAGGGTTCACATTGGGGTCCCATTGGTCTTCCTTGACTTCACCAATGGCATGCAATACGTGTAATTTTGCAATCCCGCTTTCATTGATAATCTTTGGACCATGGCCTAAAAACAAAATCCACTTTAGTAGTTACTAGCATCTGCTGACTTTCCTCTTTCTTTGAAAATTCCTCAATGGCCTTCAACTCCACCTCCCTATATGTTTCAGATTCTCGCAACTACATTGTTGATAGACTCTTCTATATCATTAGATCCTGCGTAAACAGTAATCATTAGTTTTCAAATATGCAGAAATTTCAGCACACACAACACATTTTATATCACCATCATGATCAACACATGAGTTGCAATTGATAGAATCATCAAAACCAATTAAATCAGGAAATTCAGCACACAACTCATCATGAGTTTCCTCAACTAAGTCTGCATGTAAATCAATATGACAATTAGAATGCAGGGAGTTGGGAATTGTTTGGGGAAAGAGTTGGCCTCGACTCTTGACATCTCGTTCATTAACAAGTGGTTGTCAACCGGTCAATTTGGGTTGTTAAATCCTGAATAGTGGCGTGAAATTCTGCTGGAACTCAATTTGGGTTTTCATCAAGTCCTCCCATGAAGGCTCAAGTTTTGTGGTTGATGGACTTGTTATCTGCTGGAATGGTTGCTCATATTGAAATGATTGTTGTTGTAGTGATGCCGTATTGCCATATCCCAGATCCAGATAGTATTCCCAGCTAGGGTTGTTTGTGTTGAAGAAGGGGTCATAACTCTATTGCTGCTGCTGGAACTGTGGTTCATCAGGAAAATAACCAGTTGCTGCAACAAATTGATATGGAAAAACAGAACTACCATACTGAAGTGTAGGGCATGCATATATGGGGTGAGATGAACAAAAACAAATGTTACACACAAGTGTAGCTTCCTACACAGGTGATTGTTGTCTCACTACTATATGTCTTACCAAAGAAGTCAACTCCTCAAAGTTTGACTCCATTATGCATGGTCTATTGTATCCTTAAAATGCAACAGAATGCAACAAAATGATAATGAAAGAAAAAGAAAAAATTAAAAAGAAAGAGTTAGTATGGGATCAACACTCAAAATATGCAAAAATAAATCTAGTTAATGTATCTAAACATTTTTAAAATTTATAGGAGCAACACAGACAAAATCTACATAAAAATGAAACTAGAAAATGCAATAAAAAATAATAAAAAATAAAAAAAAATGGTCTAAATGATAGAATTTTGAAAAACTAGGGTTGACCTCACACTGTGAGTCTTGTTTATCAGGCTATTTTCCTTGATCGACCAAGTTTCATATTTTTCTGGGCACGTTCAGTTCGAAAATTGTATCAACTACCCATAATCACCAGTTTTCCGTCTTTCCTTCACTAGAGAAATTCAGAAATCTAAGAAAAAAATTGTTAGCGTAGTATGAACAATACTAGATAATGGATAAAAATGTTAGAAAATTTAATAAAAAGCAAAAGTTAGTAAAAACACTTAAAATGAAAAGATTACACTTACTAATCCCAGAGTACGGCGCCAAAATTTTGACGAGGCCGAACTCAAATCAAAATTATAACCGAAGTTATTACCTAAGCTTGTAGCACAGTGACAACACCGGATCATCTCCACGAGGATTATAGATGCAATTTAATCAAATCAAGTGAAAGTTAGCAAATGGGGGTTTGACAGTTTAAGATCGTACTTAACAAAATTAACGAAAGAAATGACAATTAAAGAGTAGTCAATTTAGAAACCTATCCAAGATTGGGTGGATTCAATCATAGACCCTTCATAAAACACTTGAAGCGCAATTGAATTGTTAATTTGGATCTAACCGAGATCTCTGCATCAAATCCAAAATTCATACTAGATGATCGTCTAGAATTCAATTAACAAGTGATAAACACAAATCCGTAATCGCACCATTCATGAAAATCTATGTTAATTTCAAGCACCGAATTCAATTAACTTAGGCACAAATCAAGAACCTAACCTCTTCAATTTGCGTGATTAATTTAGATCAATCAGTTCTAAGTTTCATCACAAATCTCAATCTTCATTTATGTGATTAGTTTAGATCAATTAGTTCTAAGTTTCATCACAAATCTCAATCTTAAACCAAGATCAAATCAGATCAACATAAATAGAATCACCATTCATGCATTCAAGATCAAGAAGAAGAAGAAAGAAGAAGAAAAGAGGAATTCAATTACAAATCAAATACAATGCATAACCAAGGTCTCAAGAATCCAAACCACAATCTCTTCAAGAGTTCTAAATTGACCCAAAGTAGCTTAACCCTCCATTACCATGAAGGGGAGCATCAAAATATACAAAACTATGAGAAACTATGAAGAAGCAAGAAGAAACTTAGAGAGAAATGAAGGAGAATACATGAAAGAAATGATAACCAATGGTGCCTTTTATAGAAGTCTAGGGTAACAAAATGACAAAGGGGAGTGAGTGGATGAGTGGGTGAGTGAGTGGAGTGTTTGAGTGGAATGGTTGAGTGGGTTAGTTGAGTGGAAAATGCCAAAGGACTTTTGGTGAGTGGGAAATTATGGACATGAATGGGTGAGTGGATGGATGAGTGAGTGGATTAGTGGATGAGTGGGTGGAGTGGTTAAGTGGTTGGATTAGTGTATGAGTGGATGAGTGGGTGGATTAGTGGATGAGTGGATGAGTGGATGAGTGGATTAGTGGATGGATGAGTGGATTAGTGGATGGATGAGTGGGTGGTTGAGGACGAAAATTTCGTGTCTGACTTGGAAGCCAAAAATGACTAACTATACTTCAGATCCACGAAAAGTGCTCTTCATGAAAGTTGTAGATCCTTGTCTTGGCTATAAAATGGATAGCTGGTTCGTCCAATTTGGCTTCCTTCAGCCCAAGATGTGTCCCAAATACCGTAGGTTGCTCAAACCCAACTTCAGCTCCTCTGTTCCGACTTGCAAGCTCAAAATGACCTACTAGACTTCCTTTTTTCAAAAAGTGTTCTTCATGAAAGTTGTTTATTTGGATCTTGAATATCCACTGTCCAACTTTGAGGCCATCTTCATTATTACATCTTGAGATATGATTTTATGAGTGCACACTATTCGGATTCTACTGATAGAACCCGTATTCTGACTTCCATGTAAACTTAGGTCCTTTAGACATCTTTTTGGGACTTCGAGCTCTTCATCAAAGTTGTAGAACTTCCTCTTAGCTTTCCTACAAGGTAAAATTCATGTTCATCAAATATTAGGAACTCAAGTTATGGCCAAAATACAGAAATAATGTCAAATCTCAATAATGCTGAAAATATTCAATTAGGACCAATTTGAGCTCAAACTCACAAAATCATACCAAACTCAATCAATTAAGAATATGGAGAGTGTAAATGACTAAACATAAGGGTTTCTTAATGAATAAAATATGTGATTATCAGTGATGCAAGTGATTTTGCTATGAGTGTTGTTTTAGGACAGAGAAAAGATAAGGTTTTGCATGTGATTTATTATGTTAGTAAAAGAAAAGATAAGGTTTTGCATGTGATTTATTATGTTAGTAAAGTTTTGAATGAAGCACAACTTGATTATGCCACCACAGAAAAAGAATTACTTGTTGTAGTCTTTGTATTTGATAAATTTCGTTCTTATTTAGTTGGGTCAAAAGTTATTGTTTATATTGACTATATAACTTTGAAATATCTCTTGACTAAATAGGATGCAAAGCCTAGGCTCATCAGATGGATTCTGCTTCTACAGGAGTTTGACTTGGAAATTAGGGACAAGAAAGGAACAAAGAATTTGGTTGCTGACCACTTGTCAAGGATCATTCATGGAGGAGATTCAGAAGAAGAACATGTGCCTATTAAGGAAGAGTTCCCAGATGAACACCTTTTTGCTCTACAGTTGTTGCCTTAGTTTACAGATTTTACAAATTATAAAGCAACTGGGCTTGTTCCATCAAATTTCACATGGCAACAGCAGAAAAAGTTTTTTTGTGATATCAGGTACTATGTTTGGGATGAACCTTTCTTTTTTAAAATATGTGCTGATGGTATGTTGAGAAGGTGTGTACCTGAGGAAGAAGTGCCAAACATTCTGTGGCACTGCCATAGTTCTGATTATGGAGGTCATTTTGGAGGCAATAGAACTGCAACAAAGGTATTACAATCTGGTTTCTATTGGCCTACTTTGTTTAAAGGTGATCACAAGTTTGTTGAAATTTGTGACAGGTGCCAAAGAGTTGGTGGTATTTCCAAAAAACATGAGATGCCTCTCAATAATATTTTGGAGGTGGAGTTGTTTGATGTATGTGACATTGATTTTATGGGCCCTTTCCCTTCTTCATTTTCTAATTAGTTTATTTTGGTGGCTGTTGATTATGTTTCTAAATGGGTGGAGGCCATTGCCACACAAACTAATGATGCCAAGTTTGTTGTTAGGTTTATTAAAATAAATATTTTCACTAGATTTGGCATCCCTAGGGCAATAATTAGTGAGGAGGGGAAACACTTTTGTAATAGGCAGTTTGAGTCTATTTTGAGCAAATTTGGTGTTAAACATAAGATAACAACTCCCTATCACCCCCAGTCAAGTGGTCAAGTAGAGGTATATAACAGGGAATTGAAAAGCAATTTAGAAAAGACTGTTAACACTTCTAGAAAAGATTGGTCACTAAGGTTAGATGATGCATTATGGGCATACAGGACGACATATAAGACCCCCATTGGTATATCCCCATATAGGTTGGCCTTTGGAAAATCATATCATCTCCTTGTAGAACTTGAACATAAAGCATTCGGGGCAATTAAGTTTTTGATTTTGATGTGAAGTTTGCAGGTGAAAAAAGGTTACTACAGATGAACGAGATGGACGACTTTCAAAATGAAGCCTATGGGAATGATCGTCTATATAAAGAAGGATTACTTTGAGACAATTTGAAATAAGGCAACAAATGTTATTATTTAACTCAAAGTTGAAGTTGTTTCCGGGTAAACTGAAGTCCAAGTAGTCGGGCCCATTCCAAGTCAAAGAAGCTTCTCCTTTCAGAGCAATTGAAATTGTGGAACCTCGTTCAAGAAGAAGTTTCAAAGTCAATGGTCACAAGCTTAAGCACTACTAAGGGGTGAGTTTGATAAGTAGAAGTCTTCTCAGGCACTTAGCCAACCTGATTGAGAACAGGCAACGTCGAGCTAATAACATTAAGCAAGTACTTTTTGGGAGGCAACCAAATTTCTTTTCCTTTTATTTTTCTTTACTATTTTGGTTATTTTATTTTTGTTATTTTTTCTTTATTTTTCTGCTATTTCATGATTTAAAAATAAAAAATAAAAAATTTATTGAGCTAACGCTTAAGCGCTAGTAACATAACGCTTAAGCATTGCCAGTGCCCAAACGCTGAAGACTCAGCGCTCAAGCACACAAGTGGTAGGAATATTAGGAATCAATGCTTGAGTGTTGGACTATAAGCGCTTAAGCGCTACCAGTGCCCAGGCACTGGAAACTCAGCGCTCAAGCTCGCAGAAGGTAGAGGGCCATTTAAGCCTAACGTTCTCAGTGCTCAAGTGCTGAACGCTCTCCTTATCTCAGATTTCTCAGATTATCTTCTCAAATTCTCTCAAAATTCTTTCCTCTAGGATATTTAGCTTCAATTTGTCTCTTAAACTGGCTTCATTTTCTTCATTTTGCTGAGTGTTTGCATCTAAAAATGGGAAATTTTCCTTTCAAACGCGTTCATACATGCGTGGTGCATTCTCACCGTGAACCTACTCCATTTTCTCCTCTTTTTCTTTCAATTCTTCACTTGTTTAGGTATAATTATGAACCCTAAATCTCAAATTGTGTGATATATTTTGTTAATTTCATGATTTTTGCAGGTTTTGGTTTTAGGGTTTTCAATTTGGAATTTTTGGGGAAAATGTGACATTGGGGCAAAATTAGGTTAATTTGTTGTTGCTATTTGATTTAAATCTTGCCAATTGATTGATTAGAAGTGATTGATAAATGTAGATGCTAGAATTATTGAGTTTTGATGGTGCCATTTGATTAATTATTGTGCATAATTAATTATGTTCATATTTTGGTACTACTTAGCCATATGTTGATTTGATTGCCACAACAATTGATTGCTGTGAGGTTGACTGCTCAGTGCATTTGGAATTTTAATTTGGCATATTGTTCATTTATCTTAGACTCATCTTTCTGGTCTGCTAGAGTGTTCATATGTTGCATAATTGTTTTTTATTTCAAATTCTGAATGCCTGTTAGATATTGATAAATATGCCATTCCATTAATTCTAATTATTGCTCATGTAGATCCATAAGAGGGAAGTGAATTGATTCTGGTTCTTGAATTTACTATTCTTTTACCAAGCATTAGTTGGGTTATCTCATATAGTTGCTTTGATTTGTGAGTTTTTTTTTTTGAGGGATACTCATATGCTTCCTTTTGTTGTGATTTTCTGGATAATCAAAATGCTACCAAAGAAGAGGAGCAAAGGTCCTTTTGGAGAAGTCTTTAGTTCTTCTTCGTTTGATGCAAGCCGATTCCACTCAGAGATCTATAAAAAGTGGTTCACCAATGCATTGCTGAAAAGGAATTTCGTTGGGGAGTAGAGGCTTGTTTTATAGGAAAACGAATATCCATAAATTCGTTCACAAATCACAGATAGAGAATAGGGCAAATTGTGTCAAATTTCGGACTTGGGATCGCAAACGTTAGCCCGTGAATTTTACACCAACACTTTTACTATCCCCAATGAAGGAACCAAATTTCAAAGTATGGTACAGGGGAGCTAGATAAAATTTGGCAAGGACATACTGAACAAGTACTTTGGTTTGGAGTATGACCTACTGTTGAGATAATTTTAGTAAGTGCACCGAATCGCTACAAGTAATATTATGATGAGAAAAGAAATATCGTCTCCACAGGGATTGTAATCTTTTTATCAACGCAAAAGAAAAGGTTGTTTCTACTTGAACTAAAAATATGATTTGGTAACTTTGAATTGTATTAGTTTTTAAACAAGTATAAAAGAAATGTATTAAAAACAGAGCAATTGACAAATTAAAGAATGTTTTTGGAATTTTTAAGGAGAAGAAAATTAATTAAGAAAAGCGGCTAGAATTCGAATCCCATTGTTTACTCTCTTATGCTACTGATTAACTCTCCAACAAGTAGTAATCATACATTTGAAGTTCCAATCAACAAAATTAAGCCAAGATCAATCCCTTGATTCAAGACCCTTTTAACCCAAAACACAACCCCCAATTAGTTAGGTAATTGTTGATTCAAATTAAGCATTAATGATAGTGATTTCATGGAACACATAATTACAATGATACATTCCTATATTCAATCATAATCTTGTTAACTTCACTTAGATCCAGTATTAAAATGAATTTTTCAATTTGAAGAAATACCTACATTTAAATCAATAGTGATCAAGTATTGATTAGCATTAAGCAAAGAGAAGAGTGCTCAAGCACATGAAATTACTTGTAAAGAGAGTATAAAGAAATCACATAAGAGTATCTATAATGTTTATCTAACTTTAGCCTAAAAAGATTTAGCTACTCATGATGGAAGAAGAAGAGAAGAGAGAAATCAAACTAATGGAGGAAGAAGAATCCATTGATCATTCCAAGTCTTATTCCCAAGCTTGAATAATCAATGGAAGTAGAAGAAGATAAAACCCTAGCAGAGCTTTGGATAACACCCAAAATATACAGATCCAGAAAAATGAACCAAAAGTCCGTAAAATTGTTTCAACTAGCTATTTAAAAAAATGGCTGGATAACGGCAGTCACCTCACGATGGCCCAGTATTGCCTAGCGACGCCTGCGTATGAGGGGAAGCCCACTGCAGTCTCAAAGATCCTTTCACGTCTCAGCTCGCCTCACGATGGCTGATCCTCGCCTCGCGATAGCAGGCAGGATCGCCTAGCAATGGCTGACCTTCGCCTCGCGATAGCATGCAGGCTCGCTTAGAGATGACTGATCCTCACCTCGCAATAGCACATAACAAAGAACAACTTCCTCTTTCTTCTAAATTAAATCTAAACCTGTTTCAACAAAAATTCAAATCCCATTAGCTAGTGAACACAAAAACCTATAATACTCTTAAACAATTAAAACTTATCTAATTTCTACCTAAATTATTTAATTCTAAAACTAATTTGACACCAAAAACTTACTTATGCTAGAAATTCAACAAAACCCCAAACTTAGAGTTTTACTTGTCCTCAAGCAAACAACCAATTTTAAACAAGGGTTGGAGAATAAAACCAATTTTTTTTTTCAAATAAGCCATTCAAACAAAATCACAAAATTGAACAATCCACAAAAGTTTCAATAATCATTACACAATCAATTTACCTACTTTTTTGCATTGGTGTTTCCCAATCATCATAACTTTAGGTAACCAAAACCAATGATCCACTAAGAGCAACATATCAATCCTCAATATTCCTCTCCAGAATAGGTGTTTCACTCAAGTGTCTAGAGGAGTTATTTACACTTAATTCACATCACAAGCAGCACCCTACCATAAGCTTGACAAAGTTCTAGAGAGGTAAATGCAATGCAATGCCCACACACACTAAAAGAGGTCCTTTTTTTTGGGTTGTAATAAGGCTTAGGCAAAAGGTAGGAAATCATTTGGATAAGAGGCTTTTTGTACTTAGAATTAGACACAAGCAAATTCATATACTCATAAAACAACCCTCAATTTATTCATTGCAGAATTCCCCAAAACATTTTTTTTTCAAAACAAATGAAATGAGAAACAAAAGGAAAATATTTTCACATATGTGCAAATTTTAGTTTATTTTTTTCATATATTTTTCTTTTATTTTTTTCCTTTTTTTATTTTCTTCTTTTTTTAATTTTTTTTCTTTTTTTTTAGGACAAGGAAAAGTCCTTGTATGCCCACCCCAAACTTAGAACATTGCTTGCCCTCAAGCAATCCCAAACTTAGGAATTTGCCAAGACATGCCATAAATTGACCCTTACCTAACTCCAAGTAAGTAGGGACAATGGTTTTCCAGTTATTGGCTTGTAAAGAGGGTTCAGTTCAAAGAAAAGGCTAAAGGCTCAAAGGGCTTAGTAAAAGACCAAAATGTTCAGGTGGTTTATTTAGTCTCTAGTTAAGCACAAGAAAAATGTCTCAGTGTGTCTGAACAAGCAAGCAAAAACCACTAAGAACTAAGTCAAGTTCTGAAGGATGCCACATGCAATGGAAGCACACATGAAAGAGATGACAGTGTTTAGGCCCAAGTACTCACAAATGTGTGAGAGTGAGGAAAAACATGCCACAATCAATTTCACTTTGATTAAAATTACAGTGAGCTGCTTAAAAGGTACACACTCAAGCAAAATTTCAGCTCCTTGATTATACAACTCATGCAAAACTTAAGTGTCAAGTTCATAATTGTGGAACAAGGGAGTGAACAACCTTAAGAACACATCTTGGTATGAACAGGAAAAGAAATAACCATCATTAATTGTGAACTTTTTCTAAACACTTGGTGCGTGAAATACATGCAGTGGGTTAATTGAGAACAAAGATACCCGTATATTACCATTCCTACATGAACTTGAACCAAGATCACACATCCACAACTTATTTCAGCTACACAATACTTTTAAAATCACTAGTTATCAAGCACAACTCGTGGAACTCATCATGGTAGCACTATGAGAAAAGGGAAGGAACAAATCCTTCACAATAATGAGCATTTACCATGAGCCCTAGAATGGAGAAAGGAGAGGAGACATACCTGATGATGGATTGCAGAGAAATGAGGTGCAAAGAGGGGGAAAGAATTAGAGAAATGAGAGAATTTGAGATTAGGTAAGGGATTGAGTGAAAACCCTAGCAGAGCTCTAGAATGGGTGCGTGGGAAAACACTTCAAATGAACCATCTATTTATAGGATATGACACATCGCCTCACGACAACATACTGTCACGATGTGATGGCACACACTAGGCAACAATGGAAGATAGTTCTCGAGCTGTTGCCTCGCGATGCTATACCATCGCGTCGCGATGAAAGTTAGTGAATCCTTGTTGAAAATTCGCCCCGTGATGGTTAACTCCTGTGAGGTGATGGGCACTGGAAACAACTTTTGAATTTTCACTTCCCATATTGCCTTATGATGGTGAACTACCGCATCACTATGGAAGTCAGAGGCGTCTTGTTGGAAATTTGCCTCGCGATAATGAACTATCGCGAGGCGATGAGCACTAGAAAGAAAATTTTGAATTTACACTTCCCATCTCGCCTCGCGATGTCCCATTATCGCCTTGCGATGGAAGTCAGAAGCTGTTGGTTTGAAATTCGCCCCGCGATGGTGAACTCTCGTGAGGTGATGGTTGATCGTAGCACATAGATCCCTTTTTTTCTTGCAAATCGCCTCATGATGACTTTTCCTCGTCAGGCGATGGAGACTGAAATCCTAATTTCGCTGGGCGAGCAAGTGCATTCGCTTAACGATGGGGTTGATTTCTTCATATTTCTAGTTTATACAATTTTTTTCCAACTCCATCTCCAATCACTTGATTCTTTGCTTAAAAACAATAGAATTGCAGCATTATTCCTGTAGCAGCAAGCATAAAATCATATCAAAACTAGCATTTTATTCTTATGTAAACAAAACAAAGAAAATTGCTACTCAAAATGAATTGGAAAAGATTAAGAAAGAAGAATTGCTTGGGTTGCCTCCCAAGAAGCGCTTGTTTAACGTCATTAGCTTGACGTTGCCTCTTCAACTCATCAAGGTGGCTTGAAATAGGAAAAGTATGATTGCACTTTTCTTTTCTTAGACCAATGCTTCCTTCCTTGGTCACTAGCCTTGGTATCCCTTCCACCAACATTTTGAACTCTAGTTTGAAATGGTTGTCCCAAGTGTGCCTTGGCATCTTCTCCAAAGGCGTTTGGAACTTGACTTGAGCCTAGCTGTTCTAAATAAACTTTAGCGTGAAAGATTTCATCAGGCCATGGAGGTCTCAATTTTTTAACAGATGACAAATTGGGTTTCAATTTATTAGAAGATTTTGGCCCTTTGTGCACTGAATTATGAGAAATGAGAAGACCTATCTGCAATGAATCAGGGAAAATAGGAGAATCTTTTCCTATTCCAGCAATCTTAGAAAGAGGAGGACCTTTCTCCTTTTCATTAACAATCTTGGGAAAGTCAGTATTAATCAATGGTGAAGAGTTCTTACCAGTCAACTCCTTTTGAGACTTATCTCGAATGCAATTAATGGGAGCATAAAGATCCGATGTTGGTGAAGACTTATCAAAGACATTGATAATCACTTGATCTCCATCCACCCTCAACATAAGCTCTCCTCTAGGCACATCAATTAACGCTCCTAAAGTTACTAGAAATGGTCTTCCAAAAATAAGAGGAATATGAACACCCTCATCCACATCTACAATGAATAAGTCTATGGGGAAAATGAATTTATCCACCTTTACAAGCATATCTTCAACCACACCCCAAGGATATAAATGGGATCTATCAGTAAGTTGTAACATAGTGAAAGTGGGTTTTGGATCTCCCAAACCTAATTTTTCATAGATAGACAATGGCATTAAGTTGACACTAGCTCCCAAATCACACAGTACTTTTCCTGCAAATTGTGAGCCAATCTCACAGGGAATAGTGAAACTACTGAGATCCTTGAGCTTTGGTGGCAACTTCTTCTTCAAAATAGAACTGCACTCTTCAGTAAGTGCCACAGTGATGCCGTCTTTAAACTTCCTATTTCTACATAAGAGCTCTTTCATGAACTTAACATATGATGACATTTGTTCAAGAGCTTCAGCAAAAAGAATATTTATGTGCAATTTCTTGAAGATGTCCAAGAACTTCAAAAACTATCTATCTTGCTTCTCATGAGTTTCCTTCTTTAGTCTCTGAGGAAATGGAACCTTGAAATATGGATTGGTGGTCAGATCATATCCTTCGACTTAATTCTTCCCTTTTTCTATAGCCCCACTATCCTTTTGCTTTTCTTTTTCTTCAGCCTTCTTGGCTTGCTTATCTTCTTGTTCCTCTATCACCACTTTTTCACTTACATCGGTATTGCTTCCTTCTACTACCTTCCCACTCCTCAAAGTAATGGCATTGCAAGACTCATGCTTAGGATTATCCACTGTATTCCTAGAAAATTATCCCTTGGATTGTTCAGTAAGTTGCTTTGAGAGCTGTCCGATTTGGTTTTCAAGGTTCTTGATGGATGCTTCTTGGTTTTTGAAATGAGCCTCATGATTCTGAAAATTAGTTTAAGTCATATGCATAAATTGAGTCAATGCCTCTTCTAAGGCAGTAGGCTTCTCTTTAGGTTACTGTAGTTGAGGAGCTTCATGTTGCTTCCAAGAAAAGTTGGGATGATTCCTCCACCCTGGATTATAGGTGTTGGAATAAGGAGTCCCTCTTTGCCCTTGAAAATTTCCTATATAATTGGCTTGCTCATTTGGATCACCTTGAGCTTCATAAGCACCATTCTTGTGTCTTTCCCCATAAAAATGACACCTCATACATTGCATCACAGCCTTGGAATGATGAGATTGAGAAGAACTTCCTTGTAGGGCTTGAAGCTGTTTAGTGAGAACCTCCAATTGTTGAGAAACTAACTTGTTTTGGGCTAATAGAGCATTATGTGCATCTAGCTCTAAAACACCCTTCCTAACTTGCACTCCTCTATCATGATGAATAAGATACTCATTTGAAGCCATTGCTTCCACTAACTCTCTTGCTTCTTTAGCCGTCTTGGTATTCATTGTACCTTTTGCTGAAGCATCTAGCATCATCTTTGTATTCGGTCTCAACCCATGGCAAAATGTTTGCATTTGTGTCAAGTCATTGAAGCCATAATCAGGATATCTTTTCAAAAGCCCTTTGAATCGCTCCCATGCTTTATAAAGATTTTCTCTATCTTTTTGCTCAAAATTAGTAATTTCAGCCTTTCTCTTGATGAACTTCGAGGTAGGAAAAAACTTATCCATAAATTTGTCCTCCAATTCATTCCAAGTAGTAATACTCCCTTGAGGAAGTGTTTGCAACCAATCCTTTGCCTTATCTCTCAAAGTAAAAGGGAACAATCTCATCCTCTTAGCCTCTTCAGAAACACTGTCCAACTTTAATGTGCCACAAATCTCAAAGAAGTTCACTAAGTGCTAGTTGGGGTCTTCATTATCCACTCCAAAAAACTGATTCTGCTTGAGAACATTCAAAAGAGAAGTTCTGATCTCAAAGGCATTTGCCTCCACTGGTTGATATTCAATAGCCAATCTCTGACAGTTGTTCCTCTGACCAAAATCTCCCAAAGTCTGCCTAGGTGGTGGTTGTGCAGCCATGACTTCTTCTGTGAGAGTATGAAAAGAAGAAGTAAATGCTTGCTTTTCTTGAGCTTTTTTATGTTGCCTTGCTTTCTTAGCTTTCTTCTTATTTTTTTTTGTTTTCACAATCTCGGGATCAAACAACAATTCAGCTGCCTTTTTCCTTCGCATAAATAGAAACTAGGAGAATTGTGAGTACAAGTTAACTATATTTAGAAATGAAATAAAATAATATAGTAAAATTTAAAAACAAACAAAATGAAAAAAAACTAATTGTCCAAAGTAGTAACTCCTTTGCCTTGTTGATAACCAAATCAACAATCCCTGGCAACAGCGCCAAAAACTTGTTGAGACAATTTTGACAAGTGCACCGAATCGCTACAAGTAATATAATGATGATAAAAGAAATATCGTCTCCACAGGGATTGTAATCTTTTTATCAACACAAAAGAAAAGGTTATTTCTACTTGAACTGAAAATATGATTTGGTAACTTTGAATTGTATTGGTTTTTAAACAAGTATAAAAGAAATGTATTAAAAACACAGCAATTGACAGATTAAAGAATGTTTTTGGAATTTTTTTAAGGAGAAGAAAATTAATCAAGAAAAGTGGCTAGAGTTCGAATCCCATTGTTTACACTCTTATGTTACTGATTAACTCTCTAACAAGTAGTAATCATACATTTGAAGTTCCAATCAACAAAACTAAGCCCATCAATCCCTTGATTCAAGACCCCTTTAACCCAAAACACAACCCCCAATTCCTTAGGTAATTGCTGATTCAAATTAAGTGTTAATGAAAGTGATTTCATGGAACACATAATTATAAGAATATATTCCTATATTCAATCATAATCATGCCAACTCCACTCAGATCTAGTATTAAAACGAATTTTCCAATTTGAAGAAATACTCACATTTAAATCAATAGTGATCAAGTATTGATTAGCATTAAGTAAAGAGAAGAGTACTCAAACACATGAAATTACTTATAAAGAGAGTATAAATAGATCACATAAGAGTATCTACAATGTTCATCTAACTCTAGCCTAAAAAGATTTAGCTACTTGATGCGTGCGGATGTAGTGATTAAAATTAAGATAAAAATCAGTTGTCAGGCCCACCAGAAAATAAAAACCTTACAACTAGTTGTAGTTAGTGCGGTCGATCCACAGAGAACCAATTCAATTAACACTATTAAACAATTCCCAATTTAGACTTTGATTAACAATAAACGAAAAAAGGGGGTTTTGAAGTTTTGATGAACAATGAACAAACTTCAAAGATAACAATAAACAAACTGAAATCAACAATATAAGAAAATTGGTTAAGAGATTGAATCCACCACTAGATTTATATGATAATGTAAATCCACATATCCTTTTATTCCAACATGCTCAATTATGTTTTTATGCAATTGTGATATTAAATCTCTGTTTTCCTTACGTGTTGGCCAATTTAGCAACCGCTCAAATCAACTCCTAATCACCGATTAGTCATAAAGCAACCGCTCTTACAACTATCCAACAATTGCATTAAGATTTAGAAAACCAATTACACTAAGGTCTAATCACACACCGGGATTAAATTACTTAGAACATATATTTCTCTAGATCTAATACCGCGAACCGCAAGCATAATAAACCCGGATCTACCACTTTTATAACTCGGAAAATAGCACAAAGATAATTATACCCACATGAACATCATACATCCCACTAGATCTACTACCGCAACCAAGCATAATAAACCTAGATCTACTACTTTGAAAGTAGGAACAAGTACAAAAACCTTCATACCAACAATAGATTCAGAAATATATGAATAAAAACATAACCGTGTTGAAATAATCAAATATGCAAAGTTTACAACATTAATACTAGCGGTTTCATCACCCCCTTAACCAAGGGAGGTTTAGTTACACATAGCTAGAAAGAAATCACAAGAAAAACTATGAAGAAACAAGAAGAAACTATGAAGAAACAAGAAACTAAGAGAGAAAATGAAGGAGAGTTACATCTTGTTCATGATAAATGGTGCCTTTTATAGAAGTCTAAGGTAACAAAATGACAAAGGGAAGTGGGTGGATGAGTAGGTGAGTGAGTGGAGTGTTTGAGTGGATGGATTAGTGGGTTGGTTTAGTGGATTGGTTTAGTGGATGAGTGAGTGGAATGGTTGAGTGGTTGAATTAGTGAAAAATGCCAAAGGACTTTTGGTGAGTGGGAAATTATGGACATGAATGGGTGAGTGGATGGATGAGTGGATGGATTAGTGGATGAGTGGGTGCAGTGGTTAAGTGGTTGGATTAGTGTATGAGTGGATGAATGGGTGAGTTAGTGGATGAGTGGATGAGTGGATGAGTGGATTAGTGGATGGATGAGTGGATTAGTGGATGGATGAGTGGGTGGTTGAGGACGAAAATTTCGTGTCTGACTTGGAAGCCAAAAACGACCCACTATACTTCAGAACCACGAAAAGTGTTATTCATGAAAGTTGTAGATCCTTGTCTTGGCTATAAAATGGATAGCTGGTTCGTCCAATTTGGCTTCCTTAAGCCCAAGATATGTTCCAAATACCGTAGGTTTCTCAAACCCAACTTCAGCACCTCTGTTCCGACTTGCAAGCTCAAAATGACCTACTAGACTTCTTTTTCTGAAAATGTGTTCTTCATGAAAGTTGTTTATTTGGATCTTGAATATCCACTGTCCAAATTTCAGCCCATCTCCATTATTACATCTTGAGATATGATTTTATGAGTGCACACTGTTCGGATTCTACTGACAGAACCCGTATTCTGACTTCCATGTAAACTTAGGTCCCTTAGACATCTGAATCGGACTTCGAGCTCTTCATCAAAGTTGTAGAGCTTCCTCTTAGCTTTCCTACAAGATAAAATTCATGATTTTCAGATATCAGGAACTCAAGTTATGACCAAAATACAGAAACAGTGTAAAATCTCAATAATGCTGAAAATATTCAATTAGGACCAATTTGAGCTCAAACTCACAAAATCATGTCAAACTCAATCAATTAAGAATATGGAGAGTGTAAATGACTAAATATAAGGGTTTCTTAATGAATAAAATATGTGTTTATCACTACTCATGATGGAAGAAGAAGAGAAGAGAGAAATCAAACTAATGGAGGAAGAAGAAGCCATTGATCCTTCCAAGTCTTGTTTTCAAGCTTGAATAATAAATGGAGGTAGAAGAAGATAAAACCCTAGCAGAGCTCTGGATAACACCCAAAATATACAGATCTAGAAAAATGAACCAAAAGTCTATAAAATTATTTTAGCTGGCTATTTAAAAAATGGTTAGATAACGTCCGTCGCCTCGCGATGGCCCAGTATTACCTAGCGACGGCCCGCATATGAGGGGAAGCCCACTGCAGTCTCAAAGATCCTTCCACGTCTCAGCTTACCTCGCGATGGTTGATCCTCGCCTCATAATAGCACGCAGGATTACCTAGCGATGGCTGACCTTTGCCTCGCGATAGCACGCAGGCTCGCCTAGGGATGGCTGATCCTCGCCTCGCGATAGGACACAACAAAGAACAACTTCCTCTTTCTTCTAAATTAATTCTAAACCTGTTTCAACAAAAATTCAAATCCCATTAGCCAGTGAACACAAAAACTTATAATACTCTTAAACAGTTAAAGCTTATCTAATTCCTATCTAAATTCTTTAATTCTAAAACTAATTTGACACCAAAAACTTACTTATGCCAGAGATTCAACACCTACCAGGTGAGTGTGGGTATCACTACTTATTGAGTAGGAACCTAGAAGGAGATCTTGTACTCTGCAGGCTGTGCAAGGAAGGTGCACAATGGGAATTGGATATGAAAAACCAACCTAAATTTTTGAAGAAAGCCGAATTTAAACCGATTCCATGAGTTTGGTGCACGTTTGTCCAATCTAACATTCTTCCTTGCTCCAATACGTCTGAAGTGCCTGTTAAGAGGGCATTGCTTGTTTATACCATTGTGACTGGAGAGCATGTGGATATCGGGAGAATAATTGCCTTCAACATACCTATGGCGGCTCAAGAAACTTTTGGCAGCCTTCCATACCCATTGCTCATTTCCTAACTATGCTCTGAGAAGGGTATTATGCTCACTGGTGATCAAATAATTCAACCTACACTTCCAATCACAACATCAGTTATTGAAAGGTATTTTGAAGAAGATCAAGCAGCTTAAGCAGCCCCACCACCTCAAGGTCCTGCACCTCCAGGCCCAGCAGTTAGGCCACCTTGTAGGGTGCTTACCCTAGTGCAAAGGATGCATCGATTAGAGCATGTGCAAGTCAAAACTAGAGGAAATTCAACTACACTATCCAGTTGTTGCGCAGCATAGTAGAGCACCTGAACCTAGACACTGCACCTCTAGGCCCTATGACTGATGAGGAGATCATGACCAACATTAACTTCAGTGAGGAAGATGAAGAGGAGAATAATGATGATGAAGAGCTTGATTGACCTCCTGCTAACACAATGAGCTTTCTTTACCCTCACTTTTATTATTTTGCCCTTATGATCTTGATTGTTTATTGCATTTTCTTTTGGTATGAACAGTGAGGGAACTGTCTTTATTTCTATGTTTGGGGGAGGGTAACTCTGTTATTTTTGTTTTGTTTTGCTTTTCTTTGATATTTGATTTGGGTCTTTTGGTTTTGAGTCAAATTTTTTATCGCTTGCCAGTGTCTTTTAATTGAATATCCTATGATTGGTTAAGCTATGAATTGATTTCTTTTCTAGGATATCACATGAGAATCTAAGAATTATTTTGATCTCTATTGCTCTGATTATGCATGATTGTGCTTCCCATTTGTATGATTTTAAAAACCTTGGAAATATGATTGCATGTCAAGCTTAGAGAAAGCTTATGGGATTGCATTTGTATGGATGACTTGTATCTAGAAGTTGTTAGAATCTCTCTTGAGGCGAAATCGTAAATGATGCATGACCGAGGAAATGATAAGGGCTTTCTTTGGACCGTTTTAGCCTTTCAAGCCAACTTGTTAACACAGTGTATCCCTAGGTCCTTTTTTGCAGCCTTGTATATATTTGGCCTTCTTTTCTTTTCTATTATCTTGTATTTATTTTGACATGATCTACTTGTATATATATATATATAACCTTTTTTCTATTTTTTCACCCTTTATCGAATACATGATTTGTATTGTTTCACTTTTTAAGCATTAATCCTTTTGTGCACAAGTTATTTGAGAAGCTTGTTATTTAAAAAAAAAAAGAGAGAAGAAAAGAAAGAGAAAAGAAAACATCCACCCAAAGTATTGCAAAAAAGTAAGTTTGGGGTTGGACAATTAAAAGACGAAGGAAAAGAAGAAGAAGAAGCAGAAGAAGAAGAAGAAGAAGAAGAAGAAATTATACAAGTCAAATTGATGAATTAGGATGATCCATTATCCACATTTAGTATTTTGAGGCTTGAATTGTAGAATATGCATAACCATGCATTTCAATCTTTGTTTTTTATTTCTCTTACCCTTTTCTTTCTTAAACCATACCTCTAGCCTATCATTACAAGCTCATAAAGACCCTATTGATCCCTGATTTTGTATTGTTTATATTAGTGGAGAAAGAGATGAAAAATAATCCTATGGGTGCAAGTTTGATATACATTTGCATTTCTATAAACCTATCTGGGTTTGAACTTCTCTGTGAATTGGTCTTTCATTCATACTTATGGGAAGTCATTTATTTATGAGAATTGCATGTGAGAGCATTATGATAATTGAATTTTTCATGTGTGATTCCTTGAATTGAGATTTTGGAGCAGTTTCTGAGAATATATATGATGTTCATTATCTGGCAATGTCCTATTTTGATTTGCATATTGAGTCGGCTTAAGTACCTTCCTGATTTTGGAGCCATTGTAGAGGGATGTATATAGTTGTCAGCCACTAAAAAGATTTTCCTTCTTTTTATTTTCATTTCTTTTTACTTGAGGGCAAGTAAAATCTTAAGTTTGGGGGAGTGATGAACCTTTAAAAAGTCGTGTTTTTACGGTTCATTTTCTTGGTTTTTCATTCTCCTTTAATTTATTTAATTGAGTTTTGTCCATAAGTTTATTATGTTTTTATTATTTTAAATTATTTTTCTTATTTCGTATATTTTTGTATTTTTGATAAGTATATGCAAAGGGATGAAGAATTGTTATGGATATATGGAAGAATTACTGGAAAAGCTTTCTGGACATTCAGCGCTCAAGAGCCAGTGCTCAAGTGTTGGCTAGGCAGAACGTGGGAGTTTCTATGTTGAGCGTTGGGAGCTCAGTGCTCAAGTACACAACTGGCAGAACTGAAGGATTATTTCTAATGGCTTAGCACCCAGACGCTGGGAAGCCAATGCTCAGACACGCCGTCAAGGCAAAAAGATGGCTTCTGGTAATCCAGCACTGGAAAGCCAGTGCTCAGGCACTGGACGCGTAACAGCATAGGTTTCTGAAATTATAAATAGAAAGTTATGCCAAATTACAACACATACTACAGCATCCGTCAAGACAACTCAATCTTAATTTGGTGTGGGCGCATCAAGGCTTGAAGATTAGGAACTCTCTTCAACTTTTCTGCTAATTATCAACGGAGTTTGTCATCTTATTCCCTTTGTTTTGTTCTTTTCCTATGTGTAACTAACTTCCCCTCGTTAGGGGGATGATGGATCTTGATACTTGGATAATGTAACTTCTTTTATGGGTTTAATGTATGTTTTTATTTCATGATTTATGTGTTTATCTCTATCCTTAATGCTTTTTCTAAATCAGGCCAATTTGGGATTGATCTTTTGGGTTGATGTATGATTTGGGAAAATTTGCATGAATCTAGAACTTATGATAAGCACCATAATTTCTGCAATCGCTAGGAATAGACGTTGTGAGTTATGTGATCTTTCTTTTAATTCACTCGTTCTCGATAATGACTTTCTATTTGGGGTTAGACTAAGGGAGTCGTTAATTCTAAATAGTGTAAGAGGATTAATATACTAAGTAATTGAATATTAATTTATTTTGGGAATTGACCATAAATCATTGAATTAGAACATGTTTAAAACAATAATTGGATATGCATTTAAAAAGTTCAAGTGAAATCTGAATCCTAACACTTTCTCATTATTGTTTTCAACTTTTGTTTGATTTCTTGAATTTTCTTTATTTAATTTTAATTACCTTCTTTTAATATTTTTTTAATTTCACTTTTGTTAACTCTTGCCTCTTGAGTAGCCTGGATAGTGTTAGTTTAACGAACTTGATAATTGGCAATATAATCATCGTGGGACAATACTATTTTCACTACTTTATTACTTTTTGAGATTTGGTGCACGTGCCAATTTTCACATCACTAAACTACATAGAAACATTGATTAGGGAAAGCTTATGTCAAATCACTGATGTTCTCATTACTTGGGTAGTAGTGATGTGTTGCTAGATACTGCTCACTACTTGTAATATTAAAATGGGATTTTAATATTATTACCAACGTTATGAGAACCTGCAGGGTCACACATATAGAGCAGACTAAAATTGGATCAATGAGATTCCAAGTTGGACTGGCATTCCATCGTGGGCCTAACTCATAACAGATGAGTCCAAAGGCTGTACAGCTAATCCTGTTACTGCTCACACTCACTTAAGGCAGCCACTATTATAAATAGTATTGGTAAAGGGGCTTCTAAACATGCATAACAGAACTCTAGTCACATATATAGAAATAGTAAGTGAGAGAGTGATATGTTTCTTTTGCTTCACAGCTCACTTAAGGCAGCCACTATTATAAATAGTATTGGTAAAGGGGCTTCTAAACATGCATAACAGTCTTTGAATACGGTCATTGATGTAAACCTTTAGCATCTTCCCATCTTGGTCTTCAAAGACCGTATTCATCATTCTCTGGTGGGTGGCTCTTGCATTTTTCAAACCAAAAAGCATAACCCTGTAGCAGTAGCTTGCCCTATTAATGATGAAAGCAGTCTTGTCTTTGTCCCCAGGGTACATTGGGATCTGGTTATATCCAGAATATGCATCAATGAATGACAACAAATGAAAGCCTGAGGAGCTGTAAACAAGTTTATCCATATTGGGAAGTAGGTACGGATCTTTAGGGTAGGCTTTATTTAAGTTTGTATTGCCTACACACATTCTCGACTTCCTATTCAACTTTTTCACCAGGAACACATTGGATAGCCATGTGTTATACAGTTGGTACGTGTAAAATACACTAAGAGTAAGTGCACTCTATCACCAAGTAATATAAGACTTGAGTCCCAGTTATCAATCTCATAAGGAATAAGTAGTAATTACTAGATTCGTAGAACTCTTAGTTATCCAGACAATCAAAAGTGTATGAAATTCAAAATAAAATTGGAAAACAAATAAAGACCAACAACAATGAACAATCAAGTAAAATAGAGAGAAATCAATGAGAGAGAAACTAAGGTGCAAGGTTCACTTAAATCCAATTATTCAGATTTTGTTTCAATTATGATGGAAGGTAATTCTTTTGCCAATATTCTCTTATTTGCTATTGAATCCCAATGGTCATGGATGAAACAATATTCTATTCCTAATTTAATTCACCTATTTGGTCATTTAGTTGAATTAATCAAGAATGCATTAAGCTTTATTTCAAGAGATGAACTAACATACTATCAATTCCTTTGGTAGGATAAATTGATGTTTGGTCATTCACTAATCTAATCCTAGGCATTGAATGCGGATGGTTATTGGTCAAATAATGAGTTAACACATGCCAAAAGTGATCAATTTATGATAAGAATACAAGCAATATGATAGACCCTAAAAGAAATTACCTTAATCAAATTAGAAATCAAACCCAAATAATTAGGAAACAAGATCCCTCATAGTCCTAACTATGGGTTTAGCTACTCATGTTCAATACAAACATACCCATATCAAGATACAAATCCATGGAAAGAAACCCAAAGAAAGGAGAAAACTATAGGGAAAGAGAAATCAAAACCCCTTTTACGGTGATTATGATCTTCAAGCCTTCAAGAATGTCGTCCTCTCTTCATAGTTGTCCTCTAAGAATTCGTGACAATTCTCTCTTCTAAATTGCCTCTCAAAGTCTGCCGACGAAAATGTGTTTTTCAAGTTTGAGGGTTTGCCTATATTTATAATGTTTGGGGTGAAAATTTGTTGTTTTTAGGTCAGGGAGACTCACACGACCGTGTCTCCCTTTAACATGGTCGTGTCTCTTGAAAACAACTTAACTATACTTTAAGTGAGACACGACTGTGTGACCAAGAGACATGACCGTGTCTCAAAGTCAGAAGCTTCAATCAAGTAAAACAGGGTCATGTCCTTTGAGCTACGTAACTTCAACGTTAGGGGAGACACAACCATATGATGAAGAGACACGGTCCTGTCTCCAAGTTAGAAGCTTTCTTCAAGTTAGACATAGCCTTGTCTAACTCCTAAATCGCTTCTGACTTGACACAGGGTCTTGTCTAAGCCAAAATGGTCCTCTATTGCTTTGAAAACGAGATATCTTCACCTGTTTTCACTTTGAGTGTGTCAAATCTCTCTTATTATGCAAAAACAAAGATAATTTATAAGGATCCATCCAAAATTCATCAATAATCATAAGCAAATTACCACAATTCATCCAGTATAAGACTATAAAATATAGGCTTATCAATGGTACTTCCCTGGTGAAGCATGCTCTGAGCAACTCCTTCATATGTTCTTCAATAATCTGCTGCCTCTCTAGGCTAACTTTTCTTTTCTTCTGGGAGACTAGCCTTGCATCCTCCCTGATAGATAGATGATGAGAGATGAAAGCAGGGTTAAGCCCAAGAATGTCTGAGGACGTCTAGGCGAAAAGGTCTTTGTTTTTAAGCAAGAACTCAATCAGTTGGTGCCTCTCTTCTTCCAGGTTTATCCCAATCTTGGTGACCTAGTCTGGCTTAGTACCAAATTGGATAGGTTATAATTCACCTTTCGGCTGGGGTCTGGTACCCCGAATTTCTTCTTGAACATCTAGCTCAGTTATAAGGATTTTGACCTGATCTAGGGTCGGGCTAAATGTGCTAACTTTTGCTTTCTTGGGAACCCTGCAAATACTGAGGCTTTCGTTATAGCATTTTCAGGCTGCAATTTAGTTGCCTTTAACTATGACAACTTCGTCAATCTTATTGGGAAACTTCATGACCAGGTGGGTACTGGATACCACAGCACCAAGCGTATTTAAGGTAGGGCGGCCCAGGATGATGTTGTAAGCCGAGGGGCAGTATATGACTAGAAACCTTACCGTGACTATCCTAAAGAGTTTAAGGGACCCTAGGGTCAAGTGGGTCTCATAATATCTTATCGGGGTGATCTTCTCACTAGTGAACACTGTAAGCTCCCTATCATAGTGAGTGAGCTCCGTACGTGGAATTTCTAGCTTCTGGTAGAGGTCCATGAACATGATATTTATTGAACTTCCTTGGTCCACAAAAATACGCCAGACTTCGGCATTGGAAATTATTCCTAAGATAACTAGTGGGTCATCATGATCTAGGATAATTCCATTATAATCCTCATTTGAAAAGGTGATGGGGGCGTCTTCCGTTCTCCCGTCTATGATTTAGGCTCGGAGTGGGAGACACTCAACACTGCCATCTTGAGAGCATTCTTCCGGGCACCAGTGGATGAACCACCACTTGCGAACCTAATAGCAATTGTGTTAATGGTTCTGTTGGGCTAGGCTTAGTAGTTATCGTTATCATTAGATGGAGCGTCCCTGTTCCTGTCTTGCTAGTCATTTGTGTTAAGGCGAGGTGCACTCTAGGATCTTCTCCTGGGGCTCTGAATTTTTCTTTTTTGGCATGGAGACAGGCTCCGTTGAGGACTCCGTCTTCCTTCTCTCCACCTACTACGACATTCATTATCTTGAACACAACTAATGTACTATTCTAGTCATCCTGCTGATAAAAAATTCAATTGCATCGCGGAGCTGATAGTAATCCTCAATTTCATGGCTGTCGCGACCGTGATCGCGGCGGGATAACGACTTAAATTACAAAATTTAAGGAGTCGCCACCAATTTTATTTTTTATTGGACAAAATTAGAAAACCTAAAAAAGATGGTCTACGTTCAAAAACTCAGGTTCGGGAGCCTAATTATGCACAGGGAAGGGTGGGGACTTAACCCCACAGCACCCCTGATACATCCATCCTAAGACGGTTACCTTAAATCAGTTGTGCAATTTGTATAACTTTTAAAATATTTATTTTACCCATTTATTGAAATATAAATTAAATAATGAAAATTTAATTTTTTTTTTTTGGCTTGACAGAATAAGGATTCTGCTCCTACGTATCCCCGGATGCAATGAGGAATTCAAAGCCACGTCGTTCTTTAGAAAATGATTGTGAGTTGGTTATTTTTAATTTTGAAAATATTTTGTTTTGAAAATTCATTGAATTCATTTTTTTTATTTTGAAAAAGAAAGAATCATTAAGTTGTCGTAACTCAGACGATTACAAAAGTTACGAGATTAACAAGCTGTCGCAGCTCAGCTAATTTAGTTTTATTCTTTTCAACAAAGCTCAAATATTTTATTTTATTTATTAAAAAATAAATCATCAAGTCATGATCACAACTTAAATGATTTTAAAATATGATTAACATTTGTCATTTGAAACTCAGCTAATCCAATTTTATTTTTTCTCAAAATCAATTCAATTATTTTTTATATTTTTCATTTTTATCATTTGTATTTTTCAATTTTTCATATTTTATCACTAATGACCCCTTTTTTTTATCCATGCCCAAACGGGAAACAACAAATTTAAGTCACAACCTGCTAAGTCAAAGCCCAAGGTACAAAACTTTCATTTTAGCACTAATACTCTGAAAGACTACCAGACCCATTTAAATATACTTATTGTTTAATCAAATTAACAAAACACATTCAAAATTACTTTTGAAAGAACTGAATACCAACAAAGAAGAGATAAAGAGGATTCTGGTTCAGGAAAGTGAAACGAAAGGGAAAGGGGGAGCTCACTGCCACGGACGACGGCAGCACGGTGTGGAGACCTCGACGGTGCCGTCGGGTCTAGCGGGATGAGGCGAAGGCAGTGACGAGAGCAGCGAGCTGCAGCGCCGGTTTAGGTGGGCGTCGGGTTCAGGTTCAGGTTCGCAGCGGCAGTGGAGCAGATCCGGTGCGGCACGCGGTGACCTCAAGGCTGGGCGGAGCTGGACCGACGGTGAGCTGGGCAGAGCTTCTCGGATCCGGTCTCCTCGGATCTGGCCGGCACCGAGTGGATGAGCCGACGGGAATGGGTTTGACAGCTGACGGTGGGCTCGGCAACAACGGTTCACGGCTCTCACGGTGCTGGTGCGGCAAGTTCTCGCGACGGTGGAGCAGATCCGGTGCGGCGCGCGGCTGTTCGCGGCTCTCACGGTGGAGCTCCAGTTGGCGGCAGATCTGGCTGGTGCTGTTTGCGGAGGAGAGATTTCCGGTTAGGTGTGGCGGTTTTGATGAAGGTTGAAGGTGGTTTTATGGTTTTGGTTGATGGTTGGTGGAGCTTGAAGAAGATGGTGGTGGGTGGTTAATGGAAGTTGAGGATGAATGGAAATTACGGGAAAGGTGGTGATGGATCTGGAGGTTGTAAATGGAAGGTGGAAAGAGATGAATAGTGAGTATTTTTGGTTGAAGATGATAGCAGGAATTCGTATGATGCTCTCTATCTTCTTCTTTTTTTTTTTTATGCTTGAAATTTGTATGTCTCTATTTTTTTTTTGGTATGATGCCTGAAACTGATCAAAGTGAATAGGTGTGTGTTGTGTTTGAGTGTGATGGAGTCCTGATTGTGGTGAAAAAGAAGAGTAGCTGTGTATGTAAATGATGAAAGTGGGGAGAGGAATATGGTGAGGTGAAAATGAAGAGTCCCCCCGTGAGAGCAAAAATGTCAGTGTATTTAGGTTGCCCCCCTCTTTTTTGTTGTTCACGTTTTCTCCTTCTTGTAAGCAAAGGAAAATCTGCAACCCCCGTCCCCATAACATCAACTTAGGTAGGGTGGCTGATGCAGTTGTAGGTGCCTTCCATTTCCATGTATATTCCTTTAGGTTGTCAACTGCTCATGCTTGTTGTATCTTCAATCTTACCATTTTTGGGCTGCATTGAGCCTTGCATTTTACTGGCTTGCAACAGAAATGACTGATGGAGTGCTGGTTATGTTTCAACTAAGGGTAGAAACTTATTTTTGTTGAAGTGTGATGAACGAAACCATGGACCTAGAACGTAACTGCAAATCCCTCTCCTTTTTCCCTTTTTTTTTTAAAAGAAATCAAATTTTATTTTTTATTTTTTTACCTTTTTATTATTTTTTAATATAAAATAAGACAAAGTGATAAAATAAATGAGCTAAGAGATGTTTAAAGGATTTAGTCAAGAATGTGAACAATTATTAATTTTTATTTTTTTTTATTTTTGTCCCGGACAAAATTGGGTGTTCACAATGGCCATAGCTTTTATGTCATGTACAATGTTTAGAGTGATCTTTCTATTTGTGCTTCTTCAGAGGGGGTAACCTCTTGATATACTAAAACTCTGTCTGTAGCACTTCCCTTAAGATTGTCTCATGTGGGGTGTTCAGAAGAGTATAATTGGAGTACTTGCCCCGGGGTGGACTATCCTTGGAGTTCTGGGATTGTGAGGAATTATAGTTGACTTTCTGGTGAGAGGACTCACCTTTCTCCTATCTCCTGTAATCCTCAGTTACCTCCTCAAGGTTTATATATTTCTAGGATCATTGCTGAAATTCTTGCATGTTCTCTAGTTTTTTCTTTGCCAAAGGCGTGAAGAACTTGGAGCCAGCTCAGAGACCATTTCTGGCATAATGGAAGGCAATTCTATCATCAAAGCTTTCCACATTGGTACATGCCACGTTGAACCTTTTAACATACTTGCGAAGGGGTTCTCACACCCTTGGCGAATCTTAGATAAAGATTCAATGGACCTGGGTTATTCCTTGTAATAGTATATTGGAGCAAGAAACATTGTCTTTGGTCTGACCAGTCAGAGATAGATCCTTGTGCCAAGGTAACAAACCATCTAAGGGCTCTCTTCTTCAAGAAAAGGGAAAGGCACAACATAGTAACTGTGTGGGACTCCCATGGAAGCACATAGATTGGACGTAAGCGTCAATATGTTCCTAGGGGTCCGTAGTCCCATCATAAAGCTCCACATTGGCTGGGAATTTGAAACTTCTTGGAACTTGATACTCCAAGAGTTGAACAAAAAAGGTTATTCTTAAACGTCGGGGTTCGGGTTGTTATCAACAATATTGGACATTTTAGCATTATGTGGTCCCCTCTTGTTATTGTCCACATTCTGCCCTTCGTTCTGACGTTGCATTCTAGTTTGATCTTCATGTGCAACCTATCCCAGGTCTTCCAATTTGCGGTATTGTTCTTCCAACATTTCCTTGTGTTGTTGCACTATATCCTAGAATTGACTTCTAGATTTGTGGGAACGACTCGTGTGTTCTAATAAACACAATTTTTATATATTAGTTAACCCTCATATTTAGTCTCTTAGACCTCTTATATGCTTAATTAATTGGTTTTGGCCATATTTTATAAGTTTGAATTCAAATGGGGCTTAATTATATTTTTCAGCATTATTAGAAATTTTACATTGTTTCTATATTTTGGGCATAACTTAAGTTCTAGACATCTAGAAATTATGAATTTTACTTCGTAGGAAAGTTAAGAGAAATCCCTACAACTTTGATGAGAGCTTGAGGGCTACATCGGATGTCTAGTGGGTCATATTGGGCCACGAAGTTAGAACAGAAATGTTGTCACTGGAACTTGGACGATGTGCAAAGGTTGTGCTATAATTTGGGCTATAGATGTGATATAGACCTGAAACCGATGCTAGCGGAAATCTAAGACATATATATTCACTTATTATGAGACCACTTGTCAAAACTGTGATGTTTTAATGGTGTTTTCACCCTTTGAAGTCAACTAATGGGTTTAGAGAGCTATTAAGAATGTTTTAGGCATAACTCTCTCATCCTAAGCCCAAATTAAGCAAATTAGGTGTCCAAATAAAGTTAAGACGAAGAGGATTAACCCTAAGCTGAGGGTAAGCTTAAATTTTTAATTTTATAGATAATTATTTAAGCAGCAGCTGCAACCACAAAACTCAACCTTAATTTTTTCCTAGTTGCTCTTGCTTGCTGTAACACCCTTAATTTCCGTATCTCTTAAACAATAATTTTGACAGTTAACAGAATTTTACTGTTTAGTAATTTCTGTGCACTGTAAAATTATTTTGTTTATTCCGTCAGCGTATTTGATCATTTTGAGTGATTTGCTCCGTGTCAAGAAAATAATAATTTCTGGGCCGGGAAAAATCTTGTTTGATTATTTGGAGCTGGCCGATCTTACTAAACCCAGTCCGAATAATATATATATCAATCATTTAATTTTTAGGATTTTTCTGTATAATAAAAATATTTATCATGCAGAAAAGTCTGTGAGACCCACGTTTAGTTTGTGGGACCCACGTTTGGGTTTGTGGGACCCACTTTTAGGAAAAAATTTACCAACGTAAATGGCTTGTAAAATTCTAAACCAAAAGGTTAAAAATCCATAAAAATGGTTAGATTTAGTAGATTAGTTAATTTACAACTTAATTTAATAGATTAGTTAATTTAAAATATAATTAAGTTAATCTAAGGGGTTTAAGTGATAATTAAATAGATTAAAACCTAATTAGTTTTTATCAAATTTTAGTTAGACAATGTATTAATATAATTAGGTAGAAGATTAAGGACTATAAGTAAACTATTGATTAACTAAAATACAAAGGAATCTAACTAACTTTTAATTAAACCTAACTAGGAGGACTTAAATATAAATAAGCTATTAAAATCAATCAAATATTGATTAGAACTCCTATAGCTATTTTCGGACTATGCATGCATTATGCTCTCAAAATTCAATAATGAAGCAATCATGAAGTCTAGAGCAAGCCATCCACCATCCAAGTCATCAAAGGCTATTATTAAGCCAAATTTGTCAAAAAAGGTGGCTAGCTTTTTGATTGCACTCTACGGTCATGCATAATGGAGGAAGACTAATATTCACTTCATTATTTCATTTCAATCATTCTACCTCATCCTTTCATTTCTCTCCTACCCAAAGAACACCAAAGAAAACTCCTAAGTCCATTTTTCTAACACCATTCGGCTAAGCATCTTCTATATACTTCCATCCATCAAAATTTTCATCCAACACAATTTCCTAAACCTAAACCATATTCTAAGAACATCTCTAGTTGTGAGTTTTTGCTAAATCATCCATTTGGAGCTTAGAAAATCACTTTGAAGTTTCTTTCCTATAAGGTGAAAATTCTTCTTTCTTGTTTCTAATTTGATTTTTGATGTTCTAAGCCATGATTGATCCATGGTTTATCTTTTTCATCCAAAGTTTATGACTTTATAATTTGTTTAAGCTTGTTAGGATTTTTGTTGAAGCTACACAAAATTTCTAAGGAGGAGTCCAAGGAGATCTTGTCTTCTTTATAGGTAAGAGGAAGATCCATCTCACCAACCAAGCATGGTGGTGAGAGATGGTTATATATTTGATGGATGTTGAATCCATGTGAGGATTCATATCCATGGTCTTGTAATTTATTTGTGGTTGTTTATGTGTTTTAATTATTTGCCTATGCTTGATATGCTTTGCATGATTTTATGGCTTTGATGGTATGTTTATATTATGCATGATGAGTATATGGCATGCTTATAGTATTTATGATGAAATATGTATGTGTATGCCATGATGTGTTGATGGAAAAGAAATCAATTTTTGGCTCCAAAAGCCAAGGAAGGATTATGGTTTTGATGCCCATAATTAGAGTTTCATGTTGAAATTTTTCAAGAACAAGAAAATTGATTTGTTTAAATGAAAATTATGAAGTGTGTAACACCCTTGTGGGGATGTCACATATATAAAAAGAAATAAATAAAATCTACCCAAGTTGTAAAACATTTATTACGTATTAATATGGGTTGTAATATAATTCTTAGTGAACATAATATTATTAAATAAAATAAAGCGGAAATATAAAGTAAACTTGAACAACATCACTCATAATATACATATGGTCCAAGTTATAAGTTATACAAATAATTTACAACTACAACTACAAATATTTAAACGAAAGCAGTAAATAAAAAAAGAAAGAGTCAATATATACATACGAGACGCGCCCAAAATACACATCATAAATATTTATTCCTCCGATGGATCATTCTCGGAAACTCATCGAAGATAAATACCCAGGATGCCTCGACACTCGGCGGACATGAGACCGATTAAATTCGTACGAGTGTCTTCTCACTAGGCTTGGATTGATACACCACCCCAATGACGCCTAATGGATAAAGGTAACTCTAGGTGTAGAAACACAGTCGTCGTCATCACTGGCTCGTCATCAAACCTATGACGTAGGGACACAGTCAGCCGTCCCACATACGTCACGGAATCTCTGTCTCCTCGCATATGCCAAGCTAACGATCCACCGTGAAACTCAAGTGTCACGAACCCCAAAAATCCAGGCACCGCCATACCCAAACTAATCAATCCAATGGATATGGATGAATAGATGGTTCTTAATCGTCGAACTGATCTTCGGCTTGCTGATCTTCCTCCTCCTCGGGATACAGAATCTCAAGAGGCTGGTCCTCTTCCTCAAACTCTTTACCGCGTAAAATAAATATACGAAAACACATACAATAAAGAAAGAGGTAAGACAATCTAAAATCATCACAAACACGGCAAATAAGAAAACGACAAACAACGGATATACGATCTTTCATGCAATATGAAAAGCTATAATGAGAATTTAATAACAAGTATAGTGTAAAAATCTAATTATCATAACAACATATGATTTCACAGATAAAAAATTCAGAAAGCATTACAATATCATGTAACAATAACCTAAATAAATAAATAAATAAATAAATAAAATAAAATAAAACAATAATGTTCAAGATATAATTAAATACAACATGACACGATCCTACTCCATGGAGCTAAAACACATTGGATATCGAGAGAGAATGACTCGCAAAATCTATTAGTACCACGGTGCCCAACCAAACTATTTAGCCTTCATTTGTCACACTTTACGTCTATAGCCCCACGTCACATGGAATCCATCATCCAAGGCATGGTGTAGTTCACGGTCTCACATTGTGGCACTATAGGCAATGTACTATTAGATCTTACAAAATCTCGATTAAAAATAGTGCGTGTCGAGTCCATTAGTGTGCTATCGGTTACCACGGCCTAGCGGAGCGACCGACTGTCCATATATGGAATCCCGTACACTAACGTCTCCAAGTTCATAAAGACAATGAACCACACTACGTTTATCGCATCGACAACACGATGTGATTCCCCTTGTCAACCAATCCACCAAAAACTGGTATAACTAAAATAAAAAGATACAGTAAGTCCCACCGGACAAATACTATTTCAAAACCTGTACGGGTTCACCTCATAGCCCGACAGCAGAGGAAAAAAAAATAGAAATTCCAGAAAGAATATAGAAAATATCGTTTCGGTGAATCGCGTAGAAATTTTATCGCGTTTTCACAATCTCGTCGTTTTTATAAACGTTTTTAAATCGCGTAAATATATTTTGCTGTTTTTAAAATCGCGTAGAGTTTTTAACACTTTTTCTCAATCGCGTAAAGTTTTTAATACATTTTCTCAATCGCGTAGGATTTTTAATACGTTTTCTCAATCGCGTAGGATTTTAATACGTTTTCTTGTTCAAATCCCTTAAAATTCTTGTTTAAATAAACAAGTAATAATTAATACTTTTAAACTACGTAAAATATTTTTCATACCGTATATCTTGTCTTTTGGACATCTTTCCTATCTTATTTGTCCGTTTTACTAAAAATTGACAAAGTATTTTGCTTAGAAAATTATATTAATGATTTCCTAATTTTACCGTAAAAATTGGAGTTTATTAAATTTTGAAACCGTATAACTTAAACCTTGTGAAAACCACTAACATGCTTCAAAATGATAGCATGAGCTATATGTTAGAAATTTTCAAAAGTTACTGTATTTCATTTCTAATAGCAAAATCATTAGTTCTAAGTTCTCAAACTTATTTCTAATTGATTCTTTTCCTTAAAACTCATTTTAAAAAATTCTTTTTAACACATATTGCATCCTTATACTTAGAAAAGGTTTGGATTTAATTTTAGAAACCATGGATACTTGGTTTGGCATGTTGGCCGAAACTTGATGTGGGAAAACTAGAAATTTATGCTATTTGATTTCTAAAAATTCATTTTCCTTAATCTAAACAATGTAATAACTTGTTAATTCTCCTAGGTTAATTAAATCTCAATTTAGGAAAATTAAGAGAACATTTTGGTTCTCCATTTTGATCATGGCCGTAAGCCTCAAGGTTTGTGTTCTTTGGAACACTCATGCAACCCTTAGCATATTATTCACATCCTATACATTATCATACAATTCTATACTTTATCATGCAATTCTAACACATGCAATATCACTAAAGCTTGTAGTCATGAAATCAAAGCTTGTAGACATGCAAATTATTACAAACATCAAATAGGAAAGCTACTAACAAATATACAACCACATAAACAAGCTACTACAACCACACAAATGAATCCTTATGGATTCTACAATCACAAAACCACACTCCATCTTCTTACCACCATCCATAGATGATAAGATTAGTCTTCCTCTTACCTTAAATGAAGACAAAAGGATTCTTTCACTCCTCCTAAGGTTTCGGTTTTCCTCCTTCAAGAACCTAACAAGCTTAAACAAAAATTACAAGTTACTAACCATAGAAAGAGAGCTTAAACCATGGAGAAAACATGGCTTAGGACTTTGAAAAAGAGTTTAGAAAAGAAAAACTAGGAATTTCACCTTCTTGGTACAATCTTCCAAGTAGGTTTTCAAGCTTCAAATGAAAGATTTAGTAAGAACTCCCAACTAGAGATATTCTTAGGATTGTGTTTAGGTTTAGAAAACTTGGTTAGATGAAATTTTGGGTGAGTGGATGGTCTAGGTATTGGCTTGGCCGAATGCTTCACAAGAAAAGCATCAATGGTGTTTAGGGTTCTTGGATGAGAGAGAAGAGAGAAATTTGCATGAAAGAAAAGTGAAGAATGGTCTTCCACACTCCCTTGGCCATAGCATTCAATAGGCATGCAAGGTGTGCATGGATTTGGCTTCATCCAAGCCCTTGGATGCATCAAAGGTCAAGATTAAAACTTGGTTAGCAAGCTTGTCTCCCATTGGTTGTTCCTAACCTAGTCATTACCCTTAGTCATCATGCTTAATCATTACTTAACCTTGTCATCTAGCTTAGTCACCATGTTCAAGAATGTTCCTTCACTAATTATGATTAATTAAGCTACTAAGTTAATTGTTTAGCTAAACGTGGGTCCCGCAAAACATTTTCAGGTCCACTATCATCTAATTATACTGACTAATAAAATAATATACAAAATTATTTTATTGGACAGTTAAATTCTAAAAATTAAAAGATTACTAATCGTCTCATTCAGAATTGGGTTTAGTAAGAGGGCCTGAATAATTAAAAGAAGATTTCCTACCGAAAAAATATTATTTTCCGTCCCGAGCAAATCGCACAAAAAGTCCAAATAAAATCACAGACAAGTAATATTGAACACTAAATCAAGTAGAAAACAATTAAAAAAACAAAGACAAACAAGACATTTGGGACGTAATGGTCATTTTTCCATTTTTCCCCACGACGTAGCAAATCATCCAAAAAGTTCAAATAAAATCATGCAGACCACGGTATTAATTGTACAGTATATTTCCCAAAAAAATTAAAACATCATTTCGAGAAAATTTTTTATTTTACCAGTATCGAAAGCAAAATACTTAAAACGATCAAATAAAATTTTAGCATCGTAAAACATATTTGTATTTCATACAGAAAACAAGAAACTGATAAATAAGGACACAACAGTCATTTACACAAAAGCTCGAAAAACAGCAAACAGAACATTCAGGACATTTTCTAAAAATTGGGGTGTTACAAAGTGGAGAAAATAAATTTCCTTGGTTCTAAAGGCTATGGAATTTTTGGCCAAGACACCTCAACATAGGTGTTTATAACTTAATATTTTCATGAAAGAATAAAATTGGATTGATTTGAAAAGCATGGAAAATAAACAAAGGGTTTGTTTTTCAAGAAGAACAAGAACACGGTTTTGAAGGGATTTTTATTAATTTATTTTGTGTAAAAAGTTTCGAAGTGTTTATTAAACTTGTTTTCGAAAAACGAAACGGACAAACGTTGATTTTAAAAAGGATTTGCAAAGAAAGTGAAAAAGGATTTGTAAAGAAAGTAAAAATGAATTTGAACAAATGGGTTTGGTTTTTATGACCATCGGTATTTCGGTTTTGAAACAAAAATTTAATGGTTTTGTTTGTGTAAAACCATATCAATTTAGAAGGAAAGATATTTGATGGTTTTAATGGCTAAGTACCACGGTTTTTGAGGGCTTGTAATGCCTTGATTTTTATGGAACAAAGTGATATTTTATAAAACGAAGTGTTTTGTCACTCAAAAGATTTGACAGTTTTCAATGAACACGTTCACGGTTTTTGAAGACTTATGGATACCTTGATTTTATAACGAAATGATTTTTGCACAAGAATTTGGAAAGGGAATTAGAGCGTTTATTACTTGAGAAATCAAGTCTTTGTAAACGAAAATGTTTTCGAACTTCAATTTATTTTGAAGAAGGTTGTGTTTGGAAATGATTTGGGAAAAATAAAGAATATAATGGTGTTTTGAAAATTTACCAACGTATAACTGATTTTCGAGTTTTGAAATATGTAACATACCGAAAAGTATCTGTTTAGTCATAAATAATCATTTCACAGTATTCTTGATTTTTAGGAATTTTTCTGGAATTTTTCGGAAACAATGATTATTTTAATATATTTCTCATTTTACGTGCACACTAAGCTGAGAATTGCCGAGGTCGGTGTAACGCTTTGGAAATTACTTATTTTACCACAAATAGTCATTTTCTAATATTTGTGATTTATGTGAATTTTTTCAAAATTTTTTAGAAACGACGAATATTTTAATATATTCCTCGTTTTGCGTAAAACATGAGCAGAGTCGGGAAAACGACTGTAACGCTTCAAAAATTGGAAAATTATATGACGAATAGTCGTTTTATAATATTTGCAATTTTTGAGAATTTTCTGGGATTTTTCCGGAAACGTCGAATATTTTAATATATTCCTCGTTTTTGCATCTTGAGAAAGTAACCGAGAAACGCGATGTTTCCTCCGAGAACCTTGGACTATGGACATGTCGACAGGGGATCTTACTAAACCCGAGGCTAGATACAGTTTACGAGGTCTCACAATTTTTGAGAAATCTTAACAGATAAAATAAACCAATACTGTGAAAAATTTATCTGTCAGATTAATTAAATATTGACTTCTGTCAACTGTAACTATTATCCATTGGATAATAACATGTAATAAAAATTCTATCACATTATCCAAATGAAATCAACTTTATGTCTAATCAATCCACTTTAATTCAAATTTAATGTTAAATAATCAAAGCTTCTTTGAGAAGCTTTGACCAAACAATGACTCAAATGCCCTTAGCTTCCAATGGAAGCCAAAAACTCTCTCCTCTCCTCTCTCTCAAGCACGGCAGCAGCCCACTCAAAGGGGGGAATTAACTTGTTTCATTTATTCATATTATCATCTAATTTCCAAAATTCACCAAAGCCTTTCTCTCTCATCCTTTCTTCCTTCTTCTTCATTTTTCTTCTTCTCCTCCTTCTCTCTACATGAGAGCTTCGGCCAGCAGCCCTCACCACACCCCATCCATCACAAAAAATTAAACCAACTACATTTCCTTAATCCTCTCATCATTCTAAACATCTTTTCTTCTTGGAGTTTCTTGAAAATCCTCCATCTTCAACACTTTCTCCAAGATTCAAGCTTTGAGCTTTTTGGGTAAGTTTCAAGACCTCTCTTCCCTTCTCTCCATTTTTGTGGTCATGGTCTCCTTGGTGACCATCCATGGCTTATTTTTCAAGCTTTGGTGTTGATTTAACAAAGTTGAAATTTCTAGGGTTCTTGGAGGTGCAAATCCGAAAATTGCAAGAAGATTCCTTGGTGTTTCTTTTGTTCTCTTCACTTGGGTAAGAGGAAGACACTCCTCCTCAACCTCTCTTAGCATCTAGGAACTTTGATTTTGTTGTTTGTGGAAAAACCCTAATGAGGGTTATCCTTTGATTTTGTGATTAGTAAGCTTGTATGTTGATTTTATGGAATTCATGTCCTTAATTTGATTGATTGTGTATATTGATATGTTGGATTGGATTGAATGACTTGAAATGGAAGAAAATGAATTTGGAATGGTCCTTGGAGGGCCACGGTTTTAGGCTAGAATTTAGGTAAATTTGTGATTAAGTTGTAACAAGCATAAGACTTAAATTAATCAATAGATAAAATGGAATTTAATGGAAGAAAAATTTGAGATTAAAACTCATAGGGAGGCCACGGTTTTTGGGCTGGAAAATGATTAATTTGTGAACAAATTTTAGTGCGTACATGACTTGAATTAATTGAGTGACAAGATGAAATCAATGGAAGGAAAAGCTTGGAATGGAAATTTCTAGGGAAGCTACGGTTTTGAGCCAAGTAAATAAGGGTTCTTAGTGAACTAATTTAACAAGTGAACAATTAAATGAATTAAGAGAAGGATATGTAATGTGATGACTTGAAAAGATTTGGAATTGAAACACTTGTGAGGCCACGGCCTCTAAGGCCCCTTGAGACTTAATTATGAAACCTTGGCAATTTGGAAGCATGAGTAATTAGGTAATTAGAAACCTATGGAATGAGTTGGATAATTAATAAATTGGAAGAATTTAATAGAATTAGAGATTTCATAAATCTTAAAAGGATTAAGAGTGAGATTGCCATAAGACTTAAGGTAATTCCAAACGAGTGAAGAATAAGAGAGTGTGAGGCCTAGGAGCTTGAACAATTTACAACTTGTAAGAGATTAAATTACGTTGGAGGATTGAATTAATTTTAAGAATTGGATTGGACATGAACCTTGAAAAAGGAAATAAATTCTAAGTTAGGATTCATAATGAACCTAAGAATGTACCAATTGATTTGATCCCTATATTATGACATTATGGGTCTATGTGAGTCACCATTTATGTGTTGATGCTTATCTTGCCAATTGTGGTATATTACGGAATTGTATGAAATTGTGAATCATACATGTTCATGCATAGTATCTTATGTATTGTGATGTCCTGTGGACTGTTGTAAGGCCAAGTTGCCTAGGAGATTGAACACACCTTTGTGCGAGTGCGAGTAGACTAGTGTGGGTCTTGTTATGACCTTGGGGGCGTCGGGATACGGGCCCCTCACAATGGGCAGTTGGTAGCTCCTCTGCCCGTGGGGCAAACCGATGCAAACGGGCGCGGATTGTCTGTACAATGCCTGATGTGCACGTGAAAATTATTGATGAATAGCACTTTGGCCGCGGCAGCCGAGTTGCAGACACGTCTCCTGATCTTTCTCTCCGACTGTTTGAGTCTAGCTCTATGGAGTAGGAATTGGGAAAGCATGCATATGTATCATGATATACTCTGTCATTGCAAATTATTGATTTTCGTAAACATGACTTGTTTAATTATTATTGTAATGAATGTCTGCCTGGAATTGCTTATCTGATTACTATTGAATTTACTGTTTATTATTTGGATGTACTGTTCTTGAATTGCTACGTGGGCGCGTTGCACCGTTTTGTTTCTAGCTACTATAATTGGTAATGATGGTAGGATGTCTTACCTCTTTCTTATATTTGTGCATTTCTGTTTTATATTTATATTTGATAAAAGATCGTGAGGAAGATAAAGAGGGACCACACCTTGGTTGATTGGCTTGAGCGTCTGGACAAGATTTCTTTGACTACGTAAGAGTGCAGCCTCGTGGAGGCATTGATGCCTGTCGTGTCAACTGGGACGTCGTGCGTCATGTACATATGGGGTTGCGGCTTTGTCTGCTGGTAGTACCCATCCCTGGGTTACTACTTTTTCCCCCTTTAGTGTTTTTATTCTCGTTGTATTTTATTGGACTCTGTAATTATTATATTCTATGTCATTAGTGATTTGTGTAAATTGACTATAAAATATATATATAAGGAATATGATTTTATTTCAGTGGTTGTATTATGGGTTGAATATATTTATATTTCATTCGAGGCTCGTATTTTCTACTTATGCAAATTGTAATATATATATATATATATATATATATATATATATATATATATATATATATATATATATATACTCTCTTGAGGATTTAAATTACTGTTATCATATTGTGACACACTTGGGTTTAGTAAGCTGTGGTGTAATGACGATTACGCTCCGATTGCTACATCAAGGGGTGTTGCAAAATACGTTAGAAACTGTTAAGTTTTGAAACGTTGATTTATATCAATAGAAAAGTGAATTTTGTGGATTATATTTTGGAAAAGGATTTCTTGAGTAAAGAAATGTGGAAAAAGATTTTCTTGAGTAAGAAAATGTGAAAAATGAAATACAAAGTTATATTATTTTGAGAAAAGTTGAAAAGGAATTTTTGAAGGTCAAGAAATATTTTCTATAATGAAATTGTAGTAAAAAATTATTTACATATCTTAAAAATGTGATTTTTAAGCTACACGATTTGAAATAAGAAAAAAAATATTTCTACGTGATTTTAAATACGTTGAAATATTTCTATGCGATTTGAATTACATTTAAATATTTTACGTAATTTGAACTACTATTGAAAAATCACTACGTGATAGAAAAGTGGTGAATTATTTTTACGTGATTGTGAAAAGTGGCAAAAAATCGTTATGTGATTTGGAAAGTGTTTTAAATATTTTGAGACTGATGGAAAATGATTTATGCAACTTAAAAGAATGATTTTTAAGTTACGCGATTTTGAAATAGTTGAAAAAATACTATGCGATTTGAGAAATGTATGATTTTATGCGATTGAGAAAAATGTTGAAAAATTTGTACGTGGTTTAAAAGTGCAACAGAAGAGTTGCGGTATTTTGAAAACGTAACAAAAATGTTACGAAATTTTGTAAATATAACAGTAGTGTTACGGTATTGTGAAAACGTAATAAAAACGTTTTGGAATTTTAAAAACGTAACAAAAGTGTTACGGTATTGTGAAAATGTAAAAGAAGTGTTATAGTATTGTGAAAATATAACAGAAATGTTTTTGGATTGTGAAAATGTAACAGAAATGTTACGCGATTGTGAAAATACGGTAAAAGTATGTTATAACTATGAAAACATGATAACATGATTTTGCTATTGAAAAATATAGTATGATTACTGTAAAACCAATGTATGGACACTGTTTGTGAAAACAACGAGTTTGGCCTATTATTGGCACGTGGTGCATTTTAGATGCATTGGAAAAAAAAAGTATGCGTTGAGGCATATGATTTAATTGAACAAACGAATTTGAACAGAATGGCCCTTGTGGTTGGACTTGCACTGATATATTCGTGCATTGTATAAACTATATCTGAGAAATTATGAGATATAACTATGATTGGTATTATACCTGTGATTGGTATTTGGTGCATTATACATGCATTGGAATGGTCCGATGAGGACTGGATATGGCTGATTGCCTAGGAGAAACACACCTCTTGAGTGGGTGCGATATGTGTAGTGTAAGTCACTTGTTGACCTTGGGGGCATCGGGGTGCGGGTTGCTTACACGGGTGGTTGGTCACGCTTCTTCCCGTAGGTTAGACCGATGCAACACACCGATGATCCTGACCGAGACACTATTCTTATTCAAGATCTGATAAAGACTGTCGTGTATATGCTAGATGTGCAAAATCAAAATGAGGATTATAGCACGTGGTCTGAGGCATGTGGTACCGACAGATCTTTTCGATCATTTCTCCGACCTGAGTTTAGCTCCATGGAGTAGGAAATCGAGTCTTGTGTACATGCATAATCTGACCATTTATATCTGTGTGATATATTAATTGAGGAATATTGACTATGACAATTGTTTTGAATACTTGGATGATAATGATGATAATCATGTTGATGACATTATTGTGATTATCGTGTGATGATAATAATGTTAATGGTATGATGATGATAGTTGATTAATGTTGAGTGCATTATTGGAATTCTGGTATGATATATCTATATGATATGTTATTTGTGTTATCTTTGTGCTGCTATGTTGGTATTGGTGTAGGTGATCTCACCTCTTTGTTATGTTGTCTTACTATGTCTGTATTGTTAAAATTAAATAGTAGAAAGAATGAGTTGTCTTAGACATAACGGGCGATGGATACTCTGAGATTGGTGACAATAATAAGGAGTGGACATTCAGGACTCGAAGGTGTGCAGTGTTGACATAGAACAGATGTTTGATGCATCAAGATGGATACAAGAAGGAATAAGTATGCTAAGTTTTCCCGTTAGTGTTGTACCGTGCTATTAAGTAGGACCCGTTATAGGGTTTGCTACTGTTAAAAAGAGTCTGTTACTTTTATATTTCTCTTTAAATTGTTTAAATATTAATTGGTGTCAATATTGTATATTAATCAGTTAAAATATATTTTCAGTAATACTTATGGATTTCAATAAGTTTATGTTTCAGTAAGAAAGAAATTTTAAAATCCATCTTTTATAACTCAAACTTTGTGCGAACTTCTTTTCAGATTATGAGTCGAGAGTCAGACATGTGATACCCTAGGGAGGGTGTTACATTAGTTGGTATCAGAGCACGGTTTGAGTCTTTTGGGGTTTGTGGTTAGGTCTATTTTGCTTGTGTTGTGTTCTCTGTGTGTTTGATTTTCGAAAGGAAACAAACGTTTATTTGAAATGGTTACATTTGGTTTCCATTTAATTTGATTCGTCCATCTATGAAGAAAAGAAATAGCTCGTGGTGGTTGTACGTACGTGGAAGCGGAACATGTTACTAGTAATGCAGTTGCAGCTATGGGAGCAACGAGAGCAATGTGGAAGGATGATTGCACGAACAGAGGATCGCTGAACAACAGAAACTGGAAGTTGAAGTTCAGGATCTGATGAAAGAGAATCAGTCTTGGAATATAAGATTTCGTAATTTTGGAGCCTGGTATTTCTTTATTAGGGATATTAGGAAAGTGATTGATTTCGATGGAAGATGTATTCACGACCATTGAGAAACCAGAAGCAGTACGTGATGTGGAGAGAGGCACTTAACGAAGGATTGTACGTTAAAGAAAATAATTTACGGAAAGTTTGGACACATTTCTAGAGATTATGCTTTTTGAAAACAGAGTTTTCTGTTAGTAAAATCTTGGGTAGTAGGGAAAGTCGTTACTCTAAGCGGAATAAAAGTGTTCTGAGCGGAAGATTTAAACAATGGAGATTGCGTCATTGGAGCTAATCCTATAAACCTTACTAAATATTTTTGTGAGCAACCTATTCTTTATGGAATATGATTGAGTAAATCAATTATATGTTAGAGCTATCCGTTAACCTCTGATTTGTTTACTTCTATTTCTATTCTTAGCCTATCGAACTACACATGTTATTCAAATTGTTGTTATAGATTAAATCTTTGTGTTGGTTTAATCTGTTTATTTCTTCCATAAATAGACGTGATCTTTGAAAAACGGATTGGTTATTTTTCAACCATATCCTATGAGATTGTCTCAATAAGGTGTTAATAATTCAAAAAAAAATTCATTCCTAAAAATCAGGAAAAATCAAATTCTTGTTGAATATGTTTGGTAACATATCAGATCATTTCGCTACGTTTTCTTCCTAAACCTCTATAATGTTCTTTCATATATTGCATTTGCAAGAAAGAATATTTTACAAGAAAGGATATTCCTATTTATATCCATGTCATAGTATCGGAGTGGCGCAGCGTGAGCGTGGTGGATCCTTCAAAGTTTGAAAACAGTTTTTCAGTGGGAAAGTCAAAAAGACAGTAATGGAAATCCTGAAAAATTTTTGGATCATAGGACTTCTCACCCAGCTTATCAGAAAGGATTAAGCGTTCGTATAGACTGATGCATATAAGAAAATTTTTAGGAATTGAAATATGTTTGAAGTACTTCTCTAGTATTAGTTTTATCTAATCCTAGTGAACCATTAGAGGTGAACAATGACTTATTACATCGGAGCTTAAGATATGTGCTTATGCAGAATAGAAGAGTTGTAGGGTATGATTTTAGAAAATTGAAGTCATTTGAGAAAAATTATTCTAGGCATGAATGAAGGTTGGTAGCCGCTGTATTGGTATCAGAGATATGGGGATACTTTCTTTCTGGAGTAACATTCAATATCTTCAATAACTAGGAGTTTGAGATATGTTTGATGTTTGGGAGGAGTTGAATGAGAAACAAAGAGATTTCATTGGTTAAAATTGTTTGGAATGACGTAAGAGGTGAAATTACGAGGGAACTGGGAGAAAAGATGGAAGAGGAATAGTTGTATTTATTCCGAGGATGTGAAATCATGACTACCAAAATTTCAAGGATGAAATTTCTTTTTAGAGGGAGAGTATTGTAACACCCTCAATTTCCGTATCTCTTAAACAATAATTTTGAAAGTTAACAGAATTTTACTGTTTAGTAATTTCTGTGCATTGTAAAATTATTTTGTTTATTCCGTCAGCGTATTTGATCGTTTTGAGTGATTTACTCCGTGTCAAGAAAATAATAATTTTTGGGCCAGGAAAAATCTTGTTTGATTATTTGGAGGTGGGCAATCTTACTAAACCCAATCCGAATAATATATATATCAATCATTTAATTTTTAGGATTTTTCTGTATAATAAAAATATTTATCATGCAGAAAAGTCTGTGGGATTCACGTTTAGTTTGTGGGACCCACGTTTGGGTTTGTGGGACCGACTTTTAGGAAAAAATTTACCAACGTAAATGGCTTGTAAAATTCTAAACCAAAAGGTTAAAAATCCATAAAAATGGTTAGATTTAGTAGATTAGTTAATTTAAAACTTAATTTAATAGATTAGTTAATTTAAAATCTAATTAAGTTAATCTAAAGGGTTTAAGTGATAATTAAATAGATTAAAACCTAATTAGTTTTTATCAAATTTTAGTTTGACAATGTATTAATATAATTAAGTAGAAGATTAAGGACTATAAATAAACTAATGATTAACTAAAATACAAAGGAATCTAACTAACTTTTAATTAAACCTAACTAGGAGGACTTAAATATAAATAAGCTATTAAAATCAATCAAATATTGATTAGAACTCCTATAGCTATTTTCAGACTATGCATGAAGTATGCTCTCAAAATTCAATAATGAAGCAATCATGAAGTCTAGAGCAAGCCATCCACCATCCAAGTCATCAAAGGCTATTATTAAGCCAAATTTGTCAAAAAAGGTGGCTAGCTTTTTTATTGCACTCTACAGTCATGCATAATGGAGGAAGACTAATATTCACTTCATTATTTCATTTCAATCATTCTACCTCATCCTTTCATTTCTCTCATACCCAAAGAACACCAAAGAAAACTCCTAAGTCCATTTTTCTAACACCATTCGGCCAAGCATCTTCTATATACTTCCATCCATCAAAAATTTCATCCAACACAATTTCCTAAACCTAAACCATATTCTAAGAACATCTCTAGTTGTGAGTTTTTGCTAAATCATCCATTTGGAGCTTGGAAAATCACTTTGAAGTTTCTTTCCTATAAGGTGAAAATTCTTCTTTCTTGTTTCTAATTTGATTTTTGATGTTCTAAGCCATGATTGATCCATGGTTTATCTTTTTCATCCAAAGTTTATGACTTTATAATTTGTTTAAGCTTGTTAGGATTTTTGTTGAAGCTACATAAAATTTCTAAGGAGGAGTCCAAGGAGATCTTGTCTTCCTTATAGGTGAGAAGGAGATCCATCTCACCAACCAAGCATGGTGGTGAGAGATGGTTATATATTTGATGGATGTTGAATCCATGAGAGGATTCATATCCATGGTCTTGTAATTTATTTGTGGTTGTTTATGTGTTTTAATTATTTGCCTATGCTTGATATGTTTTGCATGATTTTATGGCTTTGATGGTATGTTTATATTATGCATGATGAGCATATGAAATGCATATAGTATTTATGATGAAATATGTATATGTATGCCATGATGTGTTGATAGAAAAGAAATCAATTTTTGGCTCCAAAAGCCAAGGAAGGATTACGGTTTTGATGCCCATAATTAGAGTTTCATGTTGAAATTTTTCAAGAACAAGAAAATTGATTTGTTTAAATAAAAATTATGAAGTGGAGAAAATAAATTTCCTTGGTTCTAAAGGCTATGGAATTTTCGGCCAAGACACCTCAACATAGGTATTTATAACTTAATATTTTCATGAAAAATATAGTATGATTACTGTAAAACCAATGTATGGACACTTTTTGTGAAAACAACGAGTTTTGCCTGTTATTGGCACGTGGTGCATTTTAGATGCATTGGAAAAAAAAATTTGCGTTGAGGCATATGATTTAATTGAACAAACAAATTTGAACAGAATGGTCCTTGTGGTTGGACTTGCACTGATATATTCGTGCATTGTATAAATTATATTTGAGAAATTATGAGATATACCTGTGATTGGTATTATACCTGTGATTGGTATTTGGTGCATTATACATGCATTGGAATCGTCTAATGAGGACTGGATATGGCTGATTGCCTAGGAGAAACACACCTCTTGAGTGGGTGCGATATGCGTAATGTAAGTCACTTGTTGACCTTGGGGGCATCGGGGTGCAGGTTGCTTATACGGGTGGTTGGTCGTGCTTCTTCCCGTAGGTTAGACCTATGCAACACACCGATGATCCTGACCGAGACACTACTCTTATTCAAGATCTGATAAAGACTGTCATGTATATGCTAGATGTGCAAAATCAAAATGAGGATTATAGCACGTAGTCTGAGGCATGTGGTACCGACAGATCTTTTCGGTCATTTCTCCGACCTGAGTTTAGCTCCATAGAGTAGGAAATCGAGTCATGTGTACATGCATAATCTGAACATTTATATCTGTGTGATATATTAATTGAGGAATATTGGCTATGACAATTGTTTTGAATACTTAGATGATGATGATGATAATCATGTTGATGACATTATTGTGATTATTGTGTGATGATAATAATGTTAATGGTATGATGATGATAGTTGATTAATGTTGAGTGCATTATTGTAATTCTGGTATGATATATCTGTATGATATGTTGTTTGTGTTATCTCTGTGCTGCCATGTTGGTATTGGTGTAGGTGATCTCACCTCTTTGTTATGTTGTCTTGCTATGTCTGTATTGTTAAAATTAAATAGTAGTTGTCTTAGACATAACGGGCGATGGATACTCTGAGATTGGTGACAACAATAAGGAGTGGACATTCAGGACTCGAAGGTGTGCAGTGTTGACATAGAACAGATGTCTGATGCATCAAAATGGATACAAGAAGGAATAAGTATGCTAAGTTTTCCCGTTAGTATTGTACCGTGCTATTAAGTAGGATCCGTTATAGGGTTTGCTACTGTTAAAAAGAGTATGTTACTTTTATATTTCTCTTTAAATTGTTTAAATATTAATTGGTGTCAATATTGTATATTAATTAGTTAAAATATATTTTTAAAGAATACTTATGGATTTCAAGTAAGTTTATGTTTCAGTAAGAAAGAAATTTTAAAACCCATCTTTTATAACTCAAACTTTGTGCGAGCTTCTTTTCAGATTATAAGTCGGGAGTCAGACATGTGATACCCTAGGGTGGGTGTTACACTTGCACTTTCTCTCTTCTTCTCCCTTCTCTCTAGGTTTCTTTATTTTATGTTTCTCTTCCCTGTTGTAACATCCCCAATAACATCTCAGGCTTGTAAAGGATTACCGAGGTAGCCTAATACTAGTTTAACATGCCTGTAATGTTTCATGACAAATTGAGCTAGTTTAGGCACTTTGTCGCAATACAGAATATGAAAAGTGACCTAAAATGACCTAGAAAATGGCATAAATTACCTAAAGAAGAGAAATAATTATGGATAAGTTATTTTTAAGTCATAAATGAGTTAAGAAAGTTGTAGTTTAAATTTGAAGGTAAACTGAGTTTATTTTTAAGGAAACTGTGAAATAAGTATTAAGGTAAATCTTAGAATTTATTTTAATGCTTATGTAGGTTAGAAAAATTGAAATAATAAGATCAAAGTATTCCTAGGAGATATGAATTTTGAGAAAGGACAAAAATGCCCGTAGTGTTATATCTTTAAAAGAGAGATATTTCTCACTTTTTCTCATCTCCTTCACGCTGGTTTTTTGGCAGAAACGAGAGAGGGAAATGGAACCTAGCAAGCAGTGGATAGAAGAGGGAAAAAAAGGAGAAAATAAAGGGAATCAAGCCAAGATTCAAGCTTGAGGTAAGGGGTTTCTTTCCTTGCTTTCTCTCTTTATTTTCCTCCATTTGCTGCAACGTTTGAATGCCAAAATAGGGGCTGGATTAAGTACTGTTCATGGCTGCAATAAGGTTGTAGGGAATGAGATTTGTTTGGGTTTTGGTCTGCTTGAGTTGTGAATGTGTTGAAGAACATGATTTGTGATTTGTTTTCTATGATTTTTGGATGCATTGGAAATGGATAGTTCATGGTTTTGAAGAAATAAAAATAGGCTTATTTTGGAGAGTTAGTTATGATTTTGATTCAGAATGGATGAGTTTTTAGTGTGATTAAAGGTTCTAATGTGTTTGTGATGTTAAAAATTACTTGAATACATGATTAAATAAAAGAATCTTTGGTTGGAAAGAAAGATGTAGCAGCAGCCAAGCTGCTGTTGTTGTTGTTGTCCAGCGTGAGCAGTAACACGTCTGTGTGTTCTGTTCATCCGAGAATAATACATATGGTTGCTGGGTTGTTGTCCAGCTAAAGGGAAGAGGAAAAATGTGATGTTTTGTGATATTTTCTTATGCTATTTTAAAGAAGAACAAGCATGAATAATTCAAGCAAAGTATGGTTTAAACATAATATTATTTATAAGATTAAGAATTGATAAAAAAATGTTTATTTTGATGAAAGATGAGATAGAATGAATGTATGGTATTAAATGTTTGTATGTAATGACTTGAATTATTCATGAAGTTATTTGTAAAGTTTGTATTGAAATAAAATGTAAATGGAATATTAATGAAGTGTAAATAAAATGTAAATAAAGTATGAGGTGGTTGAAGTATTATGAGATGATAGGGATCTAAGTATACTAGTAGCTCCCCATATAATTAAAATTGAGTTACTTAGTACATTCTTTATGCTTTATTTTCCTTAAATGAGAAATTTGAAAGATATGAAGATGAATTCCAAAGTATGTCATGAGGTGAATGCCTAATAATAATGTCTAGCATTGAAATATATAGAGTTTATGTGTTATATGTATATATTTTGTACAAAATTATTGTTAAATGTGAATGCTAAATATTGATGTATTGTCTTGATGAGATGGTTTATTTATGATGTGAATTATTGGATTCACTTGAATGGAATATACGAATAATGATGGGAAACATAGTGAGATATGTTAAGTAATGAATGAAATTAAAAGCATATTGAGATTTTGCTTAGTATAAGGTTACATGAGGTTGATAGGTATATTATTGGGAAGCAATCTAAGAAGAAGGATAAATGTAAATGAGGTTGAATGAGTTCCTCTCTATAAATCATGTAATGGAAAGTTTTATGATTCTAGTATTAGTTTCCCTAATATGCAAGGAAAATTATGATTAAGTAAAAGTGAAAGAAGAAAAAGTTTTAACATTATGCATTTTTTGTTTTCAAACTTATTATTTGATGTTTCCATGTATTGTGAACCTATAACTTGGACAAAAGGGCTCCAAGTAACTTAGATAAAAAGGCTCCAAGTGAGTTAAAAAAAATATATGTTTGGTAGTGATGGAACAAAATGTTGTCCTGTCTACCCAGAAAATAATACAAGGAACAAAAGGGCTTCTTCGAACAAAAGAGCTTCCTGGAAATAATCAAATAACATGTGTTTTCTAAAATAAAATCTTTTCAAAGAATCATTACATGAGCATATTTTAGGATTCTCATTAGGCATAATCATACATTACCATGCATTGTATAAAAATTGACGATTGTATGGGCAATCGTTTTGTTTTTATTTAATGTGAAAATTAAGGATAAAAGCTGGTTAGAAAAGATGGAGATTAGTATTTAAAATGAGTTAAGTGTTGTTCTTAATATGATGATAAGTGTTTAAGGCATATGATGTTTGAATTGATTTGCTATGATATAAATGAATTATTTTGTAATTGAATGAACTGTCTGCTTTAAAAAGGGAAAGGACTGAGTTTTGGCTCATGCCACCTTTCCAAATGATTAAGTACAAATTTTGTTTTACCCCAAAGCAGCTGGATTTACCATGATGTCACGATTTAAAATTTTACTACTGAGAATTGTTAATTCTCACCCTAGATATTTTAATGATTTCCATGATAAATCTAGAGGAGGATTCAAGCAAGCGTAGAACAAAGGGAGGAAGACTTATTTAGATTGATAATGTAATTATTTATTTTAACTTTGTATTTATACTAATGGTTTTGTAACTTAAATTATTATCATTAAATCTTTGTATATTTGTAATCTCAGACATATTAAATAGATTTCTAGTAAAGAGCAAGTTTCCTGAGGTGTAAAACATCTTGCTCTCTTACTTCTGTAAAGGCTCTATATATTTACTCATTAATATAAATTGAACAGGTTGTAAAATTTACTTTTACATTAAAAAGTGGTATACTAATTCTGTTTACTTAGTATACGTAGGGTATACTACAGTATCTAAAGTTAGGGTGCTACATTATGGTATCAGAGCAGCTCTTCCTATCGAGCCGGGGAATGGAATGACTTTGCTTTTGAGCATATTTAGACATTTTGGTTGGTGTCATGCATTCTTTTATCTCAAAGTGAGATATATGAATAGAGTTGCATGACAGCCGTAGGATTGGATGTTAATAATTACTGGCACACTGTTACATGATATCGAGCCTGGCCAACTCAATATGTAATGTTCTGTGCGAACAAAAAATTATAACACCTCCTAGGCGAATATGGGAAAATAGAAAAGCTTTCTAAAAGGGTAATAATCATATGTCTGAGATAGTTAGGTCGTTGATGAAACTGATAAGGGAACAGAGTGTTGCCATTAGAGAACAAGTAGAAGTTACTAATAGAAAATATTGGTAGATATCTGTATTGGAGATGTTTGTTTGAGCCAAATGCTGCATGCTCATATGCTTAAATGTTTCTTTCTCTGATGTATGTGAGCTTAGAGAATAATTTTGACTATTATGTTACCTTTGCTGAAATCATCCTTGATTTGCTTCATTTGATTTCATATAACTTATTGTTCGGGTAATGCATAGTCAAGGTATAAATTATAAAGCTTATTTAAATTTCTTTGCAAGTGGAATGAATTTAGAAACAAAGAAAATTATGTAAGTGGAGTGTGAGTATGGTTGATGAGTTTGGAGTTCTTATAAATAAGCTTTGATAGCTTTTAAGAATAAGTGGATGATAGGTAATAAGAGCTAACAGTACATTCTATTAAGACACATGTTTTGAGGGATTTCAAATAGGTTACAAGCTTAATCAACTAATTGGAGAATTTTAATTTGAATTAATGAATTTCATAGTATATACATGATGAAAACTAAATAAGAATGTTAATGGTGTAGAACATGTCATATCTTTGCATGTGATATACTTAAGGGTATTTTGATTGTATGACCTGTTTGATGAACACCGTGTATAGTTGAAATGTATTGCATATTGAGTCTTGACGTATTATTTCCTAGTTTCGTTTCTTAGTTGTGTGATCTTCAGATGCTTGATAGTTATATGTATGTTGAAATGCTTGAATCATTAGTATACTATTATTGCTAATGATTGATGAAATCTTAGCATCCCTGTACGCTCATTCCTTTTGATGCTTGGTCATCTTTACATGGTTAGATTTAATAAATATATTTTCCTAAGCCTAATTCTCTGTTATTAACCATATGAGTTTAATGATAAATTATAAGGTTCATGGTTGTTTCTTCTTTTCAAGGGTGCTTGTTGATTTTTTCTTTATATAATGTGTTATTAATACTTGAATGGCTGAGTGTCTTATCCACTGGTTCATATTTTGTTTAATGCTAATGTTGAACTATGAATTTTCCAAATTATACCTCTGAAGTTAAAATTTGATTTTTAGCTTCAATTTTTTTTTTATGAATATTGTTGATACGAGATTGAGAGTTTTGATTCCTTTAATAAGTATGAAGTTTTGAATATGGGGCTTTATTGACTTCTTTAATCCATGCTTATATAAATTAAGAAGGAAATTTGGAGGTTGGCTGATATGTAATCATTTTTCTGGCTTAGAAGTAGACTTTAATTAGACATGAACAATAAACATAAGAGCCAAAGAATTAAACTATTGCTCATTCGGTTATTTTGTTTTGGAAACCAAAACCTAACCCGTTAGTGGTGTTAGATAACTAGTTATTGGAGGTTTTAAAACTCATCTATAAAGGTTATAACTGATTAACTCCATGAAGTAACAATTATGAATTTAATTTAAACTGTTGCCAAGCAAGCATAATTTGTTAGTTAAAAGTGTTAACTAGTTATTAAATTGAAACAGAGAGTGGAAATAATGAGATAATTGGTTAGCACATGAAGCTAACCGAATATCCAATACTTCTTGGAGATTTCTAGAGGGGCCTAATTGATTATTAGGATATGATAACCAGTTAAGAATTCTCTCAAAACAGACTTTTAGCAATTCTAATCAGTTATACAAGCAATATAACCGTTTATAAACATGTAAGGACCGAATTTGCTATTCATGAAGTTTATGGTTAAACTTAATTAATTTATAAAATGAGTACCAAGGAACTATTTAAAATATTTGAGATGGTATAAGCTCTAGTAATACTAGTAACTCTTTATCTAAATGAAGATGTGTATGTTTGGCAAAGTTATCATATTTTGTTTTCTTTATTTATTAAGATGGAATTATGAGGTATGCTATAAGGCTGATATTAGTTTTTTTTTTAAATGTTTGAAGTTAGATCTTTATTCAAGCATGGTTACATGTTAACTAATGTAGACAAGTATATGACTGAGATCTTTTCATTTTGTTAAGACCTTAACACTCAAAATTGACTTGGCAACTGTAAATGTTTGAACTATTGATGATGTATATTGCTAGGATGAAAATAACATATGATTATGGGAAATCACGTATTCACGCGGTAAGAATTAAGTTCATTTTGAAATAGTTGACAATGCTCTGCCATTACAATAGATCAAAAAGAAGAGATTCAAAGAATAAATACATTAAGGAAATTCCTAATCTGATTGAACTTCTAAGACAAACGAAAAGTAGAGAGACATTATTAGACAAGAAAGGTGTTGAGTAAATGTGGATTCATATAGAGTTGTAGATTCGTAAAGAGTTACGGTGATGACTCTCAAGCGAAGTAAAGATCATAAAGATCTTAATAGAGAAAATGAGTGAATAAAGAATAGAAGAAGGTAAATGGTGTCACAAAGAGAGTATGATATATATATGCTTTACGTGTGGAAGAAGACAACTTGGCGACAAATTCTATTTGAAATGCTATGTATGTGATCAACTAGAGCGCTATGTCAGCAGAAGTAGAAAGTTATACCTGATCTTAAACTGCAAACTTCAAGAAGAGTATATACTATAAGAAGACAATAGTAAGCTTAATCTTTAGACCTGATAAAAGAAAGTAAATATCTAAGTTTTGGTTAAAGATTGGAATAGATAAGATAGATACAGTTAATGGTAATTGTTGACAGTCTCCAAACTTTTAGCATGGAAAGCTAAATTTTGGGGACAAATTTTTTAAAAGGATGAGAGAAATGTAACATCCCTGATAACATGTTAGGCTTGTAAAGGGTTACAGAGGTAGCCTAATACTAGTTCAATATGCTTGTAAAGCTTCACGACAAACTGTGCTAGTTTAGACACTTTGCCGCAATACAGAATGTGGAAAGTGGCCTAAAATAACCCAAAAAATGGCATAAATTAGCTAAATAGGAGAAATAATTATGGATAAGCTATTTTTAAGTCATAAATGAGTTAAGAAAGTTGTAATTAAAATTTGAAGGTAAATTGAGTTTGTTTGGCATTTTTAAGCACACCGAGTACGTATTTTGATACCGAATGGACTCAGTGCAAATATGGAAAATTAAGGAAACTATGAAATAAGTATTAAGGTAAATCTTAGAATTTATTTTAATACTTATGGAGGTTAGAAAAATTGAAATAATAAGATCAAAGTATTCCTAGGAGATATGAATTTTGTGAAAGGACAAAAATGCCTGTAGTGTTATATCTTTAAAAGAGAGACATTTCTCACTTTTTCTCATCTCTTTCACGTTGGTTTTCCAGTAGAAACGAGAGAGGGAAATGGAACCTAGCAAGCAACATATGGAAGAGGGAAAAGAGGATAAAATAAGGGGAATCAAGAGCCAAGATTCAAGCTTGAGGTAAGGGGTTTCTTTCCTTACTTTCTCTCTTTATTTTCCTCCATTTGCTGCAACGTTTGAATGCCAAAATGGGGGCTGGATTAAGTATTGTTCATGGTTGCAATAAGGTTGTAGGGAATGAGATTTGTTTGGGTTTTGGTCTACTTGAGTTGTGAATATGTTGAAGAACATGATTTGTGATTTGTTTTCTATGATTTTTAGATGCATTGGAAGTGGATTGTTCATGGTTTTGAAGAAATAAAAATGAGTTTATTATGGAGAGTTGGTTATGATTTTAATTCAGAATGGATGAGTTTTTAGTGTGATTAAATGTTCTAATGTGTTTGTGATGTTGGAAATTACTTGAATGCATGATTAAATAGAAGAATCTTTGGTTGGAAATAAAGATGTAGCAGCAGCCATGCTACTACTGTTGTTATTGTCCAACATGAATAGTAACACATCCGTGTGTACTGTTCATCCGAGAATAATACATATGGTTGTTGGGTTGTTGTCAAACTGAAGGGAAGAGGAAAAATATGATGTTTTGTGATATTTTCTTATGTTCTTTTAGAGAAGAACAAGCATGAATAATTCAAGCAAAGTATGGTTTAAACATAATATTAAGAATTGATAAAAAAAATCGTTTATTTTGATGAAAGATGAGATAGAATGAATGTATGGTATTAAATGTTTGTATGTAATTACTTGAATTATTCATGAAGTTATTTGTAAAGCTTTGTATTGAAATAAAATGTAATTGGAATATTAATGAAGTGTAAATAAAATGCAAATAAAGTATGAGGTGGTTGAAGTATTATGAGATGATAGGGATCTAAGTATACTAGTAGCTCCTCATATAATTAAAATTGAGTTACTTAGTACATTCTTTATGCTTTATTTTCCTTAAATGAGAAATTTGAAAGATATGAAAATGAATTCCAAAGTATGTCATGAGGTGAATGCCTAACAATAATGTCTAGCATTGAAATATATATTGAGTTTATGTGTTATATGCATATATTTTGTACGAAATTATTGTTAAATGTGAAAGGTAAGTATTGATGTATTGTCTTGATGAGATGGTTTATTTATGATGTGAATTATTGGATTCACTTGAATGGAATATACAAATAATGATGGGAAACATATTGAGATATGTTAAGTAATGAATGTAATTAAAAGGATATTGAGATATGCTTAGTATAAAGTTACATAAGGTTGATAGGCATATTATTGGGAAGAAATCTAAGAAGAAGGATAAATGTAAATGAGGTTGAATGAGGTCCTCTCTACAAATCATATAATGGAAAGTTTAATGATTCTAGTATTAGTTTCCCTAATATGCAAGGAAAATTATGATTAAGTAAAAGTTAAAGAAGAAAAAGTTTTAACATTATGCATTTTTTGTTTTCAAACTTGTTATTTGATGTTTCCATGTATTGTAAACCTATAACTTGGACAAAAGGACTCCAAGTAGCTTAGAGAAAAGGGGTCCAAGTGAGTTAAAAAAAATATATGTTTGGTAGTGCATGGAATAAAATGTTGTCCTGTTTACCCAGCAAACAATACAAGGAACAAAAGGGCTTCCTGGAACAAAAGAGCTTCTTGGAAATAATCAAATAACATCTTTTCAAAGAATCATTACATGAGCATATTTTAGGATTCTCATTAGGCATAATCATACATTACTATGCATTGTATAAAAATTGACGATTTTATGGCCAATCGTTTTGTTTTTATTTAATGTGAAAATTAAGGATAAAAGCTGGTTAGAAAAGATTGAGATTAGTATTTAAAATGAGTTAAGTGTTGTTCCTAATATGATGATAAGTGTTTAAGGCATATGATGTTTGAATTGATTTGCTATGATATAAATGAATTATTTTGCAATCGAATGAATTGTCTGTTTTGAAAAGTGAAAGGACTGAGTTTTGGCTTATGCCACCTTTCCAAATGATTAAGTACAAATTTTTTTTTACCCCAAAGCAAATTGATTTACCATGATGTCACCATTTAAAATTTTACTACTGAGAATTATTAATTCTCACCCCCAGATATTTTTATGATTTTCATGATAAATCCAGAGGATGATTCAAGCAAGCATAGAACAAAGGGAGGAAGACTTATTTAGATTGATAATGTAATTATTTATTTTAACTTTGTATTTATACTAATGGTTTTGTAACTTAAATTATTATCATTAAATCTTTGTATATTTGTAATCTCAGACATATTAAATAGATTTCTAGTAAAGAGCAAGTTTCCTGAGGTGTAAAACATCTTGCTCTCTTACTTCTGTAAAGGCTCTATATATTTACTCATTAATATAAATTGAACAGGTTGTAAAATTTACTTTTACATTAAAAAGTGGCATACTAATTCTGTTTACTTAGTATACGTAGGGTATACTACAGTATCTAGAGTTAGAGTGTTACACTTCTCATCCAATGAGAGGGAAAAACTTTTTAATCAATCATAGGGATTGACAATCTTGATGTTTAATTTCTTGATCTTGTTTTGATTGTTTTACATTTAATTATTGATCAAGTTTCTCTTTACTTGTTAATCAAGTTTCACTTTTACTTATTAATCAAGTTTCTCTTTACCTCTTTTGATTTTGTTAAATCTGAATTGAATTGCTTAATTTAATTTGGTTAGCAATTGAATGGATTCTTAGTGATCAAGGATGGATTAAACTCAAGAATAGTTGATTTCCTTAGATTGATTGTTTACATAATTATGTTTATAGTTTTTAATTTGTTTCTTTTAATTATTTATGCAACCTTTTTCCCCTGTTAACCTCTTAATTTAATTGCTTGATTAGAGTGATCCAAGGGCTCAACCTATTATGCCTTATACTACAAGTATTTTGGTGAATTAGTTTATTAATTGATTTAATTTGACAATCTCAACAGCTATCAAATTTTGGTGCCGTTGTCGTGCATCATTATAAGTTTAATCAATCATATTAGTAGTATAATTAACTACTAACCCTTGTTTCCCTTAGTTCAGGTAGTTTTCAATACAATTGTGGTATTCAAGTGCAAGAAGAAGCGGCCAATTTACATCACTTGATGATGATATTTCTTCTCTCTCTCCTTTATTTTTCTTGTCCTAGATTTGTTGATTTTTAAGCTTTACATTGACGACAATGTAGAATTTAAGTGTGGGAGAAGAATTTACATGCTATTTACTGTTTCTGTTTTAATTTCAATTATTCTATTTTACTATTTTGATATTTTTATTTTAATTTTATTGTTTTTATTTTTAATTTTACTGTTTTGTTTTATTTTTCATTACAATTTTCTATTCCTATTTTCTATTTTCAAATTTTGTTTCAGTTTTATTTTTTTCCTTAATTTTTTTAAAAAAAGAAAAATATAAGAAATTCTGTTTTTAATTGTTTTCCAATGGAATTTTGAGATTTGTGAAAGTTATGAGCATGCACCAATTGAAGTTAAAGGTTTATAACATAAGTGAATAAATTGTCTTTCATCTTGAGATTAACTAGTTTAGTAATGAAAATTAAATTAGTATATTGAGTTTGATAGAAGCATACCTTGTGAGACTTTGAGCCTTTTAATGAATGAATTGAACATTTGTATCATTCTCTTCTTTCTTGTGTGATTTTCACTCATGGAATTTGTTACTCTAGAACTTGCTTTGATTCTTTTTTAGGCTATATTTTCACATGCATACATGAATATGATTGAAACATTTTTTTTCTTGAATTAGCTACTTTAGCCAAATAGCTAACCTTGTATATTTTCCCTTAATTAACCCCCTTTAGCTTATTTGACCGTTCCTTGTTTTTAGCTCATTACATGCCTTAAATGGAAAATCATATTTTTACCCAACCTTAAGGAGTAGGAGAGCATTGTCATTGCCATTGTCATTGGAATAGTTCTTGAACAAGTGTGGGTGTATGCTAATTAGTGTGCAAAATGTTTGGTGAAAAATGAAAGCATGGTCAAGTGAAAAAAAATAGATGAAAAATTGAAAAATTAAAAAAAAGGAAAAAAAAGGGAAAAAGAATATATAAAGAGAATTTGCATTACATGGATTTAGGTTAAATTTTCATGCTTGTTATTTGAACTCATCTGCAATGTTCTTTGATTCTCTTTAGTATTTAACTTGTCATCTCTATATTATTTCTCTTCCTTACCTTGATCCCATTACAATCTTGTATAAAATCCTCTTGATTTGTGTGTACATATGTTTTGAGTAGTGAAGAAGTAGAAGATAAGGAAGCTTATGGTAGTGCAAATTTTCATGGGTTGAAATAAGTGAAACACTTACCTTCTAAACACTTGAGGGATTGAAAGTTTATCTTGTGAGGTTATATCATTCTTGATTTTACTTTTCAATTAAAGTTACCTTGCTTGTTGATTTAGAATATAAAAAAATGTTATTTCATGAATGTTTTAATTCCTTAAAACTGCGGTTGCTCTTTTTGCATATATACTTTTGCATTCTTAAAAAACATCATTAGAAAGTGAGTTTTTTAACTTTTGAATTTGTGTTGTTGTTCCTCGTTCCCTATGTTGAATTTCTAGTTTTGCCCGTGAGTACAAAAGCTAAGTATGGGGGAATTCAATAAATATAATTTTTATATATTAGTTAACCCTCATATTTATTCTCTTAGATCTCTTATATGATTAATTGAATGATTTTTGTCACATTTTATAAGTTTGGGTTCAAATTGGGCATAATTGTATTTTTCAACATTGTTGGGAATTTTACATCGTTTCTGTATTTTGGACATAACTTAAGTTCTAGATATCTAAAAATTATGAATTCTATCTTGAAGGAAAGCTAAGAAAAATATCTACAACTTTGATGAGATCTTAAGGGCTGCATCAGATATTTAGTGGGTCAAATTGGGCTACGAAACCAGAACAAAGATGCTGTCACTAGAACTTGGATGATGTGCAAAGATTAGGGCATAATTTGGGTTGTAGATATGATATGGACCTGAAAATGGTGCCATCCGAAATCTAAGACATATATTTTCACTTATTATGAAGACCACTTATAAAAACTATGGCGTTTTGATGGTGTTTTTACCCTTTGAAGTCAACTGTGGGTTCCGAGAGCTATTAAGAGTATTTTGGGCATAACTCTATAATCTTAAGCACAAATTATGCAAATTAGATTTCCAATTAAAGCTAAGAGGAAGAGGATTAACCCTAAGCTTACAGAAAACTTAGATTTTTAATTTTAGAGATAATTATTTAAGCAGTAGTTATAACCATGAAACTTAACCTTAATTTTCTCTTAACCACTCTTGCTTGCACTTTCTTTATAAACACCATTTTCATATATTACTTTACCCTCATATTTAGTCTCTTAGACCTCTTATATGCTTAATTGATTAGTTTTGGCCACATTTTATAAGTTTGAGTTCAAATTAAGCTTAATTATATTTTTCAGCATTATTGGAAATTTTATACTGTTTCTGTATTTTAGGTATATCATGAGTTCTAGACATCTAAAAATTAGGAATTTTACCTTGTAGAAAATCTAAGAGAAAGTTATAACACTTTGATGAAGAGCTTGAAGGCTAAATGTATGTCTAGTCAGTTAGATTGAGCCATGAATGCAGAATAGAGATGCTATCGCTGGAACCTTGACGATGTGCAAAGATTGGGCCATAATTATGGCTATAAGTGTAATATGGACTTGAAACCTATAAGATAGCTATAGTTTATCAATTAATTTAATTTGATAGTCTCAACAGTTATCATTTCTCTCTTCTTCTCCCTTCTCTCTAGGTGTTTTTCTTCCCTTTCATCTGATGAGAGGTGATTCAATTGTCGAGCTCAACCAAATAATAATATTCTAGTTCTACCGATAGCTTGTAGTACAAGGTAGCAAATCGAGTCATCTCTTGAGAATCAATATACCAATCAAACCAAATTGAGATCATACAGGGGGGAATTGTGTATACAGAATGTAAATGTAATAATTAAATATAAGAAAGAAAATCAAATTGCAAAGCAACCAATCCAAGAAATCGTCAGAAATCTAGTTGGCTTGTCATCGATCGCTAAACATGCATCTTGATTGAATTAATTGATTAATCTATGATTGATTGAAATCTCTGCATCAAACACATATAATTCAATACTAGATAATTACCTAGAATTTAACTAACAAACAATTCATAATTCCGCAATTGCTAGAATCATGCAACCTTTGTTAGTTTAACAACCAGAATTCAATTAACCCAGATTAACAAATCTGCTAACCTAACCTTTTTTAATTCATATGACTAAACAATAATTAATCAATCATAAATTGATCACAAATCTTAATTTGGATTAAGGATTCAATCAAATTACATTACACAATGAAAATATCTAATCATGTAATTCGGAATCCAAATCAAGAGAAGAAGAAGATAATTAATTCAATTCAAAATCAAAATTAGGAACATAATCTCAAAGTCAAACTAGAATTTCCTCAAGATCCTTAGATTGATCTCAAATAATTAGCTCTCCATGGCTACCACACACAATTTGCAAAAAAAAAAAAAAAAAAAAAAAAGAAAAGAAAATTCTAGGTAGAAATATCAAGTAAAAATGATTAGGGTTTGTATCTATCTCAGATTCCCTCTTTATAACAAAATATCGGACTTCAAAATTAATAATCCTAATTTGGCCCTAGGTTAAAGTTAATTTTTGGCCTCTTAGCTTTCCTTGGCCATCGAAATCACTTCAATTGGGCTTAAGATGAGAGAGTTATACCCAAATCACTCTTAACATGTCTCTGATCCCGTCAGTCGACTTCATTAGGGTGAAACTCCATCAAGACATTGTATTTTCAATTTGTGGTCTTCATAAGAATTGAATATCTATGTCTTAGCTTTCGAATTCCACTAGTTGCAGGTTCATATCACACCTACTGTTATAGATCAAATCATTGTGTTAGTTTGATCTGTCGTTCAAAATTTTGTGTTAGTTTGATCTGTTTCATAAACAGACGTGATCTTTGAAAATGGATTGGTTATTTTCCAACCATATCCTATGAGATTGTCTCAATACAGTGTTAGTATTTCAGAAAAACTCATTCCTGAAAATCAGGCAAAATCAAATTCTTGTTGAATATGTTTGGTAACATATTAGATCATTTCGCTACCTTTTCTTCCTAAACCTCTATAATGTTCTTTCATATATTGCATTTGCAAGAAAGAATATTTTGCAAGAAAGGATATTCCTATTTAACATCCATGTCATAGTATCTGGTATAAAATGCAATTGAAAGGAAAATTCGGCTAGTGAGACATTTCTTGGTAAAAGCTAAAGCTGGAGAATGAAGTGATATGAGGACAAGAAAATTTTAAGTAATACATTACATTAGTTGGAAGTTATCTGAGAAAAACTATTCTAGGCATGAATGAAGGTTGGTAGCCGCTGTATTGATATCAAAGAATTCATTCTTGAAGATCGAGTTACATCCAATTCTTTGCTGGATATGTTCGATAACATATTCGATTCGTTTTGTTCTTTTCCATGATGTTTTCTTTCATCTATCAGCAATTGAAGGAATATCTTGCAAGAGAGAATATTCCTATTTATATCCAGGTCGAGTATCAAAGTGGCAATGAAGCGTGCGTGAATTCTTCAAAAGTTGAAAAAGTCTGTCTATGGGAAAAGTTAAGACGGTAATGGAAAACCGTAAAAAAAAATTAAAATTATTAAGATATTTGTTTGATCGGAGAAGTAAACAAGAGATAAAGAACTTTCAATGGTTTAGAATCGTTTGGAATAACGTAAAGAGGTGAAACTATAATGGGCGAAGAAAAGATAAAGGAATAATGTCATTATTATTCCAAGGGTGTGAAATCATGATCATGAAATTTCGAGGACTAAATTTTCAGAAAGAGGGAGTATTGTAACATGCCAAATTTCCATATCTCTTAAACATGTTTAATTTTGACAGTTAATGTAATTTTTGTTTAGTATTTCTGGTACCGTCGTAAAATTATTTTGTTTATTCCGTCAGCATATTTGATTGTTTTGAGTGATTTACTCCGTGTCAGGAAAATAAAAATTTTCGGGCCGGAGAAAACTTTACGTAATTTAATTTTTACCGTTAGGTAATTATTTTACGTAATCTGATTTGATATTTGTGCATTTTATAATTTTTGTGATTTTATGGATGATTTTGAAATTTTTCCTGTCTGTGAGCCCCGCAAGGGGTATGTGGGCCCAGGTGGGTCCCACAAAGTGAAAAATTTTTCTACGCATAGAAAAATTTGTACTGTTTAGACGGAGACAGGGGATCTTACTAAACTTGAATCCGGAAACAGTTTTAGAAAATTTCTTGTACTATATTTTATACTGTATTTAATTATCGGATGATAAAAATACAGTAAAAATATTATTTGTAAGATACAAGAATAAATAGTATACTGCATAGTCAACAAAGAGAGCTTGACTTGATTTATATCCTTGGATGAGAATACTTAGTTTGAATATTAACCATTGATTTAATCAAAGGTTAAGAAACAAACTTAATAAAGAAGCCTTGGATAATAACCATTGATTTAATCAATGGTGTGAGAATAAGCTTAGTTAGGAAGGCTTTGATATCAACCATAGATGTAATCAAAGGTATAGAATTGGTCTTGAAAAATGACAAAGACCATTTATAACCATTGGATTTAGATTAAATCAAGGGTGGAGATTTAATCTTAAAAAGGTAACAAAGACCAATTATGACCCTTGGATTTAAAATTTGAAGAAGCAATCTTGACCCTTAATTTTGGAGACACATCTAAGGGCTAGAATTTAAAGGAGAAAAATCCAATGGCCTAGATTTAGTCTTCTAAAATTAAAAATCTACCTAAATCCTAACTATTGAATTAATCAATGGCTTGAAATGCTTCAAATGGTGGCAAATAATGAAGACAACTACTTGAATGCATTATGAAGAGGAAGGTGATGGTTTTGGATTGTTTAGAAGACAAAGAAACAAAACTTTATGACCATTATTACATGTCATGGTCAATATTACATCATCCTTGAATATGATTTCTTTGTTTGCATCCTTAGGAAACAAGTCATTAAATAAAAACATGTTTCTACGGTGAAGGAAGAGCAAAATTGCTCTAACAAGCAATTCACTTTGTAATATTAGAATGCAATTCAAGTAAAACAAAGTAAGACAAGTCAACAAAAAAATGGCCACCTTTTTGAAGAAGCACCTACGGCCATGCAAAGAAAAAGGGGGCCAATTTGATTCAATTAATTCATGTTCTATTATTTGTATTACACAACAAAGACATATTCAATATTGGTGTCTTTGAATAACATTCTATAATTCACTCATTTCTCACTCACTCTCCACGGCAATGCAAGGAAAAAGGGGGACCAACATCATTTCATTCATTTGCTATCTCACTTTATCACCTTTTCCCTCAAATGAGTTAATACCAAATAATTGCTCAAATAATTCAATCTTTTCTCTCTTCACTCTACGGCAATGCATAGGAGGAAGAGGCCAAAAAGCATTTCATTCATTTGTCATCATAATGCATCCTTGTCTCCTCCAAAAAGCTAAGACTTCATCAAATATTTTCTCTCCATCTTCCTATGTGCTAGTTTCGGCCAAGCACCATTGATATGGCTTCCATCACTCAAAAATTTCATCCAACCTAGTTTCTTGAATCCTTACCTTATTCTAAACAACTTTCATGTTGAAGGTTTCTTCAAAATCCAACATCTAGTACTTCAAATCCAAGCTTCAAGATTCTACCAAAAATGGTAAATTTCATGTTTCCTCTTCTAATCTTTTAGTCTTCATTTTCTAAACCTAAACATCATTCTAAGAACATCTCTAGTTATGAGCTTTTCCAAAATCATTCATCCTGATCTTCAAATTCAAACTTCAAGTTTCTATCAAAAATCAAAAATTCCATCTTTGTGCTTCAAGAGAAACCATTCGGTTATCTACCCTAAAATCACCATCCAAACTCTTTTAATTTCATCCAACCTTAGATCTTGAATCTCCATGATATTCTAAGCAACTTTCATGTTGAAGACTTCTTCTAAATCATTCATCTTCAAGGAGTTTCTTCAAGATCCAAGTTATGGGGTAATGCTTTATTTTTCCTTAAATGAGAAATTTGAAAGATATGAAAATGAATTCCAAAGTATGTCATGAGGTGAATTATGGTGAAGTGTAAGGAAACTTCATTTCTTCTCTTCTTTTTCATAATCTAAACCATGTTTGATCCATGGTTTTCTTAATCAAGCTTAGTATACTAATTTTTATGTATTTTGTTTTGAATTTGAGAAGCTCTTGGTGATGAAGGACTTGGAAAAAGGAGCAAATCAAGAAGTTTTTAAGGATCTTCAAGAGGTAAGAGGGAGATTCATCTCACCAACCAAGCATGGTGGTGAGAGATGGTATTTTATTTGATGGATGTGGAATCCATGTGAGGATTCATATCCATGGTCATGTAATTAATTTGTGGGTGTTTATGAGCTTTGATTAATTTTCTATGCTTGATATGCTTTGCATGATTTTATAGCTTTGATGATATGCTTGATATGCTATACATGCTTTTATGGCTTTGATGGTATGCTTATATTATTTATGATGAAATATATATGTATATGCCATGACTTGATGGTGGAAAGGAAATTGATTTTTGGCTCCAATAGCCAAGGAAGAGCTACGGTTTTGATGACCTTGATTAGGGTTCATGTTGAAAATTTTCAAGAACAAAAGAATTGATTTTTGAGTACTTAGAACATGGTGGATTTAGAACAAGACACCTCAAAATAGGTGTTCACAAATTAATATTTTCATGAAAGATGAAAATGGATGATACGGTTTTAAAAGGATTTTTATTGATTTATTTTGTGTAAAAAGTTTCTAAGTGTTTTACTAAAAATGAGATTTAAATGAAAATAGCAATGATAATTTTAAGGATTTGCAAAGAAAGTGCAAAAGGATTTGTAAGGAAAGTAAAAATGAATTTGAACAAATGGGTTTGGTTTTTATGACCATCGGTATTTCAGTTTTGAAAACAAAGAATTTTTAATGGTTTTGTTTGTGTAAAACCATATCAATTTAGAAGAAAAATATTTGATGGCTTCAATGGCCAAAGACTCTACGATTTTTGGAGGTTGGAATAATTTTGGTTTTATGAAACAAAATAATTTTAAAGTGAAAACAAAATGTTTGAGCAAAATGTTTTAGTATAAAGATTTTGGAAAGGGAATGAAAGTATTTTATCACTTGAGAAATGAAATTTCATATGAAAATGAAAAAGAAAAGTTGCAAGGGTTTGAATCTTAATTGGTTTTGAAAAGAATTGATTTTTGAATTGATTTGGGAAAAATGGAGAATATAATGGTGTTTTGAAAATTTACTAACGTATAACTTATTTTCAAGTTTTGAAATACGTTAGAAAATGTTAAGTTTTGAAACGTTGATTTACATCAATGGAAAAGTGATTTTTGTGAAGTATATTTTGAAAAAGAATTTCTTGAGTAAAGAATCATAAAAAAATATTTTCTTGAGTAAGAAAATATATTAAATAAAGTATAAAGTTATATTATTTTGGAAAAAGTTGAAAAGGAATTTTTAAAGGTCAAGAAATATTTTCTGTAATGAAATTGTGGTGAAAAATTATTTACGTATCTTAAAAACGTAATTTTAAAGTACGTGGTTTGAAATACAGTAAAATATTTCTAAGTGTTTGGAAATACAGTAAAATATTTCTATGCGATTTTAAATACGTTGAAATATTTTTACGCGATTTGAATTACGTTTAAATATTTTACGTAATTTGAATTACTATTGAAAAATCACTACGTAATGGAAAAGTGATGAATTTTTTTTACGTGATTGTGAAAATAGCGAAAAATCATTATGTGATTTGAAAAGGGTTTTAAATATTTTGAGAATGATAGAAAATGATTTACGTGACGTAAAAGAATGATTTTTAAGTTACGCAATTTTGAAACAATGGAAAAATACTTTGCGATTTGAGAAACGTATAATTTACGCGATTGAGAAAAATGTTGAAAAATTTGTACGTGGTTTAAAAGTGCAACAGAAGAGTTGCAGTATTTTGAAAACGTAACAGAAATGTACGAAATTTTGTAAACGTAACAGTAATATTACGGTATTATGAAAACGTAATAAAAATGTTTTGGAATTTTAAAAACGTAACAAAAGTGTTACGGTATTTTGAAAAACGCAACAGAAGTGTTGTGGAATTGTGAAAACGTAATGGGAATGTTGTGCAATTTTGTGAAAACACAACAACAGTATTTTATAACTATGAAAACATGATAAGATGATTTAATTTAACAAATGAATTTGAAAAGAATGGCCTTGTGGTTGGACTTGCACTGATATATTCGTGCATTATATAAACTATATCTGAGAAATTATGAGATATACTTGTGATTGGTATTATACCTGTGATTGGTATTTGGTGCATTATACATGCATTGGAATGGTCCGATGAGGACTGGATATGGCTGATTGCCTAGGAGAAACACACCTCTTGAGTGGGTGCGATATGCATGCGTAGTGTAAGTCACTTGTTGACCTTGGGGGCATCGGGTGCGGGTTGCCTACACGGGTGGTTGGTCGCGCTTCTTCCCGTAGGTTAGACCGATGCAACACACCGATGATCCCGACCGAGACCTATTCTTAATCAAGATCGATAAAGCCGTGTATGTGCTAGATGTGCAAAAATTAAATTGAGAATTAAAGCACATGGTCTCGAGGCACGTGGTACCGTGTGTCTTTTCGATCATTTTCTCCGACCGAGTTTTAGCTCCATGGAGTAGGAAATCGAGTCTTGTGTACATGCATAATCTGAACACTTATATCTGTGTGATATATTAATTGAGGAATATTGGTTATGACAATTGTTTTGAATACTTGGATGATGATGATGATAATTAGGACATTATCGTAATTGTTGTTTATGATAATTGAATTGATAAATGATTTGATGATGATAGTTGATTAATATTGAATATATTATTGGAAGTTTGATATGATATCCCTGTATGATATTGCTTGTGTTATCTCTCGTTTGCCATGTTGGTATTGGCGTAGGTGATCTCACCTCTTTGTTATGTTGTCTTTCCGTCTCAGTATTGTTAAAATTAAACAAGAGAAAGAATGAGTTATCTTAGACATGACATAACGGCGATAGACACTCGTAGAGATTGATGAAAACATTGAAGAGTGGTCATCTCAAGTTCGAAGGTGTTACGAGTAGACAAGGAGTATAGTTCGATGCAACAAGTTGGATACAAGATAAGGAATGAGTATGTTAAGTTTTATCGTTAGTGTTGTATCGTCTGCTATTAAGTAGGACCCGTCATGGGGTTTCTTCTTGTTAAAAAAAAAAAGAGTCTGTTAATTTTATATTTCTATTTAAATTGTGAAATATTAATTGGTGTCAATATTGTTTATTAATTAGTTTAAATATAATTTCAGTAATACTTATGAATTTCAGTAAGTTTATGTTTCAGTAAAGAAAGAGATTTTAAAACCCATCTTTTTATAACTCAAACCTTGTGTGAACTTCTTTACAGATTTTGAGTCGGGAGTCAGACATGTGATACCCTAGGGAGGGTGTTACATTAGTTGGTTGGTCAAGATTGCTCCTTCAAACTTTAAATCCAAGGGTCCTAATTAGTCTTTGCCATTTTAGAAGACTAAATCTCTACCCTTGATTAATTCTTCATCTAATGGTCATAAATGGTCTTTGTTACTTTTTAAGATTAAATCTCCACCCTTGATTTAATCTAAATTCAATGGTTATAAATGGTCTTTGTCATTTTTCAAGACCAATTCTACACCTTTGATTACATCTATGGTTGATATCAAAGCCTTCCTAACTAAGCTTATTCTCACACTATTGATTAAATCAATGGTTATTATCCAAGGCTTCTTTATTAAGTTTGTTTCTTAACCTTTGATTAAATCAATGGTTAATATTCAAACTAAGTATTCTCATCCAAGGGTATAAATCAAGTCAAGCTCTCTTTGTTGACTACGCAGTATAATATTTATTCTTGTATCCTACAAATAATAATATTTTTACCGTATTTTTATCATCCGATAATTAAATACAAAGATAAAATAAAGTACAAAAAATTTTCTAAAACTGTTTCCAGATTCAGGTTTAGTAAGATCTCCTGTCTCCGTCTAAACAGTACAAATTTTTTTATGCGTAGAAAATTTTTTCACTTTGTGGGACCCACCTGGGCCCACGTAAGGTCACCTGGGCCCATATAGGACCACCTGGGCCCACATACAGTAAAAAAAATACATAATCATCCACAAAAATTACAAAAATTAGAAAATACACAAATATCAAATCAGATTACGTAAATTAATTACCTAACGGTAAAAATTAAATTACGTAAAGTTTTCCCCGGCCCAAAAATTTTTATTTTCCTGACACGGAGTAAATCACTCAAAATGATCAAATACGCTAATGGAATAAACAAAATAATTTTACAGTGCACAAAAATTACTAAACAGTAAAATTCTGTTAACTGTCAAAATTATTATTTAAGAGATAGGAAATTTTGGGATGTTACACCTACAGCTCAAATTATGGACCAATTAGTACACACTGCTCAGGTTATGTGACAAAACTTGAGTTCTGACTTCCAAGCCCAATTTGGTCTACTAGATATTAGATTCAGCTCTGGGGAACTCATAAAAGTTGTAAACCTCTCTCTTAGCTTTCTTAAAATGTAAGATACATAATTTTTAAATATCTATAACTCAAGATATGACCGAAATATCAAAATAGTGTAAAATCCTAATAATGCTAAAAAAATCAATAAAGACCAATTTGAGCCCAACCTTATAAAATGTGGCCAAATTCAATCAATTAAGCATATAAGAGGTCCAAGAGACTAAATATGATGGTTAACTAATGTATGAAAATCATGTTTATCAAATTCCCCTACATTTAGCTTTTGCACGTCCTGGGCAAACTAAAGATTCAAACTAAGAGACAAGAAATACAAAAACTCAAAGAGATTAACTTTCCAATGACCTTTAAGAATGTAAAAGTTTACAAGTAAGGATAGCAACCAAGAAGTTTAAAGAATCAAAACATTCGTGAAGTGACATTTCTTTACATCTCAAATCAATAAGCAAGGTAATTTCAATTGAAAAGCATAAACCAAGAATGATAAATTCTCACAAAATATACTCTCACTCCCTCAGGTGTTTAGTGTTAGAAATGTCTAGAAGGTAAGTGTTTCACTCAACTCAACTCATTAAAATTTATACTACCATAAGCTTGTTTATCTTCTTCTTCTCCACTATTCTATACACATGCATACACAAGAGAATAATATTAATATGATAAGTGAAATACCCAAGAGAATAAAAGAACATTGAGGAGGAACTCAAATAACAAGTATGAAATTTTTCCCCCAATTCCATATAATGTGCATTCTCTTTACATATTCCTTTTTTTTTAATCTCTTTTCTTTCACAACATTCTTGCATTTATTCTTTTTCCTTTTTTTCTTTTGTTTTTCCCTTTCTTTTCTTTTTGGCATGATAATTTAGCACAACATTTTCACCCCCCACACTTAAACCTTGCTTGTCCTCAAGCAAGACCAAACAATAATAACAATATAAGATTCTCCCACACTTGTTCATGAGCTCATCCATGGATAAGGCTAATGCTCTCCTATTCCCTAAGGTAAAGGGACAATATGATTTTTCACTAAGGGTATGTAATTAGCTAAGAACAACAAAGAATCGGAAAATAAGCTCAAGGGAGTTAATCAAGGAAAAATATGTAAGGTTGGCTATTTGACTAAAGTAGCTAATGCAAGGAAAGAATGCCTCAATCATATTCATGCATACATGTGAAAAGCCTAAGAAAGAATCAAAGCAAGTTCTAGAGTGATCAAAATTTGAGTGAAAATTACACAAGAAGGAAGAGAATGACACAAGTATTAAATCCATTAATCAATAAGCTCAAATTCTCACAAGGTATAAGTCTATCAAACTTAATTTACTAATTCAATTTCTATTACTAAACAAGTCAAGTGCAAGATGAAAGACAATTCATTCACTTATATCATGAACCTCTAATCCTCAATTTGTCCAAACTCACAACTTCCACACACATCTCTTAAGAGCCATAGGAAAGCAATTAAAAATTAAAAACAAGAAGCACACAATTTTTTTTAAAAAAACACATCAAAAGAAAATTTAAAAACAAAACAAAAACAGAATTGAAAAACAAAAAATAGAAATTGAGAAAAATAAATAGACAAAAAAATAGAAAACTAAATTAAAAACAAAAAAATTGAAACAGAAAATAAACAAGTAAGGAAAGGAAACTCCTTCTTTCATGTTGGATAAGTAGCATCAAGCAAGACACCCTCCTCCATGGTATGCTCTTGGAAACCATCATAAAAGTGCTTGAATCTGCCCATTTGCCATGAAGCTCCTCTTTATAGTCACATCTTGAAGCTTAACTACACCATAAGGAAAAACATTAGTAACAACAAAAGGACCTTCCCACCTAGATCTCAATTTTCTGGGAATTAATTTAAGATGAGAATTATATAAAAGCATTTTTTGACTAATCTCAAATATTTTTCTCATAATCATCTTATCATGGAAGGCTTTGGTATTCTCTTTATAAAGTTTAGAACTTTCATATGCCTCCAAGCAGATCTCCTCTAATTCCTACAGCTATAGCTTTCTCTCCACGCCCACTTGGTCTAGGTCCAAGTTGCACCTCTTTATCGCCCAAAATGTGCAATGCTCAATTTTCATCGGTAGGTGGCATGCCTTGCCAAAGACAATCCGATAAGGGACATCCTAATCGGTGTCTTACAAGTAGTACGATAAGCCCATAAAGCATCCTCAAGCCTCTTGCTTTAGACCTTTCTGTTAGGTTGGACTGTCTTTTGAAGTATTTGTTTGATCTATCTGTTGGAAACCTTAGCTTGCCTATTGGTTTGAGGGTGGCAAGGAGTAGAAATTTTGTGCATGACTCTTTACTTCTTCATCAAAGCCTCCATGCTTTGATTATAGAAATGTGAACCTTGATCACTGATGATGGCTCTCGGGACTCCAAACCTGCAAAAAATTTGTGATCTAACAAAATCCACAACAACTTTGTAATCATCAGTCTGAGTGGCTTTTTCCTCCACCCACTTAGATACATAATCAACAACTAGCAAAATGTAAACAAAGCCAAAAGAAACAGGAAAAGGTCCCATAAAATCAATACCCCATACATTAAAAATCTCACAAAACAGCAAGGGTTTCTGGGGTATCTCATTCATATGAGAAATATTGCCTGTTCTCTGGCACTGTTCACAAGACTTACAGAATAAGTATGCATCATGGAATAAGGTAGGCCAATATAAACTAGAGTCCAAGATGAGCTGTACATTTAGGTCTAAAATATCCACTACATGCAAATACATGACAAAAACTAAGAACAGAATCAAACTCATGATTAGGTATGCATCTCCTAATCACTTGGTCACTACAAAATCTCCACAGATAAGGATCATCCTACATATAATACTTAGACTCACTCTTTAACTTATTAATCTGAGCCCTAGTGAAATATGCAGGCAATGCACCAGTAACTAAGTAATTAACTAAGTCAGCAAACTAAGGAGAGGTAGTCTTACCTTGCAGCTGTAAAAGCTGCTCATCTGAGAAGGAGTCATGGATGGCCAAAGGCTCTGAAGCTCTCTTAATTCTGCTTAAATGACAGGTTTTCTACTCCACTATTATCCCAGATTTCAATATCAAACTCCTCGAATAACATCATCTACCTAATTAGTCATGGTTTCGCTTCGGGTTTCTTATGAAGAAACTTCAGTGTTGTATAATCAGAAAACACAACTAATTTAGAACTAAAAAGATATGATCTAAATTTGTCTAAAGCAAATACAATGGTTAAGAGTTCTTTTTCTGTAGTTGTGTAGTTGGCTTGAGCAGCATGCAAAGTTTTGGAGGTAAGATTACCTGGTGGTTGATCATTTGAGCAAAATTGAGAGGGCTAGTCAATGCCTTCTTCACCTCTTGGCATGTCTAGTCAAAGACGAACTCCACATCCTTTTGTAGCAAATTAGATAGTGGAAGGGCGATCTTGCTAAAATTCCAGATGATGCACCTGTAAAAACCTACATGTCCCAAAAAAAATGCATCTCCCGCATGCATGTGGGATAAGATAAACAGGTAATGACATCTATTTTAGCAGGATCTACTTCAATGCCCTTACTAGAGATGACATGATCTAAAATTATACCCTGTGCTACCATGAAATAACATTTTTCAAAATTTAAAACAAGGTTAGTTTCAATGCATCTATGCAATACCTTAGCCAGACTATCCAAATAAGAATTAAAAGAAGAGCCATAAACAGTAAAATCATCCATAAATAGCTTCGTGTATTCTTCTAAAAAGTCTAAAAAGATGCTCATCATACACTGTTGGAAGATGCCAAAGGCATTATAGAGTTCAAAGGGCATCCATCTATAAGCGAAGGTGCCAAAAGGACAGGTAAATGTGGTCTTCTCTTGATCTTCAAGTGCAATGTGGATATGGAAATATCCAGTGTAACCATCCAAGAAGCAATAGTGTGACTTTCCAGCCAGCTAAACCAATATCTGGTCAATAAATGGAAGGGGGTAATGATCCTTTCGAGTATCTTGATTACCTTCTGTAATCAATGCAAACTCTTGTTGTTAATTTTTCGCAAGCGCACGGATCGTACAAGTAGTAAAATAAAGATCATTCCCACGAGGATTGATTGATTATTAACTCTTATAGCGATTTTGATTATTTAAGTGAACAAAGACAATAGTGAAAGCTAAATTAAAATCAAAACAAAACTCAAAGTAATTAAGTAAGCAATTAATTCTAGAAAAGATGAGATTCAACCAAAGTTTAAAGGCTTAAGACTTGGAATCCACTACACTACCCCATATGATAAATTGTAATAATATTTTTGTTAATGTTCAATTATGTTCTTGAAGGCGATTTGTCCTAAATTGTTTAAAGCCAAATTTCTTGGCACTAAAAATGTGGTAAAACTTCATCAATCTCATTCTCATGGCAATTAATCTAAGTTTCAATCCATTAAGATTCATGATAATCGTTTACCCCTCGAAGAATTTAAACCTATGTCTAGGTCTCAATTCCTAAGTTCAATTCTTATATTATCAACTAATTAGATTTTATTTTTCGATCCTTCACCTAAAGCCAAAGATCATGTTGTTGGTGTATGCCCTAGAGGCCAATTTATTTTGACCATACTGGCTTGTAATGTATTATGTTGTTTATTTAATATATGAGGCATTTCATTTATTGTGTTATTTATAATATATATAATAAAGTCCTTAGAATAGTAAGTTTTATACCATAGGACATCAAGTAGATGACTTGATCGTGAGATCCTATTGGATAAAATCATAACACTATTCTTAAATGTCCCTAGTTAAGTATTATTGTTAATCAGGATGACAATAATGTATTGAGACTAGTATGTGCGTAGACTAACGGCCACATCTCACGGGTCATGGATATGAGATATCCAATCTTCACATGGGTACATATTAGAGTAATGATGTATTGGACTGACCTATCATGAGAACGTTGTGTGGATCATTTTGTGAGTGTCACAATTGATTCTCATAGGGATAATGATGTATGTGGTCCTTTGACCTGAAATCATTATGATTCCTACATAAGGAGTTGTATGTTTTAATGCCATTAAATGTTATTTATAACAAGGTGATTATAAATTTAGTTATTGGGCATACCCCGAATCACGTGGAGGGATGTGAGTGACCTAGATGAGATTTGTCCCTCCTACGTAATAGGAGTGATATCTTCGGGCCCCCTGATTGAGTGAGACTACAAAATGTATGGGCATGCTCAAATGAGTCAATATGAGATATTGATCTCATTTGTTATTATTACGTCCAATCAAGTATCAGGAAACGGAAGATTGAACTATACAAGGGTGACATGTTCCATGCCTTGTCTTCAATCTAGATATCTGGACAAAGGGACTAAATTACACAGAAACAATGATCACGGAAAGATTATGTCAAATCACTGACATTCTCATTACTTGGGTAGCAGTGATGTATTGCTAGATACCGCTAATTACTTGTAATATTAAAATGAGATTTTAATATTATTACTAACGTCATGTGAACCTGTAGGGTCCCATACATAGAGCAAACTAAAATTGGAGCAATGAGAATCCAAGTTGGACTGGGATTCCATCGTGGGCCTAACTCATAATAGATGAGTCCAAGGGTTGCACATCTAACCCTACTGCTGCTCTCACTCACTATTATAAATAGTACTATTAAGAGGACTACTACATACGCAGAATAGAACCCTAGCCACACCTACTGAAATAGTGAGTGAGAGTGATAGGTTTCTCTTCTCTTTGCAGCTAGCACTGTGTCAGAGATGTTAGACTCTAAGATTGCAGATGTTGGACGTTTATGAGTCTGTTCGTGTGGATACTGCAGAGGCATCGTTGCTGTTATGGTGTTAGTGATTCACATCGTTTGTTTTTCATCTTGCTTCAAGAGGTAAACTCAAAAATCACGAATTATGGTCTTCTTTTCGCATGGATCCTTAGTGGGAATTTTGTTTTTCCACTGTGTTTTGTTTCTACAATTTCCAACATACCATAAGCATTAAGCATACTAAGAATGAATTAAGAATAATAATTCTTATTAACAAAGAATCAAATTAACAATTCAACGTAGAGAAATAGAGAGTTTCATCCCAATCCTAGAAAAAAGGGTTTAGCTGCTCATGGTACTTGTAAAACAAACAAGAAGAAAGATTAAACAAATATCCATGATTCCAAAACAAAAAGAGAAGATGGAGAAGATGAAGATAGAGAAAAAGGCTTCAATGGTTAAACTTCAATGACTCTTGATCTTGCCTTCCAAGCCCTAACCTCCAATCCTTGTGCCTCTCAAAGTCCCATGTTGTCTTTGTATGTCTTAGGTTTAAGGGTTTGCTTTTATTTATAACAATTGAGGTGAAAACTGCCTTTTTTACGCACGACAGGCCGTGTGAGCTTTAAAAATTGTGTAATTTTAATGTATAATGACACACGGCCGTGTGACCAAGACACACGGTCGTGTGTCCTAGTCAGAAGCATTCCTCAAGTTACACAAGGTCGTGTGAGCTTGACAAAAACATTTTTTAAGTTAGACACGACTGTGTCTAACTCCTCAATAGCTCATAGGTTGGAAAAAGGATAAGTAATCTTCATGAAAGTTGAAAGGTTTTGTCTTAGCTTTCCAATTTCACTGGAATAACCTTGTTTCAACCTCCGTAGCTTAAGTTATGCTCATTTTATCGCACAAAGGTCAAAAACTCTACGAATCTTAACCATATAAATTCTGAGCTTAACTCCATTGCAATGAATCCATCTAAAGCTTCATAGAACCATGTCAAAACACCTCTTTTGGACCTAAACACATAGAGAAAGACTAAACATAAGATACCAAGGATAATTAGATTAAATGTGGCATAAATTTTAACATAAATCAATCAAAGCACACCTAAATCCCCCTCAAATCAAGCACAAGATGTGTGTATTTTATCCACACATCAAATTCCTCTACACTTGAACTTTGCTTGTCCTCAAGCAAAGAATATAATTCAAAAACAAGATTAAACTCAATACCAAGAAACACGAATTAAGGGAAATTCCATAATTTAAAAATTCAATTAAGCTCAGCAATCAAATCCAATCAAGCAAGATACTTTAGCACTTAATACAATTAGAGGCTTGAGTCTAGCTTGCACCTCTTTTCTTTACTAACCAATGTCATAAGCTTAGTTATCAATCTAATCTCCACTTTCAAGTTCACATACATAACAAGAATCAAAAGGATTTCCATTGGTTGTAATAGTGATATGATCCAAGTTGGATGCATATTGTTTTTACGGATTGTCCTTGAGTTGATTTCGTGTTTTAAAAAATTAAACGATGAAGGGTGAATAGTAATATGAACAGTAATGTGAACAGTGCTGTGAACAGTGCCGTGAATAGTAAAAAATAGAAAAGATGAAAAAAGATAAGGAATGGAAGGAAGAAGACGCCACACTCTTGGAGACTGATAAGTCAAGCGAAGATTCGCCACAAAGGTAAGAAAACCTTTTATAAGAACCAAGATGGGTCTTCCAAGAACCCCAAGAGAACTAAGCTCTCAAAACTCACAAAGGAGTGCAATAATATTCTCAAATTCAAAAGTGTCAAATGTAGTAAACACAAGCCTATTTATAGGCATTAGGTATGCGGCTAGGTCTAGCTAAAGGAGGCAGCAAGCTAGCGCATTTTTAATCCTAACCCTAGCGCAAATGTGGCCCAGGCCCAATTAGAAGGCAACACCTATCCCTAGCTCTGCTATGCACAAGTTAAGCCTAAACAATAGGCCCTTATTACAAAATTATCCCAAAAAGAAAATAAGAACCAAAACTGAGAAAATTAAAAGGTTCAAATACATAATTCTATGAAGCATGGACACGCCGATTATGAGGCGTGTTCGCGTGTTGGACACGTGTCCGTGTCAGACACATGGAGACACCCGTACGACACACGTGTCATGTGTGTCCAAATATGTCTAATTAAAAAAGATTATTTTTTCAGTTTGGACACGTCTCGGATATGCTCGAACACTTCTTAGACATGCTCGAACACTTCTCGGACACGCTTGGACACAACTAGGACACGACTTGAATACGACCCATTAATATTTTTTTTAAAAAAACTTAGTTTCCATGACAAACATTCAATTAGTAAGCCTGTAACTCACTCAAGCTCACATGACTGACGTCCCAAGCCACTATTTTCACATACCAGTATTTTAAGTTTTATCTTTTCACACGTCACTATTAGACTTTTAAGTTTTATCTTTTCATACATCACTATTTTCATCTGCTCCTTCTACCTCTGCTCGAACCAAGTCATCCACTTCGTTGTCACCGAAGCTTGCCTCACACCAATATTCCCTCTAGTTATTTTTTTATGCACATGTACTTATACATGATTAATTCTATTAGGAGAAGTTGATTTAGGAGATTTTTTAAATTATGTCAATAGAAATTATGTTCCATATTTTTTAGGAGAGACTTACTAGGTAACAAATATTGGCATATATGACATATATTAAAATATTATAAATCTCCAAGCTTATAGAAATGATATTAGTGAATTATGAATCTTTTTTCTTAAATTTTGAAATGTTATATATATATATATATATATATATATATATATATATATATATATATATATATATATATATGTCGTGTCCGTATCCTACAATTTTTGAAGTTGGTGTGTCCCTGTATCCGTGTCCGTGTCGTATCCCATGTCCGTGTCCATGTCTGTAATAAAATTGACTAAGAAAAAATCATACCCCCACATTGGGCCCTTCATCAACTTGGATAATTTGGACCATCTTAAGTGGTCGTTCTTCTGGAATGGGCTTGAGTGAGAGAAAGTGGTTGACTTCTTTGTCCAAATCCTCCTTAGCCTTCTTAACTCTTGACCTTGTCATTGGGCCTCCAAGTTCTCGCAGTGCATCTTTGGGCATTGGGCCCGTTGGGCTGCCACTTGAGCTTCCTTGATCTCTATCATGCCCTCCCCTTTCGAAAGAATTCGTTCTCGAATTTGATCCTTCATCACTTACATCAGAAGGACTTAAGTCAACCACATTAAATGTTGCACTAACCCCATACTCACCTAGTAGGTCAACTTTGTAGACATTGTCATTGATTCTTTTTAAGATTTGGAAGGGTCCATCTCCTATAGGTAAGAGCTTAGATTTCCTTTGCAAATGAAACTTTTCTTTTCGTAAGTGCACCCACACCCAATCTCCTGGTTCAAAAATAACTTATCTCCTTCCCTTATTTGCTTATCTAGCATATTGCTCTATCTTCCTTTAAATTTAAGTCTTGACTTGTTCATAAAGCTTCCTCTTATATTTAGCTTTTGTCTGTCCATCCCTATGAATTAAAGAAGAGACATTAGGTAGAGGTAGTAAATCAAGGAGGGTGAGGGGATTAAAACCATATACAATATCAAAAGGGGAAAAGCTAGTAGTAGCATGCACAATCCTATTATAAGCAAATTCAACAAGAGGTGAGCATTCTTTCTAAGTTTTGATGTTCCTCTTGATGATTAATCGCAGCAAGGTCGATGGGGTCCTATTCACCACCTCAGTTTGCCCATCGGTTTGTGGGTGACAAGTGGTAGAGAAGAGTAGCTTAGTCCCAAGCTTGTTCCAAAGGGTCCTCCAAAAATGGCTTAGGAACTTTGAGTCCCTTTTTGAGACTATGCTTTTGGGCATTCCATAAAGCCTCACCACTTCTTTGATGAACAAATCCGCTATATGAATGACATCATCCACCTTATAGCAAGGAATGAAGTGGGCCATCTTAGAGAATCTGTCCACCACCACAAAAATGGAGTATCTTCATTTTTTTTAGTGGGGCAAACCCATCCTTTTTACATCAAATGCTCCACTTGTTTATGAATTTCCTTAGTTTCCTTAGGATTTGTCCTATAGGCATGCCTATTGGGTAAAGAAACTCTCGGGATGAAGTCCATTTGATGTTCAATCCCCCTTAAGGGTGGTAGTTCGGGAGGGACACTCTTTGGAAAGACCTCTTCAAAGTCCTACAAAAAAGAATCAACTTCACTAGGTAGAGGGTTAGAGTTACAATTTACGTACAAGTCCTTATATATGCAAATGTACATCTCTTGCTTTGCAAAGCAAGCTCTCTTAATATCACTCTCCCTAGCAATTAAACATTCATTTTTTTTTCTCATTTACAAGTTCTTGGTCCCTATTCTTTGCTTCCCCCTTTGATTTTACTTTTACGTCTTTCTTCTCTTACTCCCTTTTAGCTTCAAGGCCACTTGGTCTTCACAAACCTGTTTAGGAGTAAGGGGTACAAGGGTTACCTTTAAGGTATTATGAACAAAGGAGTACTTATTAGTGAAACCATCCTGAATAGCATGCTTATCAAATTGTCAAGGCCTTCCAAGCAAAATATGGCTGGCCTACATGGGAACAACATCACACAAAACATCATCATTATACTTACCAATTGACAAAATTACCAACACTTGTTAATTCACTATCAACTCACCATTCTCACTTAGCCATTAAAGCTTGTATGGCCGGAGGTGAGGAGTAGTTTTAAGGTCAAGTTTTCTTACCAAGCAAGTGTTTGCCACATTAGTGCAACTTCCCCCATCAATGATTAATGAGCACACTTTGCCTTAGATGACACATCTTGTGTGGAAGATGTTTTCCCTTTGGTCTTAGTCCCTTGCCACAACTTGGCTACCCAAGAGTCTCCTTATCATTAGCAAGTCACCATCATGAGCATAGGTCTCACATTCTTCTTCTCCTTCACTTGAGGGAGGGGAATTTGGACATGAATCACTAGATACGTGTCCCTCTCTTATCACTATTGCCCTTTTGTTTGGGCATTGAGAGGCTATGTGTCCACTCCCCAAGCATTTAAAGCACTTGATGTTCCTATTTTTAGAAGAAGAAGAGGAAGAAGCATTAGTGGAAAGAAAAACATTAGAGTTTTTAGAAGTCATACCTCCCTTGGGTTATGTAGAGGAGTCTTCCTTTGGTTCCTTATCCTTCCAAATGGGAGGTTTGAGGTTAGAAGAAGGCTTCTTCCATGCACCCTTTTCTTTTAAGTTATTGTTCCACTTTTATGGCTTGGTAGACTAACTCATCAAGCTCTTCATAGTTGTGCAACTCCACAATGTCTCCTATCTCACGATTTAAACTATGAAGGAAACGTGACATGGTAGCCTCCCTATCTTCAATGACATTGGCCCTTATCATGGCTACATCCATCTCCTTGTAGTACTCATCCATACTCCTACTTCCTTGGGTAAGTCTTTGGAGTTTATTGTGTAATTCCCTATGGTACCATAAAAGGACAAAGCTCCTCCTCATTAAACTTTTTATCTCTTCTCAAGTATCGACGAGGTATTCCTTATTCCTTTCCCTCTCTTTTTGTAGGTTGTTCCACCAAATTAGGGCATAGTCAAAAAATTTTAGGGCAGCCACTTTTACTTTCCTTTCTTCATTGTAATGGTGATAGGAAAAGATTTGTTCTACCTTGGTTTCCCATTCTAAGTAGGCTTCGGGGCCATTCTTTCCTTAGAAAGAAGGTACTTGGGTCTTTACTCCTCCTCGGTCTCCTCCTATTTCATCACTCATATGCCTCCTATTATAACTCCTTTCACTCCTCTCATGCCTCCTTCTCCTATCATGGTTCCTCCTAGTCCTCATTTCCCTACCCGAATCATAGGTATCTTCATCCTCAAGAGAGACTTCATGTTGAGAGTTTTTCTTCCTTTCATTATCGAGCCTTGTGTTTATTTCCACCCTAAACTTCTCAAGTTCTTTAGCTAAGGCTTACATAAGGTTTGCAGTCCTAGGGGATGAGGGTGTACTTCCTTTACTCATCTTTGCACAAGTAATAAGAATAATTTAAGATTGAAAAGACCCTTACCACTCTTCTCATGTGTATACACTCTTGGATTGATTCCACTCGTGTTTCACATAATTAGGCTTTTGTTTAATGAAAATGCTCTTGCCTTTTACTACTCAAGTTCTCTTTGCAAGTTCTTAAATGAACCATCTCGCATTTCATTTATCAAATGCTCTTACAAAAGTAGCGGTCCTCACAAGAGTAAGTACTCAAAAGTTGAAGAAAGGATGAAACTCTAGAGAAAACTCAAAGGAATTTAAAAGACAAGCAAGAAAAGCTAATTAAAAAAAAGAAAGGTAAAACTCAAAAGAAATAAGAAGAAAAAGAAATACGCAAGGTATGTAGAATAACACCGCTTAATGAAATTCACAAGGCATTCAAACTTAATCTTACTTAAGTGCAAGGGCAATCTCTTTTTTTTTAATAGAATTTTTTTCTCCTTTTTTATATTATTTTTCACGCCCTTGTTCTCTTTTTGTACTTAAAAAAATATAATTGGTTCTTTCAATTTTAGTTCCAAATGTTATGTCTAATTATGTATTTAGGAGTTTCCTTTCAAATTAAGGTGCTATAAAACATGTAAAGCAATGGATATAAAGTTGATAAGATCAAAGCTATAAATATTACACAGAAATTAAAGAATAGAAACTAAAGGCAGAAAATAAAAGGACTGGAATTTAAATGGCAAAAAGTAAAGAACGAAAAGTAAAGAATGTTGCTAATTCTTAGGAATGGCAGAGATCAATGATGATCAAGGTTCTGTACAATTATGACATTCAAGCAATGGTGCTTGATGTTTGGAAAGTAATAAGAACAAGTACAAAAAAATACAAGAACTCTATCAACTCTAGGATTCGGGCTCTAGATACCACATGATATAATCCAAGTTAGATGCATATTATTTTTACGGATCGTCCTTAAGTTAATTTCGTGTTTTAAAGAATTAAACGATGAAGTATGAATAGTAACATGAACAGTGTCATGAATAGTAAAAAATAGAAAAAATAAAAAAAGACAAGGATTGGAAGGAAGAAGACGCCACACTCTTGGAGAGTGATAAGTCAAGCAAAGATTCGCCACAAAGGTAAGGAAACCTTTGATAAGAACCAAGATGAGTCTTCCAAGAACCCCAAGAGAACTAAGCTCTTAAAACTTACAAAGGAGTGCAATAATATTCTCAAATTCAAAAGTGTCAAATGCATTAAATACAAGCCTATTTATAGGCATTAGGTATGCGACTAGGTTTAGCTAAAGGAGGCAGCAAGCTAGTGCATTTTTAATCCTAATCCTAGTGCAAATATGGCTCAGGCCCAATTAGAAGACAACACCTATCCCTAGCTCTTCTATGCACAAGTTAAGCCTAAACAATAGGCCCTTATTACAAAATTATCCCAAAAAGAAAATAAGAACCAAAACTAAGAAAATTAAAAGGTTCAAATACATAATTAAATAAAATTGACTAAGAAGAAATCATGCCCCCACATTGGGCCCTTCATCAACTTGGATCATTTGGACCATCTTGAGTGCTCCTTCTTCTGGAATGGGTTTGAGTGAGAGAAAATAATTGACTTCTTTGTCCAAATCCCCCTTAGCCTTCTTAGCTCTTGACCTTGTCATTAGGCCTCCAAGTCCTCGCAGTGCATCTTTGGGCATTGGGCCCGTTGGGCTGCCACTTGAGCTTCCTTGGTCTCCATCAAATGGGGCCAAGGGTACAATCAAAAGAAAAATAAAGGTAAAGAATGGTCATAGATAAAGCTATGCAAAATAGAATCAGGTTAAGAAGATGATCAATAGAGCATAATGCACAAGGATATAACCAATTCTCACTTTCACTTTCAACCAAATTATTCTCATTATTCTTCACCAACAATCTTTTTATTTTTTCTTCCTTTTTATCATTTTTTTTATTACCCCTTAAAAACAAAAACAATCCTCTATGACTTTTCAATTAACATAAGAATTTCTCCAAAGAAACCAACTTCATTATTCAATTGGGTATTCAAAGAAATTAATTTCAGGCTCAAATGAGGCAACTAAGGGATTATTTCATCAATGCAACTCTGGAAGTCAAAAAAGAATTAAGCCTAATTGCCGTAATCAAGTTCAAGTATGTATGTGAATCATTAAAGTCTCAACAAGATATCAAAACAAGTTCCAGCGCACATCAATCAAGAGAAATATCACTCCAGAAGAAAAAATAGGATTTTGTTTATGAAAAATCCAATCAATAAAGGCTCAGAACTTACTATCTGGCTAAGTTAATTAATAATCACATATTTTATACATTAATAAACTCTCATTTTTAGTTATTAACACTCTCCATGTACTTAATTAATTAAGCTTGGTTATGTTTTGTAAGTTTGGATTCAAATTAGACTTAATTGATTTTTTCAGCATTATTTTGGTATTACACTGTTTCTATATTTTGGCCATATCTTGAGTTCTAGATGTCTTATAATTATAATCTTACCTTGTATAAAAGATAAGAGAGAGCTCTACAACTTTTATGAAGAGCACCAAGGAAAAATCAGGCATCTAGTGAAGCTAATTGGGCTTGAAAGTCAGAACACAAGTTTTGTAACTGGAACCCGAATAGTGTGTAGTAATCATTGCATAATTCAAGTTTAACGAACTTAATTGAGTTAAAAATTTGGCATCTGAAAGTTAAGACCCATGTCTACAACTTTCATGAAGAACACAAGAGCTCATTCAGACAGCTTGGAGGTCATATTGGGTCTAGAAGTCAAAATAGAGGTGCTGAAACTGGGCCTGAGCAGTCTACAGTAATTGGGTTATATCTTAGGCTGTAGGACGAATTTTTGGATGATTCTATTGGCTTTGGAAAGCTGAGACAATTTCCTTGAACTTTCATGAAGACCACTTTGCTTCATTCTGAAGTTATCCATGAGTTCATCGTTGAATGATTCTGGAGACAAGAAATTTCAATAATTTTCCACTCACAAAAGTTCTTTGGCATTTTCCACTCATCCACCCACTCATCCACTCACTCATTAATCAATTCCCTTGTCATTTTGTATCCTTAATCCTCTATAAAATGGACTATTGGTAGATCATTTGAAAATCTAGGGGGTTAGGGAGGAAGATTATGCTTATGTTATTTACTTGTTGAAATTTTCTTTTGTTGTAAATAGAAGTTATGATCATCTTCTTCTTCTTTTCTTTTTCTTTCTTCTTGCTCATGGGTAACTAATCTTCATCTTGCTTGGGTGAATGGGTGAAGCTTTTGGTAATAAAATAAGGTTAAATTAATTTTTTTCTTGTGCTTAAATGATATATTATCAAGTGGTCATTATATATGTTGTATTTTGTTTCCAATCAATTTAGAAACCCTCCTTGTAAAGTGGAGTTCTTAATTCATTGTAAACAAGTAATTTGGCACAATGAATGCTTGTACCCATTTACAAGTGTCGGTGTTAGTAAATAATTAAAGAAACCAAAATATAACTACGTATATAATTCTAAATGGACTTTGAATGTTGTATTTTCCGATTGGAAACTCCGTTGTGCGTAAATTTCAATTGAGTTAAAAAAAAAATTAATCTTGTCCTTAATTTATTACCAAAAGTGGATCCCCTAACCCAAGCAAGTTCTTTAATTTAATTGTAAACATGTTTTATTATCTTTATTGTTGTGACAAAGCCTTCCCTTACCTCAAAGAATTTTTCTTCATCAATTCCCTATGGATTGACCTCGGACTCTCGAGAAATTTATTACTTAAGACAACCTGCACTTGGGTTTTCATAATTTAATCCGCATCATTAATAAAGAGAAGAAATGCAAGTGGACATGGCTAATTTCCAAATAAAATGTTAAATGTCTCAATACTCAATTGAAAAAGATTGCTTTGCACAAAATCAATTCATGAGTTATGGATTCCCCTTTTCAAACATAATTTCTACCAGCTTAGAAATAATCAAGAAATCAACACACAATTCCTGCTTAATTCAATGCAATACTCAAGTGTTCATTGACTCAAAATAACAAAAAAGGATACCCCCCCACACTTAAAATCAACATTGTACTTAATGTTGAAAAAATGATAAAAATAGCAAAACAATGGACAATGAAACTTCCCTAAAAACGAAAATGTAAGATCATGAAGGTGGTGGGAGAGGTGGAGCCGGAGGAAAGGCGTGTAGCCATGAGCTTGAACATCTAAAAAACAAGAAAAATGAAAGCAAAAATTGAAAAATAAAATGCAAGAACTAAAAGTGCAAAAGAAATTAAAAAAAATATAAGAAAAGATAGAAACACAGGTTGCCTACTGTGAAGCGCTTGTTTAAGGTCCTTAGCTTGACCATGGGCTGGTTCTATGCTTACGTGAAGCCAATAGAGTGGTGCTCAATCCCCACTGCTTCTTCATAATGTTTCACTATCTAGCCATTTATCAAGAATGTCACGTGGCCTTCTTTCTTCACCTCAAGCACTCTGTACAATAAAACGTAAATAATCTCATATAGTCTAGACCATTTTGACCACAACTTACCAGGACAGAAACATAGAATCGAATTATCAACAAGAACTTTATCTCCAAGCTTAAACGCATGCTGCATAACACACTTATCATACTGCTTCTTTGGTCCCTTCTTACAGAGCTTGGCATTCTCAAAGTTAGTACCAGCCTTGGGCAAGGTCTTCTCTAGCTTATCATCAATCACAAATTCCTACATATCTGAAAGCACAACACTATCCACAACATCACTAGAATCTATGTGATTACATGAATCAAAGAAACTAGTATTTTTTTTTTCAAAATTAAAAACATTAAACACTACTTCCTCATTATTCAATCGCAAAGTCAATTTCCCTTCGTGGACATCAATCATAGCTCTTCCACTGGCGAGGAATGGACGCCCAAGTATGATCGGCATATGAATATCTACTTCCATGTCAAGCACAACAAAATCGATCAATATGTAAAACTTTCCCACCTTCAATGGTACATTCTCTAGTATGCCAATAGGATGTTTGATTGACTTATCCGTCAATTGAGGAAAAATTGTGGTTGGTTTGAGCTCCCTAATATCAAGTTTCTTACAAAGAGAAAGGGGCAACAAACTCACACTTACTCCAAGATCACACAAAGGCTTGTTAATATTCATGTTCCCAATTGAGCACGAAATTGAAAAGCTACTCGGATCCTTAAGCTTAGGTGGAAGCATATTCTGAATGATTGCACTACATTCTTCAGTCAAAGCAACAGTTTCATAATCTTCAAGCTTCCTCTTATTAGAAAAAATCTCTTTCAAGAAGTTAACATAGGAGGGCATTTGGGAAAGAACTTCTGTAAAACGAACGTTAATGTAAAGCT